>CM031239.1:78234103-78919103 GCA_018340775.1 Taxus wallichiana var. yunnanensis
AGGACATAGGAATTAAAAAGCTGAGATGCAAAGGTGATGTAGAGATTTTGGTGAAGCAAGTCTGCTAGCAATATCAGGTAAAAAATCCTAGACTCAGGCATTATAGAAACAGGGTGTGGGACTGCATTGAATCCTTTGATGCATTCTCCATTGAAGCTATCCCTAGGGAGTAGAATGAAAAGGATGATTCTCTAGCAGTGTTAGCTTCCTTAGTGACACATCATCCCTCTTTTGGAAAGAATAAAGTGACCATTAAGATGGTGTTTAGACCCAGATACCAGCACAATGAAAATCACTGGCAGGTCTTCAATGATGACAAAGATCTTATCATTCTTAGAACAAAGGGATAACATCAATAATATTTTCTTTGAAGGAAGTGAAAACCCACATCGTGAATCAGTTCCCAGAGAAGAGGAGGGATTTGAGGGGATTGATGAAGAGGGAGTGATCAAATTGAAAGGAAACAAAATCCCTAAAGGCCTATTTTCTTTGGAAGATCTCTTTGACAAGCATGACAGGTTCATCCAAGAAAAAGAAAAGAAGTCTTCTTGGTGTCCATCTAATTTTGATCAGGAAAACATTGCCACTTCAGAGAATCCAAGGATGGTTAATATTGGTAAATTCTACTCACCAGAAAAGAAGAGAAAGTTTGTTGCTCTACTAAAACAATACTCAGATGTGTTGGCTTATTCCTATGATGAACTCAAATCTTTCCAAGCAAAGGAAATGAACCAATCCATTCCTTTGAAGCAAGGAGCCAAGCCCTTCAGGTAAAAGCAAAGACCCTACAATCCAAAGATTGTTGATGTTATCAAACAAGAGGTGACAAAGATGCTCAATGTTAGAATAATTTTCCCCATCCACCATTTAACACAAGTGGCTAACATTGTGCTAGTAAGGAAGAAGAATGGGGAAATAAGAATTTGTGTAGACTTCTGAAATCTAAATCAGGCATCTCTCAAGGACAACTACCCTCTTCCAATCATGGATCATATTTTGTAAGTGGTCACTAGATCTGAGATGCTCTCTTTGCTTGATGGATTCTCAGGGTACAACCAAATCAAGGTGGCAGAAGAGGATTGCAACAAAACATCCTTCACAACACATTGGGGAACTTTTTCCTACGGTAGAATTCCTTTTGGCTTGATCAATGCTGGAGCCACTTTCCAGAGGGCAATGGACTTGGCCTTCAAAGATTTGAAATATTGCATTGTCATTTACTTGGATGACCTCATGGTTTTCTCAAAGAGGAGGGGAGATCATATCTGTCACTTGGAGCAAGTCCTTGCAAGATGTAGAAGACATGACATTTCTCTAAATCCTACGAAATGCATTTTTGGAGTCACAAAAGGTAAGTTACTAGGGAAAATTGTGAACAAGCATGGAGCACACATTGATCCTGAGAGGATAAGAGATATCTAAGAACTATCCTTATCAACCAGCAAGAAGGGAGTTCATTCATTCTTTGGAAAGGTAAAATTCCTTCGTCATTTTGTACCTGAGTTTTCTGAACTGACCAAGCATATAACTTCCATGATGAAGCCTCAAACATGTTTCAAGTGGGATAAGGAAGGAAAAGCAACATTTGAGGAGATAAAGAAATCCATTTCCAAAGCTCCGACTCTTATATCTCCAAGAGGTTGCAAAAAGGAGTTCATCATGTATTGCTATGCATAAAAACATACACTCTATCTTTGTCCTTGCTCGAAAAATGATGAAGGTTTGGAAGCACCCATTGCTTTCATGAGCTGTCCCTTGAAAAATCATGAGCTAAAGTACAGTCAATTGGAGAAACATGCCTACATAGTGGTTAAAGCTGTTAAAAGTTTCAGATTCTACATTCTTAATTCCCATACATTGGTGATGGTCCCTGGAAGTGCAATCAAGTCCATTTTGACTCAACAAGATCCTGGGCTAAGAGAGGAAGTTGGATGGAAAAGACCCAAGAGTTTGACTTGGATATTAGACCCTCTAATTTGGTGAGAGGAAATGGTTTGTGCAAGCTAATTGCGGAAGATGAAGACCTTAAGGCTCAGCAAGGAGAAAAAGATGGTGTTTTCTCAACCTATTTAGGAGACAGTCCACAAGTGCTCTTTGTCACCACTACTAATGAGTGGTATGCTGATATTGCTTACTACCTCACTTATGGAGAATTCCCTCCTCATCTTGACTACAAACAAAGAAGGAAACTCAAGCTAAAAGCAGCCAAGTTTGTGATATGGAATCATGCACTTTACAAGAGAGGCCTAGATGGTTATTTCCTCAGGTGTGTAGATAAGGAGCAGCAAGAAAAGTTGCTCAGGGCCTATCATGATCAAGCTTGTGGTGGACATTTCTCAACAATGGTCACTACACATAAGATCCTCAGAGGAAGATATTATTGGCCCTCCATCTTTGCAGACACTCAATATTGGGTTTCCAAATGCAAAGCATGCCAACAATTTGTTGGAAAGCCGCAACTAGCTGCATTGCCACTCAGGCTTGTGGTGATTGAAGAACCATTTCAGCAATGGGGTATAGATTTTATTGGTGTTTTGAATCCTCATTCAATTTTAGGGCACACTTATGTACTCATTGCAACTGATTACTTCACCAAGTGGGTGGAAGCCATTCCAACCAAGCAGCCAGCTCTGAAATGGTCTATAACTTCATCAAAGAGAATATCATTGTCCATTTTGGAATACCACAAAATATTATTATAGATAATGCCACCTATTTCTCTTCCAAGGAGCTCATAAATTTTTGCTATGGCTTTGGAATCTCTCTATCTCACTCCTCTGACTACTATTATTACCATTATTTGTAAGCTAGTTGATGAGAAGCAAAGGAACTGGCACAAGAAATTATATGATGCATTGTGGGCTGATAGGATCACTCCTAAGAAGGCAATAGGTATGTCACCTTTCCAAATGTTGTATGGAGTTGAGGTAGAGATTCCCCTCACAATTGAGATGTCAGCTCTCAAGTTACTGCAAGAAATAGAAGATGGTCAATACAAAGACTCCATTGACAAGAGGATCCTCTTCCTGGAGAAGCTAGAGGAAAGCAGATGCCAAGTGGTGGATAGAATTAAGGAACACCAATTGAAAGTAAAGAAGATATTTGACAAGAGGGTGAAGGAAAGAGAATTCAAGGTTGGATATTTTTTCCTGCTGTGGGACAAGAGAAGAGAACCAAAAGGCAGCCATGGAAAGTTTGATTCATTATGGCTTGGCCCGTTCCAAATTCATGAAGCTTGTGGTGAGAATGTTTTTCTCCTCTCATACCTAGATGGAACACCATTAGAATTTCCTTGAAGTGGGAAATACTTGAAACTGTATCATCAGTAAAAGTGGGTTATCCCCCACCTTGTACCATATGTGCTTTCGTAGGTGTGTTTTCCCTTTCATTGCTGTGTGTCTTTTTGGTTTTGTTTTGTTTGGTTTTTGTGTGTGTGTTTTGGTTTGTGTGTTTCCTCCCTCTTCCTTTCTTTCTCAGAATTGTACATGAATTTTTAAGGCCCAATGAATAAGGCACTGGTCAAATGTAATATGTTTTGAAACTTGAGATTCTAGATCCTCATGTCATGCCCTAGCCATGCCCAGTTCACGCCATGTCCCCAAGCTAGAGCTAGTAGTTGTCTCTTAAAAAAAGCTCTACATTTTCATTGCCAAATCCAATTTTTTTGAGCTCACGCCCTTCATTGGTGTCTAAGGAAAGTTTGAGATTCAAGGAATTAGCTAAAATCATGCCCTTGAGCTGTTTAAACCTTTGTGTCACTCATTTTTTAGAAATCCTCCTCTTCCTGGTCTATGCACGTAATATCCTTTTGCCCCTCCCATTTTTGATCAAAATGGTTCACTTGTTCCATGGCCCGGGTCATCGAATCATTGTTTTTCCTTCATGCCTCTGGCTCGTGAAGAAAATTTGAAAATTGGACTCAAAATGATGAAGTTCTCTTCCTCTGTGTATTTTTCCACAGTCGGGAACAATGGGTGTTTCTTTCCCCGCCAAATTTTTCCTCAGCATTCCTCAATGATACGTGGGTCTCCCTGATTGGTGTGGTCTAGTTATACTTTAAAGACTTAGCGGAAGGCTCCACATGTTTCCATGACATAATTCCAAGTGCAATTCTGGGGGGCAGTCTTCAATTGAGCGCGGGCTCTCCACGTGTCCCAGGTCCAAAATGAAGGTAAAATCAGCTAAGTATGGAAGGCTCAGTAGATGGCTCCACATGTCACAACGATGCAACTCTAGGGGTAGGAAAGGTCAATTACCAATTCAGCACCAAATCGCCATGTGGTGGAAGACATTGAAAAGTCAAGGCGGATGAGTGGGCCATCGGGGGAATTCAAGACTTTGAGCCTTTTTGTAAAAAGACAAAAATTAAAAAGTAACCCGCAGCCCCGATCAGGCTACCAAGGAAAAATTTAGAGCTTGAGCCCACAGGAAAAAGTTAAAGCTTGAGCCCACAGGAAAAATTTAAAGGAAAGGCCCGCCATTGAAAAGTCAAATCGGAGCAGTGGGCCGGCGGGGGAATTTGAGTTTTGAGCCTTTTTTCCAAAAAGGTTAAAATGTTGAGAAGAGAACCGTGACCCCACCTACAAACAGAACATGCCACATGTCCTAGTCAAATCGAGCAGTGGGCCGGTGGAGGAAATTGAGTTTTTGAACCTTTTTGTAAAAAAGGTTAAAATGTTGAGAAAAAGACCATGATCCCATTTCCAATAAGAATGTGCCACGTGTCCTAGTTGAAAATTCAAAGCGGGGTTGTGGGCCAATTTGTTCCAAATTTCCAAATCTCTAAAAATCACAAAATTCAAAGGATTCCCCCGTAACCACTCCAATCCCTTCCTGCCACGTGGATGGCCCAAATTCAAAGTTAGAGGAGCAAATCAAATGGTCTAGATTTAAACTGGAAAATCAAATGTAACGGTTGCTTTGCAAGGTCTGGTTTTAGCCACCATGAGCATTTTCTTCATGATAAAGGAATTTGAAGAGGTGTGAATGATTTTTAATGTTGTAACGGTTTCTTGTGAAGAATATAATGACTTCTCGATGTCATTCCAAGGGTTGGTGATTGATTTCAAAAAACCAGAGTGCTCTGTACCTGGAAAAGATAGAAAATGCCATTCTTCTTCTATTTTCTCTTCTTCCTCGAATTTCTTCCATTCTCAAGCTATGTACAAACTCTACTCGAGCTTCAATAAGAAAAGAAGGAATTTTTGCCTCCTTGATTGAGGAATTAATTGGTACTTTGTGACCAATGAGTTTCATTTAGTCTTGTAGCTTCTCCCCAGATTTTTTTTTCTTCTGATTATAAATGCATGTAAATGAAGTTTCTAATTGATGTGTGTGGGCATCTGATATTCTACCCGCAACATTAGTTTTTCCTACCTCCATTCTCACTCCCTTTTCCCTTCTTAGACAAAGTTCTTCTCTAGTGAGAAATTGCTAGCTTTGCCATAGGGACAGTGGAGTGCCCTTACTAGATCTCTAGTCAAAAGACCACCATTGAAATCCACTTTTTCATGCATGCACATATGGAAGCTACACTGTTCAAGTAGAGGGACTTAGATTCCCATAGCATTGGCTTGAAACCCACCAATTTGTCCACAAGACAAATTTTCTCACCAACAGTCAGTTATTATATTCAATTTAGGAAATTTTCTTACATACAGTTGGTTGGATTTGAGGGAACACCCCTAAAACTCCTTATGTATTTTAGTGACAAAATGTCCCTAGTTGAAATCTACAGCAATTGGATAAGCTTCACAGAACTTGCAAAGAAAAGAAGATTACAGACATCTAGTTTCCAATAATATTGGGTATCTATACTTGTAGGACTACTTTGGATGCCCAAAATGTGGAAAGAACAATCGCTCCCCTCACTCTTCACTATTTCAAACCAAGGACTTGCTTTGATATCAAGGGCTTTATTTCCAATAATTTTATAATGGGTTTCCATCATCTTGCTGATAGTGAAGACTATTGGGCTGATTGTTTTGATGATTATGAAGCCATAATATTTTGATGTGTACAAGGTACTAGATGGACTTCAAGATGATGATGAGGAACTACAATCCCTTGAATATGAAAGGTCTATCAGACACACTCCCATTGAAACCATTGATTGGTTTGTTAAGGAAAGGGATGATTTGAAGGAACTCATAAACCTTATCTTGGTGAGGACCAAAATTTGGTTTGACAAGAAAATGAAGATGTTCAGAGCAGGTAAGTCCATGTATTCCTCCTAGGAAGCCTCCACTCCTCAGAAGGAAATTCCTATGGTGACCCCTAAGGCACATGTACAATATGTTCCCTCTCCACTTGAACCTTCAACTCTAGTATACATGAAGAAAGGAAAGGCTAAGAAAGATGAAAATATGGAGGAAGTAATTCAAGAAAGTGAAAAGTTGTCTTCTTCAAAGCAATTAGAAGCAGTACCTGAATTTGAACTAGTTATAGATCTCTTGTGATGATGACAATGAGGAGAAAGAAAAAAAAAACAAGAGGAGGGTAATCTTGAAGGAAGTAATAGGGAGAAATAAGAAGAAAAAGAGGATCAACTGAAGGATTGGGATTTAGAGGCAGAAGCAATGGGTGTCTTAGAATCATCTACCAAAGGAGTTCCTATCAAGGAAGTGCCTACCTCCAAAATTGAAACATCGTGTTGGAAGTATCTATTGTACAAACTTTGAGTGCAATGGGAACACTTGCACTTGGGCCCATTTCTC
Organism: Taxus wallichiana var. yunnanensis; assembly: GCA_018340775.1. Classification (NCBI taxonomy): domain Eukaryota; kingdom Viridiplantae; phylum Streptophyta; class Pinopsida; order Cupressales; family Taxaceae; genus Taxus; species Taxus wallichiana. The sequence continues at coordinate 78,240,820 of CM031239.1, forward strand.
CCTCTACTTCTAGTTCTTCTTTTGCTTGGGTACAACCATTGGTGGAAAGAAAGAAAAGAAAAGCCACATCTCATATTATTTCTCCTAAGTTTGATGTTGTGGCAAATCTTCTAGGTACTACTCCTCCCCCATCTACAAATAAGGCTAAAATCACATCTAGGTTAGTATTTGATTCTCAAGGCCAAAAATTCATGGAGATTTCTAAGCCCAAGATTGACAAGGATGAAAGAGACCTATTAGTAAGTGATTTGGAATTGACAAGAATTCCCCTTGGAGAATCTACACCTGAGAGTGAAGTGCACAATTTGAAGGAGACAATGTCAAGAGTAATTGAAAGAGTTGAGAGAGGTAAGAAAACATAGGAGTAGTTAGAGGAACATAATCAAATCCTTTCAAATTTCATTTGGTCCCTATTAGTAGAAGACAAGGTACTTGATCCAAATCCACTAGCCTCAATCCCACCACCTGTTGTTCTGACTAATGATGAAATTCAAGCTATCAAAGACATCCATAAGCATGCTACCTATGGGAAGGCAATGTAAGCCTTGGTTGATGATATGATAATAATAAGATTAAAATTCATCGAGGAATCAAAAAAGTTATATGATAAATTCAATGTTATACAACTTAAATTTACTACAACAATAAGTGGTTTAGATAGAGAGCTAAAATTGTGGAGTGAATGCATTCAAGATCTTCGATTGTTGAGTGACACTGATGTGCAGTTTGTTTGGAAAATAAAGTATTTGACGATGAAAAGTTTAATTTTTCTAAGCAATGAGTCTTCAAAATTGATTCTAAAATAAAATTCCTTAAGGAAGCCATTGGTGAACTTAGGAATATGTTACACAAGGGAGAAGCTTTTAAAACTCGTGTTGTATGTGCCTTTTAAGATATTCACTGCCAAATCTTCAAGGAGAATTCAAGGGATAGATTCATAGTCCAAGAGATTAAGTCCTAGTTGAGGTAATTTATTAAAGAATATTTGTTTAAACAAGATACTATGTCTAAGGATAAAATGAGGGAAATCTGTACACTTCAAGAAACCATCACTGAGGCCAATAAGGAGTTTCTAGAGAATGCAGAATTTGAGAAAGAAATGGAGAAATGCCTAGGCAGCTGGACTCATGTGACTACAAATACCACCATCCCTCAAGGCATGGACATCAGAGGAGCATTAAAGATATTCAAAATCAAATACTCAAGGTGAAGAGTGTCACATTCACTCCTTTGAGTGTCCCAACTCCTAGTTCTTAATCTTTTAATCAGACTATCTAATTAAGGTGGCTATTTTCTTTCTAGTCATATAATATGGAAGTAAAAGAAAATTTGATGTTATAATGCTTAATTAGATATTAATCCTTTGATTAAAAGAAAGGAAACTGAAAAGAATCTTTTGTAACCACCCATGAGGCTATTTAAGGATATTTTCTTGTCTTTTGAAGGGGATTGGATTTTTGATGTCTTGGATGTAAAAGTACTGAATTTCCAATCAATATAGAAGAAGTTTCATCTTTTCTTGTGCTCTATCTATTTCTGTTCTCAATCTGATTCATGAGAAGCTATGTGTATCTGAACAAGAAATTTGTGTCTTTTAGTTGATGTTGTTCTTAGAACTTTGTGTCTATTACATGCATGTCATGTGTTTATATATGCATAGTTTAAATCTTGTCACTTTACCAAGCATAAGTAAGATACCATTTTGCAATCTATGTGTCTGAAAGTGCTCCTCTCTTTATTTTCTGAATACTGATTCTTTTGTTCCCTTTTCCTTTGTATTGAAAATTTTATGAAATAAAGGCATCTAAAGCATCAAAATACTCATTGAAATATTGATAGTTTGTACATTTGTAAATAAGTATATTTTCTTATTTGTTATGTGTTCAATAAGGGAACCTCTCCCATAAAGACGAGGAACCATTGTCCCCTGACTCTTGCTTGTTTTTAAGGTCAAATCTAAACAACCAACACTCAATAAAACAATCATATGCTTACACCCCGCTGCGCTTTTAAAATCACATCTTTCTATTACACACTATGACTATTTCCCAATGACGCACCTTCATTTATGGTTCATTCTTGATCGCTTAGGGGGCATAAATAAATGATCCTCATTACATGCATATACATCCTCTTTGGGGTCACGTGGCTCCTATCATTCACACTACATTCCAATTTACCTCATCCATAACATACCTGCATATATTAGTTGCATTTAGCCTTATTTACATTTACTTATTACATGCACATCTTATTACATCTGTTAGATCAATATCTTGTATGCCACTATTTTACCATACACACGTGTGTCACTTGATTTATAGTTGTGATCGAAAATTCTACAAATCCATACATGTAACATGGATTCTTGGCATAGTACCTATTACAAGTCCCACAGTGGCTCCTGGGGACACCTACTTCCGTACACTATAGGTGTTATAGTTTCATTTTTCATAGCACATTTATATATTGAATTATAGATGTTTTGACATAATTTTTATCTTTTTAACATGTTAATGGGTGCTTCATGTGCAACATTTTTTTTGAATTTATATATCCTTCCATGGTTATATGTTACATTTCTTTCCTTTATATGCCATTATTTTAAGGACTTTCCCTTTCTCGTATGTGCACACTTGTCTTATTTTTGCCTCGTTAACATTTATTGTCTTGCAACATCATGAGTTGTTTCCCATGTTTGCAACCCAATTTTCTCAGTTTACAATTTCTTCTTACATCTTAGCTTACACATTGTCTATCTAATATACATTTTTTCTTATACATGTGTGTTTGTATTTGTTTGTACTAACACTTGTCTCCCACCACTTTGTTTGCATGTGCATTGGTTTCTACCAAACACATTTCATTCCCCCTACATGGCATAATTTCAACACAATAGTCGAGTCCTCTTTGGGCCACATAATCCTTTAGTGACGTTGCATGTACCCCAAACAAGGGGGTATCATTTGGGTGAATTAGTCACTCCATATAATAGTTTAGAGTCATTACACATCACATTATAGTACTTGGTACAACACAATTTTCAGTTTTGTGGCTCGAGAATCGGACTTGGGTCCTTAGCACAACACGACCCTTCCTAGATGCCTCTTGCCATGGAGTAATTACAAAACATTTTGGTAGTTCAACATAGTTTACGTAAATCCACACACAATGATTTTATAAGGCATTTAGTCCTTATTACTTTTATGTTTGTTCGAATATTGCACACCATATGCAATGGTGTCCTACATCATGCGGGGAAGAAGTTAAAGGTTTGAGGATAACACCAATTTTTTTCCCTACACTTCTTCCATATAATTGGCATGAGATCACCCCAAAACTCACGGTCGGTGCAAATAGCATGAGATCTCCTGAAAAACTCATTAATCTACAACATCTTCGTGGATCATATCTACACTCTTTTCCTCATCACATATCAGTGCACATTTTCCTTTTTCACATTTTCATATTTTACATGATTTCACTACATACTTTTACACATTTTAATCATATACATGCGTATTTAACTATTTGTTCATTCTTCTCTTTTTATGGTCCATCAACAAAAAACACATTGAGACATCTACACATGCATTTCTGTCCTAGGTTCATTTTCAACATCAATTTTTTTTTCACTTTCTCCTTCTTAGCATTCATGCTTCACATTTTTATCCCTTCATGCTTCGTCTTGTCCCTCTTCACACTTTCATCACCAATATATATGGTTATTAGGTAATCATCTCTTATGTAATTTATGTTACCGAGATTTCCACTTAGTAACATAAAGTGGTGGAAAATATAGACACAAAATCACACACTTTGGGTAATTATCTAGTCCTTATTACATACTACTATTCATGTGATTCATAAGTAAGAAAAGTACTAATTAACCTATGTCTTTGGCCACCTTTCTTTACTTTCTGTCACTTATGTTGGTCTTGCACCCTTACTTGCTCAGTCTACCTTTTTATACCTCGACATTTATCATCCTAGACACCAAAGCCTAGCCAGGATGCCAACGTCAAATGTCATCATCCCCTCTCGGGTTCCCCTAGCCCCTTTGTATTTTCCTTGCATCTTTTGGGTCCTTTCTAGCTGTTTGAGCATCTTATCTTTTTAGTAGTTGGAATTTTCAAGGTTAGTTATGAAATTCAAGAAAGTAAATCATATAAATATAAATTTATGTGATCATAATAAAGGACCACGTACTAGGCATTAGTTATTACCACCTAAGGTTACATACATCAAGCATCTAAGAGCTTCTTTGCATCCATCTAAAGCACCATCCAAAGGACATAAGGGTTGGTTATTCCCGCATACACTTCATAGGAGGGAAGTTAATCCTATTCTATGCACACATCTATTACATTTATTTACATCTAGCTTACTTGCTCGATATCAAGTGTGACATGCACAAGAGCCATATAGAGAACGATTCTACACACACGTAAATAGAACTACATTTGGTCTAATATGTAGTGCAACACTCGATTGTAAGCTCACCATTATGATAGCTGAGGATAGTCTAACCCCTCATTTTGTGTCTTTATTTTTAGGATTTGATGTCTATTTGAGGGTTTTGGCGGGTGTCAATAGTTCATTGTAGGTTTCAGGTGACTTCGATGATCACTGTGAGACCTCATAGCGACCAAAGGAGAATAATAATGAACAACTAATGACCACCAGAGGAGCTTTCCTAAGATTTTCATGAGACCTAGGCACCCAAAAATAAGCCCCAGTGCCCCGGTCTAGCTTATTCTTCTAGATCTCGCATTTTTTGAACTTGGATCCGATAATCAAGTCTTCATATTTTCTAGTTCTCCAGCTCTGTACACCTCCAGGATTTTTGCAAATCAGCTAAGGCTTCTTACCCGCTCTTTTCCCTTAGGGTTTTATATATTTTGGATTATTTTTCTTGGGTTAATTTTTGTACTTCATTTATGCATTTATTTACTACGACAATAGAAATTAGATTAGGCTTAGATTTCAAATTTATCTTAATCACTAACTCTCTTATGCTTTCTCCTTCCATCTCTCACTCCATCAATGCATTTGATCATGCTCACCATTAGTCATCACTCGAAGCACAACTTAAAAACATAAAACAAATTCCTTGGCAACCATTAAAGCACTTTTTAAATCTTTTTCATAGCATTCAAACACATAAAAACTCCTCCCATGCCCTAGATGTCAAAATCTTGTCTTGCTCATAACTCATGCTCTTGAACTCCGATTGCCATGAGATCCGAATCAAGGATTCCTTATTTAAATGCCCTTAGGAAGAGTATTTTCATGCCATAATTCATGACCTCATGTATTTTTTATAGCCACATGAATTTTCCCATGAAAAATCACCTTTTCTCAGATATACAACAATCTGACAAGAAAAATCTCTCAAAATTGGAGCAAAGCTTCAAAATGAATTATGTAAACTTCTGCAAGTGGTTTCATTTAAATCCAAAACTGGGATTTTTTTCTATTTTTATTAATTCTTTATGAGATCATTTAATAAAGATAGTAAGTTTGAGAAAATTGTGCATTCATACTCCTCATTCCATTCCCACATGATCGAGACACTCAAAATTGGCAAAATCGACTAAAATGGAAAAAATTAGCTAACAGAACCATAATGATGAATATTATAAAAATATTAAATGGGAAAAATGAGCCAATATTGGTCACATTTTTGTGCTTCACCCATCCTACAATTGTCTTAGTACTCAAGGGGCTCCTCTCTCTATTTTTGAGTCAATTCCCACATTCCTCGATGCGGTGAGCGAAGAGTGTCAAAATGAGAAAATTACCAATTTTGTATCAAAGACCATTTCAATTAATTTCATATTGGGTGCATGATAAAAAGGTGGAATGAATTGGTTTTGGTTTCATTCATCTCTCCTTTCTCCCTGACTGGAATTTTTTTATTATTCACTCATTATCAACGTTCCCATAGTGGTGGAATCAAGATCATGGTGGGGTGAACAAAGTGCATCCAATTTCTCTCATGTGAATGATTGATCATGAAGTTTGAGAAATTTTATCAAGGATCAGGAGGATTTTATCAATAAGGGGAGTCATATTCAAGTTTTCTCATTGGTATAATTCTTAGATCTCATCACTCCTCTTCACGATGTGTTCAAGCAGTGTGAAAAAGGTTTATCATTTCAAGAGTTTTCAAAAGGGGGAAAGGTGTTCAAAGTGGTCTTCATCAAATATCTTCGTCAGTGCATTACTATAAAGGGTCATCATGGGCCAGAATTTCATCTTCAACACCATTGGAGATGATATTCATTGAAATCCATGCTTTGGAGCATTCATTCTCTCATTCTTTCTCCCCTTCTCTCCCCCTTTCTAATTCTTCATTGATTGTAATCATCATATTTTGTCTTATTCACTTAAGTGGCATATTTGTAAATTGTAAAAGTATTTTCTCAAAATTATAAGAGAAATAATTAATTTTTCTCTTCTAGGGAAATTGAAAGGTTGGAAAATTCATAGGAACATGAAGATTCATGTGGGGGGAGATGAGAGGTCAATTCACATTACTATAAATTGGGATGGCTTCTCCATTCCAAGGGATTCTGAAAATTTTAGTTCTTGGTAGTAATTGTGATTTTTTAGATTGATTAATGCTTTGTAGTCATCACTACATAAGAAATGAAAGATAATTTTATTCCATTTCCCTTTCTCATGTTTCTTTTTTCTCTCTTTTATGAAAATTGTAAGAATAGCGATTAAAAAGAGCTTTGTATCTTCGATGAATGGATCTTAGAGAAATGTGTTTGTGTGGTTTTTTTGTCTCACTAATGGATTCATTATTGTTTTCCTCTATATAAGAATTATTTAGGTTCTTGGGTGTGAACTACGTAATTGGCATACTCACAACAATATCATTCCTTTCTTAATTCCTCTCCTTCATCCATCATCGCTGTAATTTCCTCCCTCGTACCACATACAAGAAATTTTCCATAGGTTCAAGTGGAGTATTCTTGTGTGATCCCTAAACTATTTGGACAACCAAAAACATTTAGACATGATTAGATAAGTTTACATTCAATAATGGTAGCTTTTCCATTCAATGCAAAGGGGCATAGCTCCATGAACGTTGGTGAAAAAAGTAATTTTCCATATCGACAATTTTTATCACCAACAAAACCCCGCCTTGAAAGGATGGGTGAAGAATGTTCTTAAAAAGGTATTCATATTGTTCGAGAATCTAGGAAAGGAGGGTTTCAGGATGGTGGTGAATGCAGTTTTTTCCTAGTTATTGAATGTATGCATATATGTGTTACTATCTGGTGATGGCATCATGTTGATGTGTGGTAACACCATCATGTTTTCGTACATCAATTAACACATAGTATTATCAATGGTAAGGTTTGAGAACAATGCCGACATATGATATATCCTACATGTTTTCAGCCATCTTCAAATACATGTTTACATCCTTTAACATGCTGCCATTTCTAGAGCTCGAATGCCACCGTGATATCGATGCGGACAGAAACAAAAATGATGATATCTTGAATAACACATTATTACGCTTCCACACGGTTCTCCATTCATGTTTCCACTTGGTAGAATTTCTATGCTCATTTGGATGTTAACGTTATATTTTCCTAACCTTGACCATTGGGACCATTTCTTTCATATATATATACCCATCCTCATTCATTTTTTCCCATTTACACTTGCGAGTTCCCGCAGACTAGATTTTTTAACAATGTTGACCACTATTTCAAATGGTTTTTCTAAAATCCACTTCGAGTATTATCCACATGATAATATATTCACATAACACATACACAAAGACCGATATAGGTATATGAAAACACCTCTTTTTTTCAAAATATCAAGAATCATGACACCAAGAAAAAGTCAGATTAGCACTCTGTCTTTTGTTTACAGAAACCTATTATATCCACAATTAATACAACTATTGGAAGAATTGGAAATTAAACATCAATATGATTGGATTGGAAACTTAGGGTTCCATGGACTATTATACATACCTTAGTATGAGATAGACACTAAGTTGTTAGATAATTTAATGCATACATATAATAGTTCTGATTTCTCTTTCCAAGTTGCATTACCATCACACCAATTTGTCATCAAAATAACCCCTAATGATATTCATCATCTAATGGGGATACCCCATCAAAATGCATTTCCTGTATTGACAAAAACATTCTACCTAATCAGGAAAAGAAAATTTTAGAGTCTCATTAAAAGCTTTCTGTTGAGATTGAGGTTAATAATCCCTCCAAAAGAGGGATATAATTGAATCAATCAAAGACCCATTTCTTCTGTCTATTGTGGAATTTTTCCGGGCCCAAATCATTTTATAGGGAATATACAATGAATTTACTCAATTGGAAGTGTACTACCTTCTCCAAAACCTTTCCAGTGTTAGATTCAATTGGTGTTCATATATTTCAACAAGGATTCACTTTGACCTTGAAAAGTCATTATGAATCCTAGTGCAATTATTTCTTCTTCTTTTTTATTCTTGCTTTCTATTATGAGGGTTTTCATGCACTGAAATCAACAACTATTCCAACCGCAATGCATAATAATATGAAAAAAATGTAATATCTATGGATGACAACCGTTGAGAATTTTTTAAAGTGTTATATCTCGATTCTTTTCATAAAAATAATCATTTTTAAATCAATCATGAAAATATATAATCTATTTTCAATAGGTTAAAGTAAGCAAAATAATGGCTCAACATGTTACGGCTATAGTTCACGGACATAACCTCGCTTAGGATTGAGGGGTATGGTGTCAACATTGTGGTTGATGTCACCATTATCGATGACACTATGATCACATTAGCACCCAAAACCTAGAAATAGAAGAAAATGCATGTGCAGTTCATTTGGATAATCTCACACTATGAAAAAATGCTTACTCGGGATAATCTAGGTTTTAATTAATCCACAATGCACAATCATGTTAATTTTGATTAAATTTGTTTATAGAATAATGATAATATGAGTCTTGACAATGACATATGTCATTTTCCTAATGTGCAACCATGTCTAGCACATCACCCATGATGTTTAATGTTTTTGAAACTACTTATATACTTGAGAAATAGGAGATTCATTATGTAAAAGTTATTTTCCTTCAATTTTAAGTATGAATAAATTATAGATTTAAATTTTAATTACATTATGATTGGTTTTACGATTTTATCATTTAATTTAACTAGTTTTCCTTAAAATTAGGGCTTGTAATTCTATCATCTACCTTCCAACCAAAGGCTGCCATAGTATATCGGTTATGGACAAAAATAACATTCACAACGTAAAAAATCCATATTGATTTCATTTTTAAAAAGTTTAGAGTGTTCTCTTGTTTGACTTCATGCATTTAACATGCTTTTATTATTAAACTATTGATGCTCGCAATATTTTTGTAACCTCGGTCTCACATTCAACCCATGACCATCCCCTATGCTCACTTCTTAAGTATTACACCAAAGCCACCTCCCTTCTACCTAATGGTAGGGGAAAGAGGATAGTGTTCCATAGAATGAACATGGGGATGTATAGTTATAGAACTTTAGAGTTCCTCAACATTTCATTGGGTGGTGTGCCAAGTTCCATAGGAACTTATGCTTAAAATTATATTGATATGGATGAGGCGTATGATAGCGTTTATGAAATAGTAGCAGTAGGGAAACAAAAATTCAATCAAAATGATCTTATTGAGTCTACAAAAAATGAGCATCCAATGCCACGACAAAGCCACTTGGATACTCCTTCACTAATTGGGGAAGAAAATTTGGATGATGATGGAAAAATTAAATTTTTAGTTGATGTTCTTGTGGTTGATAATTATATAAACCTTGTGATGAATAAAATTGTTCTTGATATTAAGGAATTGAGGATATGTGATATCGAGAAAAAGATCTAATCAAATAAATTAATGAACGATATCATAATTTTTCACATAGGGAACAATTTTTTTCATAGATAAAAGTTGAACCGGTTAAGATTAATGATTTATTTTCTTAAGCACAATTTGGTAATATTATCACCAAAAATAATTATAATAAAAGTGATTTTTTAAATATAATTCTTAACACATTGGAAAATTTTAACATTGAGGCACAATCATATTACAATATGTGGAATAGAGAAAAAACACTTGTCACTATTGCAAATGCTGAGAAAGACTTGGCCTTGGTAAGTAATTAATATTTTGAAGATGATCTTTTATGTTGTTATAGTTTATCTACTTTATAACTATGGGATTTTTACGTATACCCAAATATCGACATTGAAGACTGAAGTGCACATGTTAGATAAGCACCTCTAAAAAGCAATAAAAAGTGTACGGGGAGAAATAGTCTTCAAAGAGAAACTTATTCTATTAAACAAGAATAACAATACATTATGAAGGATTATAAAGAGCATGGATTGGATCCTTATATTCTATTGAAGAAAAAAACTGATGAGGATCCTACTCTCCTTTCAATAGGAGATGCATATAGTTAGGATAGGAAAAATATTGAAAATATTAATGTCCCTATAAATAAATTAGTCCATTATGGTGTATTAAAGATATTAAATTTTTTTGATGTTATAGAAGCTACTCAGGACAAGGATTCAATGAAGATAAAATATTGATGTCAATCATTTTATTTGTCAGATGAAAACATTATCTTATTTTAAAACATGTATAGTTGATGAATACATGGATTTACAATTTATTTTCAAACTTGGATGGAATCAATATTGAAAACTTGGATGTACATTATACTCTTGAATATTGATAGTTGATTCTTGATGTATAGATACATTATACTTATAGTGTATTTTCAAATCAGCTAAATTAAATACAGAAAACATTATCTCTAAAATCCTATGAATTTTATTAATACCCAAAATCTTGATGGATATATGGATGATAATATATTTGTGAACATGTGTGGATTTGATATTGAGAAATTATGATTGAACATACTTTCCTTAGTAATGTAATTAATATTTTTACATCATCTAGTTTGCACAATAGTTATTATCTCTGTTATTTCATGCAATATATAAAAACATAGAAATGATTTAAAATTTCCAAACATTATATAAAAATATATGTAAAGGAAAAATAACTAAATGACGAGTCACAATATATATATATATATATATATTTCAGAAAAGGAAAATGCTCAAGTGTCTAGTAATTGAAACAACCCTATCCTTAATGGTCCTTCATCACTTATTTTATCTTTTGTAGTTGTAGGTCTGCTAGAGTCCAAGTCAATTTCAACATAATCGAGTCTCCATTTAGTTGATATCTCGATTGAAATCTCTCTACTTTACAAGGGATGTCCAAGTAGCTAATGATATTTCATATGGAAATGTGTCCACTCCATATCTTGAAACATACAGTCTCAAACAAGTTTCTAGATTTTTATCCAATATGTTGCAAAGTTTTGATTTAAAGATTTTAATGCGCTAAAACCATTTCATCTTCAACTGACCCCAAAATCATTGTCTGTATGAGTTCATATAGTTTGAAGTATTCACTTATAGTTTCCCTCAAAATTCTACTGTGATAGAACTTTCTCCACATACGTGTAATAGCTCCATTTTATGTTGGTTTAGTAAGAGTCTTATATTGATCACTCATTGTCAATGAAAAATGTGTAGAATATGATATGAGTAATTTTCTATTCAATATACCATTCAATTATCCTCCATTAACATCTAAATATTTTTAAAATTGATCCATTAGTCTAGACATCTATTTTGTAAAGAGTTGAGTTGTTTGTTCTTCACCAATCATTGGATTCCAGAAATTGGGATTTATAAATCCCATGGCCTCAAGTAGATCACTATTCACAAATCATTCTATGATATCGAAGATAATGTTTCAAATATCTTCATCATTTTTTCTCGTGTATCGACACCACAATATCAAATAAAAGGCTTATCTTTGGTGCTTCCTCAATATAATAACTATTGTCACTTGGATCACACACCCACATAATCGCTAGATGATCTCGTGCAGTAACATGGGAACATCCCCAAAGTGTGGGATGTTGGCTCTTTGGGATGAACCTACAGAGACGGAAGAATTCCTGTAATCTAAGTGCATCTAATATAAGATTGGACTGTGAAAGATAAAATACTATAAAACAAACTAAACTATCCAATTTTTAGGGAATAGGGAGAAAGATAAATGAAAATTTACTAAAAAGAAGGTGACACACCAAAATTTTGATGAACATGTAGATCCAATTTACACACAAAAATTAATTCTATAAAATAACATATGACATGCACAACTTCCTATCCTCTTTTCCAGTCAAATCCTTATGAATATAAAACTTAGAGATAACAAAAGGGATTTTATCTATTCTACAACTGAGATAAATAAGTTTATAAACCACAACTTGCAATTTAACTAGAGAAATATAGTTAATGTGAAGGCAAGATAAATCATCACATAAAAGGAATTAAGAGCATTCACAAGTATTGAATGAATTATTGAAATACATAACACATAAAATAGTCAAAGGAAAAATATTGTTCTTGTATATTAATGAGGCTAAAGCATGTATATGAGAACTCAAAAATGGCAAAACCTCCCTCACAAGAAGATCTAAAAGTTCTGGATTACATATTGCATTCTTCTATTTATAGATCAAGGGGTTGAGAAATTATAGCTATTCCCCTTAATAATTACATGCTAAAAATATAATGCAATTACACTTAAGAAAAATTCTCCCACTAAAATAGCAAAGTGGTTGTGCAGGTTTGAATAAGTCAAATCTACAACTCGAATGGTGTTGAAGCTTAGAGACTATGAAAAAATAGTAGATAAGTCTAGTTGGGATGGTGCCACCCTTTTCTTGATTCAATTCTTCTCCTCCTTCACCATCTACCTTGTTCATGTAATTAGGAAACCGATTGATGGTTTCTTGAACTTCTTTATTATCCACTCTACACGCGTAGTGATTCATAACCTTATGTGATTTAGTGCTCTGAACTAGTTTTCTGGTAACCTTATGGTATGACTTATGAATTTATTGATTTGACTCAAGAAATTTTGGTACAACAATTTTTTTTGAATAGATTTAGGACCAAAATACTTGGTTACCTCATTATCTTCATTTAATATGCTCTTGAATTGGGAAACAATTTGTTTTACTAGAAGTGCATCAATAGTTTTGTCAAGAAACCTATAATAGATGATATCAAATTCATGTGCAATGTCATTGAGGCCATCAATTTCCTCCATTATCTTCTCATTCAGCTTAGATATTGCCTTTCGTAACATCTGACCATGAAATCCATGGCTTTACTATACTCAGACACTTTTGAAGAATAATGAATGATCCCTTCTTTTATAAGTAGATCAGACTCAATGTTTTGTACCTCTTTCCAGGATTCAAGCATGATCTCCAAGTTATCACATTCTTCTCGTGATAATTCCATCCATTTTAGTGATAGTTTCCTTTTCGTAATCCGAATCATTGTAAAGATTGATGACATCCTTAATTACCTGTTCTCCTTCTTGAATTAATTTTTCGATCCAAGCTACGACTGCCCAAACTTGTTGTCCAATTTTCTCGACCACAGAGAAATATGTGTCATCAAAACTTGTAGGTAAAACAAGAGTAGTTTTATGAATAGGATGTGTGATTTTATGTAGGATGGTGGTCAATTGTTCAACTTTGCCTTTGAGTTCATCCTTGGTTACCTTATCTTTGTCAAATTTATCTAGAAGGTTGTAGATGGCAACATGCACATCCTATTTGGATCCTTCATGAGTATATTTACCAAGAGAAAACCTTTATATCTAGTAATCCATTGTGGTTATAGTTTCCCTTATATTGCAAGTATCCAATTTTTTTATTTCAACAAATCTCTCCCTAATTTTCAAATGACCAAAAGGTTAGAAATGACCATTGGCCTCTTTTCTTGTCTTCAAGGAGTTGGATCCTAGATGTTAAGGTTGAAAACATCTCTAATGGGAACCTTCTTCTTCTACTTGGGAGTCTATCCATTTAACTATGAAAGGATAGAAGAAGAAGATAACTATTCAGTGGATGATGTAGGCACATTCATCAAAGTACTAGGTTTGGTAGGTATTACTAGGGCACTTGTAATAGGCACCATGAATGAAAATGATGTGGTGACAAGTGAAGGTGGAGTGGAGAGGATGGCCACATGCATTGATGAAATGGGAAGAGTGATGGGAGTGGAAATGTGGAGATTTTTTTAGGGAAGAGGAGTTCCAAGAGGAGATCCTAAAGCTAAAACATCTCTGGATGAAAGAGAGGGAAGAGAGGAAAATACTTGGGCCATGAAAGGGGATGAGGTGAGGAGCATAGGAGAAATGGGTAAATAAGAAATGGAAGATGTGGTCAAAGGGAGAGTGAGAGGTGGAGGGGAAGGAGGAACTGAAAAATGGTGAAGAGGGAAGAGGTGGAGAAGATGGTGACTGCAACATTTGAGTTTTATGGGTTAGTGAAGCACTGATATCAATAATCTTAGTCGATGGAACCTTTCAAGGGGAAACTTATGTAGAGGGAACCCTAGAGGAAGAAACTAGACCTCTGTAAATAATGATTATCTTGCGAGGTTTTGGAGTGGGTTTGGAAACAAAACTCCTTCCATTTGAAGAGGTGAGATGCCCCACCAGTGGTTATACTTGAATTCTCTCCACATGAAGTTATTTTGATGCATTGGGTGTGATTCCCAATGATATCAACCATTGATAGGTTCTATTGATAATAGGAGTGACTCACTCTTTTGAATTGCTACACTCTTTGAGAAATCAATTGAACTAAAGAAAGGGTTGATTTTTTACATTGTTTAGATCATATATGGGGTCCAAAACCTATCCATCATCATCAAGACCCTTAGGGACAACCAAAAATCCATACTAGTCCACTTCTTGAAGAGTTATCCTTTCAAATTCCCATTCTTGTATCATGAATTAATCTCTCAGTAATTAAACTAGACATATTCTTTGTGTTATATGAGCACCAACTAAATCATGTCCATCGAGCTTGTCAAATAATCAAAATTGACACATGGGTTAAAGGTATTCAAAGTCATTTTCTGCATTTCCCCTTCAACATTCTTTACTTTATATGGGGGAGAACAAGTATACTTTCCCACAAATATGGGAAATTGAGCTCCTATTTTGTGTCTATAATATTATATTTTGTTAAAATATAATAGTTTCTAAAATCCATAAGAATCATTTATCTGTGGGGAACGTTGGTAACTTGTAGGGATCTCCTAAGAAAATTTCCACCCTAATATATGTGAACATTGGAAATTGCAAGTAAATTCCTCCCCATTCCCTAACCATTTTCCAGGCACTATCCAAAATTCTTCAATCGTAGAGTTCTTTGTCAAAGAAATACAAGATAAAAATGAAGAATCCATCATTAACCCTTCTGAAATTCTTTACCTCTTTCTTCATTGTAATATGAGGGTATAATTAATAAATTTGGGTTGAATTCCTTGACCTTATAGGTGAAAAACCTGGGTAATAACCCATCTCCATAGTTGCGTACACAAGATAGGAGGTCATGAAGAAATTTCTAGAAGTTAGGACATCGATAGTTGGAAATTGATGGCATCACTGATATGTTCTACCCATTGGATAAGATCAACATTCTTTTAGATAGTGGAAATTTATAAATACATCCAATATTGGAAATAATTAGAAGAAGGGAGTCCTGTAACTCTACTTAGTAAGGTGATGATGTCATTTACTTACTAAATAAAATCTGATCATGGGATAGTCTTAGGGACCCTAGCCAATGAAGGCTTAGATTTCATCAGGTAGCTTTTGTTAAGGACCCTAGTACAAGTATCAATCTCTATATCCCAATGCTGAAGTGTGGATTCTAGGGAAATTTTGGCATTTTCCTTTACATTGGGAAGCTTCAACATCTTCAAAATAGTTAGTATAAAATTTAATAACAACCATCCCATCATAATTTCTCATTGTTTGAGAGTCTTTATCATAGTGTACGACAACAACAAGCACAAAATCTGGGAATTGTATTGATGGAGGGAAAGAAATAGCTAAAGCAAGTCCACTATCAAATATACCTTGAATCCATTCCTGTTTTTAGAGCTCCAACCCTTTCCAAAAATTTAGGTAGGTCAATATGCCTAAGATTTGTATCTCTAATATTATCGACATCTGACATGATGTTTCAAGGGGAGAAACCCTTTGAAAACCGTATTTTATCTTCTCCTTTCATTTTGAAGAAGATCCAAACATTTTCCCTTAGAGAAATTCTTGTAAAATCCTCTGGAATGAAAATCACAAGTCGAGAGTAGAAGTCCACCCCTACTGATGTAACCCAAAGCAGTTCGAATCGCACTTTCGATGTGTAATTCCACCTTGAAGTTCCATCGACAGAGGTTGGATCATATTTTAAATCCCTATAGTTCAAAACTACACTTCTTCCCTAGATATACGATGCAAACCTCTCGATTACTTTGTTCCACTACCCTTATTACCCGAAGTTCCCATTGTAAGGTAATATGGAAGTTAGGGACGACCCAAAGTTCGAAGCGCATGGTTTTTGTTAGTCTCCAACTTCCAACAATGAAATTTGAGCCCTCTTCCTTAGCCTTGAATCCTTGAAACAATCTCTTCTCACAAATCTCTCCTTCGTCTCTCCATTAAATTATGTTTTGAAGCCTAAGTTTTAAAAAAATAGAACCCATGAAGGTAAAAGAGATATAGAACTAGTAAGTCCACAATGCAAGGATAAAAATAAAAAATGACACTAAAAGAAAATGAAAAGGGTACCAATGAGGATAAATAAAAAATTGATAAGAAAAACCTTAGAAATGAATCCATAAAAACCTTGTAAAAGATACTTACAAATTACCTAAATATCGAGAAAGTTAGTAAAAAAATCATGAAAAATTGCTAAAAAATCAACCTACTAAGTACGGTCGAGAGATCGAGAGAGGTTTCAAAGCAGGTCAACAGTAACAAATTATTAGGTGAAAAGACAAGTAAAATTTCACCTTTAAATATAAAAGTAAGAATTAATTCTTGTTATCCAAATTCACCCCAGGGTTAATTTGATAACATTCATCGAAATTCTCAAATCCTAGGCAAATGGATTGATTCAGGGCAAAGATCATGTTTCTAGGGTCCCCTCGGATTTTTTTCTAACTCCCCTAGCCGAAGAAGGAAAGAGAAAGCTCTGAGAAAATGTGAAAAAGTTGCAGAGAATAAGCTTGGGCCAGAAAAAATTGTGAAAATTGGCTAAGTCCTAGTCCTCGCAGCAGTCGGGACATGAGGGACGTCTGGGCGCGAATCGGCCGAAAGGCCGCCAGGCGATCTGCAAAGCATTTAGGACATCTGGGCCGCGAGGACGGGAAGGAGGTGGAAAGCTGGTTCGGCCGAAGGAGAAGAAAATCAACTAACTGCTCTGGGACATTTGGGACATGAAGACGCGAAGGGCGCGAACTCCCGGTTCGGCCGAAAAGGAGAACTTTTGCACTAAGCATTTGGGACATCTAGGCCATGAGGATGCGAAGGACGTGAAAAGGTGAAGCGGCCGAGAGCAAAGGAAGCCCATTTCGGGTGGTTCAGAAGAATTTGTCCCAGACAGTCCGGGATAGTTGAAACAAATGGGCACGAAGGACGCGAACCGGCCGGTTCAGCCGAAACGGGGAACTTCAACATTGAGACAGTTGGGACAAAGGGATGCGTGGGACGCGGATAGCCGAAGGAGCCAAAAGCCAATCAAGCAACGCCATATGTCATTAGCCAAATTTGGGATAAGGAAGCCCATTTCGGGTGGATCAAGATTTTCTATCCCAAACAGTTTGGGACATCCGGGATAGAGGGATGCGAAGGGCGCGAAAAGCTGGTAGACCCGTGGACCAATCAAATCACGACACGTGTCACAAGGGAGAAAGTCCAAAAGTCAAAGGGTGAGGTTTCAAGCACTGACCCGAGCCAATAAAAAGAGGACATGTGTCCAATGAAGTAGGGAAGGAGAGAGAATTATGCATCCAATCAGTGCTTGACATGTGTCATCCAGGTGGCAGAGTGCGGGAAAGATTTTCAAAACACGTTTTCACCTGTTTTGTGCCCTAAATCTTCAGATCGACATATCTTTCGATTAGAGCTCGGATTTGCACGTTCTTTATATCAACGGAAAGCTTATGAAATTCTCTACGTGATTCTGGGGTTAATCTTGAATTTTGGTGCAGTCTAGAGAGAGAAAATTGAGAAATAGCTCTGACGCGTGTTCATGGCCAAAAGCGACATTTCAACGACCAGTTTTAATGCAGAATGGGTCGCATTCTCCTGTAATTCAGTCAAAGTGACAAGGTATGGGTTTGTAAGGTCCCCCATGTCATTTTAATGCATCTGTAGTCAAGGAGGGATGGGTTCTCATGTTTTTGTACATTTTCTGTCCCCTAGGCTCGACCCATGCAATGAAAAAGCCAGATTTGGCTCATTTTCAAAAGGGAGGAACATTTTTGGGCATAGCAGACTTCTTCTTTCACCTCCAGCAAGTGATTGATGCAAGGATCAGACCTCTCCAAGGATTGTAACAGTTTTCTTTTACCTCTCTGAGGGTGTAATGCGTGTTTTTGACATTGAAATGATAATGCAAGCTCTGTGAATGGGTTTCAATCCTCTGTTTGTATTATTTGCTTCATTTCAGATACTAAATTATACCTTATCAGTCTGTGTATGTTTTATGTTGTGAACTTTGGTCTGTGTCTATTTGCATGACAAATATGTTTCACCACTCCTTTTGGTGCATCACCATCTTTAGTTAGTTTCAATTTCTTGCACTTCTACCCCTGTCTCCTTGCAAGTTAGAGTAGGATTAGGATCTCGAACCTCGTAGTTGTGCAAGCATTAGATCTAAATCGAGGAGTTTGAGGAACCAGCCTCTAATATGGAGATTCCTCTCTCATTTTCATAAGCCCCCACACTTGGAGAGAGGTTTCCATGTTGTGCAATCACATTGGATGCAAGAGTGATCAACCTAAAAGCCCGATCTACATCCAAGGGTGCTTTGTGAGTCTGCATGCAAAATTACCACGGGGTTGACACATGTGAGTAGTTGGAAATAAATGATGACCTACCACCGGGTTTTGGAAGTCATAAGTTTGGATGTAGTTTGCATGTAAACTACAATTTAGGTTCGAAACTAGAAATACGTTTAAAATGGTCGAAGTATAGACACAATTTACATGAAAACTACACTTTGGGTTCGAATTCCACTTTACAAGTGGGGAAGTAGACTTCAGAATTCAACATGTATTTTGTATGCAAAATACAATTTGAGTTCAGAATTTCTAGTGACATATATTTCTTATATATGGTGGGTTTCAGTTTCAAACCCAAAATCCAAAGATACTTTTAACCCTTAAAAAAATCTTGAAATTTTTTCAAAAAAATAAAACTTGGTGAAAGGAAAAATTTCGCAAGCAAAATTTCGAGAGTCCTCTTGGAAAGGGAACTTAGAAAGTTAACATTTTTGGTGACCTTCCAGAATGATCTCTGTTAACCATTAGTCATGTTGGTCCTCAATTCTACACCCCATGGTGGCTTAACAACATTCCTTAAAAAGGGTGATTCTTAGATGGTGGTAGATTGGGTAGTATATGTCATTTTGTAGCCGGGGAGGGGTCTAACACTTTCCTTGGGATCAATATTTGAGGTGATTAAGGGGCACACACAAAGGGGATCGACTCATCCTACTACTTTTGGTCTTTCCTTAAACCAGGTGAGAGAACCCACAATGTAAAGTGAATGCAAAAGGGGAAGATAAGTTATTTTTCCCCCTTGATGTGTTTAAATGATGGATCAATCTGAGATAAGCATGGCCATGAATATAACACTTCACTCTCACAAGTTGTCACAAAAATGTTGCATATGCTTACCCCACTAGACATAGGATCACTATAGATAGCGAAGTTCAGTTCTTCTTGCATTTTTTTGATAGTAGAATTAAATCTAATGGGCACTTTCAATGATATTTAGAGAAATAAAGTAAAAATGGAAGTTAGTATGAGGGGGTGGGATCAACTATAGTAGTCTTAACTTCACAAAGATGGGGATTATATGATGAATAGTTTGGATTCAATTCCCCCAAAACAACAAGTGAATATCATCCTTTCTCATTAATAAATAGCTTTAATCAAAGCGGGAATGTATTTTTTCAAACTAAAAATATCAGATTTTGTGTTAGTATTTTGGGATCGGTTCTATGCCTTTATTAACAACTAGTTGATAATGTCAGGTGTGTTTGTGTCCTTTCCATTTCATCGCAATTACCCATATATCTCGTCACCTATGTCCACCTCTTGACGTCACCTTTATATGGAACCCTCTTGGTCCTTTGGTCTTATTCACCGGACACATGTTGCCATTTTGGAAAATTTCAAAGTGATGGTCTTATGCAGACTCAGGTAGTAGAATAAGCCACATTTGATAGAGTTTCGGTCTTCCAACTCCTCTTGTAATCAACGTGCCCAACCCTACAACCAATCAAAGGTCTCATTTGCTAGACACATTTTGTTATTCGAAAAATTTCAAATTGATGGGCTTATGCAAACTTTAGGCCACATAATAAACTATATTAGATAGAGTTTTGGGTCCCCTAGCCCCTATTGTAGTCAATAGGTCCAACCCCATAACTAATCAAAGGTCTCATTTTCCGTAAACGTGTTTCTATTCCAAAAATTTCAAATCAATGGGCTTACGGGACTCCCTACTACAAAATAATCCACATTTGATAGATTTTTGGGTTCACTAGCCTCTCTTGCAGCTTTATACCTTATGGTCAAAGTTACATGTTTTCCAGCCTTTGGATCTTCGAATTTCGGAAAAAATTGTCATTCAAGATTGATCGTGCATGTTTTTACCTCTGTAAAAGATGTAAACATATCTCGATCACCCATAATTCTGAATTCTTTTTACTTTGATTAAATATTCCATTAACCAGATCCCTAAGAATTCTTATTGTGCTAGTCCTCTAACATTTCCATGGAATCCTTTCTTTTTATATCGACAAGGAAAAATTTGTTTTACAAATTGATAATTCTCCTTTACTCAAACTAAACGTTGAAGCAAGGGGGACAATATGAACCACACAAAATGGTTACATCTACAAAGAGTCTAGGGTGCAGACTAGCTCAATCAAGGGGCATAGATTAAGAACTAACAAGTCTAGTAGCCTTATGTAATCCATTAGGTAGAGGAGTCATTTGACCTCAAGAATATACAAAACTAGAAAATAAAAAATGAAATAAAGCAGGACAAAATAAAAATAAGAAATATAATGCGCAGGCACTTAGAGGAATGGAAACTAAACTAATATTGTACATACTAAAACTTCATCAATGGAAAGCTTTGAGGTGTATCCCATTAATTGGGCTGGACATTTCTTCTCCATCGAGCTTAGATAGGAAAAATGAATTTGCCTCTTTGCAACCTCGTGATTATGAATGGCTCGCTCCAAAGGGCATCAAATTTCACATGCATCCTTGGCTTGGCCCTATCTATATCAAACTCAAGGACAAAATATCCTTTCTGAAAAGATCTCAGGAAGGAACTCAATTTTTCACTATGGGAAAATAGAATTACCACCAAGAGGTCTACTAGAAAGAGTTCTTTTGAGTTAGTTTATGGAATGCAAGTTCTTTTTCCCCTGCACTTACAACTCTCTGCGTATCAGTTCATATAAAAATTTGAAGAGGGAGAAGAGGTGAGTCCATATGAAACAAGGATCAATAAAATTATGGAATTAGATGAGGAAAGAAGAGAGTCCCATCAAAAACATGTAAATTTTAGAGAAAAACTCAAGAAAATATTTGACAAGTCACTCCAAGAGTTTTCAATATTGGAGACCTAGTCCTATTATGGGAGAGTAGACATGAAGACAAGGGAAAACATGGAAATTTTTATGCCCTAAGGATAGAACCCTATTCTATTGATATCAGGATTGGATAACATACTTTATTAATGAAAGACTTGGAGGTAAGTTTATTGGAGTTTCTCAAACATCTCAAACACTTATTAGAATAAGCTAGAGGATTGGGTATGATCATTACACATTGTGCAGCTTTTGTTTTATTGTTTTTGCCTTTGTTTTTGTTTTTGTTGTTGTTTCCTTTCTTTGCTTTGGTCTACAATGACCATGTTTCGATCGATTTATCAATATACTAGTTTGAAAAATTGTGTATCTTTTTAGAGGGCCCTATGTGTTTTGTCCCCTGGCCCCTTACCCAATGGATTAGGAATTTGGTCTTTGTTTTGACATCTTTATGAGAGGTTCTTGTGGCACTCGCGGGGGTGCCCATCCCGAGTAGGATCTATTGTTAGTGTTCAATCCAGGACCCTAGATTAAGTGGTATTTTCTCCTAGACTCTCTATAGATGTAATAATTCTATGTGGTTCATATTATCCCACTTATTTAAAATTTTAGTCTAAGTAAAGGAAAATTATTAATTTGTAAATTTTTTTCCTTATCAAAATAAAAAGAAAGGATTTAGTGGAAATTTTGGAGGACTAACACCATAAGAATTCCCTAGGGACTAGTTAATGGAATATTTGATCAAAGTATAAAAGCTTCGGACTTGTGGGTGATCGGGATATGTTTACATATTTTGCAAAGGTAAAACACATGCAATTAACACTAAATGAATTTTTTTTCCAAAAATATGAAGCTTCAAAGGTCCAAAAACATGAAACCTGACCATGAAGTATAAAGATGTATGAGGGGCTAACCAACCCGATACTCTATTGAATGTGTATTATTTTGTGGCATGGAGTCCATGTAAGCCCATCACTTTTGAAATTTTCTAGAATGGAAAAGTATGTTTGGTGAATTATACCTTTGATTAGTTATGGGTTCGGGCATTTTGACTACAAGAGGAGCTTGCGGACCCAAAAATATAGTGAATACGATTTATTTTAGGGCCTAAATTCCATGTAAGCCCATCACTTTCAAATTTTCCAGAATAGAAACATGTGTATGGTGAGTGAGAACTTTGATTGTCTACGGGTCGGACCGTTGATTGTAATAATGGTTGTGCAGACCCAAAACTCTATCAAATGTGGATTATTCTACATCATGAAGTTATTATAAGCCCATCACTTTGAATTTTTATAGAATGGAAACATGTGTCCAGCGAATGATACCAAAGGACTAAGAGGGTTCTATATAGAGGTGACGTCAAGAGGCGGACAAAGGTGATGGGATAAATGGGTAATTTTGAAGAAATGGAAAGGACACAAGCACACCTAACAATATCAACTAATTGTTAACAAAAGCATAAAACCAATCCTAAAATACTAACAAAAAAATAGATATTTTCAACTAGACAAAGTACATTCCCACTTTGATTAAAGCTCTTTCTTTATGAGTAAGGAGGAGATTCACTTGCTATTTTGGGGGAAAATTGAATTGTAAGAACTCACATAATTTGTATAAATATGGGGTTTGTCCTCATATCAAGATGGTTTAGCTTTTCTATTTTGAAAAAGGTTGAAAGATAAAATTGTAATGCTAAATATTTCCTTGATGAAATAAATATGAGTTTTGATTTCTCAAGTTCTTGTGTCAAGGTGGTTACAATGTATAGTAATTAAAAACATTAAGATCATTTGATTTATGTTCCCTTGTTAAGAGATTGAATATTTGAATGAGTTTTGATTTCTCAAGTTCTATATAGAGGTGATGTCAGAGGCGGACAAAGGTGATGGGATAAATGGGTAATTTTGAAGAAATGGAAAGGACACAAGCAGACTCGACAATATCAACTAGTCTGTTAACAAAAGCATGAAACTAATCCTAAAATACTAAAAAAAATAGATATTTTCAATTAGACAAAGTACATTCCCACTTTGATTAAAGCTCTTTCTTTATGAAAAAGGAGGAGATTCACTTACTATTTTGGGGGAAAATTGAATTGTAAGAATTCACCAAATTTGTATAAATATGGGGGCTTGTCCTCATATCAGGAGGGTTTAGTTTTTCTATTTTGAAAAAGGTTGAAAGATAAAATTGTAATGCTTCATATTTCCTTTAGTGAAATAAATATGAGTTTTGATTTCTCAAGTTCTTGTGTCAAGGTGGTTACAATGTATAGCAATTGAAAAACATTGAGAGAATTTGATTTATGTTCCCTTGTCAAGAGATTGAATATTTGAATGAAATATGTCTACTTATGATTTTAATTTTTGTGTCTTGGGCTCTATATGTTGAATGGTTGATTGATGAGTTATATTTTTTTCTTCAATTTTATGCTTATTGTATCTCAATGTATTACACTAGATCAGTCCTTAATGGTTATGATTTGGTCATTAATTCAATATTGTGTTGTAAGCATTTACTCTATAATATTGAATGTAATTCTAAAATCCTTATGCAACCATTTTATTGTGTGATTTTTTTAGCATTTGAGTGAATCCTGGGCATATGAGAATAAAAACAGTGAATAATTTATTAGAATATTTACACGAGATTTTTTATTAAGTATTTTAGAGATTGTGTTGGAACTTTGCATCTATTGGGTATCAATGAATGAAAATTTCCCTTTGGAGAAACTATTACTACTTAGCCAAGTATTCTTTACCATCCGAATAACATGAAACCTTAGTAATTATTAAATGCTCTGTTAGAAAGAGTTTGTTATCATATAATCCCCATATTTTTGAAGTTAAAACTACCATAGTTGATCCCCCCTCATACTAACTTCCATTTGTTTCTTTGTTTCTCTAAAATATCATTGAATGTGCCCATTAGATTTAATTTTACTATCACGAAAATACAAGATGAACTAAAATTTGCTATCTATAGTGTCTTGTGTCTGGTATGGTAAGCATATACAACATTTTTGTGATAACTTTTGAGAGTGAAGTGTTGTATTCATGGCCATGTTTATCTTAGATTGATCCATCATTTAAAAAAATAAAGGGGAACGAAGAACTTATCTCCCCCTTTTTCATTCAAGTTACACTGTGGGTTCTCTCACCTTGGTTTAAGGAAGAACTAAAAGTAACAGAATGAGGCCATCCCCTTTGTACCTTCCCCTCAATCACCTCAATGTGATCCCAAGGAAAGTGTTAGACCCCTCCCTAGATATAAAATGACATATACTACCCATTCTACCAGCATCCAAGCATCCCCTTCCTAAATGACATTGTTAAGAAACTAGGGGTGTAGAATTGAGGACCAACATGCTTCTAACACCATTAGCAAGGACTTATTTATACCATTTAGGGTTCATAATACATACCTTTATAGATATTTTCTAAAATTAAGAAAATACATACCATTATGAAAGTATTGTCCAAATTTTTCTCATTATAAATAGGATTTCCATAAAACATGTACTTATTTGAGTATACTAGAAGTTGACAACTAGAAACATGGGAAAATTCATAAATATCTGAAAGCTTAACCTCTAATTTTTGAAGATATCCTTTCAAGAAATTTTTGAGTTAATCTATACATCTAAGGTGCAAGGCCTTAGTGGTGGCTCCATCTTTCAAATAAAATGTGGGTTATACCAGTGAAAATCTTTTACACCTTGTTGATTAAATCCCTCATTTATAGAGCTTGAAAGATGAATATACTTTTTAAATATGATCCCACAGAAGATAAATCCCATATATGGAGAATACACATTCAAAAAGGAAACATATCTGGAAACTAGTGAGTGGTAAAAAGATAGAGGAAAAGATTGTTAAACATGTTGAATTTGATCCACCTTAGGTGGATGATTAAACTAGCACATATGACAGATTTTATCTAGGTATTCATCAAGAATATTTCCATTCTTATTTTTAAGAAGGTTTAACATTTGCAAATAATAAAGGTACTCATGATTTTCCTTATTTTTGACTCGTGATAATATAGTATTTTGTGAAACCGAGTCCCTAAAGGATTCCGATTGTGGATCATACTCTACCCCAGATACCTCTAGTTCCCCACCTGTTTCAACCCTCCTTTAAAAAATCCTCCATAAAATAATACGAAACAACCTCCACGAAGGGATCCTTTTGTAGTTACTACCTATAGACCAATAAGGTTCCACAGAATGGTGGGATATCCTAATGAAGTGCTAAATGAAATTAGAAATAGGTTTCCTAGGTTCCAAGGGAATAATTCCATAAGTGGGGATCAACATCTTAAATTTTTCTAGAATTTCATGGATGAATATGAAGTAGAGAATGAGGATATTTATGTCAAGCTACTCATACATACATTAGAAGAAGATGCTATAGAATGGTACAACTTGCTACCTACAAATTCAATTGATTCTTGGGTAGAAATGAAGAATGCATTCAGACTCTAGTATGGTGATAAGACTAACCCTAGGTTTCTCTTATCATAATTTGAAAATATCAAGAAAAATCCTAATGAGTGTGTGCAATACTTTAATACTAGGTTCAATAAAACTTTGACTAGATTGTCGACTAATATAAGGCCTAGTGATAATTCTTGCTTGATTAAATACTTAGATGCCTTTTAGAGAAAAACATCTTATTATCTAAGGAAAAAACCCCTAAAACTTTGAGGAAGGATTTCTCTATGGATTTATAGATTGAGAACAATATTAAAGTAGCCAAGAAACCTCCAAAGAGGGAAGGTGTCAAATTGATTAATCCAAAAAAATCAAGAAAGCAAGGTTACAGAATTGGAAAAAGTGGTTAAAAATTTGGTTGGAGCAGTCAAAGAAATTTCATATAAGCTTGCTAGAGTGGAAAATGATTTGTCTCAAATCCTCAAGCTCAACACCATGCTTGAAAAAAAAATACATTTGGGAATCATCCCAAAGGATATGACCAGACTCGAAACCAAGGAAATGGGCCTATGGGTTCAGGAAATAAGCAACAAGCTTTCAAAGACAATAAAATAGTCCCAGATCCATTAACAACAAGAGTATTATTAGTAGAAGAGGAACACATAATTAAGTGGTGTGATAAATGTCTGTTGCCACATCCCCCTTATGAGTAGCTTGTCGAAGATGATGATGTTAATGAAGAAACTAATTTTGGTGATATATGTATGATGTAATTTATAAATAATACACCACAAGGAGCTACTTCCAATGATCTTCTATATGCCAAAATTGTAGAAGAATTTTAGGCTTGCACGATACCAAGTATTATATTTTCCTCATATAGCTAATGCTGATGTAGACATGGCCCAATCATTTGAACTCCTTAACCATGATTTTGAATATCTAAGGGCATTAATGATCAAAAAATATGATGGAAGAATTCCCTCAGAAGAGGATAGGAAATTATTGATGAATGTTGTTACCCAGAAAGAGACTATAACCTTCACAATAGACAAGTTAAATGGCCCACCCCAAACTCTAAATCAAATATTCCTCTCTTCACCAATATCCCCAAGGATGCTCCCAATAAAAATATTCCTGAAAAAGGTCTTGTTATCTCTTCAAATCCAAGAACTTCTACTTCTTCCCAAGCAGTAAAGGAAAACATCCCATCAGAAAGGACAATCACCCTAGCCCCCAATACAACCTTGCCCAAATATGCAACATATGACATGGAAAAAATATTGAGTCAAATAAAGATCATTGTCCCAATTTTGGAATTACCTAGAATTCCTAAAAATAGAAAGATGGAATTTGAATATTTGGGATTGAAGGAGGATACATATGTCAAGGATAGGGAGGTAAGTAATGTCGCGATTTCTCCTACCATAGCTGAAATTGAAATAAAAAAGGATCAAGAGAGTACATAAGAACCCCTAGAAGTATATTTGGGTACATCCTTGGTTGAATAACCTTTGGACATGGATCCTTTCTTTACTACCTTGATTGTCAATGAATGAATTATCCACAATTACATGTTTGATTCATGAGCTTCATGTAATAGAACACCTTTAGAGGTCATGAATGAATTAGACATCAAAATAACAACTTTAGGAAAATGTTATGTCATGGATTCACTAGAAGTACTTGTTGTTGGGTATGTCAAAGGTTTAGTAGTACAACTTACTACCTATCCTCTTAAATATTTAACTATGAATATGGTCATAGTTGATTTCCCTACTAATCGGGTATTTTTCTATCAAGAAAATGGGTTGTTAGTATAGGAGGTAGTGTTCATATGGACATTTCCTTCACTTATATAACATTGGAAATGAAATTATTCAAGTTTCATACATAAGAGAAAATGCTCCATCTTATTGAAGATTCCATGAATGCTTCCTACAAGGTATTGTTTATTGATACCAAGTTGGGTAAGTTTATAGGTTATGCAGATTTGGAAGATCATAATATGGATACTAATCTACACCTTGAAGATGTCAATGTCCCTTGTACCATGAATTTTTATGGAGCATGCTCCAATGCTGGAAATGGAGCTGGAGTGGTTCTAAATTCTCTAAATCAAGATTCTTTTAATTTTTCTTTCAAATTAAAGTTTGAATGTACCAACAACATTGTTGAATATGAGGCATTTCTCCTTGGTTTAAGAGTTGCATGGAGGCATGGGATTAAGAACATTATTGTCAAAGGATATTATGAATTAGTTATAAAGAAAGCCAAGAAATTATATGTAACTAAAAAATCAAAGGATAAGACAATATAAACATGTAGTTTAGGATCTCATAGAATTGTTTGATTATTTTAATATAATTTACCATGATAGAACTCATAATGCAACAACTAAAAATTGGATGTTTTGGTGTCCCAAGTATGATAATTTAACAATGTTTCCATATTGTAACTATGAAGTAGAAATAATGGCTAGGCCATCAGTCCCTGATAACATTCAACATTGGCAAGTTTTTGGATGATGCATTGATCATGAGATTTTGAAAGTGTAAAGGAAAGTTCACCAATCAACTAATTTATCTTGAGCCAATGGTTGTATTATGTGATAGAAAAGAAACCCTCTTTGTGAAATATGTAATACAATTAAAGATAAATACTATCCCTTGATTACTTGGTTAGTCTTGAATCAAATTTTGACAATACTGATAGGGTTATAAATAAACCTATCTATGCATCTAGGGATGTTGAAGAATGTAACTTGGGAAATTTTCAAAATCTCGGGAAGGTATGGTTGGGAAGTAGAATGAAGAAAAATAAAATCAATCTTATACCAAATTGCTAAAATAATACTAGGATTGCATGGCATGGTCTTATTCAGAACTGAAATCTTACAGAGAAGACCTATTTCAACACAAAATACCATTGGAGCCTCACTCCAAGCCCTTTAGGAAAAATAAAATGCCAATCAATCCCCTTCTTGCAACAAAAATGCAAGAGGAATTGACTAAATTGTGAGATGGTGGGATAATTCAACCCACTAGATACTCTTCATGGGTGGCCAACTTAGTGCCAGTTAGAAAGAAAAATGGGGACATAAGGATTTTTTTAGATTTTATAAATTTAAATAAATAATCTCTTAATGATAATTACCCATAACCTAATATGAATAATGTTGGGCCTTAGAATATTGACTAAGTCCCCAAGGGCCCTCACGAGACCAATATGAAGAAGGGTACATGGGGAAATGTGCACATAACAAGGTTTTAGAAGGGTTTTGTAGAAACCATGGTGCACGCACAAGAAAAAAGGGTCTCAGGACTTAGCCATATTTGGCATTCCAAGAAGCACATGAGGAAAGTGTGACTTGACCAAGCATGCAGAGTGGATAAGGTGCCAACTTGGTGACTTGGTGACCAAGAAAGGAATATTCCATGCGATGGAAGGATCCAGAAGGACATCATTACAGAGAGTGGAGATCCGGATGAGAATAAGCATGCTCCATTAGAGGACCACCTTGACACTTGGCGACCAATCTACTACTTCAGGAAGGCATGGCGGTGGGTGATAAACCTATATATAGAGATGCTTGGGTAGAGGAAAGAGAGATTGAGCAAGAAACTGAAGAGAATAATCTTGAAAAAGGGAATCATCATAGAAAGGATGAAATGAAAATCTCTACAGAAATAATAAGAGGTTCTAAAGGGTGGGGTTACCATTAGAGTATCATAGTAAAAATACATATCTCAAGGAATTGGTCTGTGAAATTGATGCGTAAGTCTTATTTACATTGATGCATTAGTCTATTATGACCCTGATGAATGTAATGTGGTTACTGAACTATGATCAATATGAATATATGGTTCTATCCTAAATACATATTGTTTATGGGTGTAAACCCTA
Organism: Taxus wallichiana var. yunnanensis; assembly: GCA_018340775.1. NCBI lineage: Eukaryota > Viridiplantae > Streptophyta > Pinopsida > Cupressales > Taxaceae > Taxus > Taxus wallichiana. The sequence goes on from CM031239.1 coordinate 78,271,020, forward strand.
GTGCATTTTATTTATATTATGAATCAGATATGCTATTTGTATGATGTTTCTCTTGTTATCTAAATGGGTGTATTGATATAATAACTCATCCTAGGATCTCAAAATGAATACACGACCCTTTACCTTTTTGCATCCAAGTTTATATCCATAAACAATGTATTCTCACATAACTCACATAAAGGAGAGGCTCGATGCCCGTACATGCCTCTAGTGAGTGCCCAACGCCCGCTAGGTGATAGGCCGATGCACATGGGATTAGAAGGTTATTCTAAGGACATAAAAATGACTACATCTTGGTTTTGTTGCTGGGACCTCTTTTCAAAGTTATGAGAAATGGCTACATCTTGGTCCCTTTGACATGTGATGATAGAGTGCTTGACCCTGGAAAGTGTCAAAGCATGGTTTAAGAGCACGAAGGATGAGTTTTCTAAAAAAATTAGTACTATACCGAGTTTGATGCACACAACTAGGTAGAAGAGCACTTGTATCATGAGCTATATGAGACCTTCTTTTGTTGTTTTCTAGTAGAATTGTATGAATTACTTTCAGCATATGTATCCAGATCAAGATGGTACTATATATCATGAGTGTGGACCCTAGATGATTACCAGAGGCTACAAGATGTGGATCTGGATTGGACACGTGTTGTTGATCACTAGTGGAGAGGAGTGCTGACAAGTTATACCCTATAATATGCCATTTCTATGTATTATTGTCTGGAGATTGCTGAGTTTGAGTTCCTAAGAGAACCTAGAGGATAATTTTTATGAGCTATCCTATTGGCTATGAAGATCTTGATTATTACATTAAGTTTGGAGGCATTTCCTATGGCCGGATAAAATTCTCTAAGCACTGGGTGAGGAAGCTAGGGTGGAGGAAGATGGCGAGACATTACGGTTGAAAAGGAGAGGGAAGAGAGATGACTCAAGTATGGTGAAGCTTGTGAAATGGAAATGGCTAGACAATGAGAGGTTGCATGAAGGAGTTGAGGTTCACATAGAGGACATGGAACCTGAGCATTTTGTGCTACCCCATCTCAACAAGCACGTGAGAGAGACCCCTTCAGATTCTAATGATATTTTGTCACGTGAAGAAAGGAGATCCATCGACATGCATCTGAAACCACCTGGTGACCAAACCTTGGTGCTTAGTTTTCCAGATCAAGAGATAAGCATTGCTAGCCTAGTTAGTATCGGAGGAAGTAACCATCTGTGCTTAGGAGATATAACTTCTCATTTGGGACATCTATGGCTACAAAACCATTCTTGTGTTTAGAGGAATTTTTGGGTAAGGTGCAAGTACATGAATTTTTGGTATTGCAAGTGGCACGTGACACATGTCTGACAACGGGGAAATATCACAAACCATCATCATGTAGTTCAGTGGGACATTGGGAACACTAGGCGTAACCACCTCAGGCCCTATGCAAGCTACATGAAGTTGATCTGGTAGTGTAGGATCTGAAGGCCTTGGTGGGCCTAGTAGATCTAGAGGATTTGGTAGGTCAGGAGTGAAAAGACCTAGTTGGTTTAGTGGGTCTAGTGGTGGATGAAATATTGGAGGAAAAAAGGTTCTAGATCAGGTGAGTAAGGCCCTCATCCACCTCCATCGAGATGTTGTTGCACCTACAAGACTATAGAGGTATTAAGGATGGTTCAAAACATGTACACAAGTGTGAATTACTATGGCGGGTGAAGGGATCACTACCCCAAAGTAAAAGGAGAGTCAATTTGCAATAACGTTGCATGGGAACATGCATAGATGGTACCGAAAGTATGACCCCATTAGACGCTAGTGGATTACACTACACTAAAAATGTCTTCCTAACAAAGTTCCATATCCCCGAGTTCAAGTAAAAGAGTATCAATGCTCGAAATAAATCCAACAAGGAATGGCAAGAGAGTGTGTGGGAATATGAAACATGGTTAAAAACTCTCTTTTCAAAACTATCCTATGACATTCACCCCTCTTAGCATGCTTAGTGGTTTGTTGGAGGATTGATAACACCATTTAGAAGGGAATTGTCACACAAGCATTTGGCTGAGACCCACATGAGGACTTGGAAGTTGTTCTACGCATTGAGGCTATTGGAAGTGTAGATATTGGTGTTATCCCTTTACTTGAGGCTTAAATTGATGCAATGGTGAAGTATGTAGAGAAAATATATGGGAAATTGGTGCATGAGACTCGCAGTGGTCTATGGTGCACGAAGTGTGAGGTAGAGGGGCATGTAAAGGAAAATTGTCCTCAAAGGTTGGAACATGCCATGACGGTGGATTGTGAAATTTTCCATGAGGATTATGATGTAAGTAGATGCCCACTACTGTAGCATGTGATCCATAAGAATGTGTCTTGTTATTATAAGATCTGTACCTCTATGAACCACGAAATCAAGTATTATACGTTGATTGACTAGATTCATGATGCCATTTATCTCGTTGTGTGCAGACTAGCCTTGTAAGAAATTCCAAGGATGATGATCACCACTTTGAAGGGTGCACGAGATAGAGGATTATGTGGAAGAGGTTTCCACGAGAGGATTTTGTGGTCACGAGTTATCGAAGTGGAGGGTGAAGCGAGTTCCGCATGGAACTTGTTATAACTATGGGTCGACAGAACATTATAAGCATGAGTGTCTAGATCTATTGGAATGCTCATGGTTCAAAAATAAATATAAGTACAAGGAGTGTCGTAAGCTATTTAAGCACATGAGCTAGCAACACCGAGAAAGACAAGGGTGTTGGAATGTTAAGCATAAAGAAGGCCGACCCATAGTGGATGCCAAGAGTGACACATGAGTCAAGATTAGAACTTGTATTGGTGATGACACGAGTGGAGGATGCACACAATAGGGAGATAAAGAGGCAAAGAACTCTAGTTATGATAGAAGAAGTGGTACATGGAAAGTATCTAGACCCTACTCATCAGAAATAGGTATATCAAGAGACTATGGATGTGATTCAGAGTTTACAAGGAGAGATCCAAAGTGTCTGAAGGAGTAGTCAAGGAATTTAGAACAAAGGAAGAATGTTGAGGCTCTGTAGAAGGATCTAGATGAGGTTATGGAAGTATTCAAGATGTTAAGGCAAGAGAATATCATTCCCTTGCTAGGATAATGGTTATAGGAGAAGGTACCGCGACTGGAGGAGAGCGTGAGAGGAAAGTGTTGCATGCTAATATTCTTCCCCATAGCCTTGAATATGACAAAGAGATAACCTTGAATGCTATTGTAGATGGATGGATTTTGAGCAATATTTTGATTGACATGGGCGTAGAGGTCAATGTTATCACCTTGGATGCATGGCATCAAATGGGAAGGCCCACACTATAGCCATCCTCGAATGTGCTGTATATGGAAAAAAAGATAAAGGAAATGCCCATTGGTGTCTTGAAGGATGTAGTTATCACTATTCAAGGGGCCAAGTTCACTGGGGACTTCGAGGTCCTAGTGCTAGCCAAGGTGGATAACTTTCCAGCATTTCTTGGGCACCCCTAGTGTTACAAAAACAATGCCAACCTATGGTTTAACAAGGGGTATATTAGTTTTGAGAACAAGGAAGAACGGGTCATCATCCCTTTAATGGATGGTAAGTCAGTTCCTTATACCGATCCTTAGGAGAGGAAGCCCTCGATAGAATCTACGTGTGCTCTATTAGGGACCATGAAGTAATTCATCCTACAAAAGGAGCTATTTAGTTTGAAGACACTCAGTTAATGAGTGATATAACCAAAATAGCATGTGAAAATTGGGCACATGGGACCTATGAGTTAATTGGGAGACAATTAAGAGGATCTATAACAAGGGTGACAAAGGCATGCTCAGTCAAGATCCTAGGAAGGAAGAAGCTACCAATTTAATCTAGAGGAGCAATCCCGATGATTTCTTATGAGAGATGGAGGATCAGTGGAGAAATGAGGATGAAAAGAGAAGTGTTCTTAGTTATAACTTTCTCAATAATGTAGCGCATTGGTGGACAACACATCATAGGATTATTCTAGAGTGGCATGAGGTAAGAGTCACATTCTCTGTTAGGTTCTTCAAAAGAAATGGGCCCTCGGTATCTAAGAATACCACGGGAAAGAACCTACCTCTTCCCATATCCAAGAACGTGAGAAGGCCTGGATGGAAGGAACAAAAGATTTACCACCTTCACTATGGGTGCATAAGTTATATTCCACCTTACAAGGTTGTGTGCACGCATGGTACATTCACTCAGAGATGCACCATCGACAGAGAATTGGTAGAAGTTAGCAGTTGATCTCATTCAAACATTCGAGTACCAAAGTAAAAAGCCATCAATGGATAAGGCATTATAGGTGGTCAAGTGCCTTACAATGGGATATTTTGCTCTGACAGAAGATAGGCTACTAGAGTTATTGGGTGAAAATATTTTGGAGACACATTTTGATGAAGAAAACATGAAGACATACAACTTGAGCATGCATGCATTGAAAAAGAAAAAGGAAAAATGATCTATGTGATAGATGGGGAAGAAATGGAGAGTCTAGATGTTAACCATTCTGCGGTATGCGCAAAGTCATGGATAATGCTAATGAGCAAGTGCATGCCTACCATGAGCCCTTGAAGACAAAGAAGGTTAACATTGGTTCTGAAGTAGAACCTAAGGAAGATATCATTGGGGATTATTGGTCGAGAAATAGGTTTATAAGATCATTGACCTTTTGCATGAGTTTCAAGATTTGTTCCCATGCGGGTACCATGAGCTCAAAGGCGTTCACCACTCCTTGGGGGAAATGTGGATCAAGTTGAAGGAAGGTGTGCCCGATTCGAAAGAGACCATATCAGATGAATCCAAACTTACGTGTATGGGTCAAGGAGGAGATAGACAAGATGATAGCATCAAACATCATTAAGGTTGTGGAGGAATCAAAATGGGTGAGTCTAATGGTCATAAGCATTAAGAAGGATGAAAGGATAAGGATTTGTGTTGATTACAAGGACTTGAATGTAGTGTGTGTCATTGACCCTTTCCAACCCCCTTCACTGAAGAAATTTTGGAAGGAGTAGCCAGGTGTGAGGTTTATTATTTTACGTATGAGTTCTCAAGGTACCACCAAGTTAGAATTTCAAAGAAGACTAGGAAAAGAAAAATTTTGCCATTGAATGGGGAGGTTTTTCCTACACGGTTAGGCCTTTTGGGCTGAAGAATGCCCCTGTTGTGTTCTCGTGAATTGTGGTACAAGCCTTCCAAGACTTTAGCCATAAATTTATTCAGGTCTACCTAGATGACTGGACTGTGTATGGGCTAGTAAAAGACCATTGTGACAATTTGAGGCTGATGTTTGAGAGATGTCAACAGTTGAGGATATCACTCAAAATTAAGAAATGTGTCTTTGTTACTCTATTTGGAACCTTGTTAGGGAATATTATATGTAAGGAAGGCTTGTTGGTGGATCTTGCCAAGGTTGCAGTTATTGTGAGATTGGGGGAGCCTACCAATAAGAGCATTATGTGTGGATTCCTTGGGCATACAGGTACTATAAGAATTTTATTAAGGGGTATGCCAAGGTCACCGTGCCCTTGGAAAAATTACTTAACATAAGAGTTACTTTCACTAGGAGAGGCACAACATAAGGCATTTAACACATTAAAGGATAGGCTTGTCACTGCGCCCATATTACGCTTTCCCTCTTGGGATAAGCCCTTCCATGTGCATGTTGATGCCTTGGGGAAAGCCATTGGAGAATTACTAGCACAACCTAGTGAGGGGATTATTGATCACCCTTTGTGTTTTTCCTATAGGAAGTTGACACTAGTAGAACAAAATTACATAACTACTAAGTGCGAGGAATTTTCAATGATCTACGACCTTGTATACGTTGAGGAAGTATCTACTAGTATCAACATTTATACTCTACATAGATCACATAGCGCTGAAATATTTGGTAAATAATCCCATTTTACAAGGGCACATATGTCGTTGGGTCTTGTTGTTTCAAGAATTTGAGTTTTCAGTTATGGTCAAAATAGGAAAAATTAACTCAGAACCTGATCACTTATCAAGAATTGACTCAGGGGAGGAGGTGTAGAGTATTGAGGATACCATGCCAGATGTGCATCTGTTTAGGTTATGGTGCATGCCCTATGACTTGGAGGATATTACAATGTTTCTTAAAACGGGTGTGGTGTCGGAAGGAATGAAGGATTTGGAGAGGAAGTAATTGTTTCTATGTGTCGCACCATATATATTGATTAGTGGGGATTTCTACAAGTTAGGATGTGATGAGGTTTTGTTCCGATGCATGTTAGAACTTTATCACATTACAATTATGGAGAAAGCACATGGTGGGATTGTAGGAGGACACTACGTAGGAATGCTAGCATGCAAAAGATTCTAATGGTAGGGATTTGGTCAAAAAGTATCAACCAGGATTGTATTTACTTTTTCAAGGCCTATGACCATTGCCAACACCTTAGAAAACCTAGAAGGAGGGATGAAATGCCCTTATGACCGATAGCCAGTGGTGAACCATTTGAAAAATGGGCAATTGAATTTGTAGGACCAATTTCACCTGCCACGTTAAGGACTAGCCCGCATTACATCATTACTTGCACTAATTACTTGACAAGATGGGTAGAGGAAGTGCCTACAAAGGATTTCACAACAACAACAACAATGAGATTCTTATGGGAAAACATAATCAATAGATATGGATGTTTGTTGAGTTTAACTAGTGATAGGGGAACACATTTTCTGAATGAAATGGTCAGGATCTTGTTGGTAGAGTTTATGGTGGCCCATCACAAGACTACCCCTTATCACCCTCAAGTGAATGGAATAGCTGAGGTGTTTAACAAGATACTAAGTCACACATTGACCAAAATTTTTGATGTTGGAAGACAAGATTGGGATGAGAAGGTATCAACCATTATATGTGCATACAGTAAAAACTACAAGAGAATAAACAAAGACACACCATTTCAGTTAGTGTTTGCTATAGAGGCTATTTTTCTAGTTGAATTCATATTACCAGCACTACGTATAGCACATGCAGGAGGATTTACTGATGAGTAAGAACTTGAGGAAAGGATTGACAAGTTAATGCAGCTATATGAAAGGTGATCACTTGCTAGATGGAGTTAGAAGATTGAAAAGCTAGACAAAAGGAATGACATGATCGTCATATCAAGAATAAGTAGTTTGAGGTTGGGCAGATGGTTTTTGTATGATTTCAAGTTTTTGCGCCATCCAGGGAAGTTGAAAGTCCATTGGTTGGGCCCATACATCATCTTTTACATCCTTGATTTAGGTGCATGCCGTTACAAGCATTGGATGGGATGAAATTACTTGTCCATTTCAATGGGAGTAGGCTAAATCCCTACTATAAATAAACCTTCCTTGTGTTTGTAAATAAGGTGTATTTCCAGTTAGCTTAAGATTTCTCTTTATGCTTTCCCTTTCCTTGTGTTTCCCTTTCTTGTTGTTTGTTCCCTTCTGTTTGTGTTGTTTTACACCTTGTGCATTGGTAACCACTTATTAATTTCAAAAGGTTGTGTATGTGTAGAGGACCATGCATCTATTTTAGTGTGGGGTGGAGTAGTGCAAAGTGAAATACAAGTTGGTAGTAAAAGTTGTATGGCCTAGATTGAAGGATTAAAGATGTGAAAGATAGAAGAACGTGCGTGGAAATGGTGGAAAAGAATTTTTGGTGTCAAGATAGCTTAATAAAGACCACGTACAAAGGATAAGAAGTGCAAGAAAAACATGAGGTAGGCAAGGGAAAAAATTAGGTCAAGGAAAGAAGAATTTCCTTTGGCATTACATATACGTGCGTAAGAGTCTTTGATTGGTAAGGATTTTTGTGCGCCAGAAGGTTATAGAAGGTTTTGTTGTCAAAATTTCCCCAGGGTAAATTTCGATAACATGTATCAAAGTTGCAGAAAGGAAAATAGGTTGATCCGGGAAAAATCGTGAAAATCAGCTAAGTCCTAGTCCAGGAGCAAATGGGACATTTGGGATAGAAATGCGCGGATCGGCCGAAAAGCCTCAGTGGCCCAAGTAGCAACAGGGACATCTGGGACAAAAAAGTACGTGGCAAAGCGCGAAAAGCCGATCCGGTCGAAAGAGGGAAAATTGGCTAACTGCTGAGAGGGACGCCAGTGGGACAAGCGGGCCAAAAAGGCGCGAACCGGCCGAACCGGGCGAAAAAGGGCCAGACAGTCCAAAGCAAAATGGGACATTTAGGACAAATGGACGCGAACCAGCCGGTTTGTGTGAAATCAGCACAAGGAGTCCAAAGCATTTGGGACATCCAGGACGAAAAGACGCGAAGGGCACGAAAGAGCGGCGGGGGAGAGCAATCAGATCATGACACGTGTCTCAAGGAGAAAAGGTCAAAAAGTCAAAGGGTGAGTTTTCGAGCACCGATCCAAACCAATGGGATAATGCCACGTGTCCCAATTAGGGCCCACAATGAAATTTCAAAAGGAGAACCCGCCGAGAAGTGGAGGAGAGAGAGTTGCTCAGTGAGTCAGCACGTGCCACGTGTCGTCCAAGTGGCAGAGCGCGGGAAGAAATTTAAAAAATCTATTTTTGCTGTTAGTGCCCTAAATCTTGATTGCCATATCTTTTGATCCGAGCTTAGATTTCCACGTTCTTTATATCAACGGAAAGATTATGAGATTATCTACATGATTTTGGGATCAATATCGAGTTTTGGTTCAGTTTGGAGGATAAAAATCAAGAAACGCCTCTGGCGTGAAAAAAAGAAGTGATGCATCAACGAACAACTTTAATGCAGCGAGACATTCGCTTCATACATTAGTGATCCGCCATTTCGCCGGGATCCGCCGCTTCTGCCATGATGAGATGAGTTAAGTGCATTCTGGAGGTGGTTGGGGTAGGTTTCGATTTCCTCTCTCTTTTCTCTCTCATTCTTCCTATAAATTGTAAGGAGGGGCTTCTTTCTAGGTTGTTGGACATTTTTGTTTTGCAACCCCTCCCTTCTCTCCTGCTTGCAAGAGAATTCGTGGAGTTTTCAAGCCTCCCACATGGACTGTAATGCCATTGTTGCCTTTTGGCCATTGCAATGTATTGAATCGACCCTTTGAGCAATATATATATGTCTGTGATTAAATTTAAATCCTCTCATGTATTCATTGTTGTCATTTTGATCTCTCATTGCATTTTGGTTACCTGTGCATGGTGTGGTATTGCATCTATATGGTCTGTGTTTATTTTTGCAAAGCTTATGTTCTTCATTCCTCGGTGCATCACCCCCTTAGCTTAGGTTTATTTATGTACATTTCTCTCTCCCTGTCTCCTTGGTAGTTAGTTTAGGTTTTTTGGGTAAACCTCTGCGTTTCATTGGTGCATCTGAACAGAGGAATAGGAACCAACCTTTCTCTGGAGAATCTTTTCTCATTTTTCAAGTCCCACACTTGGAGAAAGGATTCAATGTTATGCAATCACACTTTGGATGCCTAAGTGATCAACCTAGAAACTCGATGCCGCCTCCCGGGAAGTGCTTTGTGATTTTGCATCAATAGTTTTGGCATGCCCGGTGGGACCTAGAGGTCTCATTTTTATTGCAACAAATTTGATATGCATCTGCTGCAATTTTCTTGCTTAAAAAGAGCTATTATTTGCATATCTGGCGACTCCAAGGGAAGAATCAACTGGTTTCAGCAGTACAGGCCTAAAAGCTTATGAGAAGAATCACAAGGTCAAGAGCTGGAGAAGAAGAAGTGCTGTTTGAATACCTGCAATTATCTCCAAGAAGAAGGCAAAGAGGAAGAAGGATTCAAAGGTCTCCATCTCCACCAAACAGAACTCTCTCAACTCCTCCACAGCGAGGCCTTTCTTTCAATATACAAGGGTTTTAAGACCAATCAGAATGGCGCAACCAGTGAACCCCTATGTCAACTTCACAGGCAGCAGCCCACTTGCTCTCAATGCACAAAATCCAATCCCAGTTGCAGCATTGAAGAACATTCCATACTTTACTGGAGAAAATCAGACCACTCCTGGTGATCATGTCAAAGACATTGCTAACATTTGTGCAATCCATGAGATTAATGAGATGCAAGTAGCTGTCAAATTGTTGGCATCTTCATTCAAGGGGAAAGCATTGCAATGGTTTAGGAGCCTTGGAGCTGGCTCTATCACAAACTGGAATCAGTTGTGTATTGCACTTCATGATCAATTTGGAGAGAAGGGAGACAACTTGTCTCTTTTGGAGCAGCTGACAACCATCAAGAGAGCTTCCAATGAGTAGCTAACTGACTTCAACTTCAGATTTCAAAGATCTTGGGATAGAATTCCAGTAGCAGTCAGGCCAACAGCAGAAGGTGCTTTTCTATACTACCTTAAAGCTTTAAATTCTAATATTTCTATGTTGGTTCAATCTATGGGAGGCACAACTATCCCTGCTGCTTATAGTATTGCCATTAGAGCTGAAAATTGTCTGATTCAAGCTGGCAAGCTAGCTCCTAGGCCTCCAATGCCATTATATCCAAGTTTAGAGAGCCCAAGTACTAGTCAAGCACCTGTCTTAGCTCCTATTCCCACTCCTAGGAATCAGAGTTCAAATGAAGCTTCCACTTCATCTCCAAGTGCCCCAAATGAGCTTCAAGAAGTCATGAAGCAACTGCAAAATTTAGGTAATGAGCTGGTCACACTCAAGAGACAACAAGCTCAAGGTTTTAGACCTTCGTATCAGCCTCAAGCTCAACCTAATAGGCAGCCATATCAGCCTCAAAGACCACCTAATCCAGCTGCAAATATGAATCAAACAAGGCCTCCTGTCAATAGACCATTCCAGCCCTATAATCCAAATGCCATATCTGCCTCTAAGGCATTAGTACCAGCACAAAATAACATGGCACAAGAGTACGACTGGTGTTACCCTTGCAATCTACCTCACAATCAGTCAGCATGTTTCAATGGTGCACTAAATCAGGCCTTGATGGTGCAAACCATTGGTGTTGCTCAAGATCCAAGCCAGGAGGAGAATCAACAGCAACAAACGCAACAAGAAGGACCTCCAACAGAAACCACATTGGCAAATTGGCAAACGGAAGACTTCTGTGGAGTTAACCAACAACCTTTTCAAGGCATGGCTGCCAATACACGGTCAAAGAAGAGAAGCATAGAAGAGGGACAACGTCTAATCCAGTTGTTTCTCAACCCACTCTTACACAACAAGGGGTCAGTAGACCAAATGCAGCTCAAACTGTAAAATCAACCCAAGGTCCCTGTTATAGCAACACATGCACCCATTCAAGTTCAAGAAAAGGTTGTACCAAGTAAGGGGCAGTAAAAAGAGAGTTCATCCCCTTTCAACATCATCGATCAAATGAAGAAGACACATGTGAACATTTCCATGTGGGAATCACTTTGGCGATCCCAAAGACAACGAGACTTACTTGCAAGCTGCACGATGGCTAATTGGTTTGCCACGAATGTATCAAACCAGGGACATGAGAAAGTTCTCACTAATGCAAAGACAACATGATGGGGACCAGATAAGGAAAAATTTGAAGCCTCCACCATTCTATGTTTCATTGATTGTTGGAAACCACTTGCAGTACACAAGCGTATGTTAGATTCGAGGGGCGATAGTTTAGTAATGCCGAAGCAAATAGCGGATCATTTGGGTTTGAAATATGAGCCGATCTTGAAAGGAGTAGTACAACTAGATGGAGCAGCAGTAGGGACTATTGGAGTCATCAAGGGTTAAGCCTAACACTACATTCTGTCCTAATGTTACGGTTTTGCAAGATGTGTCCGTGATTGACCTTCCGCCACTCTTTGCGTTGTGTCTATCAAGAGACTTCACTTTGCGAAAATCGGTGGATATTTATCTGCAGATTGGTCACACATGATTTTAGGACGAGGTATGGAGCCAAAGCAACAATCAGGTCAGAACCAATTGCCAATTTCCATATTGAGCCTTATGTACCAGTCCTGTCAATGTAAATTGCTCAGCTTTTGATCAGGAGGAGTGTTCAAGTGATCTAGAAATAGGTACTAAGGTCGAGGGAATTCTGATTTAACTTTGGATGAATGGGTAAACAAAAGTCATGAATTTGATCCATCATACAAGGAAATTGAAGAATCTGAATTGGGTGTGTATTGTATACACGAGGAAAATTCACCCATCCCGACATCATTCAGCCTGAACAAAAGGATGAAAACAAAGTCTGGAGATTATTCTTCGATGGTTCGAGAAGCAGACAAGGTTCTGGAGGTGGTGCAGTGTTGATTTCACCACAGGACATCAAGTATTATTCAGCTTTTCGTTTCCAGTTTTCTTGTTCAAATAACACGGCTGAATATGAAGCATTGATTCATGGACTTCATTGGGCCAGGAAAAAGGGCATAAAGAACTTGCAGGTGTTTGGAGATAGCGAGCTAATCGTCAACCAAGTTAAGGGACAACATGCTACAAAGAACGACTTGCTGAGGAGCTACAAGAATAGGGTATGGGACCTCATTGAGGATTTCGAAGCTTTCAACATTGTGTCCATACCCAGGAAGAAAAATGAAGCCGCAGATAGGCTCGCAGCAGTTGGAGCAACGTTTGATGTGGTTGACAACATCAGAAGAGAAAAAATGCAGCCACACATCCATGTGGTTGTAAGGCCAGCAGTTCCAGATAATAACACAAGCTGGCAGGTGTTTGAGAACGATCAACAGATCATCAATTTCTTACAAGAAGAAGCTGAATTTTCAGCTAGGAATCAGGATAGGCTAGAGCAGCAGTATGGAGATCAAGTGGTACAGCTGCGGACAAACAAGCTTCCTAAGGGGTTGGTAACATTGGAGTCTATCTTCGACCCTAACGACCAGTTTCGTAAGGAAAAGGCTAATATACAGGTCAAGAGAGAGGATTCAGAGCCAATTCTGGTTGGGGAAGGCAAAACACTTCAAATTGGCAAAGTGGCCCTTTGAGCACAGGAGAAATCAGATTTCATACAACTTTGCCAAGAATTTCCAGATGTCTTCGCTTGGAGCTATGAAGACTTAAGAGGATTCGATCCAAATTTGGCACAACATACCATAGGGTGGATCTAGATGCCAAGCCCATCGGGCGGCGAAGCGAGAGACCAGTCAACCCTCACATTGAGCCTCTAATGAAGAAAGAGCTTAACAAGCTAATCGAGGCAAACATTATATTCCCTATCAAGCACTCAAGCTGGGTTGCGAACTTGGTTCCGGTCAGGAAGAAGAGCGGAGAAATCAGGTTGTGTGTGGACTTCCGAGACCTCAATAGGGCATCTCTCAAAGACCATTACCCACTCCCTTCAATGGAACAAATATTACAAGTAGTATCCGGTTAAGAGAGATTCTCTCTCCTAGATGGCTACTCAGGGTATAATCAGGTGATGGTGAAAGAAGATGACCAATTCAAGACGGCTTTCACCACCAAATGGGGGACCTATGCCTACAAGAAAATGCCATTTGGGCTATCAAATGCTGGAGCCACCTTCCAAAGGGAAATGGATATGGCATTCAAGGGTTGATCAATAAAATAGTTTTGATATATCTGACTGACATCACTGTATTCTCAAAAAATGCAGCGGATCACCTCTGTCATTTGAGGCAGGTATTTCAGAGGTGTAGAAGATTTGGGGTATCATTGAATCCCAAAAAATGCATATTCTTGGCTCACGAGGGAAAACTCCTTGGCCATATTGTCTCCAAGGAAGGATTAGCAATCGATCCAGAGAGGGTTGAAGCCATAAGAGCTCTACCATTGCCAAGCCACAAGAAGGCCCTTCAGAGTTTCCTGGGAAGGATAAACTTTGTTCGGAGGTTTGTCCCAAATTTTGCAGCCCTTGTCAAGCCCATCACCAAAATGTTAAAGAAAAGCATGGCTTTCAAGTGGACGGCAGAAGGCAAGGAGAGTTTTGAAGCAATCAAAGAAGCCATCTCCCAGGCACCCACTCTCATCAACCCAGACTTTTCCAAGGATTTCATCCTCTATGCATTTGGAGGTGATGACACTATTTCGCCATTGCACAGTACATGAACAAAGATAATGATGAGCGCCGATTGCCTTCTTCAGCCAGAGCCTAGGTGACTGCGAAGTGAGGTACTCTTTTATTGAAAAGCATGTGCTTGCAGTAATCAGAAGCTTGAAGAAATTCAAGCATTTAGTCTCAAACAACAAGGTCCAGTTATTGGTCTCACATGCTGGGGTTAAGGACTTCCTCCTCAACAAGGATTTGAATGAGAAAAGGGCAGGATGGATCACCCGTGTCATGGAGTATGACATTGAGATCAAGATCACCAAGCTGGTAAGAGGCAAAGGTTTGTGTGAGCAGCTCGCTTCCAAACAACCGCATGACAACCCTAGCGAGATGAAGAAGACGCTGTCCTGCTATTACAAGATGATCAAAAACAAGAAAATGATGATGTGTCTACTCCCTGTTGGACTCAGAATATGATACATTTCCTACAGACGGGCATGTGCCCTCCAGAAATGAGCAAAGCAAAAAGAAGGTACTTCAGATTACAAGCAGTTCCTTATGTGCTTGTTGATGGTGTTTTGTTTAAAAAAGACATCAACGGTGTTCTATTGAGATGCATTGAGACAGGTCAGATTGAGAGGATCTTACAAGAGTTCCATGACGGGGAGGTAGGAGGCCATTTCACCCCACGAGTAACAGCTCTCAAAATCATGAAAGCTGGTTACTATTGGCCTACTGTATTCAATGATTGCTACTCATGGGTTAAGAAATGTAGGAAATGTGCATTCTTCACAGGGAAAGGAAGGTTTGCAGCACTCCCCCTTCGTCCAATTTCAGTAGATTATCCATTCATGCAATGGGGATTAGACTTCATTGGAGTCATCAATCCCAATTCGAGTCAAGGCCACAAGTGGATTCTTACAGCGACAGACTATTTCACCAAGTGGACCGAGGCAGTAGCGCTCAAAGAGGCAAGTGAGTCTAGCATACTAGACTTTTATGAAGGGATAGTAACCAGGTTCGGTGTGCCGGCCACCATCATATCAGATAATGCATTAGCATTCATAGGTTCAAAAATTACAGAATGGGCTGTCAAGAATGGAATCTATTTGAGCACCTCTTCAAATTATTACCCGGGGGTAATGGATGACAGCAAAGTCCACAAACAAGAATTTGCTAAAAATCATCGAAGGACTCTGGATGAAAATCAAAGAACATGGCATACAAGGCTAAAATCAGCATTATGGGCTGACAGAATAACACCAAAGAGGTCTACAGGTAATTCTCCCTACAAGTTGGTCTATGGGAAGGAGGCAATATTGCCCATATCATTAGAATTACCCGACCTTGGAGCTCATGAAGCAGTTTGAATTATCGAGTTCGAATCAATGGAGTCGGGTATGCGAATTGATGGAATTAGAAGAAATCGAGAGAACATGCGGTTCGAGATGATTGAAAAGGATCGGGCCTTAGTAAAAGATGGTTTGATAAAAGAGCGAGAGCAAGGACCTTCCGGGGAAGGGGACCTAGTTCGAAATGGGATGCAGATCGGGAAAAACCAGGAAGGCATTCCAAGTTTGATGCCATCTCGGAGTGGTCCCTACATGGTCACGGGATGCAAAAATAGTAATGCCTTCTAATTGTTTGCATTGGATGGAGAGGAACTTCCGATTCTGGTTAACGGAATCTATCTTAAACATTGCTACTAAGAGAAATGTTTTACCCTTGTAGATATTAGTCTAGATTTTTCTTATTTCCTCTAAGTGCGTATGCACATTGTCTATTGTAGTTAGGTTTCTATTTCCCTAGTGCTTTGGCACAGTTTTTCGCTGCTCTTAGGTTGTTTTCTACAATTGAGTGTTCTTTGGAGAAGAAGTTGCGATATCGGGCTTGTTTGAGTTACCGCTTATGACTCCATGCCCAATGGATCGCTAAAAGGCCCTTTGATCTTCTACCTAGCGGGCGGGTGACCCCGTTGAGTCGTCAAAACTATTGTCAAAATTTCCCCCAGGTAAATTTCGATAACATGCATCAAAAGTTGCAGAAAGGCAAATAGGTTGATCCAGGAAAAATCGTGAAAATCGGCTAAGTCCTAGTCCTAGGAGCAAATGGGACATTTGGGACAGAAATGCGCGGATCGGCCGAAAAGCCTCTAGGCGGCCCAAGTAGCAACAGGGACATCTGGGACAAAAGTACGTGGCAGGCGCGAAAAGCCAATCCGGTCGAAAGAGAGAAAATTGGCTAAGCTTGAGAGAGGGCGCTTGATGGGATGGGACAAGCGGGCCAAAAGGCGAACCGGCAGTGGCGCCGAATCGAGGGAAAAAGGGCCGAAAAACCCAAAGCAAAATGGGACATTTAGGACAAATGGATGCGAACCGCCGGGTTCACGCGAAATCAGCACAAGGAGTATGAAGCATTTGGGACATCCGGGATGAAAATACGCGAAGGCGCGAAAGAGGCAGGGCAGGGGCGAGAGCCAATCAGATCATGACATGTGTCTCAAGGAGGAAAGGTCAAAAAGTCAAAAGGCGAGTTTTCGAGCACCGATCCGAACCAATGGGATAATACCACGTGTCCCGGTTAGGGCCCACAAGGAAATTTCAAAAGGAGAACCCCGAGAAGTGGAGGAGAGAGAGTTTGCTGAGTCGAAGACGTGCCACGTGTCGTCCAGTGGCAGAGCGCGGGAAGAAATTTAAAATCTGTTTTCACTTTGTTAGTGCCCTAAATCTTGATTGCCATATCTTTTGATCCGAGCTTGGATTTCCACGTTCTTTATATCAACGAGAAAGCTTATGAGATTCTCTACATGATTCTAGGATCAATCTTGAGTTTTGGTTCAGTTTGGAGGATGAAAATCAAGAAACGCCTTCTGGCGCGAATAACAAGCGAAGTGATGCGTCAACGAACAACTTTAATGCAGCAGACGGTTCGCGCTTACATTGGCGATCCGCCATTTCACCAGATCCACCTCTTCGCCATGATGAGATGAGTTAAGTGCATTCGGAGGTGGTTGGGGCGAGTTTCGATTTCCTCTCTCTTTTCTCTCTCATTCTTCCTATAAATTGTAAGGAGGGGCTTCTTTCTAGGTTGTTGGACATTTTTGTTTTGCAACCCCTCCCTTCTCTCTCCCCTTTACAAGATAATTCATGGAGTTTTCAAGCCTCTCACATGGTGTAATGCCATTGTTGCCTTTTGGCCATTGCAATGTATTGAATCGACCCTTTGAGCAATATATATATGTCTCGTGATTAAATTTAAATCCTCTCATGTATTCATTGTTTTCATTTTGATCTCTCATTGCATTTGGTTACCTGTGCATGGTGTGGTATTGCATCTATATGGTCTGTGTTTATTTTTGCAAAGCTTATGTTCTTCATTCCTCGGTGCATCACCCCCTTAGCTTAGGTTTATTTATGTACATTTCTCTCTCCCTGTCTCCTTGGTAGTTAGTTTAGGTTTTTTTGGGTAAACCTCTGCGTTTCATTGGTGCATCCGAACAGAGGAATAGGAACCAGCCTTTCTCTAGAGAATCTTTTCTCATTTTCAAGTCCCACACTTGGAGAAAGGATTCAATGTTATGCAATCACATTGGATGCCTAAGTGATCAACCTAGAAACTCGGTCCGCCTCAAGTGCTTTGTGATTTTGCATTAACTGAGTTTTGCATAGAATTGGGCACATGGGTAAGGGTGCTTAAGGTCGGATTTAGTTAAAAAATCTACATTTAATGTTGAGTAGATAGGTGGGTGGCATAACATTTATTCTTTAGAGAAGAATGAAAAGCTATGAGTATGAAGTTGGGAATATTATTATTTTTACCTTGCTATTATGAGATTGAAGAAGCTCTTATGAACTAGGGCATCCGTGAAGAGATATTTTCATGAAGGGATAATCATAGAGATTTGAGTGTGTGACTAGGTGTATCTACCACCGCAGTGGAAGGATTACATGGTCATAGGGAGGAAAGTTTTGAGAGGAGTATGTACCATCTTGTGGAAGAATTTTTCTAGGTTAGGGTTTTGCAGCTAGGGCACAAAAGTAGAAGGATTGATTCATAAAGTTGAGCCATAGGGTTGAGCAGAGTAAGGAAGAGGAGCAAGAAGAGTTTAGATTTTAACCCAACAAGTAAAATGACACCAAAGAAGGGAAAGGGAAAAGGAAAAAAACTACCGATACAAGTTTTAACAAGGAGTGGTACGCAGAGATGTAGTACCCAGATGGAGTGTTGTTAGGGAAAGAATGGGTATCCCATGTGAGGAAGATGGCCATGAGTGACTACAATCATCACACAAGAACCACAAAGAAAGAGATGGCATTGGAATTGGTCCATCCAATGGATAAGAAGACACCAGAGGGAATGTCGATCTACAATAATGAGGTGAAGGTGAAGTTGGGAAAGGTGGGTTACTACAAATTTATGAGTTTCCCTATTTTGGAAAGCCCAAGTGGTTATACCAATGGTTGATGTTGTGTGTGCATGAGGACCACTTCTATTTTGTGGGCCGAAAAATGTGCATAACTCCCCAACTCATATATAAGTTTATGAGCTTGGTTTGTGAGGGGGAATCCATAGATGATGACTTGGAAGATAAGGAGGTCATCAAGGAGATAGGATAATCCTATGATTACAAAAAGGTTCGTGCTACTTTGACATCACAAATATCCCTAACCCTATAATGAGGATGGCCACACACTTGGTTACCAAGATAAATGGTCAAGAGAGGTGGATGCAGGTAAACAAGGCATGGTTGAATGTATGCTGGAAAATTTTAGAAGGGACCATCTACAACTTGTCTACCTATATTACAGAAGAGATCATAAGCAGTGTGTAGGAAGGGGATAAGATAATGTTTAGAAATGTCCTTCTCACCATTGTATTCTCAGATATTAGAGTGCTTGATGGGCCAGAAAAGTTCATATGGGAGTACCCAGATGAAGATACCTCACCCGTAAAAATATTTGAAAAGTATACTTGCAATACCATGATGACCGCCCATAAGGTGCGCCTAGAGAAATGGTACAAGTGAATGCACAATGCATTTAGGGAAGAATGGAGAATACCTGAATAGTTTCCTATGCTAGTAGATGGAGAGGTTGAGTTTTTCTGTATACCAAAACTTTTGCATTGGAAGATTCACTCTGATAGATGGGACTGAAATTCCATGGTGCAAACTACCTTTCTCTTTCACCATGTAATATTTCCAAGAAGGGATCAACCACTTCAAGGAAGCTAAAAGGATAAGGTTCAATCTTAGCAAAGTGGAAAAGGACCACTGCAAGCTTTGCATGTATCTCATATACCCAAAGAAGCACACATATGTGGAGAAGTATGTTTCTCATGAAGTATAGATGATGAAACCCTTAACGCTGCCAATTACCGAGAGGACCATAGTGAGGGTGTATTTACACATTAGGCCTAAGTTTGAGAAGGGAACCTACTTGGAGAATGATGTCTCCATCCTGAGGATCCCACTGGTAGGAAGAAGGCTACACTAAAGAAGAGAGGAAGGAAAAGAACCTAGAAAAGAAGCGCGTAAAAGAAAGCACCAAGTATGTAGACAACATAATATGTGGGTGCGCGAGTCAGGCACCAAGCCAAGCACATACACATGGAGGAAGAAGTATCCCATCAAGGAGAAGGAGAAGACACCTAAGGAAGTGGTTCTAGAAAAGGAAGAGTCTCCTAGAAGAGGATCACCTGTTAAGGAAGATGAATAATCCACAGCTAGGAAGAAATAGAAGGTAGCAGGAAGGAAGACTCAAAGGAGATGGAGAGCTTGGAAGCCTACAGGGGTGAGAAGGATGATGATGAGGATGAATAAGTTCAGAATCATCCCATGTATGATGTACATGATTTAGAAGAAGGAAATGAAGAGAAGAATGGAGATGAGGAGGATGCCCAAGGAAAAGGGGTTAGCGAGGAGGTGAACACTAAGGATCAGAGGACCCAGCCTCACCAAGGAGTAGATAGAAGAGGCCATAGAGAGATAAGTAGCGGGCATAATCAAGAAGTTAGTGGAGCAAGAGGTGGAGCGAAGAACAAATGAGATACTCAAGGAGATAGAAGACAAGAGCATAGGGAAGGAGTATGGGAGCATGGGTGGAGATCCCAGCTTAGTGGTGAGCTTTCCGAAGGCTATGCATATAGGAGGGAAGAACATGGTAGTAACACAAGGGTAGGGAATGGCTTGTATCAATGATCCAAAAAATTGCTACATGCACACTTCCAAAGCACCGTGCTAATAGAATAACTCCTAGAGATGTCTTCATTTGATGAGGAAGGCACATACCCATGAACTAGGAAGATGCTATCTTGGGCATTCGAGTCCCACATTGATGAACTTGAGTTTAAAGTAAGCCAAGGGGCACTGATGAAGATGCCAGAGGAAAAAGGGATAAACCCATTGGTAAATTCTCAACAATTATCTGATGAACAAGTCTGTAATGTGCTCAACAAGGTTTCAGTGGAAGTTGAGGCAAGAATTTTTAGAAGGAATGACCGGGTGAGATTCCTAGAAGGGGAATTGGAGAAGAAAAAGGAGGAGCTCTTTGAAAAGAGAAAATATCTGAAGCAAGAGGAATTAATCAACACATAATTAAGGCACAAACTAAAGGAGGAAAAGGCTAGGGTGCGTGAGGTATACAAAA
Source organism: Taxus wallichiana var. yunnanensis (assembly GCA_018340775.1). Classification (NCBI taxonomy): domain Eukaryota; kingdom Viridiplantae; phylum Streptophyta; class Pinopsida; order Cupressales; family Taxaceae; genus Taxus; species Taxus wallichiana. Next base: position 78,291,606 of record CM031239.1, read on the forward strand.
AGGTAGAAATGATTATAGATGCTATTATCTTAAGGCATCCAGACCTAGCACCACCCGAGCAGAAGTATGAATTAACCTTGCAATGCTTGGAAGACCTAACTCACATCCTCACCATGGAGAGGAAGCCTCTCACTTTGGAATCAACAAAAGAATTGTTAGCACACCAGGAGAAAGAGGAGAAGCTAAAGGTGGTGGAGATAGTCACTCGATACACTAAGCTCCTTGCTAATGTAAAGGCCACTACATAGATAACCGAAGTTGCGTATGAAAATCACGCGGATAGAGATAGAGTGGAAAGAATTTTAGTTGCCACCCATAAAGCAGATCTCAAGGATTTTCAAGAGAAGAATAAGGGAAATAGGGAAGAGCAGGATAAGATCGAATCGAGGTGGAGAAGAAGTTAGAAGCTATTGAGACCTTGTAGTGCTCGATCAAAAACCGGTTGAAGGAGTTATATCCCTGAATCACCCACATGATGGATGCATTGGATGAACTTGGAAAACAACTGGAAGGGATTGTTGATATGATGAGTGATAAAGGGGATGAGATAAACTTTGAAGAGGTGAGCACCCTAGTAGGTGACCTCTGTCAATAGGTGCAGGGTGAAGTAGATGCCTGGGAGAAGATTGAGGTAGATATAAGAAAGGATTTCCCACTCCTCCTTCAACAATAAACATATTCTTCTTCTTTCCTCCATTCTTTAATTCTTCCATTCTTCATTCCTTCATTATCTTCCAACTATTTAGAGTCCTTCCATTCTTTATTCTTTGAAGGAAGGATGTTTCGAGGATGGAGAAAAGCTTAGTGTGGGGTGATGTTTGGCCTCATAATATTGACTAAGTCCCTAAGGGTATGTGTGCACGTGGGACCAATTTGAAGAAGGGCGCATGGGAAAAAACATGCAAGAAAAGGGTTTCAGAAGGGTTTTGTAGAAACCATGACACATGTGCAAGACAAAACAAAGGGTCTCAGGACTTAGCCATATTCAACATTCTAAGAAGCACATGAGGAAAGTGTGACCTGACCAAGCATGTAGAGTGGATAAGGTTCCATCCTGGTGACTTGGTGACCAAGAAAGGAATAATCCATGTGATGGAAGGATCAAAAGGACATCATTACGAGATAGTGGAAATGCCGGATGAGAATAATAATGCCACATTAGAGGACCACCTTGACACTTGGTGACTAATCTACTACTTTAGGAAGGCATGGCGGTGGGTGATAAACCTATATATAGAGATGCTCGGGTAGAGGAAAGAGAGATTGGGCATTGAAACTGAAGAGACTACTCTTGAAAAAGGGCATCATCATAGAAAGTATGAAAGGTGAAGCTCTGCAGAAATAATAGGAGGTTCCAGAGGGCTGGGGTTACCATTAGAGTATCATAGTAATATGACACATCTCAAGGGATAGGTCTCGTGAACTTCTGATGCATAAGTATTATATGCATTGATGCATTAGTCTGTTATGACCCTGATGAATGTAATGTGGTTACTGAACTATGATCAATATGTATATATGGTTCTATCCTAAATATATATTATTTATGGATGTAAACCCTAATGCATTTTATTTATATTATGAACTAGATCTGCTATTTTCATGATGTTTATCTTGTTATACGAATGGGTGTATTAATATAATAGCTCATCCTATGCTCTCGAATAAATGCACATCCCTTTACCTTTTTCATCCTAGTTTCTATCGATAAGAAATGTATTCTCACATAACTCACATAAAGGAGGGGCTTGTTGCCTGTGCGTGCCTCGGGTGAGCACCCAGCACCTGATGGGTGATAGGCTGACATACATGGGATTAGAAGGTTATTCTAAGGACATAAAAAGGACTATAAATAATATGTTACAAAAGCTAACATGATCGAGCTCATGTCTACATTAGATGGATTTTCGAGGGTATAACCAAGTTATGGTGAAACAATAAGAACAATTGAAAAATTATTTCACTACCCCCATGGGAACATATGTATATATTAGAATTCCTTTTGGAATAATGAATGTTGGTGCAGATTTTCAAAGATCCATGGACATAGAATTCTATGGTTTGATTAATGATTCTATTTTAGTTTATTAGGATGATATGACTGTATTCTCTAGACATAGGGTGACCATTTGGGCCACCTTGAAAAAATATTGATTAGGTGTAGAGAATATGGGATATCATTAAATATGAAGAAATGTGACTTTTGTTTGCAAAAGGAAAAAATTATTGGGAAATATAGTGTCTCAGGAACGAGTTATGATAGATCCTCAAAGGGTGGAGGAAATTGATAAAGTCCATATCCCTATGTCTAAAAAGGGTATCTAATCCTTTTTTGGACAGGTAAATTTTGTAATAAGGTTCATTTCAAACTTTGCTGAGATTACTATTCCCATAACAAGTATGTTGAAAAAGGATCAAGTCATCAAGTGGGAAGAAGGGGATATTAAAGAATTTAAAGGAATAAAGGAGACACTCAAGACTTCCCCCATCTTAACTAGTCTGATTATAAGAAAACATTTCAAATGTTTTCCTTTTCCTTGGAGAATAAAATTGCTTCTGTGTTATTGAAGAAAGATGAAGAAGGAAAAAAATATCACATTGCAAATTTATAGTAATCCCCTGCAAGGATCGAGTTGAAATAATCCATTATGGAAAAGCAAGCTTTCACCTTGATAAAGGGCACTAAAATTTCTAGGCCCTATATTATGAGTTCTACGATTATTGCATACATACCACACAATGGTAAAATACATTTTTAAGAAATGGATATTTTAAGCAAAAGGTGTAGATGTGTGAACAAACTTCAAGAATATGACATGGAAATTCAAACCACAAAACTGGTTTGAGGATTAGGCTTGGTAAGGTTGATGGCAATGAACAATCTACAGATGATTGAGATATACATTGTTGAAGAAGATGGGCCACACCCTCATGAAAATGTGAGAACTTCAGCTTGGTATAAAGATATAGTGTATTATTGGATAAACTTAATTTTCATATGCACTTGGACAAGAATCATATGAGGACACTCAAGCTAGTTTCCCAAAAGTATATTTTGACTGATCATGGACTATCTTGGAAGAATCTAAGAGTTTTATAAGATGTATCATTTGAAGAAGAGGCACATAAAATAATTGTAAAATTTCATGGGGGAGTATGTGGAGGTAATTTTACCTAGAGAGTTACTACTCATAAAATTTTAAGGGAAGGTTATTAGTGGCCTTCATTATTCAAATATAATGCCTTTTTGGCTAGAAAATTTGAGATTTTTCAGCATTTTTATGGAAGGCTGAAAGTCTTTAGGGCCCTACCCATGCATTATGTGTTTGTGGAAGATCCATTCAAAAAATGGGGCTTGGATTTTATTGGTGAGATATACAAATCTTCAAGTGCTAGTCATAAGTGGATAGTGATAGCCAATGATTACTTTACCAAATGGGTTGAAGCCATTCCCACCGGAAGGAAAATCATCAAGAAATCATAGATTTATTCTTAGTAACATAATCTGTAGATTTGGGGTTCCCACCAAGATAGTTATTGAAAATTCCATGAGTTTTAGAGCTAAACCATTTGAGGAAATGTGCCAAGAGTATGGTATAAATTTGGTTTATGCATAAAATTATAATCCTCGAGGAAATGTCCAAATAGAATCAAGTAATAAGAACATGCTTGGAGTCTAGTTTTAACTATGCAAAAATAGTAGATAAGTTCATTGGGTTGGCGCCACCCTTTTCTTGATCCAATTATTCTTCTCCTTCATTAGCTACCTTGTTCTTGTAATCAAGAATCCACTTGATGGTTTATTGAAATTATTTTCCGCACGCACATGTAGTGACTCATGACCTCGGATAATTAAGCTTCTTGAAATAGTTTTCCTTGTAACCTTATGGTATGACTTATGAATTTATTGACATGACTCAAGAAATTTTGGTACAACACCAACTTGTGAATAGATTCAAGACTAAGGGACTTGTTTACCTAATTATCTTTATTTACTATGCTCTGGAATTGGGAAAAAAATTGTTCTCTTTGGAAGTGCATCAACATTTTTGTGAAGAAAACTATAATGGATGATATCAAATTCATATGTAATTTCATTTAGGCCATGTTGCCTCCATTATCTTCTCATTCGAGATAGATATTTCCTCCTACAACATTCAAACATGAAACTCCATGGCTTCACTATACTTGGAATATTTTGAAGAATCATCAATGATCCCTTCTTTTAGAAGTAGATCAGACTCAATGTTTCATACCTCTTTTCAGGCTTCGAGTGTGAGCTCCAAATTATCACATTCTTTTATGAGAATTCCATCCATTTTGGTGACAGTGTCCTTTTGTAATCCAACTCATTATAAAGATTGACAACATCCTTAATTATTTTTTTCTCCTTCTTGAATTAGGCTTTTGATCTAAGCTCCAACTTCCCGACCTTGTCCAATTTTTTTCGACCACGAGAGAAAGAGGTGTCATCAAAACTTGTAGGGACAACAAGAGAAGTTGTATGAATAGACTTGTGTGTGATTTTATGTAAGATGGTGGTAAACTGTTCAAATTTTCCTTTGATTTCATCCTTGGTCACCTTATCTTTGTCAAATTTATCTACAAGGTATCCGAGGGCAACCCGCACATCCTTTTATCTCCTTCATGAATAACTTTACCGAGAGAAAACCTCGAGATCTAGTAATTCCCTATGGTTATAGTTTCATTTGTCTTGTTAGCAGCGAAAGTTACTATCTCAACAAATATCTCCCCAATTTGATTGACTAAAAGGTTAGATACGACCCTTGGCCTCTTTTATTCTCATTGGGTAGTTGGATCTAGGATGTTAAGGTCAAAAACATCTCAAATGGGAACCTTTGTCTTCTTCTTGGGAGTCTTCCTTTTCAACTATGAAAGGATAGAAGAAGAAGATAATTATTTAGTGGATGACATAGGAATATTCATCACAGTAGTAGGTTGGGTAGGTGTTACTAGGGAACTTGTTGTAGGCACCATGAATGAAAATGATTTGGTAACAAGTGAAGGTGGAGTGGATAGGATGCCCACATGAATTGATGAAATGGGAAGAGTGATGGGAGTGGAAACAAGGAGAGGTTTTGAGGAAGAGGAGTCCTAAGAGGAGATTCTAAAGCCAAAACATTTCTAGATGAAAAAGAGGGAAGTGTAGTCACAAAATCATGCACTTTAGACATTTATTTATCCCGGTCTCATACTACTATTTAGAATGTTCTTGAGTAGAGAAAGTAATAATTAACCCCCTTCCTTTGGCAATCTTATTTATTTTATTCGCAATTTGTGACCTATTGCACCCAAATTCCCAACCATTTATGAACATTCCATGTAATTTTGTCCTCAACCAGGGCACCGAGATTTAGTCTTGGGGCTCTCATGGGAGCTGTGGTCCTACTTGGGGGTGCCCTAATCCTTCTAGAAATTTCCCACAAATTTTTGGGCCTCTTTTTTTCATCTTTATCTTTCTTGGTCGACATTTTTAGGATTAATTATGAAATTAGAGAAAGAGAACCCTATAAATATAAATTTATGAGACCATAATGAGGGACATAACATCATACACTACTATCACTCCATCTATATTTGCATCCATCTATTGCATTGGCATCCACATAGCTCCATCATCAAGGCATAAGCTAGGAAATATGCATCACACTTCATAGGGGAGGGATTCTATTTTATTCCATGCACACATTCTACTATATTTTCTACATTTAGCTATAACTTGTGAATTCACAAAATGTGACTGGTAAAAGAGCACCTAGGGCATGAAATGCACACACACACACACTAGAACTACATCCGAGTCTGAAATGTAGTTCAAAGTGCTTAGTTAAGTAAGCCCATTGTTGTGGTAGATGAGGTCGATCGACCCATTCATTTACGCATCTTTATTTTTTGGGGGTTTTGATAGTTCCCTTTAGTCTTTTGTAGGTTATTACTTCCTCTTGGAATATTTGGAGCATTTGACACAATATAAAAAAGTGACGCACTAGGAAGGTAGAATTTTAGATAAAATTTTGACCCTATGAGCACCAATTATGGACATGTTTTTCAGGACTAGGGCACCCATAATCCTTACAAGAGCACCCGTGGGCATCCCAGTCCTCTTCTAGGTTCCCCAATCTAGGCATGACATCCATACATGTCCTTTTAGGCACTCCTACATAATCATTCCCACTTCCTAAATTTTTGTACGTCACTACGACACGGTCTTGTAGGATTATATTATTTATCTAAGTTATTTACTTTCCCTCATTGCACATTAGGTTTTTAATTTCATTAGTTTATTTACTTATCTCATTTACATACTATCTTAGTGAATTTACTTATTGCATTATATGTCCTCCTAGATTAGATTAACTATATTTTATTAAATTTGTTTAGTCAATTTTAGTTAATCAATTTGGTGAACCTAACTTGACCTACATACTCCTAGGATCCTCATTCTTAGTCATGTTTTGTTATCATGGCCATCTCCATTCATGAATTTTTACTTCTCCATCCTGAATTGTGAGCTAAAATCATTAATATTTTACTCACTACTCCAATTCCTAACAACACCCATCCCAAAATAATATATAATACTTTTTCAGATGCATTATCCCATCATATTTATTTCCCATCTATTCCCCAAGATAACTTTGCTACTTTTTATAATGACCCAACATTTCACATAATGTGTCATATTAAAAATATTGGTGTCAAACCCACTTTAATTGATAATGGATCTGACCTCAACTTGTGTCCTATGTCATTCCTCAAATTTTTAGGTCTCTCCACTCGTGATGTTATCCCATCTAGTATTTCATTGCATGCTTATGATGGTTATGTCCGCCCATGTATTGGTCACATTACATTTCCTATTACTGTTGGCCCAAAAACTATACACGATCTTATTTTAATTGATTTTTCAGAGTGTCTTATAAGCTGTCTACTTGGTAGACCATGACTTCATGCCATACAAGTCATTACATCTCACATTCATCATTGTGTTAAATTCCTTCATGACGAAATTGAACATACTATTCCTCGTGACCGTGACCCATTTCGATATTGTGATTATGCTCCTAATACTAGTCTTCCCACTCCATGAACTAATACTACCAATGATCCCCAACCTATGGATGAACTACCTCATTTACCACCACTTGAAAATACCATTTGTGTGATAGATGTAGTTCCTTCCATGCCGCTACTACTACTACTCTTTGCTATGTTCCTTATTAGGGGCTTTTCCAGCCTATGGATATCACTCTATCACATTCACCTTCACCTACACCACCTACCTTAACACACCCACTTTTCACTTGTACACTCTTCATGAATAATTCATATTGGGAACACATTCCATTTGATCCTACATGCAATGCTAGTGTTTTTCCCATGATGGTCTATCCCGTCTTGGTTTCACTTTTGAGGATCTCCACCCTTCTACTCATAACCCTCACCTCTACTTTGGATTCATTACCATTACTGCTGCTTATGGTTTGCATGTGTTTCATCTTATGGTCTACTTATCATGAACCCCCATTATTCTACACTTAAACTAGGGAATATTGGCTTACTTATATTGGAGGCACATTAGATCCTAGTCATTCAAAAATTTTATTTCATATGCCCTTGGTGTGTGTCTTCATTTTCAATAGTACTTTTTGGATATTCAAAAATGTCACTCATTGGTATACACACGACTCACCACTTCCTCCATTAAATGACAAGGATTATACTACGGACATGTAAAACTTGTGCCTTAATGGCTCATTACATGAAAAATTAGAAACTATTCCTTACCAGGTTACCAATGCTTATCCATATGAATTTGACCTTGAGGATGTCAATCTTCTTGATGAATTTACATGATTCTTGACCACACAAACTTAGGGGGCATGAAACTTCACTGTTTCCCCCACCTCACCTTAGTATAGTCACAATTATCATCTTTTACATTATTATACATTTATATCCTTGCATAGGCATACTCATCACACATTTTAGCATCATCACTACCCGATGACACACTCTAGTCTTTTGGTTCACACTTAACTACCGAGGGATTATTACTAAACTAAATCCCACAAACTACACCATAGTTATTACACATTACACTTGATCACAAATTACAAATTATACATGCTCCAAAATTTGGTCATTTTAATATATTCACCTCATACATTAGAGTAGTTCCATTCATTTACGTATCATACATACTACGCCACATATTTTCACACATATTCTACTAGTCATCATCATATAGGAGTTGTGTGCAATGGAAAGTGGAAAAAGCTATGGAATGAGGCTAAGGGACCTCAAAGCTTTGCTAACTCATCCATGCACCATAGGATTAGAGCTAAACAAGAGAAACTAAACACAATCATTATAAATTTCACAAAAACATAAAAAACTAACATGTATACTACTCTCTACTCTATGAAATCTTAATGAAAGTGAACCTAGTTAGATTCTAAGCAATCAAATTGTGTGTTGTTTACTCCATGAGGGTGAATGAATCTCACTAAATGGCTACATGGCCAAGTTTAGCTATTTCATTACTAACCTAACATGGGTGTAAGATGAAGCTATTTTAATGGTGGATGACCCAAGATCAAATGCCTTATTAGCTTGGCTAATGCAAATGAGCTCTTAAGCTTTCTTAGGCTTGTTTTGGCTTTAGCTTATGTAAAGTTGTCATTTGAATGGGTAGGCTTAGCCTTGTATTTATAGTTTTCCACTTGGGAGAATTTGGAATTTGGGTGCATGTGGGACTAAAGCTCAAAAATCACTTTTAGATTAGATTAGGATAAACATGCTTTAGGCTTAGTTAAGCTAGGATTAGGCTAGTTAAACTTGATTAGCAAGTGATTAGAGACTCATTGAGAGTTGGGAGGCATTTGGATAACCAATTATGATTGATAGATAGCCTACGAAGCCAATATAAGTGGTCTAGAGAGAACTAGGGAGGTTCTGAATGGTCAAAAGGAGAAATTTTTAGCTAATAAGAGAGATATTAGCCAAATAAGATGATTAGAGGAGGAATATGACCGAAAGAGTGTCATGAATGGGCATTCGAGAATGGAGCGAAGTATGGGGATTTAATGAAGTGTCGTTGATTGATTGGATTGGATGAAATGCTAGGTCTAAGTATATTTTAGGTGTCTACATTTTCCCCTCTTTGGGGTGGCGTAAGTGACATCACTTCAAAGAAAGTAGACAAGCATAAACAAGTAGAAATTTTTGAAGGGATAGAAGAAAAATGAGTAGAATGGAGGATGCCCCCTCGATTGTCGATGGGGTGATAGAAGAACTCGATTGACAATTGAAAAGATGAAAATAATAGAATAAAAGAAAGAATAATGTGAAGAAGAAAGGGGATATAGAAGAAAAAGGAGAATGAGGAAGGGGGAATGAGCTAACATCCATCTAGTGCCTTTAAACAACTTTATTTTTCATCATATTGCTAGAGATCTTCATCATCGGTCCTTATTAAAAAAGAATGAACAAAAGTGTAATACGACATGAAAATCCATATACGAACAAATGTCCATTTCTAAAAACACCAACTCCACGCAACATACAAAATTCAATGCAATACGATAAAGTAAAATATGCATAACTCCATGCAACATACATAATGCAATGCAATACGAGAAAGTAAACAAGCTAACCTAATAAGAGAAACATAATGTAATGTTTTTGTTATCAAGATTCAATTCCAACCTATTTAAATTAATGAAAAGGGTTAATGATGGTGCCCCAAGCAAGGATACATGCAAAGGGAAAATGGAGGACACTTCGGTCCGATGAAAAAGTAATGTGCACTATGAAATAGTACTAGGAAACTCATTGTGCCCTAGAGTACAGATGAAGTAAGAAACCTAACTTTTGTTGATGGAGGTAGATTAAGATGATCCACAAGTCACACACATGAATAGGTGAGAACAAAAGAGTGACATTTTATAGGATGATTTTCCATTTTTAGAAGTTTTCTTAAACATATTTGAATGTTTTGATTTTTCTAACATATTTGAATGTTTTTGTTATTTTTCTAACATATTTGAATGTTTTGATTTTTCTAACATATTTGAATGTTTTTGTGATTTTTCTAACATATTTGAATGTTTTTATGATTTTGAAAGTTTTATGAAACTATGTATAGGAAGACAAGGAAGCGGATGCCCCTAACGATAGATGGGATGTACTGAGGGCATAAGGCCACGTGTGTATGAGAAAGGTGAAGATGCAAAAATGCCACGGTGATTAGGTGGGAGTATTTAAAGGCAAACTCTTCACAGGTAGAAGTGGGACCCAAGGCCATTATGGATAGGTTTAGCATGATGGTGAATGTAAACCAATGAAGTGCTAGCAAGAAGCAAGGATGCCCCCAACATAAGTTGGCCTAAAAGCACATGATAGAAAGGAAGGAGAAGATTGTTTGTGTAGAAGGGAACAAAGGTGTCCAAAAACATGGAAAACAAGTAATATTATACACATGGATGTTCTGAATGAAGTAGAAGAATGATGTGAATGATATGAATGTAGCTTAGAAGCCTCACGATGAAGAAACGATTAGTCAAAGGCACAAATCGTGAGACAAGATATGGACTAAAGTAAGAGTTTGAAAAAGGTCTAAAAAAAAGACACTTGGTAACATACTAATCATGTTTACTCATAGAGATCCAGTGTGTGCACGTGGAATTTATTACCTCTTGAAGGGAAGATTTAATAGACAACAAGTGAATACACCCTAGCCAATGTGTTGGGATGATTGATTGTGAAAGGTGATTTTGTGAATGGATGGTGAAAGGATAGTCATACATTGCTTCACGCTAGCCACCAGGCATCCATAGCCCCGAAGGATATGCATTTGATTCTAATCACAACATTTCTCTACTTCCAGTCAGGCATCCATAGCCCCAATAGAGATTATTGGAAATACCCCAAGAGAGAGTAATATATCAATTTTCTTTTGCTTTGTAGCTTTTAGCTTTTGATTTTTGATTGATTTTGTTTCTTTTGATTTTTGAAAACTTATTTCAGCTCTCTTTCTTTACAAGGGGTTAAAACCATAGATGACTTGATGGAAGGAGGTGGAAGTGATTATGATGACGACATTGGCTAATGTCAACAAATATGTCCAAAATTTCTTTGCAACAAGTTTATTAGATCTTTGAATGTGATAGGATCCCCATGAGGTCATTCATTCTTTAATTTACCAAGGTGATGAAATAATAGGGTCAAACAGATACCGTAGAGATAATCGTCACAAAATATGTGCGAATAAGCTAACCAAAACATCACCGAAGGGATGAAAATGGTAGGGAGACTTGTAGAAAAATAGTAAGGAAGGGAAGAAAGAAACATCCATGTGTACACAATACTTGATTGTAATGTTTGATCTTTGTACCTTTGATTTTTGTTTGTGTTCTCTCAATTTTTTTAGTATGTTTGAATTTTTTTATAGATTTTTGATAGTTTTTGGAAAGGTGGGACCAACAAAGTCACTCTGCATGATAAGATCCAACAATAATGTTTGCAAATTCCTTGATAAGGGAGACTAAGCATGTTTGTTTATCAAGCGTCATATTATCCCCGATCTCAATGATCATGGTGAGCTCATACTCAACAAATGACTATGATTTGTTTTGAAACATGGGTTTTGTATGTGGGAGATTTAATTCCCCATCCAGAGGTTTATGCACTTTACGCCATACTTGATGGTTATGTTGGTGTGCATTCTTGAATCGTGCTTGATTTACAATTTTGAGATTATTTAAGTTGTTGGGGGATTTTGAGCTCTTGGAAGTTTTGACTGAGCTTGATAATGAACCTGTTTGGGTTTCTTATAAGCTGACTTGTGACTTTTCTGACCTCGAGAAGGAGAAGAAAGTGAACATTTATGATTGATGATAGGAATGAGAGAAATGATGGTGGGCTTGCCCCGGTCATTGGTAGAAGGATGATGTGATTGATGAAAAGGATATGGTCCAAGGATTGAAGAAGATGGGCTACTAGGAGGTGAGCCATAGATAGAAGATGAAGGGATACTAGGATGTGGCCCAAGAATAGAAGAAGAAGGGATACTAGGACGTGACCCATAGATAGAAGATGAAGGGCTACTAGGATGTGGCCCAAGAATAGAAGAAGAAGGGATACTAGGATGTGACCCATAGATGTAAGATGATGGACTACTAGGATGTGGCCCAAGAATAGAAGATGATGGACTACCCGGGGTGATCCATACATATAAGATAAGGGGCTAGTTGGACGTGCCCCAAGAATAGAAGATAGTGGACTACTCGAAAATGTACCACAAATAGTAGAGGGAGGGCTACTAGAAGGTGACCCACACCTAGATGAAGATGAAGGGATACTTGGCATTGACCCCATAAGAGATTGTGATTGAGGAATTTTGATAAATAGAGAAGGATTGGGTAATGAGAAGATAGGCCATGGATCAATGCAAGACCCAGGAGTTTCATCACATAATGAAGAATGTGAAGATGGAAGAATAAGAGGAGGATCAATTTACATGATCTGAGGCTCTCCCTCCATTTCTTGATAAAAGGAATCAACCTTTTCCTTACAATGTGCAAATGCATTGAAGTCTAAAAAGAAACCTTTCTCGTAATCTATTAGAGGAATATCTTCATGTGCCCCTATAAATGCCCTGATTTTGTCTTCATTCTGAAAGAGGTCAATCGGTATGAGTTGTTGATCGACCACCAGGGGTTGATTGGAAGAAATAGGTTCAATTGGTGTGGAAGACTTAGAAGATGTTTGATTGAAGAAGATGACATGAGAGACGAAGAAGATGTGTAGCTAGATGTCTCAGGAGTAGAAGAAGGTGGTGTGGACCTACCTATATGATGGTATATCATCTGTAAATTAGTAGGATTAAGTCCAAAGTCCTTATATTGCGACACATGGGTCGGTTCAAAAATTTGACTAGAAGGACTTTGAGTCACACGAATCTTCATAGAAGGAAGACTCCGTGGGGGTGATTGATGAAGAAGGTCTTACAAAGATAGGGAGGACTGTGATTCAAGAATCACATTAGGTGAATGATAACAAGGGTCCTGTGAAGAAAGAGAGGACCATGATTCAAGAATTGTATTAGATTTTTGATTGGAGGGATTTGGAGTCGCGTGTATCTTCAAAGGAAGAAGACATCATTCGGGCAATGATAAAAGGGGTCCTACAATGAAATGAAGGACCACGATGTAAGAGTTGCATTAGATGAATGATGAAGAGGATCCTGTGAAGATAGGGAGGATTGTGACATAGAGTAACATTAGATGAATCCGAATAGTATTTTGGATCTGAATCCTTAGAAGTTTCAGAGGAAATATTTGGATTGGAATCCTTAAAAGAAGAGGAAATGTTTGGATTAGAATCGGAAGAAGAGTGGGGGAACCCAAATAATAATTGGATGGAGCATCAAACCATTAAAGGTGGGAACATGGTATTCTTAACACGAAGAACCAAACAAGGTTTAGTCACGATGGGCATCCTTTGATGTGAATGCTGAAAAATTGAATTCATTATTGTCTAAGAATGAGAAAGCGCATGATAATCATTCATTTTTGGTGTCGTTTTAATCTCAAATATCTAGGCCTGGATAGTGTGATAAAACTTCTTCAAAGTGAAGAAGGTGCTATGTCAATCTGGGAAGCATAAAAACAACCAACTAGACATTTCGTAAGTACGGAGATGCGTGTGTGATTTTCGAAGGGGGTCTAAGGAAAATAAACATCATGATGACACAATATCAATGAGATCAAAAGGGATTTCCCTAGAAAATGATTTATCTAGATGAATAATCACAAGGAACAATCATGCAAGTGTGAAACACAAAGCCAATCAACAAGGAAATACACCATATGAAAATGTGTGTGCAAAGTGATAGTTCAATACAAAGGTGATTAACACAATGTCAATATATACGTAAAGCTCGAAATGAACAAGGTGTTAATATTAAGAAAGGGTAGATGTGACTCCTAATCAAAGGATACCACGATAAGTTCAACAACCAACAAGACCTAAATGTTAAAGGGTGGGGTTTACAAATGTAAGCCATGTAACCACACCAAATGGACATGTCAATCAAGCTTCACAGAGAAGTGAGATATTAGTGCCAAAGTGGTATTGAAACGACGCAAACAAAGTAAGTGACACCTTTCAAGATTTAGGACAATGTTTGAAATCAAACTAAGTCAAAGTATACTAAGGATGTATTAAAATGTGGGCAGCATAATGCCATAATGCAGACACTTAGATCATGTTTACGAGAAACATGATATAAGTATCTTAAATATGTTGAGACAATGCAAATGAGATAACATGTCAAAGGGAGATAAAATGATGAATCAATCCTAACTATGATGATGATTTTGACATGGGTATCAAAATCACAAAGGCCACCAATGATATGACTATGCCTCCACACACTTTAGATGTTTAACTTACCTAGCCGCAAACATGGATGGGCGTAAATGGACAAAAAAGTGGAAGAAGAAATCCATTGGTAACAAAAAGGTATTCACCCTTCTTTTGATCAACAAAGTGTTAAAAGAATGAGAAGGAAATAGATCAAAATAGGGATGAAAAATGCTAGCTTCACTTCGACAAAGTTTTGCCTTACCTTAGGGTAAGTGGAAAACTAAGCAAAAGTAATGCATCACATGTTTTGTGATGCAAAGATGGATCACAACTCAACATTGTTTTGAAATGGTCAAAGTGGGCTCCTGGCCAAAGAATATCTTCCTAGGTGGTTCTCTCGTCCTAGGTGTTACAAAATTATCCACGAGTAGGATGATTTATCCAAATAGTCCCAACTATCTTGGGAGTATCTCAACTTTTCCCCTTCAAGCATAGTGGGTAGTAAATGCATCCATTGTGTACTTAAAAGGGTCGCATAGGAATAACTTGTAACGCTATTTCACAAAGAAATCACTAGTCAAGTAGGTAGTGCAGAGCACTTCCCATTTTGTCCACAAGGTTCCCTCTTGCATGGACTACTTTGGGGTTCCTGAAACCACCCTCATTGTTGTAGCTTAAGGCATTATGCCAAAGGGGTTATGTTCGGTTGAGTGGAGAGGGACGTACCCTTTTCTAAAACCTATAATACAATGTTTTAAATATGGTGTGTTTTTTTATCTTACTTAACTTAATGTCATTTTAAGTAGCACACCATTTGGTAACCTACAAGAAACATGTGTATTAGCGGGTTTGTGTTTTGTCTTTGATGCCTTTCTTTGACGAGTGTTAGGTCCTGTAAACAATGAGTTTAGTAATTTTTCATTGCAAATTGATATCAATAAAGGGAATTTACACCTTGCTTTTGATTCCTAAGATCACCAAAAGGTGCGAAGGAAGAGCATACGCAGTGTGAAAATTCTTACTAAATCACATAAAAATTACTTTATCTTTTAGAACAAGTGTTTTTAACATATGATACAAAGTTGTGCAAGTGTTTTTGATCTCCAAGATTGCTTTTGAAGGTGCGAGGAGAGAGCATACACACTTTACAAACCTTTCTCAAGCTAAGAAATGAAACACTTAACTAAGTTAGTCAAAAATAAAACCAAAATAACCCTGCAAATAACTGATTAGTGCTACAAAAATATTTCAAAGTGTTAGAATGGCCAAGAAAACACTTTTTTGAACTTTAAGATAAGTTAGAAAATGAATATTTACCTAATAATATAAACCATAAATTTTTGGTAATTCAAAATCCTAATTTTATTATTTGATTGTGTATCACTTCAATACCTTTCCAACAAAAAAAAATGGAGTCATTTGAGTTCAGGATAAAAAGTTATGGCCTCCGAAAGATTGCTAATGATGCCTGCACCACTGTTTGTGTACTGCACCCCCGATTTTTACTCGCACTCTGATTTGGTGCATGTGCACCTCTGTGTAAAAAAACACAGTGAGAGTTGCACTTGCGTGCACAAAATGGTGTGTGTGCCCCCTTTCCTGTAGGTGGCTAAAAAACACGTGATTTTTCAAAAATATCAAAATTTTATCGATTTGGTTCAATTTTTGGCAGCACTTCACCTCCTTTGATCCTGCAAAGAGAAAAAAACAAGACAAACCTAGCTAAACTAGTTAAGAAACATGATTTTTTGCCATTTAGAACAAAAATATTAGTGAAACTAAAAACTTGAACTAATCTAAAAACTTTGAAACTAATCTAGAAAGCTTTGAAACTAATCTAGAAAGCTTTGAAACTAATATAGAAAGCTTTGAAACTATCCTAGAAAGATTAAAACTAAGAAATAGTTAGAAACTAAAACAAAAAGCTTCAAAGTGACTCCATTAATGGAGGATGGACATAAGTGTCCCACCGGGCGTGCCAAATGTGTGCAATGGAAAGTGGCAAAAGCTATGGAATGAGGCTAAAGAACCTCAAAGCTTTGCTAACTCATCCATGCACCATAGGATTAGAGCTAAACAAGAGAAACTAACATGAAAGCATTATAACTTTGACAAAAACATCAAAAACTAACATGTATACTATTCTTTACTCTACGAAAGCTTAATGAAAGTGAACCTAGTTAGATTCTAAGCAATCAAATTGTGTGTTGTTTACTCCATGAGGGTGAATGAATCTCACTAAATGGCTACATGGCCAAGTTTAGCTATTTCATTACTAACCTAACATGGGTGCAAGATGAAGCTATTTTAATGGTGGATGACCCAAGATCAAATGCCTTATTAGCTTGGCTAATGCAAATGAGCTCTTAAGCTTTCTTAGGCTTGTTTTGGCTTTAGCTTATGTAAAGTTGTCATTTGAATGGGTAGGCTTAGCCTTGTATTTATAGTTTTCCACTTGGGAGAATTTGGAATTTGGGTGCATGTGGGACTAAAGCTCAAAAAAAGTACTTTTAGATTAGATTAGGATAAACATGCTTTAGGCTTAGTTAAGCTAGGATTAGGCTAGTTAAACTTGATTAGCAAGTGATTAGAGACTCATTGAGAGTTGGGAGGGGTTTGGATAACCAATTATGAGTGATAGATAGCCTACAAAGCCAATATAAGTGGTCTAGAGAGAACTAGGGAGGTTCGAATGGTCGAAAGGAGAAATGTTTAGATAATAAGAGAGATATTAGCCAAATAAGATGATTAGAGGAGGAATACAATCGAAAGAGTGTCATGAATGGGAATTCGAGAATGGAGCAAAGTATGGGGATTTAATGAAGTGTCGTTAATTGATTGGATTGGATGAAGCTGCTAAGTCTAAGCATATTTTAGGTATGATTCAATATTTTATTAAATGGTTTGGCGTTCTATTTTCTTGTGGATGGTAAGGGGTAGTCTTGTGATGAGCCACCACAAACTATGCTAACATAACCCTAACGGTCTTAGTTAGGAAATGTGTACCCCTTATTTGGTTAAGCTCAACGAGCATCCATATCATGTAATAATATTTTCCCATAGGAACTTGGCTACTATAACCATAGTATAATCCTTGGTAGGCGCTACTTCTACCCATCTTATCAAATAATTTGTGCAAGTGATTACATAGTGTAACATTCCCATTTTAAGACTTTAGAAGCAAATGAATTTTTTTAATATATAATGTTCTCTATTCTAAATAATCATAATTTAGAACACACATTCCATGCCAATCAACCTCATAAAAGATAACCATATGTAGTTGTAAGTGACTCGGTGAACTAGAGTCTCTCATTTCATGACAGCTTCTAACCGATATTTGATGTTAACTCAAAGTATTGTATACTAAGTATACTTTTTCTCTTACCCTATTCTGCAGGTATTGAGCGTTTTTTTTAAGAGACCTATCTCGAATATTTGTTACCAATATTCATCTAAAATCTCGTTCCTAAACTAGGTGACATAGGACAACCCAACCAATAACTTGTGATACTTTTGCCAAATATTTCCAACATATTGTTCATGTTACTATTCCTAGATGACATACTCATCAAATGGAATACGTCCTTCACCCCACTCATCTATTATCTAGAATGGTCTTCACTGACTACTATCAGTCCACTTGTTCAAGGTTTAACCCTACCCCAGGTTAGCAACATAGTTTGGTATAGAGAACCACTCGTGGTGACTAAGGGTACTTAGACATACTCAATCGACCTAAGTCAATTGTGTGTGTCTAGTTATCCTAAGTCATCATGAGTTATTCCCTATACTAAATCAGGCTCCTATCCTGACCTAGAGTATAACTAAGATCAAGTCCAAATTTATGTAGATCTAGTTGGTCTAATTCTGATGGGTGTTGCCACATGTCAACTGCAACATTGTATCCTCATGAAGACCATATTCTTTGTAAAGGTATAGTTCGTAGTTAGTTTGTGATAACAAAAATTGAATCACCCCATCTAGATGCACATACCCAAGTAAGAAGTGAATTACTCAATTATATTCCTTAATTAATATTTTAATTACAACAACCCTGTTGAACCCTAATTTCATTAGCCCTTAAGGTTGACTTCCACAGTTGAGTTGTTAAGGTTTTGTAGAAACAACATGATTGATTTTTAAACATCAACTTCTTACTTTAGGGTTCAATTAATTAAAATAGAAACAAAAAACTATAATAAGATTACATATTATATCATATCATTCTTAGCCTGTTTAATTTCCAAAATAGGTTCCATTATTTTAGACTTCATTGAAATGAAGTCTAATTAATAAATGTTCATATTTACCTTTCATTAGTTTTATACTTATGAAAGTATTGGTCAAGAGGAGGTTCACCTTCCTCTTTCTTGTTATGAATTAGGGTTCTGGTATCCTTTTTACATTATACAAGACATCATAATAAATTTACACTTTCATTAACATCTTTTAATAAACCATAGTGTCTTAGATAAAATAACATCTATGCATGCCAAATTAATAAGTTGCATTTCCACAAGGGGATAGGGCATCTAATTCCCTTCCATCTAATTGATTTAAGTCAAACCAATAAGGATTCCATATAGATAAGATTACAAATTTCCTTTACAAAAACACAAGGAGAATAACACATCATGTACAAGTAACTCTCAATCTTTTTCCATTTATCAAAGTGAAATACACATTTTACAAGTCCATTCATTTTAGACATCTTTCATGTCAAACAACATCAAGCTCAATTAAGAAATACAACTTTTCCTCTTTCAATACATTTCAATAATGAATCATATTTCTTCATAAAAGATCCAATATTTAAGTAACAAATAACATCATAAAATTTATTGTCTTCCTTTATCACTTACGAAGTCCATATGCAAAAATTGCTAGCATGGTCAGTTCATTGAACTAATCATGATAAGCACTAAACATTAAAATGATGTGCTTTCAACTTACTATTTCATAAAAAGAACTCGATTTTATGAAACAATAAAGCCATACAGATAGATACATCAAAAATAAATAACAATCATAAAAGAAAGAACAAGTGATCAACCAAATTAACATTTAGTAAAGATCATGATATAATCAACACTCTTTAGCCATTGATTTCATAAGGAATTATATCAGATAAGTAATATTTCATCCTAATTACTTATCTAATTCTTCTTATAGGTACTTATAGTTTATTTCTTACTTCATTCAATCTAAATTCCAAAGATAGACACTAACTCTAATATTTCCCAAAAATAGAGTTATTATTAAGAAGCAAAGAACCATCATACTCAGCATTAACATGTTCCATCATAAAACATCTTCTACCAAGCTAATTCAAACTTCATGAAAGGTTTAAGGTTGAGTCATCAATATCATAAAAATAAGGGATTCCTATTTCAGATGCTACATACAAATTTAATGCTCAAGATATAGCCTAAGTCTTAAGTTAGGCCACAACATGTTAGAAATAGGAAATGTATTTAATTGATTACTTGCATTAAACATTAGTCACACATTACCAATATATTGTTTCCAATCAATGCAAGTCAAGGAAAATAAGTAAAGGATTATCTCCAACTACTTATTTTGAAATCCTATTAAGTAATAAAACTGAACCGATCAGTTTCTTAAATAAGAGTAACATAAAAGAGGGAAAAGAGAAGAGAGAGAGAGAGAGAGAGAGAGAGAGAGAGAGAGAGAGAGAGAGAGAGAGAGAGAGAGAGAGAGAGAAACAACTCATAACTTCCCTTAGAGTTTGAGGAGAACAATGTTACATTCCACAACTCAGAGAAGAGAGAGGAAAAAATATAATTTCCTTCAAATTTCAAAGAAAACAACGATGAATACCTTACTCAGAAAAGAAAGAGAAAAGGGAGTCAACAACAAGAATGGGAGAAGATCCCATTATTCTTTCCCAAGAAAATAAATACATATCAGAATAAAAATAACTGATACAGATCTAATCAAGAGATATTTGAACTCTTGTCAAACATTGAAACATAGAACTAAATGATACTAGACCAAATTATGTGACTGTAGTATGCAAGTCAAATTCCAGAGATGAAGTTCTCTCAACATAAAAACAAGAGCAGTAGCAGTAGTGCATTAGCTACATCAAGAAAGAGATGATTCAAATGAATTCGATTAAGCAACAATACATGAAGTATCAACAACCACTGGACATTCCAATTTATCCAATCGTAAGTAGCTCAGTTCATATAACCCGAGCTTAGCCATCATTTCCGAAAACAAATACAATATAACAGTCAAGTTAACACTTACTCCCATCTTCACAGGGATAAAAGAAACAATATTATCATAAGAAGAGAAAGAACCCAACCAGTTTCAAACTCAATGAAGACAAAAAAATTACAACATAAATTTGCTACAGATGCACAAGTCTATCTCAAGAGATGTTTAGAAAAACCGAATTCATTTCAGTCCATTCCTTATGACAGGCTCAACTGTATTAACCCTTAATTCACCTAGATATTCCATTCCCTCAATGTTCTTCATAGATCAAAATAAAAGTAAAGATCTAGAAACCCTTGAAGATGAACTGATTGGTTAGTTCCTGAAGCACGAATTGTCATCCAAGAAAAGATGCATATACATTCATTAAGTTTTTCCCAAAAATCATGATAGCATGGTGTATAACAAACTTACCCTCAAACAGATTTAATCAGGAGGTTTGTCTAGGTCAAGAACATGTAAGTCATTAAAAAACCATCTTCTAACTTACAAGCTTAAACAACAAGGTCGACATCATTCAAGTTCAAGCAAGAGATATATGTATAAATCAAATTTCCAACCCAGATAGAACCAACACTCAAAATATCTTCCATTATAACAGAAAAACTTATTGTCCAAATTTAGATCAATCTTACAAAGGTTCACAACCCAAAATGTATAAAGTTTAGAAGAAGAAAAACTCATTTACTGTTATATTCAAACAAGTTTGAATCCATGAAATCATTGATTCAAGAAACCATTTCTACACAACTTCCATGAAGTAACTAGATTCTAAGCAACTCAAGTTTCAACTGAAAGCTCAGAAGAAGTAAATCATTTACTGTTGTTTTCAAACAAGTTTCAATCCACAAAAACATTGAATCTAAGAAACCACTACAACACAACTTCCACAGAGGTAATGAGATTCAAAGAAACTAAAGATGCAACTGAGAATAATACCCTTCTTACCTCCTTCCAACAGAGGAAGACAAACCCAAATCGAATCTAAAAGCAAACAATGTTTTCCATAATAAATTTTGCACAGACAACAAGTTTCACACAAATTTGACATCATTCTAGTCCCAACAAAGTTAAGACACGATTCAACACTATATTCAATAGGGAACAAACCCACATTCCATTTTATCTAATAGAAGCTCTTCATCAAAATACAAAGAACAATTCAAGCATGAATGAAAAATAACCATCACAAGACATAAAAACCCATTTGTTTCCAAGAGTAAAGTTGTTTTAATGAAAAAAATTAGGAAAAAGCATAACAATTTAATGGATAGAGCCTATCATGCCTGATAGAGCTTCCTATCGATTTGCAGAAGACTTCCAGCCGAGCCTCCATAGTTTCTCCTTTTCCAAAATGAAATCAACAACCCAAAACTTCTTCTTATGCCTCTTATACCTCCACAGGATCAAAAATATCTTAGAGGTGTCAAAAATAGTGAAGGATTGAAAATAGAACTGCTGGTTCAAAGAACCCAAAATCTCCATGTAGAGTAAAAATCGCCAAGAGCAAATGACCAAACAACCTCTCAAAAATCTGCTTGCATGTCTTCCAAGGTGGTTTCTTCACCAAGACCAAGACTCATTAATGCAAGGACAACCAACTCTCCCGCCTAAATCTCCATGCCACTGCCATCCAAAATTTGCGAGCTCTATTTCAAACATTGAATGCATTTTAACTTTAGTGATGATGCCAACTAGGCATCCCGCTCAACTCTCCATGCCTTCGCCAAAACTGGTAGTGCAGAGTTTAATAAATTCAAATCAAATCTCATTAAGGCCATAGAAACCATCGCCACCAAATCCCATTTTCCATGCAACCCCTTAGGTTCCCCTTTTTCTTAGCATTAGTTTAGGTTAGATTGACATTAGATTAGGATTCGACCTTAGTATAGGTAAATAGTATTTACCTTAGGTTATTCCAAAACTTGCCATAATTAAACATGCCAACATAGGTTAGGATGCAAACCTTATTAGTTTAGAAATAGGTCTAAGGTAGGTCCAAATCACCTTAGGTTAGAATCCAATTAGGGTAGAAGCATTACAACTTAGGTTAAAATATGATTAGCATTAAACATCCCATCCAAGATTAAGGTATTCACCTTAATAGCCCAATATAGGCCCTTGTTCTTATCATGTTGCTGGCCATTTTTATAAATATTTATCAAGAAGACCATGGTTTAATACTTACCACTTGATGCAAAACAAGGACATCAAGAAGGGTCCTCATATTTATACCCAAATCAAGACTTAGTCTAAATTACCTTTTACTTCGAATGTTAGTTTAGCAAGATAATTTATAACGGAAAAGCTGAAGCATACTTTGGATCAATGGAATTGATCCAAGGTTTTTCTATTAACATATGATAAGTATGAAAACAATAATACAAGTTCACAACCTTTCAAAACACAAGGAAGAATGGCTTTATTTCAAGTAAACAAAATTACAACAAAAATGAATCCTTGTACTAGTAATAATTTATCCATTGCTAACATGATTTCCAATAGTCAAAATAATACACCTTCCTAAGACAAATCACATGTCAACATTTGCAATGTCAAGAGGAAATGAAATCAAGGTAACATTTTGTCAAAGATGTTACACATAGCGTGATCTGTCGACGCGTGGATCGATGAAATGGGGCCTACAAAATCTATTGCCCACTTTTTCAAATAGTTCTACACTTGGAATAGGGCACAAAGAAATTTCATCCCTCCACCTTGATTTTCCAAGGCACTCGACAATGATCACATGCCTTGCAACACTCTTTTTGCAATCTTGATATAGGGTTTCCCACCATATCCCAACTTGTAATATCTCACGCATAGTGGCATCCCCTACATAGTGTCCACTTGTGCTTCCTCCATGTGCCTCCTCCATAATAATTTGTGCACTCATATTCTAACACGCACCAATGCACCAATTCATCAGGTCTTAGTTTGTAAAAATCACCACTAACCAACATGTAGGGTGTGGCGTGTATGTCTAACCAATTTTTTTCTAATGCTTTCATTCCTTCTAGTGCCATACCTATTTTGAGAAACACCATAATATCCTCTAAGTATGAGGGCGCGATACAACCTAAATAGCTGCACATATGGCATGGTCTCCTCAATGCTTTGCACATCCTCCCTTGAGTAAATTCTAGACAAATGATCGGGCCTAAAATTACTCTTTCTGGCTTGACAACCACTATGAACTCAAATTCCTAGAATAGTAGGACCCATCGAAATATGCACCCTTGTAGAATAGGATTGTTTACCAAGTATTTTAATGCCATGTGGTCCATGTAGAATAAAAAATTGTGTCACAGTAGATATTTTTGAACTTGTACATTGTGTAGATCATGGATAGTGCTTCATGCTCAGTAATGGTGTAATTTTTTTTTGTTGATGTTAACTTTCTACTTGCAAAGCACAAGGGATGTTCAAAAATTCCTTTACCAAGTTGTGCTAGTACTACTCCAATGGCTATACCAGAGGCTCCACATGAACATGGAAAGGTTTATCCCAAATAGGGAAACAAAGAATGGATACTTGTGACAAGCCTTTCCTTCAAAGTGTCGAATTCCCTCTATTGCACCTCTCCCCAATGAAAGGCACTCTTGTGTTTAAGTAATTCGCCTAATGGCATGACGATCTTGGAATATCCCTTGATGAACTTCCTATAGTAACATGTATTCCCAATGAATCCATGCACAATGCTTTGTCTAGTAGAATCCCCTAAACCCACGATGGTTGCAACCTTGGCATATGATATGTCCCAATAAGGTTTCAAATGGGGTAGCAAAACACACTTCTTGATGTTTACGGATATTCTCAATTATCGACATCTTTTAAACATTAGTCTTAAGTTATCACAATGGTATTTGACTAGACCATACACAGTCTAATCATCCAAATAGACCTGAAGAAATTTATGGATGAATTCCTAAAAGGCTTGTACTACAATGCATAAGAACACAGAAAATACATTATTCAATCCAAAATGCATGACCATATAGGAAAAACTTCCCCATTTAGTGGAAAAAGTTGTCTTTCTCTAGTCTTCCTTTGCAATCCTCACCTGGTGGTACCCTGAGAACCCATCCATGAAGGAGTAGACTTCGTACCCGGCTACTCCTTCCTATATTTCTTTAGTAAACAGTGATGGGAAGGGATCAATGACACATACTACATTCAGGTCCATGTAGTCAACACAAATCCTTATCCTCCCATCTTTCTTGATACTGATGACCATTGGGCTTATCCATTTTGACTCTTTAACAACCTCAATGATACCTGATGCTACCATCTTGTCTATCTCCTCCTTGACCCATACACACAAATTTAGGTTCATCCGATATGGCCTCTTTTGGATTGGGTGTGCACCTTCCTTTATTTTTTATCTTCATATCCCATGGGAATGGTGGATGCCTTTGAGTTCATGATACCCATAAGGGAATAAATTCTAGAATTCACGTAATAGATCAATGATCTTTAAGACCTCCTTTTGAGACCAATACTCTCTAATGATTACTTCTTTAGGTTCTACCTCGACCCAATGTTAACCTTCTTTATTTTTAAAGGCTCGTGATAAGTGTGTGTCCTTTCATCAAGACTATTTATAACATTTGCGTGTTCCTACTGAGTGGTTAACATCTAAACTCTGCATTTCCTCTCCATCTATGACATAAACCATCTTTCATTTTCCCCTTTCTATGAATGGTTACTTATACTACATCTCCTCGACTCGTCCTCATCAAAATATGACTCTAAGCTGGGCTCACCTAGAAAATCTAGTAGCATGTCTTCCGCCATGACACTATCCCCCATCGTAATGTGTTTGATCACTTGCAATACCTTTTCCGAATGGCTTTGTGCTCTGATATTCAAAAGATTGGATGATATCAATTGTCAACTCCTACCGATTTCCTTTTTGGTAGTGTGTTTCTGAATGGATATACCATGCACATCCATAACCTTGTAGTGTGGAATACAATTTATGTACCCATAATGATGGTGGCAAGGCTTCTGCACCTCCTATCTAGGCCTTCTCACATGCTTGGATATGGAATGAAGCGGTCTCTTTACCATGGTAGTCTTGAATGACCGTGGGCGCGTTGCTTCTGGAAAAACTTACAGAGAATGTGATGCCTACCTTGCACCACTCTAGGAGGCTCTCCCAATGTGTAGCCCATCGGCACGCTGCAATCTGAGTAGGTCAGAATCGAGCATCCCTCTTCTTTTGTCCTCATTTCTCCACTAACCTTCCATGTCTCGTAAGAAAATTTCAATGTAGGCCCCTCTAGAGTAACTTGGTAACTTCTTTCCTCCTAGGTTCTTGAGTGGGCGCACCTTAGCCACTTTTTTACAGACCCCCTCAACTATTGCCCAATTAACTCATAGGTCCTGTGCACCTAATTGTCACACGTCATGCTTGTGGTATCACTCATAGATTGGGCATCCTCAAATTGGATAAATCCTTTTATAGGGTGAATTATCTCTGGGTCTCTAATGGAGTGCACATAAATTATATCAAGGACCTCTTCTCCCAAAGGTTCAGTATAAGGTGCCAAATTCCCATCTGTTAAAGGGATGATGACCCGTTCTTCCTTGTTCTCAAAACTGATATATCCTTTGTTGAACCTCAGGTCAAAATTGTTCTTATAGCACCATGGGTGCCCAAGCAATGCTGGAAAATTGTCTGCCTCGATGAGCACCAAGAATTCAAAGTCTCTAATAAACTTGGCAACGTAAATGGTAATCACTACATCCTTTAATACTTAAATGGACCTTTGCCTTAGTTTTTTTTTTGCCATATACGACACATTCGAAGATGGGTGTAATGTGGGACTTCCCATTTGATGCCAGGCATATAATGTAATAAAATTGAATTCTACTCCCATGTCAATCAATATGTTACTTAGAAGCCAACCATCCACAACTGCGTTCAATGTGATTTCTTTTTCATAATCAAGGCTATGGGGAGGGAGGTTTGCATGCAACACCTTCCTTTCATGCTCTGCTTTGGCACGTGGCATATTCTCCCATAGCCATTCTCCTAGCAAGGGAATAATATTCTCTTGCCTTAAAATTTTGCATACTTCCTTGACCTCATTCAGGTCCTTCTATGGAGTCTCAACATTCCTTCTTTGCTCCTACTACCTGGGATGCTCCTTTAGACACTAGATTTCTCCCTGCAAAATCTGAATGACATCCATTATCTCTTGATACACCTCCTTTATTTCTCTTAAGAATAGAGTATTTTTCCTTGGTACTTCTTTGGTACATGCAGCCTCTACTTGTGTTGTCACCAGAACAAGTTCTAACCCTAACTCACACGCCACTCTCGACATCCACTATGTGTTGGAATTCTTTATACTCACCATCCCAACACATTTTTCCTTTTGCATCTTCTTTGGATCATTTTCTCAAACAACTTAGGGAACTCCCCATACTTATGCTTTTCCCACACCACAACCACTCCAACAAATCGGACACTCGCATCTATAATCTTCTCGTAGATCCATAGTTGTAGCAGGTTCCTCATGGGAACTCACTTCTTCCTCTGCGATTCTATGCAACCATGGAATCCTCCGTGAGAACCTCTCCCACGCACCCCTCCATCTGCACGTCCTTCATAATGGTGATCTTCTTCTTTGGAACCACTTTGGAAAAGCTGGTCTAGAGCACACCATGATCAATGTCCTCATGGATCTAGTTAATAAGCCTACAATCCTTAGTATCATGGGTCGTAGAGGTGTAAATATTACAGTAGAAAGACACATTCTTCTGAATTGCGTGCCACAACAAAGGGCATCTACTTGCATTATGGTCCTCATCAAAAATCTCAAAATCTACCACTATGGCACATATTGTCTTTTGGGGAAACTATCCTTGGCATGCCCCTCTACTCCATAATCCATGCACCAAAGACCACTACAAGTCTCATGTGCGAGTTTGTAGATATGTTCTCTATATATTTTGGAGATGGCCACAATTTGAGCCTCTAGAAAAGGTCTCATACCAGTATCAATGCTCCCAACTACTTTCAAGTATGTAAGGAAACCTCAAGAGCCTCGCATGGGTCAGTAAATGTTTTATGGGACAATGCCCTCCTAAATGGAGTGATCAACCCTCTAAAAAATCATTGAGCATGATGTGAAGGGTGAATGTCATATGACAATTTTAACAGGAGAGTCTTAAATTGTGCATCATACTCCCACACACTCTCTGTCATTCCCTATTGGATCTCTTTCAAAGTGCGGATGCTCTTCTGTTTGAACTACGGTATATGGAAATATGCTAGGAAGGAATTATTCAATGCGGTGTAGTATACCACCATCAGATAGGGGTTATACTTTCTATACCAGCTATGCACGCATCCTTAGAACATTGTTGCAAACTAACTAGCCTTCGCTTTGAGGTCGTGATCCCTTCACGTGTCATAAAAATTCACACTTGTGCACATATTATGCAACATCCTCTATACCCTAGTAATTTGGAAAGTGTAAAGATATTTCAAATATTACCTGAGGAGGTGGTTGAGGCCCCTGTCCTCTTGATCCAGATCCTTGGTTTCCTCTAGTGTTTCCTTCGGTGTTCCCTCCACCAGATCCACTAGATCCACCATGTCCTGTGCCTCCTAATCCACTAGTTCCACCTCCAGATCCTCTTGTAACTGGTAGTGGGCTGAAGTGGTCACGCCTAGTGTCCCCAATGTCCCATTGAACTACATGCCAATGGTTTGTGATATTTATTGACTACCAGAAGTGTATCCTTTGCCACTCCCAGATGTGTTGCCTAAATCTTGCATACTTATACTTTTCCCAAAAATTCCTCCAAACACCAAAATGGTATTTATAGCCGTAAACGTCCCAAACAAAAATTATACCTCCTAGGCACCGATCGGTCACTCCCACTGATACCTACTGGGTTATCAATACTCCTTTGATTTGGAAAACCAAGCACCAGGGGTTGGTCGGTAGGTGGGTTTAGATGTGTGCCGAAGTCTCTCCTTTCTCTATGCGACGAAGTCTCTCCTTTCTCTATGTGACAAATTCACATCAGAAGCTGAAGGGGCCTCTCTCCCATGCTTGCTAAGATCATGTAGTATAGAATACTTAGGATCCATTTCCTCCACGTGAACTTTAACACCCTGTCACAATGTCTGCCTCCATAGATCCATCACACTTGTAACCTCACATTGTCTAGTTATCTCTATTACATGAGCTTCACTATACTTGACCCGTCTCTCCTCCCTTTCCCTTTCGGCTGCAATGTCTTTCATCTTCCTCTACCCTAGCTTCCTCACCCAACACTCAGAGTAGCTTATCCGGCCATGGGTACTGCTTCTAAACTCAAAGTAACAACCAAGTTCTTGATATCCGGAGGAATAACACTAAAAATGACACTTTTAGCTCCCTCATAAACTCAAACTCAAAGAACACGGGCAAGAATACATCAAAATGGCATATTCTAAAATGTAACTTGCCAACAATCCCTTCCACTAGTGATCAATAACACGCGTCCAAGTCATATCTACATCCTGCAGCCTCTAATAGTCATCTTGGGTCCATAAATGCGATCTATAAAACCAACTTAATCTAGATGCGTATGCCGAGAGCCATTCATATAGCTCTACTGGGAAGTAGAAAAATAATGTCTCATATAAATCATGGTATAGGTTCTCTTCTACCCATCCACATGCATTAAACTCAGGTCCAATGCTGAATCTTTGAGAAAAATCATCCTCTATGCTCTTGAACCACATTTCAACACTTTTAGAGTTAGGTGCTCTGTCATTACACATCACAAAGATAGAGGTTCATGTCATTTCTCATAACAAATTTGAAAAGAGGTCCGGAAATAGAACTAAGATGTATTCATCTTTATTCCCTCTCAAAGAACAAGGAAATCCCATGTGTGCCATCCTATCACCCGGTGGGCTTGGATGCTCACCCAAGGCATGCGTAGGTGCCGAGTCCCTCGTTTATATGACTTGTGTGAGAGTGCATTATTTATGAAAAAAACAAATTGGAAAGGAACCATACATTCATATTAGAGCTTAGGAAGGCTTCTAGACCAATGTGTTCATTCATATAAGAAAAGCATTACAGAACATAGATCTAAATCATAACATAAAAGAAATGCACGGGGTTGACACCCACTCATATGAAATGTATATATATATATATATATATATATATATATATATATATATAACTTGATCCATACAGATGAAAGTAGAACTAGAAATACACATATATTCATATTAAGCATGTTGATAACCACATTACATTAACTGGGGTAGTCACAAATCCATATGATAGTGCAGACCAAGGTCATGCATCAGAACTGGACTTAGGCCCTTCATAGTACAAAGAAAAATTATTCAGACCCATCCCCTTGTTATAACCTACTCCTACAGATCCTCTAAACCCAACCTATGGATCTCTCACAACATTCTTGCATGGCTTTGCCTCTCTCCAATTCTTGATCTCTCCATCTATCTCTATGTGTATCTCTATATCTCTCTTTTTCTTCTACCGAGTGCTCATATATATAGCCTTATCAAGCACCACCATGACTTTATGAAGTTGTAGATTACTTGTCATGTGTCCAAGTGGTCCTCCATGGGAGCATGTTTCTTCAGATGTGATATCTCCATCCTTTTCCATGATGACCTTTTGGAATCTTCTATCGCAAGGTATATTCCTTTCGTGGGCACCAAGTTGCCAGGTTGGCACCTTATCCACTTCGCATGCACAGTCAAGTCATGCTTTCCTTGTGTTCTTCTTGATATGCCAAATATGGCTAAGTCCCAAGATCTTTACTCTACATTTCATGCACACCACTGGTTCTACCAAAACCCTCCTAAAACCCTATCCTACGTGCTTTCTCCTTGTGCGCCCTTCTTCAAATAGGCCTTGTGTGCCCACATGCCTTCTTGTACTTAGTCAATATTTTAGGGGCCCAAAATACTTCACTTAAGAATTTTGGGGTTATGGAAGCGATTATTTCATTCCTTTCATCTACGAGTTGTATCCATTTCTACACATATGAGGACAATACATTAACATTTTCTTTTAATTGTTTCTTGGTTTCTTTTTCTTCTTCACACTTCGCAATAAACTACCAACAAAAATTTTAGCATCCCGCTTCAAGATTTCTCTAGTAGGTTTCCCCAAGGGGATATGTGCTACATTATAATCGCTCCTTTTGATTTAACCTTTCAGACTTGTCACCCTATGGAGTGGATATTTCCAAAGTCCTAAATCCTTGTTAATCTACATGGGTTTTAGTCATGATTCTTGCCTTCTTAGAAGCTCTTGTGGGTTTTGGGAATACAATATTTGTTATATCCAATGTTTATTCTTGAATTGTCTCCTTCTCTTTTCTTGGAAGGAGTGTTCCTAACCATCTACTTATGAGAGTACTTCCTAAACTCACTCCTTGTGATGTGGGTTGTGGAGTTTAGAGAAAACTATCATTTTTTGGATGCTTATTATGGATCTTGTATTAATGATACCTCTTCTTTTAGTTTTTCCACTTCTCTTTGTTGGATTTTTGGATTCATCATGAAATGTCATTTTTTCTATCTGTGCCTTCTTTTGTCCCTGAATTTGGGATTGGTTGTCTATTTCGGAATTTTAATATCAGCGGTGCTTCTCCCTTGTTTTTTCATTCTGCTGGAGTGGCAATCATTTATGTAGTTTCTCATGGAGTTTATTTAATGGACATGCCATCTTGGATGAATCTTCCTTCTTTGTATCATCTACCTCTTTTAGAGACTGATGTTTAGTGGAAATATATTTATGAGTTTGCACACTACTGACATTTTTCTTTAGTAGTTATTCCTCTTGTTATTATGTGGATTGGGACACATTGACTAATCTTTGATCTTTATCATCAATTTACACATTCTCCTTATCATTGATCTCCACTATTTTAGTAGCTTATTTTGTGGCTTTCACCATAATTTCTTTAGTAGGGTCAGTATCCTGAGTTGGCTTATCACCATGTATAACTCTTGATTCTTTCTCAGGATGATCTTTAGTAGAGATAATGCTTTCTGTAGATGTTCACTTACAATTCCTTGAATCATTGGTTCTTCTTTATGAGTAAGTATTGAAATTTCAGTGTGAACATTTTGAAGTTGAACCTTTGTTTCAAATTTCAATGGATTAGAACCTTATTTCATCTCCTCCTATACCTGAGGGACACTTTTATCCCCTACTTTGTATATTTCAATTGTTACATCAATGATTAAAGTGGAGGAACTTCTTCAAGTGCATATGTATCTATCACTTAAATTGAATTTTTCACTTGTTCATGTGGTTGGTCGAAGGCGAGGAAAATTCAGACCTTTAAACTACTTTATACTTTATTCCCTTGCCATTTTTCTATTATAATGCTTCTAGGATGATTATATATGGGGATACTATGAGTTATTTTCTCTCAGACAACTCTTCCACAACTCTTGTTGGAAATAAGGTTGCGATTCACTGCAACTCTCTCTTGGTATAAGTGGAGTATCATGAATCTTTTTCTAAATCTATGGTGGTATTTTTTGCTCTGTTAATGTAGCAACCAATTTTATTTGAGCTTCGGTGAGGGGAACATGATCAATCACTTCTGGCTCTTTACTTTTGTTTTTCTTTAAATCATGGAAACTTTCCTTCATTGAAATTTGAGTATCCCTTAACAAAGGTAGTATTATCTCTTCTTTCTTTTTATCTCTCTCAAAGTGCTTGAGGTCCTGGTGCCTCTCTTTTTTTGTCACTCTGTACTTTGAATTATGGATCAACACTTGCTAGGGCTCCCTCATCTACTTTCTAGTGTTAGATGATCATGGTAGTGTTCTTGAGAGAGTCCTCGATTTGGTTATGTGTACGACTTTAGCTTGTATAAGCACTTCTTAGGTGATGGGGATTTTTGAATAGAATTTAAGAGAATTTCTTTATTTTTTTGTTTCAAAACAGACATAGAGGTTCAGTCTCCTTTGGAAGAATATGTCCATTCATAATTAATACACGAAGTGGGTTTCTTGGTAGGAAATTGAGGAGATCTTCCTCATAATGGATCAATTGTATTAGATCCTTTTAAAAGAGGAAGATATTCCTTCAAGATTCCAAATTCTTTGAATTCATTAAAATTTTTTGTATTATGGATGGAAAATTCCATACCTTTTCCTTGTAACTAATTTAAGGTCCTTCTCATTACATTATAAATTCTCTCATATGGATTGTCTAATTCTTCTTTACCCCATACTATGGGAGTAATTGATAGTGCCTCTATCTTTTGGTAAATATTATATTGACTCACTATCTATTGATCATCTATTATTCTTTGAGGTACAAAAAAATTCTTAAAATCAATGATCTTCCGAGGGTCATTATAGAAAAACCTCTAAGTCGACCTTCTCTTCATCTCTTGTTTTCATCCAATAGTCCTCAAAATGAGGTTCATGCTCATATGATTTTCCCAAAGCATAACTAACAACTCATATGATATCATACTTGGATCTAGGTTCAAACTTATCCATTTCAAACCTTTCCATCTCTTCTTTCATTAACCTAGCCTTTTTAATGGTGGGGGAAGAATATCCTACAAATATTGATAGGAAATTTAATGTTGGTCTTGTACTTTCCTGGAATCATTTTGTGCACTGGTGCCAACTATCTAGAAATTTAACACAAGGCCCACTTGTCATATATATATCTAGGAAATTTGTATGGGTTCCCATTAAATCCTCTAGCTTTGATATAGGTAAAAAACAAATGTTGAATAAAAAATCAACCATACTCCAATATTGTATTCTTGACTTCTTCATATATTCTATACCGACCCCATTCGGTTTTAAAGGACATATTAAAGGTGTAAAAATGCCTCATGTACTTATATGACATTTATTTTCCAATTGTCCACATTTAACTGGTGATAAATATCATATACTCTATGATATTTGAAATTTTCCTTTAATGGGAGGCCAAGAAAAATCTAATGTCCTTAAATATTGTAAATCAAGTATGACATCATATAAAACTCAAGATTAGAAATGGTGCCCATGTTGATTTTTGTGGCTAACTTGAAGAGCTGTGTGTGGATTGATGTAGCTATGAGTGTTTCCCAAAAATATTTCCTTTATTTTCCAACATAGCCACTATGTATGACACATCCATTCTTTACCATAATCCATATCCAGACAAGCCATTCTACTTAATAATACAATTATGTCTTCAACCTCTGCTATAAAATGTGATCGAATAAGTTATTAAGGATTCTTGTTGTAGACTTCCTATCTGTCAACAACCATTTAGTATTTATGAGCCTACCATAATCTTTCTGTTTGGATTCAAAATTAGCCAAGGTTTAATTTATGTCTATGGTTACTAGTTTCACAATTTTGGATAGCCCTAGCATTAATCTAAATGCTCTAGGTGCTAGGGTCAACAATCCTTCACCACTTGCATCTAAGACTTCCCTTTTTACTAGATCGTAATTTTCAACACAAATCCTTATTATCTCTAAACATTCCACAGAGGAGGTAAAAATGGCTAGCATCAATGACCTCCATGAATTCACTTTTATTAGGAGCATAGAGTCTTTGTAGAAAATCACCCAAGTCAGCATTTAATTTTTTTAATCTATAATGGTGTCATAATTACTTTGGTGATACTTTGGAGGAAACATGAAATACTTACTCCATGGTCTTAATCTTATGTGTTTCAATTCCCCTCTTAATTCTTTGCAAATTGCATATCAAATAACAAGAATACGAATGCAATGCAAGAACTCACCCATTCCTCGTAGGCTTTACGAAATTCTTCTATGCACCCGTGGCTCTAAACCCTCTAGCTCGAATGTACTTCTCCATAGTTAAATTTTTTCTCTCTATGTTGTAAATTTAGCAAAGCTAGGGCTTCCAATTTCTCACATGTAAGGTAATAATTTGAAATGACTCAAAAAGACCTTGATCCGTGCAAAGTGCATTAATGGTGGTAGCCATAAATGAAACAAATCATGTCCATTCAATTTACCCTTCTTATTTGAATATAATACCTCCATGTGTTTTCCATTTAGATAATGATGAGAGTGTGGAGTTTATTTGCATT
The DNA here is from genome assembly GCA_018340775.1 of Taxus wallichiana var. yunnanensis. Lineage (NCBI taxonomy): Eukaryota > Viridiplantae > Streptophyta > Pinopsida > Cupressales > Taxaceae > Taxus > Taxus wallichiana. The sequence continues at coordinate 78,326,345 of CM031239.1, forward strand.
TTTGTCCACTTTTTCAAACAAGTGTAAAACTGCAAGTTTGACCCGAACACCCACTTATTGAATTTTCTTGAAATGCTGACTGGTATCCTTTGTTGGGTTTCGGGAATATATTTGCACTTTGCACTTCATCGGGTGCATGATACAAGAGTTCATAAAAATTCCATCCCTATGCTCCAATAATACTTGTACACATGTTTACCTTCACTGAGCGTGGGTGTATTATCACTTTACACCATATGACTTTGAATATTCCTTATAATATATGATCAGGCCTCGAGGTTTTATTTAAAATTTACATGTTATGTAAAGTTTGTAAATATGCAAGTAAATTCTGATATAGTGAAACAAATCAAAACATGCCACGTGCCTTTGGGCACCGGGAAACAAAATGTAGTTTGTATAAGGATTAACACATGACAATACATATGGAAAATTTTGTAAGGATTTATCCGAATTTATAAATAGGTTTTACAAAAAAATCATCCTAAAACAATGTGGTTATGACTACTTTGACTAGGAAAGAAGATTCACACCAGATTTATTATACTAACATAGGTTTTTCCTAGGTTTAACATGGTATTATTCTTTGAACACATGTATTTCAGAGTTCTAGCAAACAAGACATGGAAAATTTTGGAGGCACATTTAAGACTAAGGAGTGAGCTCAATATGAGCACCAACATTGGCTCGACTCAGGGATGGGCACCCAATATGGGTGCCACAAGAACCAAACAAACAATTCGACATACATACTAAGTACCTTAATCCATTGGGAAAAAGAGTCATTCATAACACACACTTAGCTTCATGAGAAAATACACACAACAAATTACCGAGATACCAAAACAATTGGTCACTGTAGACTAGAAAAAAAAAGGGAAACAACAAAAATTGTACACTATACAAAAATTCATAGCTGACCATATGGGCTTAGTCTAGAAATTGGTTGAGATGTTTGCCATTGACAGGTAATTATTAGAACAAATGTGGGAAGATATAATTGAATAACTATAGATCCAGAAATTAATAGTTGAGCATTATAGATTATAATGTGTAGACATTTTAACCAGATGTTTACAAATGCATATAATAGTTAACATATGAATGAAAAAAATATCAATAGCTGAAATTAAATGAGACAAGAGACACCATATTTAAGTGGAGAAACCTGTAGGGAAAAACTCCATTGAAAAGCACTGTCTTATATTAATAATTTATCAGTTTAACCCAACACTTCCACTTCACTCCTCAATCTCACAATAACAATAATAGACTTATGTCTCGTTGTATAACAACTCACATAAGTAGCTAATTATAGATCAATAGGTCTATGAAAAACATTAGCAAAAGCTATATTACCAAGCCATCCAATCCTGTGAGGGATAATCCTATTTATATAGGATGGGTGAGTGATTATACCACTTCACTCTTTTCAAAGATGTGAAGATCGACTAAGATTATTAAAAATAATCTTAAAGATAGGTTTTGTCTAAGTGGCTATCCCCTCTTGACATTAACACCCCAAAACTCCCTGTAAAGTTGAGTGGGAAAAAAAAGAGACATGCCAATTTAACCTTTTTCTACAAAAGGATTTACAAATATTTGAATCAGCAACAATGATTTAGGCTAGTATGAAAACAAGGGAGATCAAATGATCTTCTCATACAAAAATTATTAAGAACAAGTGCTTGACTTATGAATACTTACATCATATTAGAGATCCTTTTATAAATTAAGGCATACCCACAACTAAATCTTCACTAGGATTTACAAGTAACTTCACATTGAGTGACACATTTACTTATTAGAAAGTGGAGGAAGTATTGGAAGCTTACAACAACCGTTAAGAGGTGGAATTTTTAGTCACAATCCCCTAAATGACAACTTTGATAGGCCCGACAAGGAAAGAAACATGTAAAACTTCACAAAGACACAAAGGATTGGTGAAGATATATGTAACTTGATCTTATGAGAACAAAAATTGAGATCAATATAACTATTTAAGACTTTTTCTCAAATAAAATGCATATGAAATTCCATATTCTTGGTCCTTTGATGTTGAAATGGATTATTTGCAAGAGCAATGCAACTATGGTTGTCATGTAGAAGAGTAGTGCTCCCTTTGATGCCTATTTGCAACTCATCCAACAATATTTTCAGCCACATAGCTTCTTTGGTAGCTTCCATATCACTTCTATACTCTACCTCAGTAGAAGATATAAACACTATTGGTTACTTCTTGCTACTCCAAGTGATGGCACCTGCACCTAACTTGAAAAGATATCCATAAATAGACTTCCTATCTGCAACATCACTAACATGATCAGAGTCACAATAACCAAATAATTGTGCATCATTAGAAGAATAATAATAAAGACCATAATTGATTGTTCCTTTAATATATTTCAAAATTATCTTTGTCATTTTCTAATGAACCTCATAAGGTTCTTGCATAAATATTGAAACTACTCCTACTACATAAGAAATATCATGTCTAGTAATGGTCAAATAAATTAGACTACCAACTAGCTTCCTATACAGAGTAGGATCAAATTTAGCACAAGCTGGTTTAGGGTCTAACTTAACACCAAATTCAATAGGAATGACAATAGGATTACATTCAATCATGTTAAATATTCTAAGAAAATTCATAGCATATTAATATTGAGATGCAACAATAGACTTATGATCTTGAAATATAATCATGCCAAGAAAATGATTTAATAAACCTAAATCAGTCATTTCAAAACATTATTTTAAATTTTCTTTGATTCTAACAATTAGATTTCTATCACTGCTAGTAATCAAAAGATCATCAACATAGAGAAAAATAATGATAATATGATTGTTATCAAACTTAACAAATAAATCATTATCAGAATAGTAGTTAGAAAAACCAAGTTCCTAAAAGAACCTATTAATTTTAGCATACCAAGCTCTAGGAGCTTGCTTAAGACCATACAAAGACTTTTTAATCTTATAGACATAAAGTTCTTTACCATGTTCTTTAAAACCTTTAGGATGACTCATATATATTTCTTCTTTTAATTCACCATTAAAGAAAGCATTTTTAACATCCATTTGATGAATCTCCCAACCATATTGTGCAACTAATGCAAAAAGAACTCTCACAGTGCTCATCTTAGCAATAGGAATAAAGGTCTCAACATAGTCTATACTAGGTTTCGAGTGAAACCACGAGCTACCAGCCTTTCCTTGAACTTTTTAATCTCTCCTAGAGAGTTATATTTGATTTTGAACAACCACCTAGATCCTACAATGCTTCTTTTAGAAGGAGGAGGGACTAGTTCCCAAGTGTCATTTTTGATTAAAGCATTATATTCATCCTTCATATCTTGAAGCCATATATCATCTTGAGATGATTCTTCAAAGGATTGTGGTTCTACCTCATAGAGGGTCATCAAGGCATGATAAGTATGCTGACTTCTAGTTAGTTTTCTAAGATTATCAGGCTGAGAGTTTTGAACAATATTTTTAGCCCATTTAGGAATCTTAGGTTGCAAGAAATTTTGGGATGAATCCCCCTCAATCTCCATCATATCTAGATCAGGATAATCATCCTCTTGAACTTCTATTTCCATAATGTCAGTAGGAGGATTATCAGGATCTATTTCCAGAGCAGTAGAGGAAGGTTCATGAGAAACATCAGAGAAGGTTTTCTCTAAGACTTGAACATTTCTATTTTCAAAAATTTCATTCTTAAAAGGATCATAAAATCTCAATCCTTTAGTTCTACAACCATAGCCAACAAAAATACAAGTAAAAGAGGTTGGATCAAGATTCTTCCTTTTGGATTTTGGAATGAAGATAGAAGCAGGACTACTAAATATTCTTAAGTGATAAATATCTGGTTTTTGATTTGTCCAAACTTCATGAGGAGTTTCTTGATGAAGAGATTTAGTAGGAAAGCTATTAAGAATACAAATAGCAATTTTTCAATCTCATTTTGTTGAGGGGAATAAGGAGTATTCAACTCTCTTTGAATCCCACATGACACACAAAACTCATCAAAATTTTTACTAACATATTCACCTCCATTATCAATCCTAATTCTCTTAATTTTTAGATTAAAAACATTCTCAACTAGATATTTAAATCCCTCAAACTTAACTAAGACATCATACTTCTTCTTAATGAAATAATAACAAGTCATTCTAGAGTAATCATCAATAAAATAGATAACATACAAGGATCCATTGAGAGAAGGAACCTCAAGTGGACCTATCACATCAATATGAATCAATTCTAATAACTAAAAGGAATTTGGATCATGATGTTTATGAAATGGTTCAGCATGTTTCTTACCATGTAGGAAAATTTCACAAGTTTCATGACCTGTATTTATCTTAGGAAGACCAATAATAAGATTTAGTCTAGACATATCATATAGGATTTTGAAATTTACACGACCAAGTCTTTCATGCCAAAGTTGAATATCATTCCTAGAATAGGAAGGAAAACAAGATTAAGACACAAAACCATCAAATATATATAAGCCATTTTTCTGAATGCTTGAGACAATAACATTTTTAAACATATCTTTGAAAAACCACTTATCTTTCAAAAAAAAATTTTATAGTTTTATTTAGTTAGATGAGATCAAGAAAAAATATTATTTTTCAATTGAGGAACATACAAGACATTCCTAATTACACCATTTTAAATCTTAACATTGCCACAACCTTCTGATTTAATGATTGAGTTATCTCCTAGATAGATATTATCTTTGCATTTAACTACATATGAGAGGATACTAGGAGTACAAGTCATGTACCTATAGGCACCATTTAAAATAATTCATTCATTGTCATTTGAAGTTGAAAGGGCAATATACAAAGCAATAGACTGTTCAACCACATTTGCTTGGGTTTGCTTCTGATTTTTCTTATGGTTATTAGGTTTTCTATTCTTAGTATTCTTAGCTGATTTGTTAGTCTTCACCCTACAATTAGACTCTTTATGCCCAAATTTTCCACACTTATTACAAGTACCATTAAATTTGACTTTAAAGTTTTGATTTTTCTTAGAGTTAGTCTTAGGATTTGATTTAAATCTAGATCTGATATTAGGATTTTGAATATGATTGATGTTATTTCTATTATGAGAAGACTTATGACTCTGTGAAAAGAAAGATTGAGAATAATTCTCTTTTGAAACAAAGTTCTCCATGAATCTCTCTTCTTGAATCAATAAAGAAGACAAAGTGTCTAGATCAAGAATATCATTCTCATTCTGATACTTAGAATTGAGAATTGAGATGTAGTTTCTAAAATTTTCATGAATATTGATTTGAATTATGAAGTACATAAGCTTATCTTGAAATAATTCATAGTTGCAGCCATCTAATTGAGCTTTGATGTTCTTAATTTTAGCCAAATAGTTGAAAATTTTCTCATCCCCCTTAATGGGTGTTGTAAATAGATCTAAAACTAGTTTAATAATTTTAGACAACCTACTAACTTCATCAATGGTCTCTAATTGCTTCCATACATCTGCAGGTGAGTCCATATGACCTATATGCATTAAGGATTAATCTATACTACTTGGCAATAGGATGGAAAAAGCTTCCGAAGATATCTGAGAGAAGGAGCTAAGGTTTTTAGGGGTGGCTTGTCTCTCGGTATTGAAAATGAATCCAAATAGAGAAAAAAACTAGCTATAGATATTTATATTATCTATACAAATGCAATCAACTCAAATTTAGTCAAAAATGGATTGATTTGGTTGAATTTAAGATCAATTTGTGAGCTTAGTCAAGCTCAAGTTTATAGGAAAGCTAACCTAGCTCGGACTAAGTCAGGATAGAGTAGCTCGATGAGTTATTTAGTAACTCAAAGGGGCAAGATAAAAAATGAGATACTTAATAAATAAAAAAAAGTTAAAAAACAGATCCTCAGGTGGATGTGAAACTTTTAAAAAATCAGTTAATGCTTTTTCGGGTCCGCAATAATTAAAAAAATAGATACACATCAAAAAACTAATACACTACTGATAACAACCAAAAACAAATATATGTGTCACTTTTCAATTAGCTCACATTTCACAATGCAACTAATAAAAAAATACAATTAATTAAAAAATAGAACCGTATACATGTGTCTTAAATGAATAGGATCATTTTTCACACTTTAACACAATGTGAAATCAAAGTCTTAGTCAAATGAGACCACTTATCAAAATTTTACCGACTAAAGAAAATACACTTGGTAGCTTTTCGCTAAACTTTAAATAGATAGCTTTGAGTAGGCTTAAGGTTCGAAAAATAAACCAAACATGAAATAAAGTTCAGGTCCAAAAATGGTATAAGACAGGTGTCACAATTTAAATGGCTAAGCCAATGCAAAGACTACCACTCTGACACTTGTGAAGGCTAACACAATTAAAATACATGTCAAAAAGCAATGGATCAATGTTTCACAAATATGAAAAAGATAAGTCAAAAAGAAAATACATGGAGCCTTTTAAATGGCTCGCACTTCATAAATGATAGAGACTAAAAATGTAAAAAAGAGATGTACGTGTCCAAATACTATTGGTTCACACTTCGCAATGCAACCAAAATGACTAAAGAAAACTGAAGACACATGGAGCCTTTTAAATGGATCACTTTTCACAAGACTGAAAACAATGAAAAATGTAAAAAGATGGAAAATTTTAATTGGATAACAACTACCACAAATGAAATACTAACAAATGTGAAAATGTGGAGCAATTCTATTGGCTCGGATTTCACAAATATGACAAGTGTGAAATAAAAGATACTTGGAGCAATTTTATTGGTTTTTCCTTTGCATATGTCAGAAGCAAGTTGGAATAATATAGACAATGTGAAATACGAAGCTACTTGGAGCAATCCTCTTGGCTCAAATTTCACAGATGACAGAGGAAAACTATGTTGAGATTAAAAATGAGTAAGTCCTAAAGCGAGAAGATGAGCACATGTGAAAGGATATATGGAGAAAAGTGCATAGGTGAATGAACACGAGGAGAAATAGGTTTGCGTGCACAATTAGGAAAGGGTTTAAGGGTTTAAGGACTTATCCATATTTAGGTTAAAAGGTATCACATTCAAAACATGTCAAGTTGCGGATAAACATAATGACGACAAGGTTGTTACATGAAGACTTAAAGCTTAAGAAAAGAATAGTCTAAGGAATCTTTATGGTTACGGGTTGTAAAGTGAACATTGTTATGGCCGGCTAGAATTTGCATGGCTTGGAAACTTGAGTATAATAGAATATTATGAAATTTTACATGTGGTATTACTTCGGAATGATGATTAGGTGAACTCCTATCCTGTAGATAGCTATAGTCGATAAAAGAACTATTATTCCTAATATTACACTAACTATTCTTCTTATTGCAAATTGGTGACATACCATTAGTTAAACATATCTAAGTCCCCTCTTACAACACCCTTCTCAGTCGTATTCCTTCTATAATTAGCTTATTTTTCCAATATCTCTCTTATTAGCTAAACATTCATGCTTTTGACCATTCATAGTCTCCTTAGTTCTATCCGAACCACTTACGCAAGATTCCTAGGCTATCTATTAGTCAAAAATGGTTATCCAGACCCCTTCTAACTCTCGGTGAGTCTCTAATCACTTGCTAATCAATTTTAAATAGCCTAAACCAAGCTTAACTAAGCCTAAAGCATGTTTATCCTAATCTAATCTAAAAGTGATTTTTGAGCTTTAGTCCCACATGCACCCAAATCTCCCACTTTCCCAAATGGAAAACTATAAATAGCCCACTACCCCCTCTCATTTACAAGAACACTTCTTCCCTCTAACATAAAATATAGTATTATTGCTAGGATTAGGAGTTTTATTTCATCTTATTGAGATATTTTCTTTATCCTTTACAACACACCACACACCATGGAGTAAATGGGAAGAACCATTGGCCTTGAAGCCATTAATGGTGAGATCCCATTCTCTTAAGCACAAACTGATTGCTTAGATCCTTATTAGGCTCACTTATTTAAGATTTCAAGAATAGAGGGTAATTATATTTGTTAAGTTTGCTTGTTTGCTTTAAACTAATGCATGCAAAGTAGGAATCCTTGTTTACTTCTTAACTGATGGTCCATTAATTGGTTTTGCACAAAGATTTGGGGTCTCTTGAGTGTTCTTACCCCATTCCATAGCTTTTGCAACCTTTCTTTGAACACATTTGGCATGCCCAGTGGGACATGAAGTCCATCCTCCATTAATGGAGTCTTTTCAAGCTATTTATTTTTAGTTTCTAACCACTTTCATATTTTCTAGGATAAATAACTTTTTATTTACATGATTTCATCTTTTAAGTAGGCTAAATCATCCTTGATCATGTATTTTTTGGGGTTTGAGCTAGAAATAGGCTTCTTTGGCTAACCTTTAACCTATTTACTTTTGAAAATTTTCAAATTTTGTGACTTTTGTAGGTTTTTCAAGGGGTACGCATAGGTTTCTGGGGGGCATCTCCATTGGAACCCTAGCGAAGGCATTTAGTTGGCCATGCACTAGTTGGCCCATACTACATAGTTGGTAACTCATTTAGAATGGGCCGCGTATCCGTAAAGCTGTGGGCATCCTGTCGGTGGCAAGCGTACTGTCTCTCTGGACGTGTTGGTGTATATTGGATTACTATGTAAACTCTATCACTTTGACCCATGAGCATATCCATTGAACCATAAGTGTCTCTATCGATTGTTGGGTGTCCCCGTGTCTCTAGATGCATTGGTGTTTTCCATCCCACTATATTTTTCTAAATTCATTTTTTTGACAAGCGTATTCGTTGGGTTGAGAGCGTCTGCATTAAAGCCCTAGAATACTTGTAGTACAGGCCCACGTAGGTGTTGAGACCCACTATCATAAAAATCTGCCACACATCCACGTTGGTTGGGGTGTGTATCCATTGGTAGGGGTGTGCAGGTGTCATTCTAGGTGCGTAGGTGTCGTGTAAAAATTGAACTTTATTTTCCTGAGCTATAAGATCATTTTTGTCAAAATTTTAGAGGTTTTAAAGTCTAACAAAGTAAGTGTAGGGTGTTGATTACTTGTTTAATCTAGCATAACTTAATTTTTTTCATTCCTTAACTAAAATGAGGTTTGTAAAGTACGTATGCTCTCTCCTCACACCTTTTAGGTGATCTTGGAAATCAAAAACACTTGTAAAAACTTTTTTCATGCTTGAAAACACTTGTTTTATATTCTTCTAAAAGTGAAGTACTTTCCATGTAACTTGTTTTAGTGGAATTTTTCATATTGCGTATGCTCTTCCTTCACACCTTTTGGTGATCTTAGGAATCAAAAGAAAATGTGTAAATTCCCTTTCTTGATATCAATATTCAAATGGAAAATTACTAAACTGGTATCATACAGGACCTAAGGCTTGTCAAAGAAAAGGCATCAAAACGAGACACAAACCTTGTAATACATGAGTTTTCATATAGGTTACCAAATGGTGTGCTACTTAAAACCACATTAAGTTAAGAAAATAAAAAACAAACCATTTCACTTCACACTATATTGCAGGTTTCAGAAAAGGGCACATCCCTATCTACTCAACTGGAACATAACCCATTTGACATGATGACTTAAGCTACAATAATGGGGGTGGTTCCAGGAACCCTAAAGTAATCCACCACTGAGTAACCTCGTGGATGAAATAGGAAGTGCTCTACTTACCCACTTGACTAGTATGAATTGTGAGTTAGAGTCAAAGATTGTCCGTATAATGGTTCCAGTGATGGTATAACTAAACACACTACTTTCTCATTGTATCAGAAAGGGGTAAAATAAAGATGAGATACTTGTAAATCAGTCGTTGGGACTCTTTGGGAAAATCACACTCACGTTAGACAATCTTCTGACACCTAGTCGAGAGAACCTATTAAGGAGGCCATTCTATCTTGGAGCCCACTTTGCTAGTCCATTGTCGCGTCAGGCCATCACGAAGTGACAACTTACTTGGAGTTTGAACCTTGTTTCTCAAAAAAGGTAAATAACCCATGTAAGTTTGACCTAAGTGTCTTTTCATCATGGAATTAAACTACCTCCTAATTAAATTAATTTTATTCTCACTTTGAGACAAGGTAAAACTCGCCAAGTGGCTCTTAGTTTATTTTCATCTTTTGATCTATACCCTTTTGTTCTCACTTGCCAATTTTTCAAGGTGAGAAAGGAGCATACCTCATGCATTTTATCGAGATATTCTTGTCCACTTTTTTGTTCATTTATGCCCATTTATGTTTACGGCTGGGTTGTTAAACATCTAAAGTGCGTAGGTACATTTTTGTATCTTAGATAAAGTTCTTCAATCTTGATTTTAAGACCATCTTCACTACTACGATTTCAGTTCATCCTTTGTATCTCTCCATAGGTTGATAGTTGTTTTCTCACATTCTATTCACATAATTTTCAATAATTACATTGGGTTTTTCATTTCTTGAAAACTTGATATAAGTCCCTTCATTATGTGGTTACAATGCTCATAGAACTAGCAATTTATTGTTATACTCTTACTTATTTTCAGTTTTGATGTCCCCTAATCCTTTTTGAGGGTGTTGATATTGATTTATATATACTGAAATAACATCATCTCAATACTAACACTTTTCTTTCTTAGTTATTGAATCAGAATAGCATTGTTACACTATACATACTCACAACTTACATTTTCAGAAAACTTAGCTTTCATCGGCATTCGAACTAGTTTCAGTATACCTCGTTGAGAGATTGTGTTAGTACCACTTTAATATTTAGGCCTTATTATAATTCTAATTCAACCTACATATTAATATGATATTTTCACTATTTCACTTTGGGCCTTTCACCGAAATCATAGTTAGGGTATAGACTTGGCGAAACAACAATTTGACTAATCATTGCATTTGAGTGTTCATATGAGTGTTTCTTGAGTCATAAAAACAACTGCATAACACTACCTCTAGAACTACACAAACATATGCCAAGGTTTCACGTAAGCTTCATAGACATTTAAATGAAACCTCGTATAAATTTTGGCTAGTGATGCCTAGAATCACGAAAATGGCATCCAAACCAAATGACCACGACTTAGGAGAGAATCCTTTTGAATCGTTCCCATTTAGCGAAATAACTTAGCACCTCTCTTTTCACAAGTTAAAGATGTAGAGCCATTGATCGATCATAGTGGAGAGGAGTCTGAATCTTCTAAAGAACAACACCAATTAGACTTAGGCCACTTTGACAAACTCCTTTTTTATAACAGGGATCAAGTACTTGCAAGAGTCTTAGAACTAGGGGCTAAGCTTCCAAAAGAGCATGAAGCTAAAATTAAGGTCATTAATCATAAATTAGAAGAGTGAAAATCCCTCTTGGACATAGATAACCCTTTTGACATAGGGTATGCTTCTACTTTTGGTCAACATCATAACACCATTGAAGGAGACCCATCCAAGCCACTTGGTGATTCGTGACGACCATATTACAAAGCTTCATGTAAAGTGAATATTGAGCACAAAGCCTCACCACCTCCCAAGTTCAATGAGGAAGAGGGCCCTTTAATTGAAGAAGAGATCCTTGAAAACAGATCTTGACACTGAGCCAAAAATTAGTAAACTTAGGCTCTTTAAGTAGGAATGTATAAAAAGACAAAGTCAAGACAAAACCTAATGAATTCCACTTTGATCCATATAGTGATGTGACCTTTAAAGAAGATAAGGCACAAAGACCAATGTCACCCACCAAAGAAAAAATCATTGAACGAGAATTACAATCGATGAAAGATACACTTACTACGCTATAGGAGGGAAACGTAGGACATAATAGGAAGTATTCGTATGAAGAACTATGCCCTTACCCCTTCGATAAGGACATGTTACGAAACCCTTCCCAAAACATTTTACTGTTCCTAAATTTGATAAGTATAAGTGCAAGAGTGATCCTCGTGATCACATAAAAGACTTTTATATGGCTTTCCAAGAGGTCGCATACAACGATAACTTCTTAATACGACTCTTCCCTTGCAGCCTAGGAGCACTAGGATTGGAATGGTTCTATGACATACCTAAGGGCTCCATTACAACGTGGCCCATGTTAGCAGAAAAATTTGTATAACACTATTCCTATAATATGGAAAATTATATCACAACAAACGATATCTGTAATGAAAAAAATCCTAACGAGACATTTGCAAGATTCCTAAAATGATGTCAAGGGTTAGCAAGTTGTTTCCCTTATGCCTTTCCAGAAAAACAATTGGTAAGCATATTTGTGCCTAACTTGAACCTAGAGATAGCCTTCCATCTACAAATGCATTGTGGCTCAAACTTTAAAGAAGTTATAGAGAAGGGAAGTCAAATCAAGAAGGCCCTCATCATGAAGGGAACACTTAAACCGGTTATCAAAGAAAAACATAAAGCAAAATCATTAGATAAACTGAAGTTTTTCAAGAAAAAAAAATATGTCATTGGGGACGACATTATGGACTCTAAAAGAGTCCAATATGTGTAGAATGATATGCTTTTAAATATTTCACAAGGACCTCGTCCTAAGGTACCTACCAAGCATGAGTTCACACCATTAATAGAATCCCTATATGCCATACTGAAATAGTTAGATAATGAAAACATGGTGGAATACCCAACTACAATGATACCATACCTAGAAAATGCTCCAAAACCCGTTTGGTTCAAGGAACATGAGTATTGTGACTTCCACCGTGTTAAAGGGCACAAGACAGATAGGTGTTTAAGACTGTGTCATTACATACAAGACCTCATTGAAGAGGGAAAGATCATTGTAGATTCTCCCCCCGACTCAGGACAAGGTCCAAACGAGAAAATGGGTATCTTTAAAGAGCCCTTTCCTAACCATGCGGATAAGAAGAAAAGGAATCTAGATCATAGACAAACCTCCAATGATTATAGGAATTTTTTTATATTTATCCCACTAATGATAGTCCCTTCGATTCTCTCATAGGATGTATTCGTTCATCTGATGAACAGGTCAATACTATCTCGGATCTTAGAAAAGAGTTGCATAGTAGGGACAAGACGCACTCACTTAATCATATCAGATCCCCTACCTATCCCTTAGGAAGGTCAGTACAATTTGATAGACCAGTTGGAGAAAACACCTGCTAGGATATCCATTCTAGATCTCCTCAAAATCTCTACTTCCCATAAGAACATATTGTACAAAACACTACAGAGTTTAGGAGTCTCAACCGATGTATATCACATGCACCTCCAAGCCATGATTTCAAATCTGGATGCTAATAATCACATCACTTTTGATCATGTTGCAATCCCACGTAATGACCAGAGCATAACTTACCCTTATACCTAGAAGTGGTTGTTACCCATCACAAAATTAAGAGAGTACTTGTGGACGGTGGATCCAGTCTAAAAATTTGTACTTTGAAGTTGGTTAAGTAGCTAGGCCATTCAAAAATGGATATAGGTGCCAAAACTATCATGATCACAACCTATGATAATGAGGAGTGAGAATCAACAGCACTATAGTGATTCCAATGGAAGTAGGGCTGACTTGTCATGATACAATGTTCCATGTCCTTGACTTGGACCTACCATACAACATGCTCTTAGGAATCCCATGGATCCATGCCATACAAGCCATTCCTCTGACTTTCAATCAATGTATTGAAATGTGCCACAAAGGACAGATAATCATCTTCTAAGGTGATCTAGAACCATTTACACATTGTAGAGCCTTACATTGTTTTTCTTGTGTAGCTTATGGATGCCCTTCGGTAGACATTGTTGTTCCTTTGTAAACAAAGGCTATCAATAAATGTGCATCATGGGAGGAAATATCGACAAAATACGGCCCAAATCCATTCACCCTTGAACAAGATTTATTAATATTAGATTTATCTAGTGTCACCCAGGACATGAGGAAAGCCCTATTTTTAGTTCAAAATAACTCGGGAACAATTCCCTAAACCATTGGAGAAATTCATTCCTAGTGGTTTCTTTTCTGAGGAAAATATGTTAGGGGATCCTACTAATAGAGTGCCAGAAGGAACCATGGCTTCATGCCATCAAGCACCCCAATATGTCAAAGGCCATCGCATGATGTTTATCATGGGTTATAAAAGGGGGATGTGGAATCATTGTGTAAGGGAAATTGTAACCCATTCCTATCCCTCACTTTAAATCAAGTAAACATCATCTAGGAATACAATCTCATAACGATCTGCCCTTGAAAATTGACACCACCTCTTCTCGAACGCGAGAGTGATTCACTCATTCGAGATAATGACATAAATTCCCAATGTAGCCTCTACAAGGATCTTGCCTCAACTAACCTATTCCCTGATTTAGTTGTCCTTATATTTTTGGATCCAAGCCTCGAGACCAATTTCCAAGTAACCCTTGTATATCCCAAACTTATATATTAGGATCAACAATTTCACGTGCCAATCGATTTCTTTGAGAATGATGAGGCATTAGCAGAATTCATGGGACTCAGGGACTCTATTCCAGCCGGAGATCATAAGAAAGGCTTTGTGATTTAGCTAGACACCTGTGCATACTTTGGAGAAGAAGTAGAGATGTGTGGATGCTTGAATAAGAAGTTCACAAATAAGAGTAAAATTACTTTAGAGAAAACTGTTGTGGCAAATCAGCAGACCCCCGGATGTTGATCGAATTTCTAGTTTGATCATACTAAGCATCCAGTTTGATTGCACAACATTGAATCCTTTCCCCAAGTGTGGGACTTGTAAAATGAGAAAGGAATCTCCAGTTTAGAGGTTGGTTCCTCAATTCCTCTAGTCAGATTTATCACTTACAAGTTGCAGAGGTCTAATTTCCTAATTCTACTCTAAATTCCAAAGGGAAAAGGATAGAAAATGCAAAAAGGAACTAAAAATAATGCTAATAGGTGATGCACCAAAGGAGTGGTGAGCATTTCTCACTTCTGTAGATTGACACAGTTCATAAAATGCAACAAAAACAACATGCACAAACTGATAACTGTAATGAAGAATAAGAAATTAGCCAAACAATACAAGCAGAGGATGAAAAAATAATCACAAGGCTTGTATTGTCATTTTAACATCAAAATCACTTGCATTACAACACCCGAGAGGAAAAATAAGATTGCAATTCTTAGAAAAGGTGCATTATTCCACCAAAATCACTTTCAAGGTGAGAAAGGGGACCTGCAATACACAAAACATGTTCAACCTTGTGAAAATGAGCCAAAACTGGCTTTTACAGTGCAAGGGACAAGCCAAGGAGAGAGAAACGTGGGAAAACGTGGAAGGGATTCAACCATTGACCAAAATGCAATCAAAACAACATGGGCATCCTTACAGACCCATCCCCTGACATTTTTAGCTATCTTTGGGAGAGAATGCGAGCCATTCTTCATTAAAAATGGTGGTTGAAATGTCATTTTGTCCATGACCACATGCCGAGTCGTTTTTCAAATTTCTCTCCAAACTCCATCAAAATAAAAAAATGACCCCGAAATCTTGTATATAATTTCACCATCTTTCCATTGATATAAAGAACGTGAAAAACCAAGCTCTGGATCGAAAGATATGGCCATTTGAAATTTTAGGGCAAAATAGGGCCAAATCGGGTTGGCGGGCGAAAATTTGAATTTTTTACCTTTTTAGTCATTTGGAAAATTTTCCAAAATTTCCCCATGCTTCACCTTTTCGGGTGCCACGTGGCACATTTTTATTGGGCACGGGCCCATCCTGCTCCATTTTCCTTTATTTTCGTCTTTGGAAATTTTTTCCAAAATTCCCCGCCAGGCCGACGAGTTTGGGACACGTGGTAAGCCCCAATTGGATGTGGGCCTGTCTTTCCTCTATTTTCTGCGGGTTGCTTGATCCATTTTTGTCCTAGATACGTGGCATAACCCCATTAGGTGCAGGTTTTCCCTCTTGAAATTTCACTCGCGGGCTTTCCTTAAGCTTCGGCACCACCTGGACACGTGGTGAGATTCTATTGGCTCACATAAAGGGGGGCGGGCTTTCCTCTCTAAATTTTCCTTTATTTTCTCCTTGGGAAAATTTCCCAAATTCTCCCCTTGCTCCACCACTCCAGGACACGTGGCGACATATAATTGGTGCTGGCACAAGCAATGCGGGCGAAACTTTATTCATTGAAGTTTGGTGAAACACTTAGCCAAAAATCCAACTTCTCCTACGCCTTCCGCTGTTAAGGCTCCATGGGACGCGTGGCACTTTTTATTGGCCATGGGCTTTCTTCTCAAAAATTCCATGCGCCAACACTTAGCCAAATTTTTTTTTAATTTTCCCCCTGGACATGTGGCGTTTCCTTTTGAAAACTTTTCCAAACAAATGGTAAAAAACTAAGTTCTCCTCCAACCCTCGCCGCTCTAGGACACGTGGCAAGCATCTCATTGGCTGCGGGCCTTGAAGGGGAAAATTTCCCACAAAAACTCCGCTGAGCCATAACTTCAAAAATACAAGGAGTTAGGAGGAAAACTTTACCTTTCTGGAAAGTTGAGAGAGAGCTCTCTCCAATGGTGTCATTTCGAGAAAGTTTTGAGTGCACGAAAATCAAAAATTATGACTCGAGGCACAAAAGAGGGAAGGATGAAATGATTTAGCCACAAAATGAGCAGGGGGCACATTTTGGATAATAATTTTGGCGACTCAGAGGGGTCATCTACTTGTTGGATGAATTTACCAGTTTCTGAAGCAATCCATTGGGCATGGAGTCATCATTTCCTCTATTTGATACCCCAACTGACTAGAACATTGCAAGGAGGAAGATGGAATATCACCTGATGGAGCAAGGCCTGCAAACACATCTCCAGGAACAACAAGCTTGTGCCAAAGCACTTAGGGAAAACAAACTAACCTACAACAAAACAATGTGCACAAGAACTTGGAGGAATGGAAACCTAAGCTAATATGTACAAGGTGGAGAATTTTCCTTTAATAACAATGCTTTAGATGGATTCCATTGACTGGAATCTGTAGTTCCTCGCCATCCAATGAAGACAATTGGAAAGCATTGTTGTCCTTACACTTTGTGACCATGTATGGGCCACTTCAAATGGCATCAAATTTTGAATGCCTTCCTGATTTTGCTCTATCTTCATCCCATTTTAACACTAGATCTCCAACTTGGAAAGACCTATCCTTGGCCTTTCTATCAAATGTCTTCTTTATCAAGGCCTGATCCTTCTCCATTGCTTGGGATGCTTGATCTCAGATTTCTTGGAGCTCCATCAATTCTGCATATCTGACTTCCATGGGCCCAAACTCCAAAAACTCCAAGCTGTTTCATGAGTTCCAATGTGGGCAACTCAAGTGTCATGGGAAAAGCGCATCTCTCCCATAAACAAGCTTGAATGGAGAGTTACCCATAGATATCTTGGGAGTTATCCTATCAGCCCATAAAGATGATTTCAATTTAGTATGCCAAGACCTCTCGATTTTCATCAAGAGTCCTCCTAATGATCTTCAACAAGTTCTTATTTGTAGACTCAGCTTGGCAATTACCCTGAGGGTAATAGTTTGATGAAGTACTTAGATAGATTCCATTATTGATAGCCCATTCAGTCACCTTGGATCCAATGAATGCCAATGCATTATATGATATTATTGTAGCTAGTATGCCAAATCTGGTTACTATCCCCTCATAGAAATCTAGGATGCTAGATTCATTTGCTTCCTTGAGTGCTACTACTTCAGTCCACTTAGTGAAGTAATATGTGGCTGTTAAAATCCACTTGTGCCCTTGGCTTGAATTGGGATTAATGACTCCAATGAAGTCCAAACCCCATTGCATGAATGGCTGGTCAACTGAAATTGGATGTAATGGAAGGGCAGCTAGTCTCCCTTTACCTGTGAAGAATGCACAATTCTTGCACCTCTTGATCCATGCATAACAATCACTAAAAATCTTGGGCCAATAATAACCAGCCCTCATGATCTTTAGAGCTGTCACTCTTGGTGAAAAATGACCACCCGCTGGTCCACCATGGAACTCTTCCAACAACCTATGAATCTGATTTGTACCAATGCATCTCAGCAGTATTCCATTCACATCTCTTTTGAACAAAACGCCATCAACAAGGGCATATGGGATAGCCTACAATTTGAAGTGTCTTCTTTGGGTCTTGTTCATCTCTGGAGGGCATAGGCATGTGCTTAGGAAGTGCATTATACTTTGAGTCCAACAAGGAGTGGGGACACCATTATTTTCCTCTTGAGTGCTTCCTTACTCATGGCTATTTTGCAACACCAAAATAGTCTCTTTCTCATTGCATGCTTCCTTTTGTTTGCTCAAAATCAGCTACTCACACAATCCTTTTCCTCTAACCAACTTGTTGACCTTGATCTCTATGTCATACTCCATGACACGAGTAATCCAACCTGCTCTCTTTTCATTCAAGTCTTTGTTGAGGAGGAAGTATTTAACCCCCGCACGAGAAACCAACAATGGAACCTTGTTGTTTGAGACTAAATGCTTGAAATTCTTCAAGCTTCTGATTATTGCAAGAAGATGCTTCTCAATGAAAGAATATCTCACCTCATAGTCCTCCAGGATTTGGCTGAAGAAAGCAATTGGCTGTTCATCATTGTCCTTGTTCTGTTGTACCAAAATTGCAGAAATAGTATCATCACCCCCAAATGCATAGAGGATGAAATCCTTGGAGAAATCCGGGTTAGTGAGAGTTGGTGCTTGAGAGATGGCTTCTTTGATTGCTTCAAAACTTTCCTTTCCTTCTGCTGTCCACTTGAAAGCCATGCTTTTCTTTAACATCTTGGTGATAGGCTTGACAATGGCTGCAAAATTTGGGACAAACCTCTCGAACAAAATTTATCCTCCCCAAGAAAATTTGAAGGGCCTTCTTGTGGCTTGGCAATGGTAGTGCTCTTATGGCTTCAACTCTTTCTAGATCAATTGCTAATCCTTCTTTGGAGACAATTTGGCTAAGGAGCTTTCCTTCATGGGATAGAAAAATACACTTTTTAGGATTCAAGGAGATGCCAAATCTTCGCACCTTTGGAATACTTGTCTCAAATGAGAGAGGCGGTCTGCTGTATGTATTTTTAAAAAAATAGTGATATCATCAAGATATATCAGCACTATGTTGTTAATCAAACCTTTGAATGCCATGTCCATTACTCTTCGGAAGGTAGCTCTAGCGTTGGACAGCCCAAATGACATTTTCCTGTATGCATAAGTTCCCCATTTAGTTGTAAAGGTTGTCTTGAACTGATCTTCTTCCTTCACCATAATCTGATTGTACCCTGAATAGCCATCAAGTAGTGAAAACCTTTCGGAGCCAGCAACAACTTGCAAAATTTTCTCCATGGAAGGAAGTGGATAATGATCCTTGAGAGATGCTCTATTCAAATCTCTGAAGTCAACACACAATCTGATTTCCCACTCTTCTTTCTGACTGGAACCAATTTGGCAACCCAACTACAATGCTTGATAGGGAATATGATTCTTGATTCTATCAACTTATTTAATTATTTTCTCATGAGGGGCTCCATGTGTGGATTGAATGGTCTTTGTTTTTGCCTGATGGGCTTAGTATTTGGATCCAACTCAATGGTGTGTTGAGCTAACTTAGGATTGAAACCTTTCAAATGTTCATAGCTCTAAGCAAACACATCTGGGAATTCTTGACAAAGTTGTATGAATTCATACCTTTCTTGTTCAGTTGTCATCCTACCAATTTGGAGTGATTTTCCTTCTTCCACCGAGATGAATACTGAATCTTCTCTCTTGACTTGGATGTTTGCCTCCTCCTTCCTAAACTGATCATTAGGATTGAAAATGGACTCCAAAGTAATAAGTCCCTTAGGAAGTTTGTTGGTTCTTAGCTGTACCACTTGGTCACCATAATCGCTGCTCCAAGTTTTCTTGATTTTTAGTGAGAACTTAGCCTCTTCTTGCAAGAAATGAATGATTTGCTGATCATTTTCAAATACTTGCCAACTTACATTGTTATCGGCATTTGAAGGCCTCATAATCACATGGATGTTTGGTTGTACCTTGTCCTTTTGAATGCTTTCAAAACGCGTCAAAGGCTGCCCCAATCGCTACAAGCCCTGTCGCCAGACTTGGTTCTCTTTTCTAGGAATGGATTTTATCTAAAGCCCTCAAAATGTTCAATGAGGTCCCACATCCTGTTCTTGTAGCACTTGAGTAGATCATTCTTGACAACATGCTTCCCCTTAACTTGGTTGACAATCAACTCACTATCACCAAAGACTTGCAAGTTCTTTATTCCTCTCTTGATTGACCAATGCAGTCCTTGCACCAAAGCTTCATATTCAGCAGTGTTATTAGAGCATGCAAACTGAAATCTAAAAGCTGAATAATACTTAACCCCTTGAGGTGAAACCAGCATGGCTCCCCCTACACCTTGTCTACTCCTTGACCCATCAAAAAACAACTGCCATACCTCATTTTCATCCTTGTGGTCTGGCTTGGTGATGCTAGGAATAGGCTGATTTTCTTCATGCATGCAATAGACTCCTAACTCAGATTCTTCTATTTCTTGATAAGGATCAAAAGCATGCACCTTGTTTGCCCATTCATCAAGGGTTAGATCTGGGATACTTCCAACCTTGGTGTCAGCTTCATCAGTGCTTGGGTGATCTTCTTGATCAAACGCTGAACAATTGGCATTGATTTGGCTTGGAGTGTAAGGCTCAATGTGAAAGTTTGTAATAGGTTCAGATCTGATTGTGGCCTTAGTTCCATATCTGGTTCTAAACAACATGTGTGACCAATCAGCAGACAAGTAACCTCCAATCTTAGCTGTGAAATCCCTTGACAAACATAGGCCAAAGAGTGGTGGAAGGTCTATTACTGATACATCTTGCAAAACAACCATGTTGGGGCATGCATGCAAAGTAAGACTCAAGTTTTTAATCACTCCAACTGTTGTTACTACTGTCCCATCCAATTGTACCACCCCTTTGGATATGGTTTCATATTGAATTCCCAACTGATCATCTATTTGCTTGGGCATTACTGAACTACTTGCCCCAGAATCAATCATGCAATTGTTTACTAGTTGGTTCCCAATGATCAATGAAACATAGAATGGGGGGGGCTTCAACATCTTACCTTTCTGTCCTCCATGATTCTCCTCAGGATGGCTAGCATTTTTGAGCACCTTCTCTTGCATTTGGACCTGCTGATTTGAAGTTGACCAGTCCTTCATGGCAGCTTGTAGCAAATCTCTTTGACCTGGGATAGATAGTGATTCCCACATTGATATGTTTACATTTGTCTTCTTGATCTGATCAATGATATTGAATGGAGATGAAGCATCTCTTTTCTGTCCCTTGGCCTACACATGCATTCCTTGCACATGGGTAGGAACAACTGGCATTTGAGTTGGCCTGGGAACTGTTTTACGCTGTCCTTGTGTATCTAGGATTGGATTTTGTTTGCCAACATTCTGTGGGGTGATGGAAGATTGTGGATTGCTTGGAGCTAATGGCTATTCTTCACCCAAATTTCTTCTCTTTTACCTTGTGTTGGCTGCAACACTTTGGGAAACCGTTTGATTCATGCCACAAAAATCTTCTTCCTGTCAGTTTACAAGTGTGGTATCATTTGGAGCTGATTGCTGCTAGAATGTTTCTTGTTGCTGGTCATTTCTTTAACTACCTTCACCCTCCACACCAGTTGTTGTCACCATTAATTCTTGATTCAAGGCACCATTGAAGCACATGGATTGGTTATGAGGTTCATTACATGGGAAACACCAATCATAATCTTGAGCTATATTGTTTTGTCTTGGCACTAATTCTTTAGATGCAAATGTAGCATTGGGATTATAGGGTTGAAATGGTATGTTGGAAGGAGGCCTCGCTTGATTCAAATTTACAGCTGGGTTGGGTGGTCTTTGGGGTTGATATGGATGCCTGTTAGGTTGAGCTTGGGGCTAGAAGGAGGGTCTAAAACATTGGGCTTGCTGCCTCTTGAGTGTAACCAGCTCATTGCCTAGATTTTGCAGCTACTTCATGACTTCTTGAAGCTCATTTGAGGCATTAGAAGATGAAGTAGAAGTTTCATTCGAATTCTAATTTCTAGGAGTGGGAATAGGAGCTAAATTAGGTGTTTGATTAGTATTTGGGCTCTCTAAACTTGGAAACAATGGCATTGGAGGTCTAGGAGCCAGCTTGCCAGCTTGAATCAAACAATTTTCAGCTCTAATGGCAATGCTATAAGCAATGGGGATAGTTGTGCCTCCCATGGATTGAATTAGCATAGA
Organism: Taxus wallichiana var. yunnanensis; assembly: GCA_018340775.1. NCBI lineage: Eukaryota > Viridiplantae > Streptophyta > Pinopsida > Cupressales > Taxaceae > Taxus > Taxus wallichiana. The sequence continues at coordinate 78,348,604 of CM031239.1, forward strand.
AATATCAAAATTTAAAGCTTTAAGGTAATAAAGGAAAGAACCTTCTGTTGTTGGCTTGACTGCCATTGGAATTCTCTCCCAAGTCCTTTGAAATCTGAAATTAAAATAAGTCACCGCTCCAAAAGGGACAAGTTGTCTCCCTTCTCTCTAAACTGGTCATGGAGGGCTATGCATAGCTGGTTCCAATTTTGAATAGAACCTGAGGCAAGGCTCCTAAACCATTGTAAAGCTTTCCCTTTGAATGAAGATGACAGCAATTTGACAGCAACTTGCATCTCATTGATCTCATGGATTGCACAAATGTTAGTAATATCCTTGACATGATCACCAGGAGTGGTCCGATTTTCTCCAGTAAAGTAGGGGATGTTCTTCAATGCCTGCAAATTTGGGATTGGATTTTGTGCATTGAGAGCAAGTGGGCTGCTACCAGTGAAATTGACATAGGGGTTGTTTTGTGCCATTTTGATTGGCCTTAGAACCCTTGTTGATTGAATGAAGGGCCTACCAGGTGGAGGAGTTGAGAGAGTTCTATTTGGTGGAGATGGCGACCTTTGAATCATCATCCCTCTTTGCCTTCTTCTTGGAGATAAGTGTAGATATTCAAACAACACCTCTTCTTCTCTAGCTCTTGACCTTGTAGTGATTATTCTCATGAGTTTTCAGGTCTACACTGCTAAAACCAGCTGATTCTTCTTCCTTGGAGTCACTAGATGTACAATTTATAGCTCTTTTAAGCAAGAAACTTGCAACAAATGCAAATCAATTTTTTTGCAATGAAGATGAAGACCTCTAAGGTCCCACGGGTGTGCCAAAAGCGGTGTGGAAAATCAAGTAGCACCCCCGGATGTTGATAGGATTTCTAGTTTGATCATACTAAGCACCCAGTGTGATTGCACAACATTGAATCCTTTCCCAAAGTGTTGGACTTGCAAAATGAGAAAGGAATATCTAGTTTAGAGGTTGGTTCCTCAATTCCTCTAGTCAAATTTATCACTTACAAGTTACAGAGGTCTAATTTCCTAATTCTACTCTAAATTCCAAAGGGACAAGGATAGAAAATGCAAAAAGGAACTAAAACTAATGCTAATAGGTGATGCACCAAAGGAGTGATGAGCATTTCTCACTTCGCAGATTGACATAGTTCATAAAATGCAATAAAAACAACATGCGCAAACTGATAACTGTAATGAAGAATAAAAAATTAGCCAAACAACATAAGCAGAGGATGAAAAACTAATCACAAGGCCTGTATTGTCATTTTAACATCAAAATCACTTGCATTACAACACCTGAGAGGCAAAATAAGGTTACAGTTATTAGAAAAGGTCTGTTATTCCACCAAAATCACTTTCAAGATGAGAAAGGGGACCTGCAATACACAAAAAATGTTCAACCTTTTGAAAATGAGCCAAAACTGGCTTTTACAGTGCAAGGGACGAGCCCAGGGGAGAGAAACACAGGAAAACATGGAAGGGATTCAACCATTGACCAAAATGTAATCAAAATAGCATGGGTGTCCTTACAAACCCATCCCATGTTATTTTTAGCCATGTTGGGAGAGAATGTGAGCCATTCTTCATTAAAAGCGGTGGTTGAAAGCGTCATTTCTTTCCATGACCACGTGCGAGAGGCATTTTTTTATTTTTCTCTCCAAACTCCTTCAAAATTCAAAAGTGACCTCGGAATCTTGTAGATAATTTCACCAACTTTCCATTTATATAAAGAACGTGGCGAGCTTTGGATCGAAATTTTAGGGCAAAACAGGGCCAAATCGGGTTGGCAGGTGAAAATTTGAATTTTTTCACCTTTTTGGTTATTTGCAAAATTTTCAAAAATTTCCCCACGCTCCGCCTTTCCAGGTGCCACATGGCACGTTTCTATTGGGCGCGGGCCCATCCTACTCCATTTTCCTTTATTTTCGTCTTTGGAAAAAAATTTAAAATTCCCCGCCGGGCCGGCGAGTTTGGGACACGTGGCAAGCCCCAATTGGACGCGGGCCTATCTTTCCTCTATTTTCCGTGGGTCACTTGATCCATTTATATCCTAGACACGTGGCATAACCCCATTGGGTGTGGGTTTTCCCTCTTAAAATTTCACTCGCGGGATTTCCTTAAGTTTTGGCGCCACCTGGACACGTGGCGAGATTCTATTGGCTCGCATAAAGGGGGTGGGCTTTCCTCTCTAAATTTTCCTTTATTTTCTCCTTGGGAAAATTTCCCAAATTCTCCCCTTGCTCCGCCACTCTAGGACACATGGCAACATATAATTTGCTGGTGCGAGCAGCAAGCCTAAACTTTCTTCATTAAAGTTTGGTGAAACACTTAGCCAAAAATCCAACTTCTCCTTTGCCTTCTGCGCCCGGCTCCATAGGATGCGTGGCACGTTTTAATTGGCCACGGGATTTCTTCTAAAAAATTCCATGCACCAACACTTAGCCAATTTTTTTTTTAAATTTTCCCCCTGGATACGTGGCGTTACGTGATTCGTCGGCGAGCCTGCGAGAAAAATATTTCCTTTTGAAAAATTTTCCAAACACTTAGTAAAAAACCAAGTTCTCCTCGACCCCTGCCTCTCTAAGACATGTGGTGGCATCTCATTGGCTACGGGCCTTGAAGGGGAAAATTTCCCACAAAAACTCCGCCGAGCCATAACTTCAAAAATACAGGGAGTTAGGAGGAAAACTTTACCTTTCTGGAAAGCTGAGAGAGAGCTCTATCCAATGGTGTCATTTCCTAGAAAGTTTTGAGTGCCTAAAAATCAAAATATTATGACTGAGGCACAAAAGAGGGAAGGATGAAAGGATTTAGCCACAAAAATGAGCAGGGGCACATTTTGGATTAAAAACCTTGTGTAAGGAATAAATACCATTCACATAGAAGTAAACTCTTTAAAGCACTCATAGACAAATAGAATAAAGAACCTATGGAAAAAACTAGCTATCCATTCAAGGATGATGATGAGCTACCTAAGGAGATTGACGTTACTCTTCCCCTTTATCCTACCCAGATGGAGGAGCCTTCTAAAATTGTTGTGGAGAAGACCATCAATGTCTCCAAGATTACAAGGTTCACTTGAACCCCAAGAAATGCATCTTTGGTGTCCTATCAAGAAAACTCCTAGGCTTCATTGTTTCATAAAGAGGGATAGAGGTGGACCCTCTAAAGGTTATGCCAGTCCACGAAATTCCACCTCCTACTACTCTCAAATAACTGAGGAGTCTATAAGGGAAAATTTATGCAATCCGTGACTTTATTTCACAACTTGTGGATAAGTGCCACCCATTTACGCATCTACTAAAGAAGGATGTTGCATTCAAATGGGGACCAAATTGTCAAAAAGCATTTACATTACTAAAATAATACCTTATTAACCCACCTGTACTCATGCTACCTACCCCAGGTGAGCCTCTCCTCTTATACATCTTTGCTACCTAGTTTTCTATTGGTGCATTTATTTCCCAATATGATCTAGACCATAGAGAATGGGCATTTTACTACATCAGTCACACTTTGATTGCCTACAAACTGAATTACCCATAGATTAAAAATGCCTTCCTGGTGGTTGTCTTCACTTTTAGAAACTTCACCACTATCTCCTCAATAATAAAACCAAGCTAATATCCAAAGTTGACCCTCTTAAGTACCTTTTATCCAAACCCTCCCTTATTTGATGAATTGATAATTGGATCATTCTCTTGAGTAAATTTGATATTGATTTTTTGAATCGAAGTCTTTAAAGGGATAGGTATTGGTTGATCAATTGATAGAAGATCATCTACCAGGAATGGAACCTTTATGTCTGGACCTTCTAGATGCATCCATGATGTATATTGAAGAATAAAAAGAATGGAAAGTCCATTTTGATGGATCATTTAATTTCTGTAGATCGGGGGTAGGAGTAGTGCTCATCACTCCCATAGATGATGTTATCCCAAGACCATTCCATTTGGGGTTCCCCTGCACTAATAACATTGCGAGAATATGAGGCACTCATTATTGGCCTAAAACTAGATATTACTTGGAATATCAAACAATTGTGAGTCATTGGAGACTTCCAACTTATCATTAAATAGGTTAATGATGAGTATAAGGTTAAGGATGAGAATCTCATTCCATACAAAAATTTGGTGGAAACCTTGAAAAAATATTTTACATGATTATCTTTGAGCAAAAGCCAAGGTCACATAATAGATCAGCAAATGCTATGGCTATAATTGAATATCTCTTTTGCATTCCACCTCAGGAGAGAAAGATGCGTTTCTTTGTGGAAAATTTATAAATACCCACATATGACATGAAAGAATCTTGTTTGACATGTGAAATTTTTGGTCCCTTATCCCCTGGTATGACCCTATCTTCGATACCTACAAGATGGAACATTTCCCCCAGACATTACCCATTATGAGAAGAAATCCCTTATTCGCCTATAGCCCGTTATACCCTCCAAGGAGGCACCCTCTATCATCATGGCTACGAAGGGAACTTGCTTCACTATTTGGATGTTGTTGATTCAATCCATGCTATTAAGGAAGTACATGGTGGTATTTGTGGAGTGCACACTAGTGGTATGGTCTTGGCAAAGAAGCTCTTAAGGGTAGGTTATTATTGGCCCACCATGGAAGTAGATTTTTGTAATTTAGTCAAGAAATGTGAGCTATGCCAAATGTATGGGAACTTGATACACGCACTTGCAAACACAGGATTTTCAGCCTATAACAACACCTTTTTCATTTTCTAAATGGGGCATGTATCTCATAGGGAAGCTCCATCCTTCTTCTTCAGATGGCCACACTCACATTATCATTGCCACCGAGTATTTTACCAAATGGGTAGAGGTTGTGCCTCTTACTTACATCACCGGTGGTAAAATTTCTAAATTCATCATGAACCATCTCATCTGTCATTATGGTATCCCCTCTGCCATTGTCAATGATAATGGTAAGTCCTTCAAAAATAAAACAATTAAGACATTGTGTCAACATTTCCATATTCAACTCAAGTGGTCTAGCCCCTATTACCCCTAAGGTAATGGAAAAGATGAAGCACCCAATAAAAATCTTATACGAATCATGGAGAAAATGGTAAGTAATCTGGTCGTAATTGGCACTTACTACAGATGCATCCCGCCTTCAGGCCTTGAAATTCTATCTACACTCCTACTTTGGTGTAATGTTGTATTCCTTAGTTTATGGCACTTTGAAGCCATCATACCCTCGAAGTGGAGCTTCCTCCTTGAGAATATCTCTCCAGATTATCATGATAAGGATGAAGACTATAGATTAGATCGGCTAGTAGAGTGGAACTGTTAGATGAAAAGCATATTAGAGTGCTCAATCACTTGAAAGTCTATCGAGAATAGATCATCAAGAGGGTATAATAAGAGGATCATTCATTGTGAGTTTGATGTAGGTGATCTAGTGTTGAAAGAAAATCATAAGAATACCATCAAAGACAGAGAAAAGAAAGGTAAGTTTGAGGCCAACTGGCTAGGACCTTATGTGGTGGTTGCCAAGTATGGATCAAGAGCTTATAAACTAGCATATTTAGATGGTGAAGGGATTATGTAACCAATGAATTCCATGCATATCAAGTGGTTCTATGATTAAGCATGGAGAGTATATCAAATAAGAACTAAAAAGTGAAAAAATAAAGAAAAAACAAGCAAAACATGAGAACATAGTAAAGAAAAAAAGAAATAGGTCATCCACATGTGAAAACCATGCAATTTAGGTGCAAGTGGGCAGGTCTTGGGGTGAAAACCGGTTTCCGATGCTCAAAGAAGATTTACCGGTCACAATTTACTCTTGTATCAAGACGGGTAACCATCACTTATTTCTAGGGATAACTTCCTTTGCTAGGTCTAGGAACCCTACCAAATCCATCTCCGCCAAGTCGTGTTTGGTTTACTCCGCTCTTATATCTACATGAAGGATGTGCCTTTGTATGTTCCCATCTAATGATAAGGGCACCTTCACATTCCACTTTCTCATACATATGTGTGTGGCATTATTCCTTTTGTATATTCCCACATCATGTTGGGGGCATCCATGCTTATTTTTCCTTGTACATTGCTTTCCGAACATGACCTTATAAAATACAAAAACATTCAGAAAAGATACATAAAAACCTAAACATTTGGAAAATATCCCTTCTAGGGACAGGACTACACCCACGTGAAAAAATTGTTACTGAGAAAAACCTCGAAAACAACATGAATAGGAGCCTTGGAAGTTTATCTTTCTAGATAACCCAAAAACATTAAAAAATATATCAATGTTGTCCCACAAAAACAAGGTAATAATTTAATTACTTTTAGTTGTTGGTTTGTATAGTTTTGATTAAGAATGATTTTTCATGTGATGTGGTGATTCATTTGCTTATCATGGATTGGATCTTGTTTGATTTAATTGTATATGGCATTAGGTTCATTCGTAGCTTGTGTGCATCTTTTTGGGATTCATTTTTGAATGTCAATTTAGTGTGTTATTAAGGTTTGCTTGGGTTCATTTCTGATTGCATTTTGTCTTGTTTGTGTTGTTTTGTGTATATTTGTTTAGTCTTGTTAACTTTCTTTGTGTTTTCTACAAAACCCATTTGTTATCACATCTATCACCTTCCATTTCATCACATATAAAAATCATCTGATACATCATATATACAAAAATTCTAAGTTTTACATCATGCATGTATACTAAGTTAATAATCACATATCTTATCATCAATGGGGTCAAGAGGGGTTTCCCATAATCACAAACCTATCCTCCCCACACCAATATCATCTAGTATCATCCCAAGTGATAGAATGGAAATAAGAAACATCCTATGAAATCCAAAACATATGATAATATATATGGATATATCATCAATGCAAAAAACATGAAATGTAAACATTTATAAGGATAAAGTATGTTACATACATAAAAGAAAGAGTGTAAATCAAGATATAATCATCTATATAACATAACCCATCATCATAAGAGCATAATCATATACGACATTACAAAATCATCATCAAATTTTTGAATAATACATGTATATATGTTTGGATCAAAATCAGATATACATCATCGATACAATATACCATCTAAAAGGGGCATGCATAAAAATTCATCCTTCATTAAGAGGCATAAAAATAATTGTACATCAATCTATACATCGATCAAAATCAGCCTTCATAAGAGGCATGCAAACATACAATACATATGTACAACAGGAAAAGTGAAGAAATCAACCACAATTCGTGCCCTCTCTGGGGCTCCCGGGTCCATGTCCTAGGATACATAAGAGTGGTGGTTGTGATGGGACAGCACCGAGGGTACCACCCTACTTTTCGGGTGGCCATCGGATTGATCTAATTGAGTGACCTGACCACCATGATCTGGAACCTATCATGCTCACACCCAAAAGGTACCACCACCTGATTTGCTAGGACTTGTTTGAAATAGGTAGTCCTATAATATAAGGCCTCACCGCTGGACCTCATAACATCCTAAATCATATTAGCATCACCAAAAGTAGTGGCTTCCTAAATGGCACTTTGTCTCACTTTCCTACTAGTCGGCCTCTATTAGCATGGGCCTATCACGTGGCGGAAACCTCTCGGTATCTATCTCGGCAGTGATGGTCTACACCCGGGTTCGAGCCTAATCCCTCCGAATAATAAAACCCCGTGTCTCGTGTTTGAGCATGGTCCTCTCGTGTGACAACCATATACACTTGAGTCTGTGACTGATGTAAAAGACTTAGTATCTAAGCCCGTTGTTCTACCACTGGATAATTTGGTACTGCAAGAATGCACCATCCCCGCCATGAGTGGCCTTTACTTAGGCCTGATCTCTCTCAGCTGTTAAAACCTATAACTGAGCATTAGCCTAATCCCACTCTGTTGTAAGGGTGTGTACATGTGCCTTGGCCTCATCTCTCTCACCAGCCACATGTAACTATATAGCTATTACTTCCTGTAACTACTACCGAAGAGCATCCAACTACCCATCGTCACCACCACCCCATGGAGCATGAGGTGGCAGACCCTACTCTAGAAATACCTACTGTTGGGGGGCATATATCCATGCTAGAATGAAGAATAGAGGAAATTTCTATGTCTGGTTCGTTGGGTGCCTATATCTACCGAAGTCGTGGTCCCTATTGTTGAGGTTGATGTAATGGAGGACCCTATCCCCCTCCCCCAACATGATGTTAGCTGTCAAATGGATCATCATCATCACTATCATCATCACCACCAGCTCCACCCTCATCACCGCTAGGAGGCCCCACAGGGGGTTCCCTCACTCCTACCTCATAGGCCACTCTGGGAATGGTCAAGTGGCATAAGATCACTCCATGGTACCAAGGGGCATACTCTGGCGTATAGTTAGGATCTCGATTTATCTCGGGGTACCCACATAGCTGGTACCACTGTAAAAATATAGTCAAGGCCCTACCCTTAGAAATCTATGGCCCCATATCGAAATACTCTCTGGCCTTGTGAGCATACCATATACCTAGCCTAGGTACATCCTGGGTTGTACCAAGCTACCTCTGACACCTGTCTAGTCTGTAAATATCCCACATTTAGCTACAAAATTCCATCATGAAGTGCTCAATAGTCCCAGTACTGAGCTCTAGGATATTTTATGGCCATTGAAAATGTCTATAAGGGCTCCATACCATGACAACCTACTATAACTCATACAACTCACGACAGTAATGGTAGGCATCTCATATGTGTGGTCGTACATTGTCTCTAATTGGAACCCAACCCATAGTAGAAGGATCCTCTAGAGTTAGAGCTCTAAATACACCCATGGGGTGACCAATAGTATAGTGGTACCATGCCCAAATCAGAATAAACCTAGCTGGCCCTACCATCTTTCGACGGTAGTATGTGATTAGGTAGAGGTCCCATTATAGGTGTGCTAATATGCACTTCCCCCAATAGTATGTCTACCAATCAATCAAATGTCATATCACTCCAAACAAACCAAGTGGAAATGAAACAATGATCTTGTCAGGGAGTAAAACTACATTGACAAAACCTATCATGTAGACTACCACATTGTCAAGCATTGCGCCCTCGATGTAGCATGATAGTCAAATAGTCATCCCTTGATGCGGTATCATCGGGACACCAAATAGCTCAAGGATACACAGATCAATATCAGGCTGGTGATGAGTGTATTGAATAAGTTGATCCTTGATGGGGACCTACATGATGCACCATACATCCTCTAGTGTAATAGTGATCTCACCGGTTGGGAGCCGAAAATAGTGACTCTCATTGTACCACCTCTTAGCTACGATGTTATCTAAGGTAATATGTGAAATATCGCCACGTAGGCCAATCCTATGACATATACAAGGATATATAATATCCTTCTATCGCCATCATAAAACTAAGCCTCTATCACCGCCAAATTGCTATACATCTCGTGGGTATGTAGAACGGGAAGTATCCTCTCGCAGAAACACATTTTTTAGGATCTAATTTTCTATTCGCTTCCATCTTATTTTCTATCTATTCCTAGCTAATTTTCTGGTAGAAATGCTTCTTTCATTCATCTAATATACTAATTTTCACCTTCTTCTACAAACCATCTAGTTCATTTTTCATCTATACCTAGCTATTTTGGTCATAGGACAAATCTATTCTTTCCATAGTATGTACGCTGCCACTTTGATGCATGTGGGCATGTCTCAATGCATACGTGCCTAGTGCGCATACGTATATTTTTCAATGCATACACACCCTACCCGATGCATACAATCCCTCTCCATTCTTCTTATCCTTCGTATCCTACCAGAATGCATGTGCCCCCAACACGATGCATACACTCACATTCGACGCACACACGTGTGTGTCCTTGTTTTGTTATCCATAGTTCTTGCGCCCCACTTTTCTATGGGTATGCAGGCGCATACCTATTTTTCAACATGTATACATACACTTAAATGTTTTCTGATGCATGCGCATGTGTGCATCTATAAAATCAATGCATGGGTGCATGCACATACGTCGAAAAACATTAAAACTACCCTAAAAAGATGAAAAAATGCATTAAATGCAAAATTGGCAAAGGTGAGATAGGGAACTAATGTAGATTCCGTCCGTTGGGTCCCTAATAAACTCTCAGATGTGATATGATCACCTTCATCTACTCGGTTGTCTTTCCATCTCACTCTAAGGCTATCGATCTTGCTTGCGGTAAAAATTTGCAAGAGCTCTGCTACAAATGAACTGGTCATGATTTTTTTGCCCTCCCCGGGTGGGTATATTAAGCTACCGTGATGCCCTTGGGGAATGTTTTCTCTATTGAAATCACTTTGTTACTTCTTCTTCTCACTAAGATGGTTATTCTCATATCTAAGGTGATTATATCTACTTATTTTTGCATGTGGGAGCATTCACTCCCACCCTGCAGTCACTTATTCAACCCGAAATTATTTACGAATATTCCAAGTGATGTTTTTCTATCATTTCTATTATATTCTTCCTTTCTTTTTCCGTCATGATGATTATTTTTATAAAATAATTATTATTTAATGTAATTCTTCTCATCAGGGCATTTTTTTTCGCTATATGATGCCTTTTACCTTTTCCTTCAGGAAGTTGCGCATGCTTTTAGGAGATCAAAGATATCTTATGAAATTATTCTGATCGATCAAAAAATTTAAAAATTATAAAACCATCCAAAAAACCAAAAAAATCATAAAACTTCAAAAATGTACCATAATGGGTAAAAGGCTCATTTACAGCTGAAATTTGTGCCTCTTGCATGTTACTCATCTCGTATCTTGCTGATGTTTTCACATTTTTTGAAACAACAACGCGCAGATCACTTAACTCTACAATCATTTTGCAACAACTATGCTAATTACTTCGCCCGTACTCTGTGTCGGGCTTGCCCGGTACTATTTTTGTCATGCGCATCGCTTTTCCATTCGACTCAAGTGTCCTCCATCTTTTCCCTTGAATATACATATTGCTCTGGGAATCATTTTAAACCCTTTTTGTTCATAATAAATTTTGGGACTACATCTCGATATCAAATTATTTGTGTAACTATCTTGAATGGTGTTGGTTTGAGTGTGTTTGATTGTACTTATTTCCCGATATCCGAGTTTGTTTATTTCTTATATTGCATTGCATGTTTGTATATTGCATGGAGTTGTTGTTATAGCAAGTTATGGTTATTTGTATCTTCGATTTTCATGTCATTTTACGCTTCCATCATATCCTTATACTTTAATAAGGGCTGATGATGAGGATTTTAAGAAAAATGATGATTAAAATTTATTTGCACTAGTTTGTGGATAGCTTAATATCCCTCTTTCTTGTTGTTCTCTAATCTTTTCTTCACACTTTTCTTTCTTTTGTTCTCTTTTCGATCGTTGATCAAGTTCTTCCATCACCCCATTGACACTTGAGGGGAATCCTTTAGCTAACTAATTTTTCTTCTACCCCTTCAAAATTTTCATTTGCTTATGTTTGTCTACTTTCTTTGAAGTGATGTAGTTTACATCACCTCAAAGAGGGGAAAATGTAGACACATGTAGTTTGATCAAAGCACTATTATTCCTAATATTACACTAACTATTCTTATTCTTGCAAATTGGTGACGTACAGTTAGTTAGACCTATCTAATTCCCCTCTTACGACACCCTTCTTATTTGTATTCCTCTTATAATCAGCTTATTTGGAAAATATCTATCTTATTAGCTAAACATTCCTCCTTTTGACCGGTTAGAATCTCCCTAGTTCTCTCTCGAACCACTTCTCGCAAACTTCATAGGCTATCTATCGGTCATAAATGGTTATCCAAACCCCTCCCAACTCTTAGTGAGTCTCTAATCACTGGTAATCATGTTTAACTAGCCTAAACCCTAGTGAACTAGCCTAGACCAAGCTTAACTAAGCCTATAGCATGTTTATCCTAATCTAATCTAAAATTCCTTTTTGAGCTTTAGTCCCACATGCACCAAAATCTTCCACTTTCCCAAATGGAAAACTATAAATAGCCCACTACACCCCTCTCATTTACAAGAAAACTTCTTCCCTCTTACATAAACTATAGTATTATTGCTAGGATTAGGAGTTTTATTTCATCTTATTGAGATATTTTCTTTATCCTTTGCAACACACCACACACCATGAATTTCATGGGAAGAAGCATTGGCCTTAAAGCCATTAATGGTGATATCCCATTCTCTTAAGCACAAATTGAATGCTTAGATACTTATTAGGCTCACTTATTTAAGCTTTCAAGAATAGAGGCTAATTATATTTGTTAAGTTTGCTTGTTTTCTTTAAACTAATGTATGTAAAGTAGGAATCCTTGTTTAATTCTTAACTGATGGTCCATTGAATGGGCTTGCACAAATCTTTGGGGTCTCTTGAGTGTTCTTACCCCATTCCATAGGTTTTGTACCTTTCTTTAAACACAATCCTATTTAAGGAGGCGTTTGGATCTAGGAAAGTGTGTGTGTAAGTAGAGGTTGAGTGTGTGTGTAGTTAAAGGTCGAGTATGTGTGCATATGTATCATGAATTTATGTAGAAAGGGAATATGTAATGGTTCTAAGGGGGTAATATAGGGTTTCTAGATCAAAGCCATGGGAAGGGTAGAATGCTAATGGTAGAATGATGTAACTGATCTGTTGTTGAACCTTTTTGATGTAATATGGCTACTGTAAACATTTTTTAATCAATATATAAAGGGTTGTTCTAAATATTTGTGTTTATGGGTTCAAAACCTAGTGTATTTCTTATTACTCATGGTACATATATGGTTTTCTTATGCTGTTGCAATGTTTACATTTATATCATGGTGCATATATGTTTAGATCTAGTGATTTTACTTTGTGTTAAAATAAATGATTGTATTTATGTTTTTGCAAAAATTCCTCCAGTAATAGTGAAACATTCTTACAAATCTCAAATTAAAGAGGGGCTCAGTATTTACACACATCTCAGGTGAGCACCCAATCAATGTTGGGTGGTAGTTCGACATGCTTGGGATTTAAAGGGAATAGGAAACAAGACTATATTTTTGTTACGTTATTGGGACCTCTTTTGAAGTTGTAAGAATGTTGTATAATGAAAGAACACTTGAACTTAGAAACCATAGAGAATTGGCTTAAAATTATGGAGGATGAGTTTCCTCAGGGATTTAAAACTGGATCTCAGTTTGATGCATGTAAATGTGTAGAGAAGCACATGTATCATGAGCTCTATTTGAGACATGAATATTTTTCTATTTCAAGGAAGATGGAGTATAGATGGAATGAAGAGTATTGTTGGCATGATGTTGATCTGACTTGGACTTGTCATGTTGATCATTGATGGAGTGGAGTGTTGACTAGCTATACCTTGGAATACATGATTTCTACGTATTCTTTCCCTGCATAATTCTAAGTTTTAGTTCTTTTGAGATCCAAGAGGATCATTCTTGTGTGATAAGTCATTAATCATTAAGATCCTGATCATCACTCTAAGTATGGAGGCATTTCCTATAATTGGTTAAACTTCCCAAAGAGGTGCAGGGTGTAGAAGTTGGTCCGGAGAGAGATAGTGGACCCTACAATGGAAGTAGAGAGAGAGAGAGAGGAGAGGTGGCTTAAGTATAATGAAATGTGAGAAAGGGAGTTCATGAGAAAATGCAAAGTTACACGGTGTGTTATAGAATTATGGAGGTAGTCATTGCATGGGAAGGATTTGAGGTTCACATGGAGAATGTGGAACTTGAGTAGTCTATGGTACCCCATATTGGAAAGCACGTAAGAGAAATCCCCTCAGATTCTGGTGAGAGCTCATCATATTGAGAAAGGAGGAGAGCCATAGGAGCGCATCTTAGCCGACTTGGTGATCAAACCCTAGTGATTAGTTTTCATTCCAGAGATAAGTATTGTTAACCTAGTTGGTGTTGGTGTTGGTAGTCAAGTGACACTTGGTATATATGAGTTTTAATTTAGTTAATCTATGGTAGCAAAAAATTTCCTATATTTTGAGGCATCCTATCTGGCACATCATTTGGGCAAGGTGTGGGTACACAAAGTTTGGGTATCACGTCTGGAAGTGGTTCAACATCATAAACCATTTTCATGAAGTTTTGCACGAATGTAGGTACACGATCACATCTATGTCGGGCCCCTTACCTATAATGGGAGGAGGATTTGGTGGATCAGGAGGAGCAAGAGCTAGTGGATCTAGTGGATCTAGTGGTAGAGGCAACACAAGAGGGAATCAGGGTCTTGGATCTAGTGGGTAGGGGCCATAGCATCATCAACAGGTGTTTTATGAGATGTCTCTTCACTTTCTTGATTACAAGGGTGTTGAAGATTCCATGGAGCATGTACACAAGTGTGAATTTGTATGGAGCACTAAGGGTAATACTACCTCATAGCAGAAAGCAAGCCATTTTGTAACTACATTGCAGTTGGCATACGCACACGGTGGTATTATAAGTATGACCCCATCAAATGGCGGTGGATTATATTATGCTACGTGATGTCTTCTTGGAAGAATTCCACATTCCCGAGTTTGAGAAAAAGAGCATCAACACATTGATGGAGATTCAATAAGGTATAATAGAGAGTGTGCAGGAGTATGATGCACACTTTAAGATTCTTTTGTCTAGGTTGTCTTATGATATCCATCCCACGTAACATGATCAATTGTTTTTTAGAGGATTGATAACACCTTTTATGTGAGAAATTTCCCACAAGAATTTCATGGACCCAAGAAAGGCCTTAAAGGTTGCTCGAGCACGAGTAATCTATTGGAAGCATTGACACTAGTGTAAACCCATTTTTAGAAGCACGAGATCGTCACCATGTCAAAGTAGCTAGAGATATTTTTCGTGAAATCAGTGATGAGGACTTGCAAAGTGGACTATGCTACACAAATTGTGAGGTATAAGGACACAAAATGATAGTTTCCCATGAAATATGGTGCGTGCCATGTCATTGGATTGTGAGATATGTCACAGAGATCATGATCCAAATAGATTCCCATTGTTGCATCGTGTGCTCCGTAAGAATGTGTATTTTTATTATAAGATTTCTCATCTACAACTCATGATACAAAGGACTACCGATTGATAGGACAAATCCATGATGCCTTTGATATTGGTGTATGCGAACAACATTGAAAACAATTATAAGAAAGAAGGTCATCATTATGAGGGGAATGCAGATGGAGGATGTCGAGGATGAGGTTTTCATGGAGGATTCGGAGGCCGCAGTGGTCAACGAGGTAGGAGTGAATTTTCTGTGGAACATGTTATAATTGTGGATTGATTGAACAATACAAGTGTGAATTTCTTGATTTTTGTAGTTCTCATGGCACAGAAGAAGCATAAGTATGAGGAGTGCCCTAAGTTATATGAGCACATGAGCCAAAACTAGAGGAAGGAAAAGGGCATAGGGATGGTGAGTGTGAAGTGAGATGATCTGTAGTGGATTCTTAGGGTAGTACAAAACCCCGAATTAGAACCAGTCTTGGTGACTACGTGGGTGGAAGACATGCACGCCAAGGAAATACTAAGTAAAGGCCTCTCATTACAAGAGAAGAGGTATTACATGGGAAATATTCCAATCCATCTCATCAGAAGGATATTTACCAAGAGACCATAGAGGTGATTAGAAACTTGCAAGGGAAGATCCAATGTTTAAAGGAGCAATCCTAGAAGTTGGAACAAGAAAATAATGCTGAGGTCCCTCAGAAGGACATGGATGAGGTCAGAGAAGTGTTTAAGATGATACACCAAGAGAATATTATCCCTTTGTTAGGAGAGTGGCTAAGAGAAAACATACCATGCGATGGAGGTGAGCATGAGAGGAAGGTATTACATGCTAATCTTCCCCCTCATAGTATTGATTATGATAAAGAAATCACATTGAATGTAGTTGTGGATGGATGGATCTTGAGAAACATTCTGATTAACACGGGTGTAGAGGTCAATGTTCTCACTTTACATACATGTAATCAAATGGGGAGGCCCCCATTACAACCATCTTCAAATGTGTTGTATATGGCGAATAGGAAAAAGGCTATGCCCATCGGAGTATTAAAGGATGCATCCATAACCATTCAAGGGGAAATGTTTACTAGATATTTTGAATTCTTAGTGCTTTCCGAGGTGATAAATTTCTAGCCTTACTTGGACACCCAGGTGTTATAAGAATAATGTTGACTTGCGCTTTAACAAAGGGTACATAAGTTTTGAGAACAAAGAGGAGCGCATCATTATTCCACTGATGGATGGGAATTCTATGCCCTATAAAGAACCTTTGGTATAAGAGAACCTGTATATAATCTATGCATGCACCATTAGAGACCCCGAGGTTATCCATCCATCGGGAGAAGGAGTCATTCAATGGGAAGATGCTCAGTCTATGAGTGATACAACTAGTGTTGCATGTGATAATTGGGTGTATGAGACCTATGAGTTGGTCGGAAGAGAATTGAAGGGCACCTTTGTGACTTGCATTGCTAAGGCGCACATGGTTAGGCACCTAAGAGGAAGGTAGTCATCCAGCTTACACCTTTGGATAGGGTAATGACAACATTTTTCTTTGCACAATGGAGGTATAGTGGACCTGTTAGACAAAAAGAAGGAATATACTTACTTATACCTTGCACATAATAGTAGTCCACCGGTGGATGATCCATCGAGACAATATTATAAAGTGGCATGAAGTGAGAATCAAGTTTTTTGTTAGGTTTCTCCATAAAGCAATTCACCTTCGTAATATACAACTATTATGGGAAGGATTCCACCTCATTCCACATCCATGAATGTGAGAGAGCCACGGATGGTAGGCTCGAAGCCTTACCTCCTCGGTATGGGTGAAGAAGTTCTATTCCACCTTGCGGGGATATATGCATGCATGGTATATCCATTCAAAGTTGTGCTATCGGACGGTGTAATTGGAAAGTGTTAACGACATATATTATCTAGAATTTTGAGTACCAATCTCCTAAGCCATTGGTGAATGAGGTGCTACAGGTAGTCAAATGCCTTACCTTGGAAGATAGTGCTATGGCTAAGGACTGAATCCAAGATTTTTTAGGGGAACCTGAGTTGGGGGTGTGCTTTGTAGAAGAAGAATCATAAGAAAGAGAGATGGAGGAGATACAATTTGAGTGCACCTACTGGAGAAGGAAAAATGAAATTTAGTCTACATGATAAATGGTGAGGAAGTAGAAAATATAGATGTTTCTCATACAAAGGGTATGCGTGAAGTATTGGAAAAAGTAGATGAGAAAGCGTGCACCTTCCAAGATCCTTGAAAATGAAGAAAGTTAACATTGGTACAAAAGTAGAATCGAAGGAAGCTGTCATTGGAGATTACTGGTTAGACTAAGAGGTTTCAAAAATAGTTGAGCTACTACGTGACTTCCAAGATTTATTCCCGCATGGGTACCATGAGCTTAAAGTAGTTCACCACTCTTTAGGGGAAATGAGGATTAAGTTAAAGGAGGGTGCACACCCAATTTGGAAGAGACTTTGTATGATGAACCCAAATATGCATGTAAAGGTTAAGGAGGAAATTGATAAGATGATAGAATCCAAAGATCATTGAGGCAATTGAAGAATATAAGTGGGTGAGCCTCGATGGTGATTAGTATAAAGAAGGATGGGAGGATAAGGATTTGTGTTGATTACATAGATTTAAATGCTTCATGTGTGATAGATCCTTTTCTAACCCCATTTATTGAGGAGATTTTGGAAGGTGTTGTAGGGTGAGAGATCTATTCTTTCATAGATGGATTCTTTGGATATCTTCAGATAAGAATTGCGAAGAAATAACAGAGAAGAATACTTTCACAACTGAGTGGGGAAGTTTTTCTTACATGGTTATGCCTTTTGGGATTAAGAATGCACCTGTTTTATTTTTGCACATCATGTTGTAGGCCTTTCAAGACTTCATCCATAAATTTTTGCAAGTTTACCTGGATGACTGGATGATGTATGGGTTAGTAAGGGATCATTGTGACAATTTGAGGTTGATGTTTGAGTGATGGAAGTTAAGTATCACCCTAAACATTAAGAAATGTGTTTTTCCTACCCCATTTAGCACATTGCTAGGTCACATTATATGAAAGGAAGGCTTATTAGTAGACCCTACCAAAGTTTTCGTTATCTTGGGATGAGAGGAACCTACTAGTCAAAGCACAAAGTGTGTGGATTCTTACGGTATACAAAAGTTACTACAGAAATTCATCAAGGTCTATGCTAGGATTTCCATGCCATTGGAAGAGTTATTAAAACATAAAAGTAAATTCCATTGGGGTGAGGCACAATAGGTGGATTTTGACATCTTGAAGGAAAAACTTACTACTACACTCATTTTGTGCTTTCTGTTTTGGTACAAGACGGCTTCATACACACATTGATGCATCAAGTATGGAAATAGGAGCAATGTTAGCACAACCTAGAGAGGGATTGTTGATCACCCCTTGTGTTTTGCAAGTAGAAAGTTAATGCCGATAGAGTAGAATTATACAACGGAGTGTGAAGCATTTTCCATGATCTATGCATTACATAAATTCAGGAAATACTTGTTGGCTACTCCATTTAAATTTTATACAAATCATATGGTTGCTATGTTCTTTCTTAAAAGTGAATTTAGACTCTTTAATTGTACTTATTTTCTAGATGTTATTACTTATGATTCTATGTATGATATATTAATTGTTTCAAAGTAAAGCAAAGTTGTTTTAATGGAACAATTAGTGGAATGCACTTTACTTTAATGCTTAGTTATTATCATGCTCAGTTCATTGAACTGACCCGTGTTAGCAATTTTTATAGATGGACATCGTAAGTGAAAAAAGAAGACAATTTTTTTATGATGCATTGGATTATTTAATTCTAGATCTTATGTAAAGAGTTTCAAATCATTCTTAAGTTGTAATGAAAAAGAAAAGTGATGTTCTTTTAAGATCTTAATTTTGATTGACATGCAGAATGTCTAAAATGCATAATCTTGTAAATGTATATTTTTCATCAGGAACTAAAAGGTTTTGTGTTGGACTAAAATTTGTGATGTGAATACTTTTGTACTTGTATGATGGAAATAATAGTGATATCTTTGTGGTATTCTTATATCTATGTATACTATTGCTTTTATAAGATAATGAGTTAGATTAAGGAGATAGTATAATATCCCTTATATTAATGAACTTGTTAAATTGCAAGGATGCCATTCTCTAATTACACAACTATAGTTTAATAATGAAATATGATTTGGACATACAATTAAACTATATAAGTAACGAACGATAAAAAGGTTATGTTAAACCTAACATCTAACCATGAAGAGGAAGAATCTTCCTCTCTCATGGAATGAAACGTAAAATGAATAGTGGTATGATCTTCTTTAATCGTTATACTTCATTTATAAAGTAAACACTAGCTGAATCTAAGTGGATGACACACTTGATTTGGACAGCTAGGTTGCATTAAGAATTAAACGTTTGATTTTTTGTCCTGCTTTTGGGATAATTGCTTATTATGCCATGTTAACTAATAACAAATGCAAACATGAATTAATGAAGTTATCTATATCTAATCAAAGCTAGTGATGGATAAAGAACTTAAGGAATGTTGGAATTAGGGTTAGGCATGGTTTCGTAATATGAATTTCTAATCCAATTTAATAATGATTAATGACCGCTAAGGGGGTATTTACATCTTGATGAATCAATTCTAACGGATGTTGGCACATGCAAACTATAAGACTGTACCCTGGACTTCTCAAGGATACAATGTTGTAGTTGACATGTGGCAACACCCTTCCGTATTTGTTCATCTAGATCTACACAAAATTGGACTTGAACTTAGTTTCTCTCTAGGTCAAGTTAGTAGCATGTTCGGGATAGGTAGTAGCTTTCTATGACTTAGGGTACCTTGGCACATTCAGATGAGTTAGGTCAGCCGAGTATGCCCATATACCCTAAGTCATAGTGAGCGTCTTCCTATAATAAATTATGTTGCTAACTTGGGCTAGGGTCAAACCTTGGGCAAGTGGACTGACGGTAGTCAATAAAGACCATTCTAGATAATAGAAGAGTGAGGTGAAGGATGTATTTTGAAATGACAAGTATGCCATCTAGGAATAGTAACATGAACGGTATGTTGAAAATCTTTGGACAAAGTATCACAATCTACTGGTTGTGTTGTCCTATGTCACCTAGTTTAAAGCAACATGATGTCAAATGAATATTGGTAATAAATATTTAGATAGGTTCTTTAAATAGATCACTCAAGACCGAAATAGGGTAGGAGAACCAAATATAAGTAGTGTACATAAAGTATTCTATAATTTAAGTAAACATGAGAGATCGGTTGGTAACCGAGTCATTACAACCGCATATGGTTATCTCTGTTATGAGATTTATTGGCATAAAATGTGTGTTCTAAATGATGTTTTATTTAGAATAGAGAAAATTGTGTTTCAAAATTTTTTTTTCCCTTGTTTCTAAAGTCTTAAAATGGGAATGTTATACCCCAACAATAATTCTAATAAGTTTCCTTCCAGATCTTTTAAGAAAAAGTGTTCACCAATTCTGATGTCAATTTAGTATGGTCCCATCCATAGGGCATCAAACTTTCCATGTTTTCCCTTATCCTCATGCCTACTATCCCAGAGTAAAACCAAATCTCCCACATTGAATTCCCTAGGAGTTACTTTCTTGTCAAATATCTTTTTGATTTTCTCCCTAAAATTCAGATGCTTTTGGTGAGACTCTCTTCTTTCTTCATCTAACTCCAAGATTTGGTTTATTTTTTCCTCATAGGGATTTAATTCTCCTTCACTCTTAAGTTTTTGCAAGAATTGATAAGAACACAACTGCATGTGCAAAGGAAAAAGAGCTTGGACTCCATAAATAAGTTCAAAACGAATTTTTCCAGTAGCTCTTTTTGTAGTAACTCGATCTTCCCATAAAGTAAACTTAAGTTGTTCACCCCATTTTATTTTATTAGTTTCTAATTTCCTTCAGAGTATCTTAAGAAGATTCTTGTTACTTAACTTTTTCATTTCCTTGAGGAATTTAATTTGATGCACAAGCCAAGTTGATACCATATTCTTTGCACATAACTCGCTAATGGTTTAGCCTTCAAGCTCATAGAATTATTAGCAACTCTTTTTGTAGGTACTCCAAATCTACAAATGATGTTATTCAAAATAAAATCCATGACCATTTGGTGAGTTTCCTTTCTGGTGGGAATGACCTCAATCCATTTGGTGAAGTAATCAAGAAAGCAAACTTAATCCACTTATGTCTAACACTTGAAGCATATTATATTTCTCTAATGAAATTCATTCCCCATTATTTGAAAGGGGCTTCAATTGACATTGGTTGCAAAGGAAAGGGGTCCAAAATTTCATCCTTCTAGATAAGTTTTGACAACTTTCACATTTTATTATTAATACTACATTATCCTTGAATAATTATGGCCAAAAATATCCTACCCTCAAGATCTTGTGAGAAGTAAATCTTCTAGAAAATGGCCTCCACACACTTCCCCGTAGAACTCTAAAACTATTTTAAGAGTTTCTTCTTGATGACACAACCGAGTAATACCCCTTTTGGATTTTTCCATGCTAAACCAAAATCATTCATGACATATGTTTACAATGCTATTTTAAGTGTTCACCTCTCGATTCTTGTCTAGATGTCCAAGACATTCCAAATTATTCAAGTAATAGATTACATCTTTATAATAGACATAATTACTCATATTTGCTTGGGGGTCCATACTACTTTCTTCAATGAAATTTATCTCCATCACTTGTAAATTGATTTCATCCATCAACTTAGCTAATTCCAAACCTCTAACCAACTTAGTAGTTTGTATTTCCATATCATATTCTTACAACTTATTCACCCAATGACATCTCTTGCTAGATATTTCCATTTATGATAAAATGTCCTTAACCATTGTGTGGGGAACATAAGCTACAATCTTGGAACTTAAGATGTAAGGCCTAAAAATTTTGGTAGCTCTTACCAAAGCAAAAGCTTGCTTTTCCATGATAGTGTACTTCAAATTTACACCTTATTGGGCTTTGCTGAAAAAGAAATAGGTCTCTCATTTCCTCATTCATCATTTTATAACAATATATATGCAATGGTATTCTCAGAGGAAAAAGAAAACATTTGAAATGATTTCTTGTAGTCAGGACTTTCTAATACTGGGGAATTTTTCAGTGCTTCCTTTATTCCAATAAAAGCTTGAATGGATCCTTCTTCCCACTTAATCAATCTATCTTTCTTCAACATATTTTTTTATAGGAATGGTTATCTCAACAAAGTTGGAGATGAACCTCCTAATAAAATTTATTTGACCAAAAAATACTGAATAAAATTGTTAGATTTGGGGATAATAACCATACAAATTGCTTCCACTCTCTCTGGATCTATCATGACCCCTTCCTTAGATACAATATGCCCCAATAATTTTGATTTTTGGATTTCAAAATGACACTTCTTGGGATTCAGTGAAATCCAATACTCCCCGCATCTCGAGTAAAACGTTTTCTAGGTGGCCCAAATGGTCACCTCTTTTCTTTGAGAAGACTGTTATATCATCTTGATATACAACTATGAAGTCATTTATAAGGCGTACAAAAGCCACATCCATGTCTCTCTAGAAAATTTCTCCTAAATTCATAAGTCTAAAGGGAATACTGAAATAAAAATAAGTTACTCATGGAGTAGTAAAGGAAGTTTTAAAATGTTCATATTTCTTCACCACTACCTGATTATACCTTGAGAAACCATCCAATGTTGATAATAATTCAGATCCTGTAACCAATTACAACATGTTATCCATATTTGGTAATGGATAATTATCTTTTATTGATGCTTTGTTAAGATTCCTAAAATCCACACAAATCCTTATGTCATTCATTCTTTCTTCTGTGCAAAAGGTTTTCAACCCGGAAGAATACCTAAGAAAGTTATATGATTCCTCCATCTCTCAACTTTATCATCTCTTCTTTCATTTTGAGAGAGAGGAGGGTTTTTTTGGGCCTCTATTTCTTCCCGAATGATTTGGAATGGGGTTTTAGAGGTATCTCATGTTGAAATAGATATTCTCTATAATATTTCAATTCAAAGTATGACCAAGCCAAGCAATCTTTATATTCTCTTAGTAACTTAGTATAAGTTTGATTTTCTTCTTTTTCAAATTGTAACCAAACCATACCTTTCTAGGATTTTCTTAAGTCCCCAAGTTGCACTCTTCAAAATCTATAGAACAAGAAATAGGCCTATTAATTACTCTTCCAACACTGTCAAAATTAGATTCAAGGGATATTAATCCTCTAGGAATTTTTTTTTTTCAATTGGATCGCCTCCATCCCAAAAAGAGTCTATTTTACCTCACAAAGTTGAATCATTGGTTCTAAGTCAATATGATAATTAGAAAATTAATCTTTTCTCTTCATAAATATATGTATTTGAGAATCATCCTCAAATACTTGCCATTGTTTAACATTATTAGGTATAGAAGATCTAGCTAATACTTCAACATCATAATTACAAAATGGAGATATTGTATAGTTGAAAAAATGTGATGCAATAATGACCAATCTATTAGATCCTACGTTCGATTCCTTTCATGATATAGAATATTAAATGAATCAAACATTTCAATAAGGCCCCATACTACATGCTTGTAGATGTTTCATTCATTGATTTTTATTTACATGTAGTTTTCTTAATTATTTCTCAATCAACTTAGAATATCCCTTAACAATGATATCATTAATTCCATGTTTCCAAGCAACTCTTAAACCCAAGAGAAATGCCTCATACTCTACAATATTATTAGTACATTCAAAATTTAATTTGAATGAAAAGTTAAAATATTCTTGTTATGAGGATGTGAGGACTATTCCAGCTCCACTTCCCAGCAGATCGTGCTCTATCAAATTTCATGGTCCAAGGAATACCGAAATCTTGTAAATGAGTAGCAGTATTTATGCATTGGTCTTCAAAATCAACATATCCTATAAAATTTTCCAAATCAGTGTCAAAAATAATACCTCATAAGAGGCATTCATGGGATCTTTAATAATGTGGAACATCTTTTCCTCTCCATGCAGCTTCACTAAATTTCCTTCAATAGGTATGGTGGCAAAAGACACATCCATCTGTACACTACCTCCCACACTTACAACCCATTTTTGTGATAACAACATACCCCACTTAGCAAGGAAATCAACAATGACCACATTCATGGTCAAATATTTACCAAGGTAAGTAGTAAGCTGAACAAATAGTCCTTTCACATATCCAATAACCAAGACTCACTAGAATCCATTGCATGAAATTTTCCAAAAGTTTTTGTTATCTTTATATTTAACTCATTCATCACCTCTAAGGGCATTATGTTACATGAGGCTCCCGATTTCAACATAAAGTTATGAAACAATTTATCACTAATAATCAAGGAGGTAAAGAATGGATCAACATCGAATTGATAATCGACCAAGGAAGTTCCTAAATAGATCTCTCGGGGTTCCCGATACTTTCTTTTTCTTGAGGGGCTTTCACTTCAGTTGTAGTAGGAAAGACATCCACATTATTTACATCTTTACTTATAACAACTATCTCCTCTTTGAATCCTAAATACTCAAATTTTCTTCTATGCTCAGGATTCCAATAAAATAAACAATGAGAACAGAACTTTAATTTGGCTCAAAATCTAAGCCATATCACAAGTGACATACTTGGGAAGAACTATGTTGGGAGACAAAGTAATTGTTTTTTCTGATGGGATAAGATCTTTTACTGCTTGAGCAACATCAGATGTACTTGGTTTAGTAGCAACAACAGGGCCTTTATTTGGCATATCTTTCTTGGGAACATTCTTGGGGATATTGGTCAACAGGGGTGTTTTGTTTTTGAAGGTGGGATAGACCCTTTAACCACTCTGCTTCGAAGGTTATAGTCCTTTTCTTGAGCCATAACAACATTCATCAGTAGCTTCCTATCTTCCTTAGAAGGAATACCCCCATCATATTTTTTAATCATCAATTCCCTTAGATACTAAAAATCATAGTTAGGTAATTCAAAAGAAGATTGAACCATATTTATATCAATATTAGTAGTAGGAAGAAGAGAAAATAATTGTTCCAAATAGTTATAAAAGGATTCAACAGTTCTTGCACCCAACAATTTAATAGAAGTAACCCTTGTGGTGTAGTATTAACACATTCCAACATACAAACATCACCAAAAATAGCTTCATTAGTGACATCATCATCAACATTTGGGTCACAAGGAGAATTTGACAAGAAACATTTATCACACCATTCAATGATATGATCTTCTTCAACCACATATACCTTAGTAGTCAATGGATTAGGTACTATTTTGTTTTATCTAGGGTTTTGTTGCTTATTTCATGACCCTATTGGTTCTTTTCCTCTATCATCTTCTCTATTGTCACCTCCAGGATGAATTCCAAATCTATTCTATCCTTGAAGTTGATGTTGAGCTTGAGTATTTTCCCTTATTCCTTTCAGCTCTAGAAAGTTTGTAAGAAATCTCCTTAATCGCCCTTGCTAAGGTCTTGACTACTTCCTCTAGATCCACTGCCTTGCTTGTCTGAGGTTTTTCTGGGTTAATCAATTTGACACCCTCCCTTTTTTGAGGCTTCCCATCTGCCTTGATATTATTATCGATTTGCACAACCATAGAAAAATCATTCCTCAATGTTCAAGGATTTTTATCTCTCAGGTAATAGGCTATTTTTTGTCAAAGGCATCTGAATATTTGATTAGACAAGATTCATCACTAGGTCTCATATTTATAGGTAGTCTTGTCAAGGTTTTATTAAATATGGTATTAAAATCCTGAATAGGTTCATTCAGATTTTTCTTTATATTTTCAAATTCAGTGAGAAGAAACCTAGGGCCAATTTTATCACCATAATATAACTTGAAGGCATTCTTCATTTCTATCCAAGAATCAATTGAATTATTAGGTAGTGACTTGTACCATTTCGTGGCATCTTCATATAGAGTATGTATAAATAGTTTTACATATACATCCTCATGTTGTATTTCAAAATATTCCATAGAATTTAGGAAGAGTTTAAGATGCTAGTCTCCACTTATTACATTATTCCCTGAAATATGGATAATCTATTTTGGACTTCATGTGGGACCTCATTTGGGTAACCAACCATCCCATGAAAATATATAGGTTTGTAAGTATTTACTACAAATGGAGGTCTGGGTGGAGGTTGTGCCATATTATTTGGAGGAGGCATTCTGATAGGAGGATTAAAATGGTGGGGAACTAGAGGTCTCTGAGGGAATAGAGTGTGATCTTCAAATTATTGATCCTTTAATGACTCAATTTCACAAAATACTCTATTATTTCTAATCAATAAAGGAGGGAATTGAAGAATACCTTGATCACTTGTAAATGAAGGACCCTCCTAAGCTAGAGTATATAAATTGGCACAAGGACTACTTGATCTAGAACTGTCTAAAGTATTGGAGTAGTCTTCCACTAAAGGTTGATTAGTTTCAGCAACAAGTAATTTTTTTCTTCTGACCTTTGATCACCCAAGGATTTCCAGACTTGTTTTATCCTTAGATTAGTCTTTCCCAACTCATGGAACAATCGTTTGGAAGATCTGATTTGAAGAAGGATATCCTTTTAGATTTTTGAAATTAACAAGTTAATCAACAAATATTTAGATATTTTGCACCAGTTCTCACCAGATTTCTCACAGAAGACAGAGTCACAACTAAGGTCTTACACCTTAGTTGTGTTGATCACTTGAAATAACTTTTTGAATGATGACTTTACATGCAAATGAGTAAAGCTTTGAGAATTTTCATAGTCTTTTCTTAGGATTTTCCCAACGAAGTCAAATTTAATGGAAATCTTGCTTGTCTTCGGGAAAATATAAAGATAAAAATTCAGACCGAGCTATATTTTAACAAAGATCAATAAAGGACTGGGTTCTGAACATGAATTTCTATCATATAGACTGCAAATGTTACCAGAGACACGTATTTTTTCTTAATTCTAGGAAATAGTCCCAAGAAGCGGTGCTATAAGAATGTTAGTACCCAAATTTACACCTCCTTTTGGGCGGACAACATTAGTGAGTCCTGTGATATTCTTTGAGGATGACATACTTTGTTTATGTCATTTGGTAGTCGGGGAAGATGTCTGAAAAACTCATTTGAACCTAGCTTTAGAGGGACTGGGTGAAATGTACAAAGGGGATGGCCTTCCCTACTACTGTAGGCCCTACTTTTGACTTGGGTGAGACAACCCTCTGGTGTATCCTAAAAATGTAAAGGGATAATTGAAATCTTCAATCTCCTAACTTCCTTTTGAAAACATATAATTTAGTCTTGCACGAACATGGCCAATGAATGCACTATTTAACTCTTACAAGTTATCACACTAAAAATTCATATGTCATTCCAATTAGACTTGGGTTACTCAAAATAAAATTAAATTCCATCTTCTCTTACATATTTATAGAAAGTGAAGTAAAATTTGCAAAGTCCCTTAAAAAATTCTTATAGGTAAAGAAAACATATGTGAATTATAGGATTCGAGCATTAGTAGGTTTATTTTTGTATGAATGGGAGATTAAAACAAGGTGAATTTACTATGACAATTTTCTTGGAATTCCAACAATGCCTCGGAATCATTCTAGGTAAAACGACACTCAATTGGTCGAGGAGTTCCTGAGAGAAAGTACACACTCATGGAAGCCCAAGAATGCATGATTTCATACAATATTAAATAAATTGCACATGAAAGACCATATTATTATCTTGACAGAATATTCACAACTCACTACCTATTACGCCTAAGGTACACTCAAAGGATTACAAAACTTTTAGAAAAATAAGGGCATCATTATGAATTTAATACAATGTTTGGTACTATGTGAAAAGAAGGCTCTTATTACACTACAAATTCAATTACCAAAATACCACCATTAATACCAAATCTAGTGTAACTCAAAGGATCCATAAACATAAGATTGTAACAAGAAAAATAGTTGACTGATTTAAAGTATATTGTATTAAGAACAAAATGTAACAAATCTTAATGAGCATGCACATAGTTCATTTTCAGATATTCAATTTCCTTAACAAGGGAACATAAAACCTATGATGTCAATGTTTATCAATGGTTATACAATTGTAGACATCTTGACACAAGAAGATTTGAAGAAGTAAAACACCTCACAGAATATCATTAAAATTCAGATTTCAAGAAATAACATTAAAATCTCTATCTCTTCTAAAATTTAGAAAATTTTAAACCCCCTTCGATACAAGAACACGCCTCTCATATCTATAAAATAGTTTATTCTTCCCTTATTTGATTTTTCCCCCAAAACTTGAATCCTTTCAAGGTATATTCTTAAGGAACAATGTATGATTCTATTACTTTGAAAATATCTCATTCCATATCGTGCCATGTGGAGAAATATTTACAAATGTTTCCAAGTGTATATTTCATTCTTCTATGATGACTGGGGTGCCATGTCATTTATTTGACATCATCAACTTGATCATTCCTATTTCGGGTAGGTTGAGAAACCTTTTTTAATGATTTTTTGAGTGCCCCCAAATAGTTTGATTTGATGTTAATCATTCCCTCCTTTGGGAATCCAACTTGAAACAGAAAAACAATTATTTCCATATCTTTTTGAGATGAGTATTTCCACATATGTTATTTTAGATCAGGCCAATTACCTCCTTTTTGAGTGATACCGGTCTACTTTAATTTTTTTCCCCTCATGTAGATATCATAGACAATCTCAATAATTAATTCACCATGATTTTTCTCAATTTAACTCATCAAGCATCATCTTCACTATAAATTTCTACCTTTTATTCTACAAATTCACATCCCTTATTTTAGGTTCAAGTGTAAGAAGCTCAGTGAAATTATTTGTTTGTAAGATGGTAGGAGTAGCATTAGCATCCAATTTGAAAGAACTTTCATCTGAGGATTTGAATTCAATATTTGACTTGTCGGGCCTAGATGAAGCATTTGTGAGGATGCTGTTATTTGAGATTGTAGATCAAGAAGACTACAATGGGCCACTGACAACTCAAGCTATTCAAGTATCTCTAATTTGAAGACTAATCAGATTAGTCCCATTTTATCTTCTTTCCAGATGATGTACTTTCATCTGTTCAGGTGGGAAAATCAAAAGACTCCTGAAGGATTGAAGCAATTTTGGCTTAAGTGCAGGTGTAATGTGAAGGGTGTAGTTGATAACACATGTCCCTTCATTTGTAATGAGGAATTTATTGTAAAATAAATTCTTGTAGAATCTTATGTGATTTATAGACACTCTTCTTTCTCTATATCACAAGGTGATTGAGTTAGAGAAATGTGTTTCTCCTTTGGAGAAGATGCCACCAAAATATTTTCCTTCACATCCTCATGGAGTGTCACCATTCTTCATGAAGAAATACAGGGTGGGTCCATCTCTTACCCTTCTACTCAAAAATTACGAAATTGCCGTAGTTTCACTCCCAACTTTTGCAAACACCTCCATTCCATCTTCTACCTTCAAAGCATCATGGAAGAAATCTATTTCTAATGGTGGTTTAGATCTTAAATAATGGGTTTCATATTACAATAAGAAATTAGAGATGATTAACATTTTTATGCTCTTAGAGTGAGTGTCAATGAGCTTATGGATCTGGACATGTCTCGTGGTTTGGCAGGGATATTTTATTTGTACAAATGGTTGTTGGGACTAAAGAATTTGTAGTTAGGAAAAATAGGCTTTTGAAGAAGATTCCTCTTTTCAGAGAGGATCTCTTAATAATAGAATAACTAAGTGTCTTTCCCCTTTTCCCTTTTTGATATAATATCAAGAATGTATGTAAATATTTTCCTAGGTTGGGGCCCCTATAGAACCCCATTTTTTATTTTTCTCACAAATGTAGAAAACTCAAAGTGTTACAATGAATTTCATGTTCATAATAGATTCAAGTTTCTATCAAAATGAAATCATAGTGCATTACATTGTTTCACATGCATAATTTGAAATTTGTAGATTCAAGAAAATATACAATTATCAAGAATAAAGATAAACAAAATGATGAAAGAAAGTTTTGAGGAAACAAGCCTAAGCTTGTTCATGGTACGTTGGGATCAACTTAAATTCCTTTGATACCCTTCTCCCATGCTTCGGTATTATTTCATTGTATACATCGAATTTATGAAATATTCTATAGATGTCTTCTTCATCGGCCCAACATGGAACATGAGTATTGTACACTATCTTTTCATCATTTGATCAAATTATCTCATTAAAATCCTACTCTTCCTCATCCCTTTTGATAATTTGGTTATCGGTTGTTCCATGGTAACAAACCTCTTAATAACACTATAGTTGAAAGGGAATTCAAAAATTATTTCATCAAAAACCTGTGTCAAGGAAATTGTTTATGAGCTTCCATAAGTAATTATATTTTCATCAGTTATCTATTTTTCAAATATACAATCTAGATAATCAATGCATTCTGCAATTGAGACCCTTCTTGTACACAATTTTTCTTTGACCTCAATCTCAATTCTTAGTTGAATTGCATCCAGGTAAGTATGTTACATGCCAATTTATTCTGGTGAAAAATCTCTTCTTCTTCTATCAATTGATCACCTAAATCAACTAATTCCTCAAATTTGGGTAAAATACCCTACCAATAATACAATTCATCAATGCATTTTTCTTTTTGTTCTTTGGCATCATTGACTCTTTCTATTAAATTATCATAACATCTCACTGTATCCTCTATAATCTTATTTCCTTTTTCAGATAACTTCTCCTTCCATTTATCCACAACATTAAATTTTTCCTTGGACTTAAATACTTCATTTAAGACTACTGGGGTCATGGAAGGAGTTATTTCCTACCCTTCATCTATAGGGTGTATCCATTTCGCACATATGAGGACAATAATTTGATCTTTTATTTAAGTTGTTTCTTAGTTTCTTTATATTCATCCAAATTATGAAACAAACCACCAACAACCACCGTAGCATCCTACTTCAAGCTTTCTCGGTATGTTTTTAAAATGAGATATGTGTAACATTATAATCGATCATTGTGATTTCACCTTTAGCTTGTCACCCTCTGGAGTGAATATTTGAAAGTATTGAATCCTTGTTGATCTACATGGGTTTTAGTTAGGATTCGATCCTCTTAGAAGCTCTTGTGGGTTTTGGGAATATAATATTTATTATATCCAATGTTTCTTCTTCAATTGTATCCTTTTTTTATAGGAAGGAGTGCTCCTAACCATCCACTTGTGAGAGTACATCCCACACTCACTCCTTGTGATGTGGGTTGTGGAGTTTTAGAGAAAACTACCAATTTTTTTGGATCCATCTTGTGGATCTTTGTAATAATGGTACCTCTTCTTGTAGCTTTTCCACTTATATTGTTGGATTTTGGATTCATCATGCAATGTTATTTTTCTAGATGTTCTTTCTTTTGTCCCGAATTTGGGATTGGCTATCATTTATCGAATCTTACTGATAGATGTTGCTTCTCGCTTGTCTTTTCCTTTCAGAACAACCAATTTTTCTCACTCTACATCTAGGTTTTTTTTCAAATATTTTAATTAACTTTATACTTCAGGATCTAAATACCCATATATTTAAATCAAACATAAACATTAATGCAATCCATTTCTAATAACTCTCATAAACCATGTGTAGCTACATGAGAGTATACAAATCATACTTGATCCTCCTCAACACTCTTTAAAAGATAATACAAGTGTATCCTTTGGATTTTTTAATTAATAAATAATAATTAAGTGTTACTCTCTAAGTGTCTACCAGGGTTTCACGATGAAATCCCACTAGGCATCTCCTAGCTTAGATCTTGGTGATATCACGATAGTGTAATCAATAGTTACACTAATGTTATCAAAGTTTCAGAGACATATATGGCATGCTCAGTTCCTCAATGACATAATTTCCATTGGAAAATTGTCATATCACCTAATCACTTATTTAGTTATATGGATTAACATTCAACAATGGTGTTATAAACTTGAAACATTGTATCTTAACTAATTTACTCATGACAAGTTACCTTATATTTCGTAATAATTTCACCATGGATGAGTCATGCCTAGGGTCCTACATCATAGTATTCCAATAGGTCGAATGTAGTTCCTTTAAGTACCTTACATACCCTTCTACCTATAAATTTCAGATAAAATTTTAGCTCACTTTGCATCGATCAAGATTGCACCTCCAATCTTTATTGTTACACAAATAATGATTCCTTTCCAAACCGTGTAGGTAATTCTCTCTCTTTATCAAGTGAGTAAGCAATTATCAATGTTATACTTTTCCATATCAATAATATGCATGGTTTTCATACTATTTATTAGATATGATATATTGTATCATTTTTGTTAGCCCATTTAATCAAAGCATGAAATCATTCTAACAAAATAATAACAATTCATTTCAATCTAGGTTGTATTCAAGTAATGAAAACACCCATAAATGTCCCATACCAGTTATGTGAGTTGTGATTACAAGAATCCTAACTAGTTTTACTTTTCCATAGTCACCTTCATAACCCAACAGTCAAGGTGTATCACTAAAGGACTAATATTTCCAAACATCAATAGTTGTGTTGCCTTATTAACTATATTGCAATTTTTACCCTCAACCATATTATTATGGTTACTCTTATGAAACTCAACTTAATTCCTTGAGAGGTAGATTTATCTTAACAAAGGAAGTGGATATAATAGATTCACCCCGAGAAAAGGAGTGGGAGGTTTAAAATTTTGTTTTGGGTGGGAATCGAGAGGGATCCTGGTGCAGAGGATCACAAGGAACATGTGCAGGAGGGCATGAATGATGCTCATTTCACGATGGAAAGGGATAAGGTGGATTTGGTCAAGGACCCCTCTATCACGTGGGCAAGGAGTATGACATGTCAATCAGTAAAAAAGTACATTCCATCAATCTCTCCCCTTTTTGTAATGAAAAATGTGTTTTCTTGGAAATATCGATTCTCTAGTCAATCATGTTCGGTCTTCTATGGGTAATACCATTCGCGCAAAGATTGTCAATAATGAGACTCCAATTTTAAAGACTTCAATAAATGGGCAAATAGTAAATGGATGCCTAATGGGGTGATGTATGTCATGGTTTATGTTAATTCCTTTTTTTTTTATTCATCTTACTTTGGAGGAGGATTTCTTAAGGATTCTTACAGGAGGGCCTTGGTTCATGGGTCGTGTTGTGGTTTTGGTTCAAAAGTGGGTGTCAGGTTTCAATCCTTTGGAGAATGTCATAAAAGAATATCATGTATGGGTAAGGTTACCTGGCCTTCCATTGGAATATTAGGACCGGATATCCTTCATGGGATAGCTAAGGCCATTGGAGCCTTGGTCATTATTGATCTAGTTACCTGTGCTAGAACAAGGCTTATTTTTGCACGTTTTTGTGTAAATGTCACTCTTGAAACACCTTTACCAAGAAGCATTGAGATCAAAGCATCATGGGGTAGTCACACCCAAAATATTGACTACGAGTTTGCTCCTTTTATGTGTTTTTCCTACTTTAAAGCAGGACACAATATCAAATCTTGTCCCAAAGCTAAAGAGGAGGTTGCTTATTAAATCTTAGCTTAAGAAGACTAAGAACAAGGAGGATCTGAAGGGAAAGGGACCAATGCAGTTAAATGGTAGTGGACCATCAAAGGTCAATCTGAATGAAAAAAATTTAGAAAATCCCAAGGAAGTCACTCCAAAAGCACAGGTCAAGACAACTATTGAGGAATGGTAGGATAAGGTCTGTAATAGTGAGGCAACCCAAGATCCTAGGAATAATGAGGATATGGTGTTTTTGAATATTTTTAAGAGGATAATATAGTGGGTTCAATAGTCCCAGACTCTTTGGATGCAAGTTTATTTACTCAGAGTCCAAAGGAAGCTCTACTGGTGAGAAATATGTATCAAATGTTAGATGTAAATTTGGAGGATATATCTACTATTGTGGAGGATGCATAATGGGGACATGAACTTCATGAATAAATGGAAAAATAAGATACAAATGTAAGTAAGAAGGTGGATGATGTGGTCAAAGATATTACTTTTATGGTGAGCTCAAATTTTCTCATCCCTGACTCTAGGCCATCCTTTAACCATAATTCAACACTAAGAACTAGATCTAAGGTGGATGTAGGAGCAAACAAGGCATCCCCAAGAATACCTTTGGAGAAGGAAAACAAGGATAAAGTGACAAAGAAAGATATCATGGAAGGTCTCCAAAACCATTAGTGTTGGGTAAGAAATCCTCTTATCATAAATTATTTTGATCTCCTCGAACATTAGGGGCCTAAATTAGTGCAGTAAACATATGATTTTAAGGGATTTAAAAGAGAAAGAGAAACCAGATGTGTTAATGTTACAAGAAACTAAGATGAATGAAGTAAGGATGAAGGATTTTCAGGATTATTTTTGGAAAGATTCTGGATTTCACTTCATCAACTCCGTCTTTGGAGCCTCATGAGGTTTGTTGTGCCTATGGCAAAAGGATAAATTGGAAGGATTTCCTATCATCAATAGTCAACACCATTTAGCTATTTTTTTATGAAGTCAGATCTAGAAATCAATTTATCCTATCAAATGTCTATGCTCCTAATACCTCTATGGGAAGAAGGGAGATATGGGAGCAAATGACCACTTTCAGGAGAATGTTTAAAGATTTAAATTGGATTATTGGTGGAGACTTTAATATGCCTCTCATCCCTTCTGAGAAGAAAGGGGGTATTAATGTCTTCATGGAAAGTATGGAGGACTTGGGTAATTTCATGGGTTGGAATGCCTTAATTGATCTAAATCTCAATGGCTCTAAATTCACTTGGTCCAACAGGAGAGAGGGGGATAATATTATTCAAATAAGATTGGATCATTTTTTTTTCAATACTCAGTGGATTCAGCAACAACATTACACTCTCTCCACCCTTCCTAGGATCAGGTTGGATCACAATCCGTTAATCCTCAAAACTGATGTCAGAGCTCACATGGTTGGTCATCCCTTTAGGTTTGAAAAGATGTGGACTACTCACCCTAATTTGGAATAAAGACTTCAAGAATGGTGGAACATTGAAGTGAGAGGTAATAGTATGTTCAAGGTGACCACCAAGCTCAAAAATATCAAAGTTAATATGAAAGTCGGAATAAGGAAATTTTTGGAAACATTTTACTTCAAAAGAGATGAATAGTAGAATATATCAATATTTTTGAAGAAAACATGGAACATGTAGGGTGGAGCCCTGAGGAAAAAACCAAAGAAAATACCCTTCTTTCAGACTACCACAATATCCTACATTGGGAAGAGGTTTACTGGAAGCAACAATCAAGAATCATGTGGCTTAAGGAGGGGGATTAGAACACCAATTTTTTTCATATCTCTACTACTATTAAAGCTAATAAAATGTGTATTCAAGAGATCAAGAAAGATAATGGGGATATTACCAATGATGATAATGATATTGTTTCTACCATTGTTTCCTTCTTTAAAAACCTTTATGTTGAGGATCTTCTTAGTGATGAAGTTATTAAGGAAGAAATCCTTAACCTTTTTAAACTTGATATTATTCCTAAAGAAAATTAGGAGCTCATTGTTATCCCTGATGAAGAGGAGATCAAAGCTATTTTGGATGCTATGGAAGGTGATAAAAGTCCTATCCCAGATGGATTTTCAGATTTTTTTCTTCCAACTCTATTGGGATAGTGTTAATACTAATGTGGTTTCTACTGTTCAAGAATTTTTCCAATAATGCTACTTACTCAAATAGATTAATCATACTTTTATTGCCCTCTTACCTAAAAAACCTAGTCCTAAGGATCTTGGTGAGTTTAGACCTATTAGTTTGTACAATACCATGTATAAGATCATCTCTAAAATTATGGCCTTTAGACTTAGGGAGACCTTTGGTAGCTTCATTTCTTACTGCAACCAAGGGATTTTGTGCACAGTAGACAAATTCTAGACAACATAATTACAATTCATGAAAGTATTCATTCGGTGGAACTTTCTTGAAGGGAAGACACAATTTTGAAGCTAGACATACAAAAATCATATGATAGAATTTCTTGGGTTTTTTGTACTCTCTTCTTTCTAAGCTAGGCTATAATCCTCATTTCATTAAAATTATTCAGGCTTATACTAAGGATACGAGATTTTCACTTATCATAAATGGTAAACTCAATGGTTTTTTTAAAGCTAAAAGGGGATGAGACAAGGATATCCTTTATCCGCCTTCCTGTATATAATTGTTGAAACTTTGTGTAGATTATGCTTTAAATCCTAGAGATAAGGTCACATAGAGGGGATTAAGGTGGCCAGAGGTATAGAAAATGAATTTGTGCAGTAGTTTGTCGATGATACGGTCCTTCTGGGTCAAGTTGTTGTTCAAGAAGCTAGAAATATCAAATCCTTTACTAAGAAGTATGAAAGGGACACAAGATAGAAAATCAACTTTAGGAAAAGCTCTTGTTTCTTCATAAATGTGGGAAAGGAACAAAAATTAGATTGGCTACCATCCTAGATTATAGTATCAAAATCCTTCCTGATTCCTATTTGGGAATGCCTCTCTGTGGGAGTAAAATCGATGAAAGAGTGTGGAATATTATCTTAGAGATATTTCATAAGAAGTTGGCCTCTTGGAAAGGCTCCCTTCTCTCTCAAGATGGGAAGGATCAACTTCTTTAGAGAATTCTGCAAGGTATTCCTATGTTTATAATGTCCATCTTTATTCTTCCAAACAGAGTCAAGAATGTCATTGAAGGGATTCAGAAAAGGTTCTTATGGACTGGATCTGAGGATAAAAATAGAATCCCTTTGGTTGCATGGGACAAGGTTACCCAACCCAAGGATAAGGGTGGTTTAGGTCTTAAGAATATTCAGTTTATGAACCATGCCCTCATTGCTAAGGTTTGGTGGAGGCTCCATAAATAAGTTGGTATCTGGGTGACTATTCGAAGAGAAATATTTACTTCCCTTTGGTGAAATGTTGGATTTTTTCAGTGATTTGGTGTTTCTGAGAGGTTCTATTTTCTGGAATAATTTGTGTCAAACTAGGAAATTACTTATCAAAGGGTGAAAATGGAACCTTAAAGATGGATCTAAAATAAAATTATGGGAGGATCCTTGGGTGGAGGATGTTTCCCTAAATTTGAGAAATCCTTGGAGGAAATTTGGCATTTCTACTTTGATGAGAAAGGAGATCTTGTGTGAAATTATTGGGATGAGGAACATAGATGGTCCCCTATCCTTCCCCCTCCTTTCTTTCATGGGGATATCCAACCTTTTCATGAGTTAAATAGAAAACTAAGGGATATTCATATCCCTCCTATTAGTGTAAAGGATGAGATTGTTTGGAGAATCATTGATACTAGGGATTATGAGGTTAAATCTAGATATTTTACAAACTGTGACCATATGGATTCAAATTTTGTTTGGAGGAAATTTTGGAACAACCATCTTATCCCTAAGATCATTTTTTTTTGGGAAGTCATCAAAGGTAATATCCTTATGGTTGACCATCTAAGAAGGAAGGGAATGATCATTATTAACATATGTGGGCTATGTAATGACAATGAAGAAATTATCAGAACTTATTTATGGAATTCCCTTTCTCTTTTCAAGTTTTTGCTATGATCTGGGCATATTAAATGTGTAGTGGGTCCTCCCTAGTGATGTGTCTCTCTTACCTAAATAATGGAACTTTAATTTTCAGAATGACATGGTTAAAAAATGTGGAAGATGGCCTTGCCTCACATATTTTGGGGAATCTGGATTGAACGTAATAACAAGATTTTCAAGAAAAATTTAGTTAGCTCGAGAAGGGTTTCAGAAAAATTTCTACGGGATCTTAAGGATAACTCTAGGATCCTTAAATCCAAACAAGTCAGAGGGTTCTGAAGTGGGATATGGATGTGCTTAGGAACTTAGAGGCTGAATCCTCCTTCACCATTAAGGAAAAACTGAAACACATTGTCAAATGGATCAAACCGTCGGATGACTTCCAAGCTAAACTTGATGGGTTGGATCTTGTGATTAACAAAGTGGGTAGATGAGGAGGTCTTGTTTGTGACCATAAAGGTATTTTCATTGGTGCCTATGCGGGGCCTATAGGTAACCAATCAAACAATGTAGTGGAGGCCAAAGCCATGCTTTGGGGAGTTAGGATTTGTCATGACATAGGATTAAAAAATATGATTATTGAGGGTGAATCAGAGTGTGTCATTAATTCTCTCAAGGATAGAAGAAAGTGTGTCTAGAAACTTAATAATTTAATTATGGATGCATGTTCCATATTTGCTTCATTCGATCAAGTGGTCATTCAACACTCTTATCGTGCGGGGAACAAACTCGTGGATGTGTTGGCTGATAAAGGTACAACCGTGGTGGATTTAGAGATGTGGATTGGGACACATACTCCTTGGAGTCAAATGAATAAGATCGTTAATGATGATGTAATGTAGGAAGAATTAATTTTATGACATCCACGAGTTTACATGCTCTGGATTACGTTAGCACTTTCCTTTTTTTGAAAACCAACCTTGTCAATTTCATTTGTTTCTTGATTCAATG
The DNA here is from genome assembly GCA_018340775.1 of Taxus wallichiana var. yunnanensis. Taxonomy (NCBI): domain Eukaryota; kingdom Viridiplantae; phylum Streptophyta; class Pinopsida; order Cupressales; family Taxaceae; genus Taxus; species Taxus wallichiana. The sequence goes on from CM031239.1 coordinate 78,387,272, forward strand.
TCTCTCTCGGCTCTGCGAAGGTGTTTTTCTTGCAGGTTTCATAGGGGGTGATAGGGTGAGAATGGAGCCCACTAATTTTCTCCATCTCAAAAATTACATGGGTTTGTGGAAAGTTTTTCATAAAGGGGGTTTTACCAAATTCATTCGAAGGCTCAAAGTTAATGACCCTATCCGTCTGTTGAATTTTTTGTTGCCTAGAAGGATGGTAGTTTTGATTTTTGTGGGGTCCATATTGATGTCTCAGAGGAAGAAATTTATGAATTTATTGGGTTAAAAATGGAGGGCCTCAAAATTTTTAAAGACAAAACTAGGAAGAAGCATGAAATTGTGACTTTCTTTGAGGTTGGGGAAAACATTATTGCTTATGATGATGGGATTGCTCGCACTTGATTTCCAGATAGGTGGGAAGATTTTTGCATGGTTATCATGAATTATTTGACCCTTGAAGGGAAATTTTAAATTTTTTTTACCTATCATCTGTCTATTCTCAATCTCTTCCATCGAGATCAATCTATGAGCCTCGTTTATTTTCTTTATCGTTCACTGCTCTCAACCATTAAGGATTTTAAGAAGGAAAAGATGAAAATCCCCCTTCACCAAGGTCTCATCCTCCTTATGGTTCAAAGAGGTAAAATGGATATCCCTGTCCTATTCTTGATCAATATTCGATTAGGAAACCCTATTCTCTGAACTAACAAAGTTAAGAAATAGAAAGAGATTGACCTAGAAAATGACATTGTTGATGCCTTGTGCAATCTCAAAAGGGTACCAAGAATATGGATGATAATTCCATAAAAAGGGCCTAGGAACTTGCAAGTTTGGAGGTCCGACTTATGAGGTGATGCATCCTAGAATTCACCAATACAAGCCCAAACACCTTTGTCACATCACTCTGCCTATACCGAGCACTCACCTGAAGTATGCAAAGGTAGTATGCCCCTCTTTAGGGTTGTTGTTGTAGGATGTTAGCATGATGAAGAATTAAAGCATTCATATCCATATTTAATCTAACATTCTATAGAGCATTCCCTAGATCTAGATCTTAAAATATCATGAATAAACAATAATCACGGTGAAACCCTTTATGCAAGTAATAAACTATAACCATGATTAACATCTTGATTCAACCAATAACCACATATTATTAAATGCACTAATACACAAAAGCTTCCTTTACAATAATAGTAATATATGCTCATGCGCATATTTGATTTAGCAAGGCATAACCTCATAATAAATTATCTCTTACATCTCTCATGCTACATATTTCACTACATATTTATAAGGGTGGTGACTTTCCCTTCACCGCTTATCTAATCCCAAAAAGGTTGCATGTTATTATTAGTTGCACACCATTACAAAAATAGCCACACATATAAGTGCGCGAACAATAGACTCCTTTTAGTTAACTACCAGTAGTAGATCTATTCTCATCCTGTATCCATGCAAAGTGCTTCGTATCGATCCTCCAAAAATAGCCAATGCGTGTCGCACAAGTCTTTGACCGGTTTGTGTGCTCCGCATGCTATCTCAAAAATAGATCCTCATCATGAAAATGGCTAAGTCCCGAATCTGTCTCTCTTATTCGCGTGTGATCCTTTCCTAAGCCTCCCACACTAAATTCCATACTTTAACTGATAAACATTACCCCACACTAATTGCATTGCTACCCCGGAAATGGTTTTATCCAAAAATGAATCAAAGAATGTGAATAAAGAGATAGAAATATTTTTGATGAATAAAATAATGTTTTTTCCTGTTGTGTCCTCTACGTCGCTTGAATAATTAGTTTTGGATATTATTATTTTATTTCCACCTCTAAATTCTACCAATCATTGAGCGTGGCTTCTATCTTTTCTGGGATATCCACCATAATTGACTCTAACTCATCCTTTGCAATCTATCCCTTCTCATTCTATAAGAACAACACAATGCTGGAAATTACAGTCAATCTTCCTTATAATAAGTCCATCTATTGTGTGATGAGTTTCCCAAGCTCATCCAATATTTATTTGTGTGGTTCTTGTGTTGTTGTAAGGGCATCACACTTTTGCTTGATAAGCACTAATCATTCTATGCAGCCCAATGTTTCATCTTTCATGGCCTTCAGGACTTCATTATCTTCCAAAATGGTCCTAGTTCTTATAACGAAACTCGACACTATATAAATATTCAGCACTTGATCTTCCTTCTTTAATTCCTCCTACAAGCTTTGAAGCAACCTCTCATATGATGCAATCTTCCACATCATTGAATCCTTTTCCCACTATGCTTATTGTGTTGGATCCTTTGGTGTTGGCATGTAGAGAGGTTCATCTTCAAGGACTAATTCCACCAAGGTACTCAAATAATGCATTTCGAAAGAAACATTTTGAGTACCTTTGGCTCTAAATGTGGATTTTCTTTCATGATATTGTCCCACACTTCCTCTTCCATGCCTGATGAAAATAAAGTTTTTCTTTTGTGCCAAGTCTTTCTCTTGCTTTAGGCATACTATTTTACATCCTTAGTCTTGATCTCCTCCTCGGCGCCCTAATTGTTGTAGCCTTATCCATATTTCTTTCTCGAGTGTGGTATTCGCAATCTACCTTATCTACATTGAAGGTTATGTGGCACACATCTAAAAGCTGGTGAACTGATGCCTAGAAATATCATGTTGTGAAGGCATATGGTAATTTGCACCATGGGCTCCAAGCCCCATCCTTCATGGTGAATCGTACGATAACAAAAAAATGCTATTAGGCGCAAATCGTATAGCCTTACCACCACCGAAGGTAGCTCCTTGGGTATGTGCCTTTGTTCTTCAAACGCCATGTGATGTTTATCATACCAAATCTCTGCCCTCTACTTGAATGGTCCGCTCATTGATCCATCATACAAGTACTTGCCAAATATTTCTGCAGGTGACTTGTGTTGCTGGGGTACTCCCAAATCTTCTCATTTGGCCCATTGTGCACTCCAATCTCCATAAACACCAAAGACAATAAAATAACGCCAAAAATTATTCCATCACCTTTCCACGCTTCTTGATGATTGTATTTGCTATGTGATCTATGATATTTTAGACCACTCCTTGAGATATCTTCTTTGTAATGTGCATCCACATTGTGTTTACCTACAACCACCTTTCTTGGTCATTCAAATTTGTCACCAAGTGTGCATCTTCTGAACTATTGGGTACTTCTTCAATTTTTGATGTCCATGCCGCGCGCACCTTTGGTATACCCCAAATCCTTCCTTATCTCTAGGATTACGGCCTTATCAGTTAAATCACTCTCCAAATCCGATCATGAAGCCCTTAGTCTTGTTACTATTGAAATCAAGGTAACTATGATTCTTACCCTCCGTCTAGAGAAGTAGAAGAAGTCCTCATGGACTCTGCTCATCAACCACCGATAAAATGGTTCATACTTTTAGAATTATGGTAGCTCATATAACGGGTAGACTCCAATTTACTTTAATAACTTTTCACTAGTGTCATCATACACCGAAGCATATCTTCTATTGTGTGCTTGTTCATTTTTGTGCTCAATAACGCATCGAGCTCCTTCTTATTAAGCGATGGTCAATGGTTGTAATCACTGATTTTACATTGTCAGATGTGGGAATCCCATTCTTGTCCCACAATCACACCCTTTGGATACTGCATTTTTGAGAAATTACTCTCGAGAGTAATTTCTTCTTCCACTTCAACCTTTTTATTCCCTTTTACTCCTGCTGCGGGTGCTTTCTTCGGTGCCATCGAAAAATCTCTCTTTTCTTCCCTCTGTATAATCGAGCAAGTTGAAACCCTAGTTCAAATTTCTATGCCCTAGTGGAAATCACGTGCCCTAGCTCATTTGTAACTCATCTTCTTCACTTAAACTCTTCACCTATGGGAACGCAAGCTTCTCCTTTGCACAAACCTCATCTCCATGTCTGGTTTCACACTCTTCACACCTCAATACAATTTCTTTACTATTTCACACTTAACTCTTTTCAAATTCTCTAGATTGCAATGGTAAAAATGAACTCACATCCCGTCCTTATATAGAATTTCAAAAGTAAGTTCATTTATTGCTCCTTCACCTACCAACAATCCTCTCATTAATCGACCATTTTTTCATTCTTTTGGCATAATACATCTTCACGCCTAAGCTATAACCTTCTAGTGTGCCTTCCTATCCTCTAGCCCACAGACTTCTCTTTAGTGCACCTCCATACACCCGAGTACCTTGCCACTATCCCTTCCCTTGGTAGTTCTCATGGCCTCACGATTACCTCGCGTTATACTTGTTTCATCATCTACCTCCATCTTTGGTCCCCATTTCGAAGTAATCATTTTTTCAATTTTCCCACTTGAAAAGCACTCGTAGTAGTTAGTTCCTTTCATATGTACTTATTTTCATCATTCTTGTACCTAGATATAAATAACCTACCCCACACTAAGGGTGTGTGCATTCCTCTGCGCATAAAAATGATCCAAATAGTAATTAGCTTATGGCACGTAAATGAACTTATTACACAAACACACCAACTAAATTGATAAAGCATATCGAAAAGAAGGAAACACATAAAGGAAATGTATAATTAAAAAACCTAATATAAATGGAAACAATGCCTTATTACAAACACCAAGAAGACTTATTTATAGTAGGGCTTCACCTACTCGTTGAAGTAAGCTTGTTATCCAATTTTCACCCCGGGTAAAATTGATAACATGCATCGAAATACTCAAGTCCCAGGAAAATAGATTGATTCAAGGCAAAAAATCAAGTTTCTAGTGTCCCCTCGAATTTTTTCTAACTCCCCTATCCAAGTAGAAAGGAGCAAGTTCTAAAAAAGAGTGAAAAAATTGCAAAAAACAAGCTTGGGCCAGAAAAATCATGAAAATTGGCTAAGTCCTGGTCCAGGCGGCCCTTGGGATAGTTGGGACGTCGAGGTGTGAACCAGCCGAAAAGCCTCCAGGCGGTCCGCGAAGCAAAGGGACAGCTGGGACATTGGGACACGTGGGACGCGGAAAGTCGATCCAGCCGAAGGTGAGAAAATTGACTAACTGTTACACAGATAAGGTTGGGACATCTGGGTGAAAAGGTGCGAAGGACGCGAAAAGGTGAAGCGGCCGCAAAGAGGGACAAGGAAGCCCATTTAGGTCGGTTCGGAAGAATTTGTCCCAGACGATGGGACATTGGGACATAAGTACGCGGCGACGCGGGGGAGAAAGGAGCTGAAAGCCAATCAAATCACGCCACGTGTCATAGGCCGAAAGAGGGACAAGGAAGCCTGAATCGGGTGGATCGGAAGAATTTGTCCCAGACAGTTTGGGACAACCGGGCCAAAGGGACGCAAGGGACGCGAAAATCCAGTAGGCCCAAGGATGAATCAGGAAATGCCACGTGTCACAAGGGAAAACGTCCAAAATTTCTAAGGGCAAGATTTGAAGCGTTGGCCCGAGCCAATAAAAAGAGGACACGTGTCCTAAGGAGAAGGGGAGTGCAGAGCTCATGGAGAAATTAGAGAATTTGGCAAAATTTTTGGCCAAAAACTAAAAGGTGAAGGATGACCCGGCACCCCTGTCCTCCAACCAGATCATGCCACGTGTCCCAAGTGGTGGGGACGTTGGGAAAAAATGAATTTTTTTCCAAAAGTTACAAAAACAAAAAAATTTCAAGGAAAACCCACAGGTAAGGAAAGGAGAGAGAATTGCTCATCCAATCAGTGCCCGACACGTGTCGTCCAGGTGGCAGAGCACGGGAAAAAATTTCAAAACCCATTTTTTCCTGTTTTGTGCCCTAAATCTTCAGATCACCATATCTTTTGATCCAGAGCTCAGATTTGCACGTTCTTTATATCATTGGAAATCTTATGGAATTCTCTACATGATTAAGGGTTAATCTTGAATTTTAGTTCGATCTAGGAGATAAAGTTAAGAAACGCCTCGACGCATGTCCATGGCCAAAAATGACATTTCAAGCGACCAAATTTAATGCGAGAATGGGTCGCATTCTCCTCAATTCGGTCAAAAATGAAAGGGTATGGGTTTTAAGGCCCCCATGCCATTTAATGCATTTACATAAGAGAGGAATGGGATCCCATGTTTTGTACGTTTTCTCTCTCCGGGCTCAACCCATGCAATGTAAAAGCGATTTGGCTCATTTTCAAAGGTGGAATACCTTTTAGCATAGCGAGACTTCTTCTTTCACCTCCAGCAAGTGATTGTTGCAAGGATCAGACCTCTTCAAATATTGTAATAGGTTTTACCTCTACGAGGTTGTAATGCGATGGTTTTGACATTGGAAATGATAATGCAAGCTTTGTGAATGAGTTTCAGTCCTTTGTTTGTGTTATTTGCTTCATTTCAGATCCTAAATTATATCTCATCACTGTGTATGTTTTATGCTACAATATTTGGTTTGTGTCTATTTGCATGAAAAAATATTCACCACTCCTTTTGGTGCATCACCATCTTTAGTTAGTTTCAATTTTTGCATTTCTATCCTGTCTCCTTGCAGGTTTAGAGTAGGATTAGGATCGAACCTCTGTAGTTGTGCAAATATAGATCTAAATCGGAGGAGTTTGAGGAACCAACCTCTAATTTGGAGATTCCTCTCTCGGTTTCACAAGTCCCACACTTGGAGAAAGGTTTCCATGTTGTGCAATCACCTTTGGATGCAAATATTAACCTAGAAGCTTTGATGTGCGTCCGGGTGTCTTTGTGACTTTACAACAATAGTTTTGGCACACTCGGTGGGACATAGAGGTCTCATTTTTATTACAACAAGGTTGATGTGCATCTGCTACAATTGTCTTGCTTAAAAAGAGCTATTATTTGCATATCTGGTGACTCAAGGGAAGAATCAACTGGTTTCAAGCGGTGCAGGCCTAAAAAATGATGAGAAGAATCACCACAAGGTCAAGAGTTGGAGAAGAAGAAGTGTTGTTTGAATACCGTAATTATCTCCAAGAAGAAGGCAAAGAGGAAGAAGGATTCAATGGTCTCCATCTCCACCAAATAGAACTCTCTCATCTCCTCCCTGGTAGGCCTTTCATTCGGTCAACAAGGGTTTTAAGACCAATTAGAATGGCACAAAACAACCCCTATGTCAACTTCAGGTAGTGAGCCCACTTGCCCTCAATGCACAACATCCAATTCCTATTGCAGCCTTGAAGAACATTCCCTACTTCATTGGAGAAAATCAGACTACTCCAGGTGATCATGTTAAAGATATTGCTAACCTTTGTGCAATCCATGAAATCAATGAGATGCAAGTGGCTGTCAAGTTACTGGCATCTTCATTCAAGGGTAAAGCATTGCAATGGTTTAGAAGCCTTGGAGCTGGTTCTATCACAAATTGGAATCAGTTGTGTATAGCACTTCATGAGCAATTTGGAGAAAAGGGAGACAACTTGTCTCTTTTGGAGCAGCTGACAACCATCAAGAGAGCTCCCAATGAGCAGCTAACCAATTTCAACTTCAGATTTCAAAAGACTTGGGAGAGGATTCCAGTGGCAGTTAGGCCAATAGCAGAAGGTGCTTTTCTCTACTATCTCAAAGCTCTAAATTCTGATATTTCTATGTTGATTTAGTCCATGGGAGGCATAACTATCCCTATGGCTTATAGCATTGCCATTAGGGCTGAAAATTGTTTGATCAAGTGGCAAAACTTGCCCCTAGACCTCCCATGCCACTATTTCCAAGTTTAGAGAGTCTAAACACCAATCAAGCACCTAGTTTGGCTCCTTCTCCCACTCCTAGAAATCGAGTTCAAATGAAGCTTCCACTTCATCCCCAAGTGCCCCAAATGAGCTTCAAGAAGTCATGAAACAATTGCAAAACCTAGGCAATGAGCTGGTTACTCTCAAGAGACAGTAGGCCTAAGGTTTTAGACCTTCTTATCAACCCCAAGCTCAGCCTCACAAGCAGCCATACCAACCACAAAGGCCACCTAATCCAGGTTGCAAATATGAATCAAACAAGGCCTCCCCGCGATAGACCATTTCAGCCCTATAATCCAAATGCCATATCTACGCCTCTAAGGCATTGGTGCCAACACAAAACAACATTGCTCGGGAGTATGATTGGTGTTTCCCATGTAATGAGCCTCATAACCAATCCATGTGCTTCAATGGTGCTTTGAATCAAGCATTGATGGTGACAACTACTAGTGTGGAGGGTGAGAGTAGTCAAGGAAGCGATCAACAAGAAGAAACATTCCAACAACAATCAGCCCCAAATGACACCACATTGGTAAATTGGCAAGCAGAGGATTTTTGTGGCATGAACCAGGTGGTGTCTCAAGGTGTTGCAGCCAACACAAGGTCAAAAAGGAGGAATTTGGGTGAAGAACAGCCATTATCCCCAACCAATCCACAACCTTCCATGGTTCCACAAGTGGTTGCAAACAGAATCCAATTTCAAATGCACAATGGCAGCCAAGAACAGCTCCTAGACCAACTCAAATACCAGTTGTTGCTGCCCACATGTAAGGAGTGAATGTGCAAACCAAGGGACAAAAAAGAGATCTTTCATCACCATTTAGTATCATTGATCAGATGAAGAAGACAAACATCAATATATCAATGTGGGAATCCTTATCTATCCCGAGGCCAAAGAGATCTGCTGCAAGCTGCCATGAAGGATCAGCCAACTTCAAATCAGCAAGTTCGAGATACAAGACAAAGTGCTTACAAATGTTTTTTGACTTGGGAAATCATGGAGGACAACAAGGTAAAATGTTGAAGCCCCCTCCTTTCTATGTTTCATTAATAATTGGAAATCAGCTAGTGCACAATTGCATGATAGACTCCGGGGCAAGTAGCTCGGTAATGCCTAAACAGATACCTGATCAGCTAGGGCTCTAGTATGAAACAACATCCAAAGGGGTAGTGCAGCTGGATGGGACAATAGTAGCAACAGTTGGAGTGATTAGAAACTTGAGTCTTACCTTACATGAATGTCCAAATGTTGTTGTTTCACAAGATGTATCAGTCATAGACCTTCCACCACTCTTTGCCCTTTACTTGTCAAGGGACTTCACAGCCAAGATTGGGGGATATTTGTCTGCTGATTGGTCACACATGCTATTCAGAACGAGGTATGGAACTAAGGCTACAATCAGGTCAGAACCTATTGCAAACTTTCACATTGAGCCTTACACTCCAAGTCAGATTAATGCCAATTGTTCAGCATTTGATCAAGAAGATCACCCAAGCACTGATGAGGCTGACACCAAAGTTGGAAGCATCCCGGATCTAACTCTTGATGAATGGGAAAACAAGATACATGCATTTGACCCTTATCAAGAAGTGGAAGAATCTCGAGTTAGGGGTCTATTGCATACACGAAAAAAATCAGCCTATTCCTAGCATCACCAAGCCAAACCACAATGATGAAAATGAGGTATGGCAGCTGTTTTTGATGGATCAAGGAGTAGACAAGGTGTGGGAGGTGAAGCTATGCTTGTTTCACCTCAAGGAATAAAGTACTATTCAGCTTTTAGACTTCAGTTTGCATGCTCCAATAACACTACCGAATATGAAGCCTTGGTGCAAGGGATGCATTGGGCAATAAAGAAGAAAATAAAGAACTTGTAATTCTTTGGTGACACAGTGAATTGATTATAAATTAGGTCAAGGGACAGCATGCTACCAAGAATGAACTTCTCAGTGCTACTGAGAGCAGGGTGTGGGACCTCATGGAAGATTTTGAGGGTTTTGGCATCAAATCCATTCCTAGGAAAGAGAATCAATCTGTTAACAGGCTTGCAGCAGTGGGGGCAGCCTTTGACATTGTGGAAAGAATTCAACAAGACAAGGTACAGCCAAACATCCACGTGATTGTGAGGCCTTTAGTGCCAGATAACAATGTCAGTTGGAAAGTGTTTGAAAATGACCAGAAAATCATCCATTTCTTGTAAGAAGAAGCTGAGTTCTCAGCCAAGAATCAAGAAAAATTAGAACAGCAGTATGGTGACCAAGTGGTACAGCTGAGAACTAACAAGCTGCCCAAAGGACTTATCACTTTGGAGTCCATTTTTAACCCTAATGATCAGTTTAGAAAGGAGAAAGCAAACATTCAGGTCAAGAGAGAGGATTCAGTATCCATCTTGGTAGAAGAGAACAAACCATTGCAAATTGGAAGGATGAAAACTGAGCAAGAAAGGTATGAGTTCATACAACTGTGTCAAGAGTTCCCTGACGTGTTTGCTTGGAGCTATGAAGACTTGAAAGGTTTCAATCCCAACTTAGCTCAGCATACCATTGAATTGGATCCAAATACTAAGCTCTGTCAGCGAAACAAAGATTGGTCAATCCACATATGGAGCCTCTCATGAGAAAATAATTAGACACGCTGATTGAGTCAAGGATCATATTCCCAATCAAGCATTCTAGTTAGGTTGCCAACTTAGTTACTGATCGAGGAAAGAAGAGTGGAGAGATCGGACGTGTGTTGACTTGAGAGACTTGAATAGAGCCTCTCTCAAGGACCATTACCCACTCCCTTCCATGGAGAAAATCTTGCAAGTTGTAGCTGGTTCAGAGAGGTTCTCATTGCTTGATGGCTACTCAAAGCTACAATCACATTATGGTGAAGGAAGAGGACCGATTCAAGACATCCTTCACAACTAAATGGGAACTTTTGCATACAGAAAATGCCATTTGGGCTGTCCAACGCTGGTGCTACCTTCCAAAGGGCGGTGGACATGGCATTCAAAGGTTTGATTAACAATGTGGTGCTGATTTACCTTGATGACATCATTTTTTTCCAAAATGCAGCAAACCACCTCTCTCACTTGAGGCAAGTCTTCATGAGGTGCGGGAGATTTGGAGTGTCTTTGAATCCTAAGAAGTGCATCTTTATTACACATGAAGGAAAGCTCCTTGGCCTTATTGTCTCCAAGAAAGGATTATCAATTGATCCAGAGAGGGTTGAAGCCATAAGAGCACTACCATTGCCAAGCCACAAGAAAGCCCTTGAGTTTCTTGGGAAGAATAAACTTTGTTCGAGAGGTTTGTCCTAGATTTTGCAGCCCTTTTCAAGCCCATCACCAAAATGTTAAAGAAGAGCATGGCTTTCAAGTGGATAGTAGAAGGCAAGGAGAGTTTTGAAGCAATCAAAGAAGCCATCTCCCAAGCAACAACTCTCATCAACCCGGACTTCTCCAAGGATTTCATCCTCTATGCATTTGGAGGTAATGATACTATTTTGCAAATTTTGGTACATGAGAACAAGGATAATGATGAGCGATTGATTGCCTTCTTCAGCCAGAGCCTAGATGACTATGAGGTGAGGTACTCTTTTATTGAGAGGCATGTACTTCTAGTAATCAGAAGCTTGAAGAAATTCAAGCATTTAGTTTCAAACAACAAGGTCCAGTTGCTGGTCTCACATGCTGTGGTTAAGGACTTCCTCCTCAACAAGGATTTGAATGAGAAAAGGGCAGGTTGGATCACCCATGTCATGGAGTATAACATTGAGATCAAGATCACCAAGCTGGTAAGAGGAAAGGATTGTGTGAGCAGCTGGTTTTGGGAAGCAAAAGAAGTATGCAATGAAGAAGAGGCTGTTTTTGAGTCCGGGACAACCATGAGCCAAGTGGCAATCAAGAAGAAGACAATGCCATCCCCACTCCTTGCTGGAACCAAGGCATTATACACTTCCTAGACACGAGGCCTATGCCCTCCAGAGATGAACAAGACCCAAAGGAGACACTTAAGATTGCAGGCTGTCCCATATGCCATTGTTGATGGAGTTTTGTTCAAGAAAGATGTGAATGGAGTGCTGCTGAGATGCATTAGCACAAATCAGATTCAAAGGGTGTTGGAAGAGTTCCATGGTGGACCAGCTGGTGGTCATTTTGCACCAAGAGTGATAGCTCTAAAAATCATGAGGGTTGGTTATTATTGGCCTAAAATCTTGGTGATTGCTATGCATGGGTCAAGAGGTGTAAGAATTGTGCATTCTTCATAGGAAAAGAGAGACTTATCGCCCTCCCATTGCATCCAATCTCAGTTGACCAGCCATTCATGCAATGGGGTTTGGACTTCATTGGAGTCATTAATCCCAATTCAAGCCAAGGGAATAAATGGATTTTGATAGCCACATACTACTTCACCAAATGGACGAAGACGAGCACTCAAAGAGGCAAATGAGTCTAGCATCTTAGACTTTTATGAGGGGATAACAACCAGATTTGGTGTACCTACTACAATAATCTCGAGATAAGGCATTGGCATTCATTGGATCTAAGGTGTGAGTGGGATATCAAGAACGGTATTTACCTAAGCACTTCATCAAACTATTACCCTCAAGGTAATGGCCAGGACGAGTCTACAAACAAGAACTTGTTGAGAATCATCAGGAGGACTCTTGACGAGAATCAGAGATCTTGGCATACTAAAGCTGAAATCAGCCTTATGGGCTGATAGGATAACTCCCAAGAGATCCACAGGTAATTCTCCATTCAAACTTTTCTATGGAAGAGAGGTAATCTTGCCCATGTCACTTGAGTTTCCAACATTGGAACTCATGAAGCGGCTGGAGTTGCTAGAGTTTGAGCCCATGGAGGTGAGGTGTACGAGTTGATGGAGTTAAGAGATTAGAAATCAGGCATCCCAAGCAATGGAAAAAGATCAAGCTTTGATCAAGAAGACCTTTGATAGGAAGGCCAAGGATAGATCTTTTCAAGTTGGAGATCTAGTGTTGAAATGGGATGTGGATAGAGCACAACCAGGAAGGCATTCAAAATTTGATTCCATTTGGAGTGGTCCATACATGGTCACGAAGTGCAAGAACAACAATGCTTTATAATTGGCCCCATTGGATGGTGAAGAAGCGTAGATTCCAGTGAATGGAATCTATCTCAAGCGTGCTTCTAGAGGGAAATTTATCTACTTTGTAAATATTAGATTAGATTTTCATTCCTCTAAGTGCTTATGCACATTGTTTTGTTGTAGGTTAGTTTTGTTTTCCCTAAGTGCTTTGGCACAACTTGCTGTCCATGGAGATGTTTCTGATCCTTGCTCCCATCGAGGTCATTTTCCATCTCTTCCTCCTTACACATTCAAAGTCGGTTGGGGTTCTAAAGCAGAATATCTGGTGACTCCATGCCCAATGGACTACTTCGTGCAACCTGGTATCTTCTACCTAGCAGGGCAGTGACGTGGCTGAAGTCGCCAAATTGTTATCCAAGTTTCACCCCAGGTAAAATTGATAACATGCATCGAGAATACTCAAGTCCTAGGAAAATAGATTGATTCAAGGTAGAAAATCATGTTTCTAGGGTCCCTCGAATTTTTCTAACTCCCTATCCAAGTAGAAAGGAGCAAGTTCTAAAAAAGAGTGAAAAAATTGCAAAAAAAAAAAGCTTGGGCCAGAAAAATCATGAAAATTGGCTAAGTCCTGGTCTAGGCGGCCCTTGGGACAGTTGGGACATCGGGGCGCAAACCAGCTGAAAAACCTCCCGGTGGTTCGTAAAGTAAAGGGACAACTGGGACATTGGGACGCGTGGGACGCAGAAAGCCGATCCGGCCAAAGGTGAGAAAATCGACTAACTGTTGCGCAGATAAGGTTGGGACATCTGGGCCGAAAAGGTGCGAAGGATGTGAAAAGGTGAAGCAGCCACAAAGAGGGACAAGGAAGCCCATTTCGGGTGGTTTGGAAGAATTTTTCCCAGACAGTCCAGGACAGTTGGGACATAAGTATGCGGCGGACGCAGGGAGCTGAAGGAGCCAAAAGCCAATCAAATCACGCCACGTGTCATCAGCCGAAAGAGGGACAGGCAAGCTCAAATCGGGTGGATCGGAAGAATTTGTCCTAGACAGTTTGGGACAACTGGGCCAAAGGGATGCGTGGGACGTGAAAAGCCGGCAGGCCCGAGGACGAATCAGGAAATGCCATGTGTCACAAGGGAAAACGTCCAAAATTTCTAAGGGCAAGGTTTGAAGCGTTGGCCCGAGCTAATAAAAAGAGGACACGTGTCGTAAGGAGAAGGGGAGTGTGGAGCTCAAGGATAAATTAGAGAATTTGGAAAAAGTTTTGGCCAAAAACTAAAAGGTGAAGGATGACCCCACCCTGTCCTCCAACCCGGTCATGCCACGTGTCCCAAGTGGCAGGGACTTGGGGAAAAAATGAATTTTTTTCCAAAAGTTATAAAAAGTCAAAACTTTCAAGGAAAACCCATGAGTAAGGAAAGAGAGAGAATTTCTCATCCAATCGAGTGCACGACACATGTCGTCTGTGGCGGAGTGTGGAAAAAAATTTCAAAACCCATTTTTGCCTTTTTTTGTGCCCTAAATCTTGGATCGCCATATATTTTGATCCGAGCTTGGATTTGCATGTTCTTTATATCATTGGAAAGCTTATGGAATTATCTACATGATTCCAGGGTTAATCTTGAATTTTGGTTTGATCTAGGAGATAAAGTTAAGAAACGGATCGATGCGTGTCCATGGCCGAAATGACATTTCAACGACCAAATTTAATGCGAATGGGTCACATTCTCCTCCAATTCAGTCAAAAATGACAGGTATGGGTTTGTAAGGTCCCCCATGCTGTTTTAATGCATTTACAATCGAGAGAGGAATGGGCTCCCATGTTTTGTATGTTTTCTCTCTCCTGGGCTCGACCCATGCAATGTAAAAGCCAGATTTGGCTCATTTTCAAAGGGTGGAATACCTTTTGGCATAGCAGAATTCTTCTTTCACCTCCAGCATGTGATTGTTGCAAGGATAAGACCTCTTCAAAGATTGTAATAGTTTTTACCTCTTTGAGGTTGTAATGCAGTGGTTTTGACATTGGAAATGATAATGCAAGCTTTGTGAATGAGTTTCAGTCCTTTGTTTGTGTTATTTGCTTCATTTCAGATCCTAAATTATATCTCATCAGCCTGTGTATGTTTTATGCTGAAATCTTTGGTTTTTGTCTATTTTCATGACAAAAATATTCACCACTCCTTTTGGTGCATCACCATCTTTAGTTAGTTTCAATTTTTGCATTTCTATCCCTGTCTCCTTGCAGTTTAGAGTAGGATTAGGATCTGAACCTTTGTAGTTGTGTAAATATAGATCTAAATCAGAGGAGTTTGAGGAACCAGCCTCTAATCTGGAGATTCCTCTCTCAGTTTCACAAGTCCCACACTTGGAGAGAGGTTTCCATGTTGTGCAATCACACTGGATGCTTGAAATATCAACCTAGAAGCCTGATGTGCATCAGGGTCTTTGTGACTTTGCAACAACAATAAGCGGGTAATCATATTCCATCAAGCGCCTCTAATTGAAAAACACGTATTTCAAGTATGTGAGTGATAACATACAGCCTAAACCAATGTACTTTGAGTTTAATTGGATGGTACAAAAACTTAGAATCATAAAGGAGCATCATCTATCCTATCTCAAGCCTTTTATCCCCGATGTGCCTATCATGCCATGCTTTCTACCTAGCCTTTTCTTGTTTCTGACTCCAATTTGCTACTACTTGTCACTCATCCAACTTGATTAACATTTCAATCCATTATTCTAATGATTTCTCATCATTTAGACCTCTAGTGTGCAATACTGAGAATGAAGGTAGCATGAATTCTATAGGAAGAAGCGCTTCGGTTCCAAACACTAAATAAAATGATGTGATTTATTCAACCTTTTATATGTTGTTTGATATGCCCAAAGTAATGTAGATACTTTATCATCCCAATACTTTCTTCCAACATCACATATTTTTATTAATGTCGGCTCAAAATCTTGTTGAAAGCCTCAAGATCGTATATTCCTAATGATGATATGGTGTAGTCTTATGGTGTGCAATCATGAATTCATCTAATGAAATTTTGATTGTCTCACTAAGAAAATGTGTGCCCCTATCAATAGTCAAACTTAAAGGACATCCATACCTTGTAATAATATTTTCCCACAGAAACCTGGCCATTGTAGTTGTTGTACAATCCTTTGTAGGTGTTTCTTCTTCCCACCTTGTCAAATAGTCTATACAAGTTATGATATAGCACGATCGAGTTCCATGCATGGCTGGTGAAATAGGACCCACAAAATCTATAGCCCATTTCTCAAACGGTTCTGCACTAGTAATAGGTCTTAGAGGAATTTCATCTCATTGACCTGGTTTCCCTAGATATTGACAGTGATCACAAGCCTTGTAATAATCCTTACAATCTTTATATAGGGTCTCCCACCATAATCTAGCAAGTAGAATCTTGCGAGAAGTGGCATCACTTGCATAGTGGCCACCTACAATACCACCATGAGCTTCTTCCATAATATATGTGTGCTCATGTTCTAGTACACAATGATGTAATACTTCATCCTGACCTAATTTGTACAAGTCACCACTAATCAACATATAGGGTGTCATACGTATAACAAGTTGTTTCTTCTCTAAGGATTTCATTCCTTTTGGTGCCATGCCTATTTTTAGAAATAAAATAATTTCCTCTAATTCCGATGGTGCTCATTTTAACCTATATAACTATGCATTAGGCATGGTATCTTCAATGGACTGTGATTCTTCTCTCCGACTATATTCGGATAAATGGTTTGGTCAGAATTACTTCTCCCTAGTTTTGCCACAAGCTGTGAAATCAAATTCTTGAAATAAGAGTACACATCTACACACTTTGTTGTAAAATGGGTTTTTTTACCAAAAATTCAATTCCATGTGATTTTTATAGAAGACATATGTTGTAACTAGCAAGAATTTGCTTGAATTTATGTAGCACATAGATCATTGACAAAGTTTTACACTCTCTAGTGGTGTAATTCTATCTCAGTAGGATTCAACTTTCTAATAGCAAAATAGATAGGATAATCTATAATACCATCTCTAGATCGAGCCAATACCACACTAATGGCCATGCCGAAGTGTCCACATGTACATGAAATGGTTAGTCCCATGAAGTAAAACAAAGAATAGGCGCGGTGGTAAGTTTATCCTTTTATGTCTCAAATGCGCGTTGTTGCAGTTCTCCCTAGTAGAACATACCTTTTCCTTTCAGTAACTCCTCCAACAGTGAGGTAACTTTAGCATATCCTTTAATAAACTTTGTGTAATATCTTATATGACCCAAAAATACACACACCTCACTCTGACTGGTAGGATTTTTTAGGCCTATAATGACTACAGCCTTAGTTGGATCAACCAACAAACCTTCCTTGCAGATTATGTGTCCTAAAAGTATCCCAAATGGTGTAGAAAATATGCACTTTTTGATGTTCAAAGAGATACTCAATTGTCTACATCTTTCAAACATTAAACACAGATTGTCACAATGATCCTTAACTAATCTATACACCATCCAATTATCCAAATAAACTTGTAAGAAGTTATGAATAAACTCCTTGAATACTTGAACAAATATGCACGAAAATACAACAGGTGTATTTTTCAAACCAAAAGGCATTATAGTATAGGCGAAGCTACCCCATTCACTAGTAAAAATAGTCTTTTCCTGATCCTCCTAGGAAATCCTAAACTGATGATACCTAGAGAACCCATCTATAAACGAATAGATTTCACACCCTGAAACACCTTCTAGTATGTCCTTAGTGAATGGCGAAGGAAAGGGATCAGTGATACATAAAACATTAAGCTCCATGTAGTCCACACAGATCCTAATCCGTCTATCCTTCTTGATGATGATCACCATTAGAATAACCCATTTTTACTCATCCAGGGGCTTGATGATCCTAGACTTCAACATTTTGTCAATCTCTTCTTTGACCTTTTCACACAAGTTGGGGTTCATCCTGTAGGGTCTCTTTCTAACTGGGCATGCACCCTCCTTAATATTTATCCTCATCTCCCCTAGTGATTCATGCATGCCTTTAAGTTCATGGTACCCTTGAGGGAATAAGTCTTGATAATCCCATAGTAGCTCTATGATTTTTGACACTTTAGATTCTGACCAATAGTCTCTAATTATGGCCTCCTTAGGCTCAGTATCTGATCCAATATTCACCTTCTTTTTCTTTAAAGGTTCATGATAGGCACATCTGGTCTTATCTTTATTTTCCAACACTTCACGCCTACCTGTTGAATGGTTTACATCCATATTTTCTACTTCTTTGTCATCCACTAAGTAGACCATTTTTCCTTTTTCTTTCTCAAGGAAAGCTCATTGAAGTAGTGTAGCATTGGCCTCTATTTCTTCAAAAAAATACGCGCATGTGTCTCCTTCATCTAATAAATCCTAAAGGAGTTCTCCAACCTTGGTGTTATCTCCCATAGTTAAGAGATTTATGAATTTGAATGCTTCTTCCATCGGAGGCTTGGTAGAGAAGAAGTCAAACATTTGAGTCTTTCCTGCAATTAAATCTTGCCAATTTCTAGTCTCTCTATGGAGTTCTGCATATACATACGAAGATCACACGTAGCCTTGTAAATTGGAATAAAACTTGTGCACCTATAGCGAATGTGATAAAGCTTCATGCCCCTCTATCCAGAGTATCTCACACTTCTGAACATGGTGCTAAATAGGTTGATTACCATGATAAGTGCAGATTTTAGTAGGTGTATTTCTCTTGAAGAACCTAGTGGCAAGAGCAATCCTAATTTCATTCCATCCTACAAGATTATCCTTGTGGGCCACCCACTAGTGTGTTGTTGTCCTATGTAGGGTATATGCTAGCATATTCCTTCTTTCTAACTGAGGGCTATCCTATGTTCTTCCATGGAACACGGGAACACCATATGATCTCCTTCTCTAGTGTAACAAGGTGCGAGTTGTTACCTATCCTCAGGACATAATGCGAGTTTGTTCCCCTTAGTAAATATGCTCTTTAATTCATGTCCTACTAACTCATAAGTGTTATGAGCCTAATTATCACAAGAAACGCTTGAATGTATCGCTAATAGATTGTGCATACTCCCTTTGAATGACTCTTTCTTTACATGGCTTAAGCACCTCTGGATCTTGGATGGCGAATACATAAATCCTATCCAGGTCTTCTTCACTTAAGGGCTCAACATAGGGTGCAAAATTTCCATATGTTAAAGGGATAATAACTCTTTCCTCATTATTTTCAAATCTGATATAACCCTTGTTGAACTAAAGATCAACATTATTTACATAACACCAAGGATGCCCCAATAGAGTTGGGAAGCTATCTCGACTCTTCCAAAGCACTACAAAATCAAAGTATCAAGTGAACTTGGATCCTTGTATAGTAATGGATGCATCTTTTAACACTCTGATGGGAGTGGCCTTAGTCTGATTAGCCATGAACAATAAATTAGAGGATGGTTGCAATATAGGTCTCCCCATTTGTACCCACTCATCTAAAGTAAGAAAATTAAATTTCGTGCTTGTATCAATCAATATATTACTCAATAACTACCCATCCACAACAACATTCGAGTGATTTCCTTTTCATAGTCTAGGCTACGAGGGGGAGATTCACATACGGGATCTCGTTGTCCAAGGTAAGTGCACCAAGATGGTGGACAATTAAGTGGACATAAAACCACGAAATTTAGGTACCGTGAGCGCAGTTTATAAACCACCTTCACAGTTTTTAAACAAGGTGCTCGCATAACTATTTTTATAGGCTCGTGATTTCCAAACCTAAAACCATGATCGCAGTTTGCAAACCGCGGTTGCGGTCCTCACGAGACAAAAAAATAGACCCGTGATTCCTCATTTCCCTTGTTTTTCCTTTCCAAACATGATTTCTCCTAGACCTTTGGCACTCACTCTTTGGAATTATGGATCATGATATATTCAACTATGCCACCAATACAAAGAGGTAAGCTCTCGATTTTGATCAATTTGTTTGCATTTTAGGTTATTTTTGTGATTTTCATGGGTTTTTCAATTTTTGTTTATGTATACAATTTTTTTTTGTCAGTTTCTCGGCAAGCTCGTAATCCTGCAAACCATCAAAATATTCCTCAAAACCCTCCAAACAATCCTCAAAACCCTCCAAAAATTCCAGCAAAACCCTCCTCTAAACATAGATTTGCCTCCTGTGGCTCCTTCTATCCCCATGGAACCAATAGGAACACAAGCTGATATCGTTGGAAAAATATGACAAAATAAAATTTCCATTGAGAACCTTATTTAGAATATAAGAAAAAATCATGCCACAAATCTCGCATGACTTTAGCCAACACATTGCAAACATTGATTGGCAAAGTTGACTCCGCAACCAACCAAATAGATAGATGGAATACCTTTAGAAGTGATTATAGGAAGTGGTATGCAAATAAATTATCTCATGCAGCCATAAAAGAACTTTTTTGGACAAGATTACATTTGTGCATTATTTACTGACCCAAGAACCAATGCACCTGAGTTACTTGCAAATGGTTCCCAATCCATTAGTGCCACGATGACCGAATCAAGAATAATTTTTGGGACCAATGGTGGATGGTTTTTATTATCCACCATGCAACAATAATGAGGTTCCCCTCTATTTTTTGAAGAAATTATATTGCGAGTTCGTGCTTAATGAGGTCCCAAATTATTTTGACTTTTTTGATTTTTATGGGTGAGGTGGTGGCTCTACACAGAGTAGACCTAGTGCACGCGTAGGTCAACCAAGGATCCCCATGCCCCAAAACCCCCACTTCCTTTAGTTATCCCTCCTATAGTGAAGGAGGTTGTGGAGATTGACACACTACATGCATTGAGGGAGCTCACTGACACTCTAACCTAGCATAGTGAGCAGATTGCATCTGGTGATGTTGGTGGAGGCATCAGTTCTAGTACACCACACCACTGTGGATCATGTGGTGCCGTATGCACTACGGGCGAGACATCATTTGTTGGATCACATGATTTCTTTTCTCTAGATGAGATGATGGTGGATGTTTTTGGAACTGGTGCAAAGGATCTTGGTCTTTCACAGGTAAATGTCAAATAAATATTTAATATATATACAATAGTTTAATTCATGTTTGAGATTTTAATATATATGTATTTCATTGTACATTATGTACATACATGTAAAAACTAATTTTTTATTTTATTTTAAATAGCAAGAGCTAGTGAAGGAAACATCTAGCGTCGACATGCTAGCTACTACAACTAGGCATGTTACAAATGTAAGTTTCAAGTTGTACTTAAATTTCAAATTTCATTTGATTGTGCACTTTTATTATTATAATGTTTCACCTGTACATGTACATATTAATATATGTTTTTCTTTTATACATGCAGGATCTGGTGGGTCATCATATGCTATGGGAACTGAGCCTATTGGCATGTCTCACGTGACTTTTACGCATGTTAGTTTCTCTTTACACTTTGCTTCTCATTGTGGAAGTTCATGTGGATTATGATTTGGCTCTGTTATGTGGCAGTCATGTAGATTAATATTGATTTGTACATGTTTTTGTATAGCTTATGACTACCAGAGAGACTCCTCCATATATACGAGACTATGGAGGTTCTTTGTGAGATACTACTATAACATCTGTGCAGATCCACTAAGCGAGGTACAATTTTTCAAATTTGTTAAATTTATTTAGGAATTATTTCTTATTACTTAAATCTATAATATCAAATTTTGTACATGAAATATTTAATTTGAAATTTAATTATTTGTATGTAGCTTACCTCTCATGAGTCTATTGTTGTCCCTGCCATGTGTCAACGACAAATTGATAGGGATCATGACATTGTGGTAATATTTCACATGCATTTTAACTAAATTCTAAGTTTCTAAATTTTGAATGTATTTTAAAAATATGGGTGTTAAAAACTTGTTGTTTATGAATGTGTAGGTTAGGTTGTAGGCCTACTTAGAGACGCCTAGGACCACACGGATGAAATCCGTAGTGGCATCTCCCTCCACTACATCCCGGGTCATGGACATGCTACTTCTAGTAGGGAAAAGAGAGGGAAGATGTTTCATGATTAGATTCATAGGATGTGGATGTACATAGATATATATGGGCCAGCTGGTCCTAGTTCATGATTCTTCATAGGACATTGTATATATAGCCTTATGCAACCACATGTGGTCTTATATGTATGACACACTTGGTTCGATATGTACACATGTTATGAACTTATATTTTCAGAGACGTGCATTTAGCACACTTAGTTTGATACATTATATATCCATGTGTTGGTTTTCATAATGATATTACTTCTATGTTTGATTCGAATTCATTGCACATGATATCCTTCTATGTATGTATATTCTATGTATATTAATTCTATATGTATGTTTGATTTAAAATTAAAAACTATGGTGCAACATATATGAATATAACGTTACTATGGTGTAACATTGCATGGTACAATTGTTAAGAAATTAAGGGAAGCATGTGTATTCCTCCATCAACATGGGAAAATTATCATTTTCCTCTTAAGTCATGAAAAAATATTTCATACCTTGAATCTTGAAATAAGATGTCTTCCCTTGGGTCATTTGGTTTTTGAACTGTGTATTTAATTTTATTTATCAGAAGGATATTATTCATTTTACCATTGATGAGTATGGTGGTGTATGACCAATCCATCTTTATATCCCCACCAATATCATGATAGAAACTTTGGCTCAACAATATACCATACGTAGCTAGCATGTCTTCCACAAGTATTTCCATCTTGATTTTCTTATCAGGGAAGTCTGTAAATTCTGGCTTGAGAATCTTTCACCTGGCCAAAAAGAGGTAATTTTTTTTTTTCATGTAGTAACAATGGCCAATAGTAAGGCTGAGAGTAATACCAATAGAGTTAGCAAATTTTATAAGCATGACATTGTCAGAGGTGTCGAGTCAATAATGCAATTATTCAATTTATAGGTCCATTGACCAACAAGGAAAGATAGAAAGGTTCTTATTTCCTAGAAGAGGAGGATTTTAAGGAAAGAAGGTTCTAGGAATGAGTGGTTCTAGGAGTGGGAAGTGATTCTTTAGTGTTGGTAGGATTCTTGGAACATGTATTTTTACTACTTCCTTTGATAAACTAGACGAGGATTAAAGTGTTTTTCTTGGGAAGTAGAAGAAGAGGCTTATTTATTTTTTTATGAGTGGGTGAACACTAAACAAGAGTAAATATTCATATCATCTATCCAGATTATTTAGGATATTTGTTGGGTGAGTATTCACAATAACCAATAATTGCATAACCATCTTCTTCTTCTCTTTCAATTTCTGATTCAACAATTTCTTGAAAAAGTTGTAATTGTTAAAAAATTGAAAACAGTGGGTCATGGCACCAAATTGATTGTATGGAAACATTTGGGTGGTCATGTGAATGCTAGAGGAGATGTCATTTTGGTGTGCAACAATGTCATTACTTTCGGGCTACCTTGTTCGGGCTTAGTCCCTTAAGAGCCCTGAGACTAAAAAATTGTTTAACTTAGACGGGTGACTATGCAGACTCCGTTGAACCTAAGGATGTCTCATTTAGTCCTACACCTCGGTGTAGGGACCCTCTACAATAGCCTGTCTCAGTTTTTTCCTTCTCCAATCGGTGTTCTTGTTGCCCTATTGTTTGCAAATGCGCCAAATAGTGTAGTTTGAGCCGAGTGTAAAAAGGTCAGCCAAATGGTATATTTTGCAAATGGTGGGTCATGGCACCGAACCGACTACATGGACACATTTGGGTGGCTAGGTGAACACTAGAGGAGGTGTTGTTTTGGTGTGTGACAACATCGTTTCTTCGGGCTACCTTGTTTGGGCATGGTCCCTTAAGAGCCCTGAGACCAAAAATATTTCAACTTCAACGGGTGACTACGTGCACTCCGTGGCACCTAGAGATGTCTCGTTTGATCCTACACCTTGGTATAGGGACCCTCTACAATAGTCTGTCTCATTTTTTTCCTTCTCCAATCGGTGCTCTCGCTGCCCTATTATTTGTAAATGCACCAAATAGTGTAGTTTGAGATAGTGTAAGGTTGTCAAATGGTATATTTTGCAAACGGTGGGTCATGGCTTGAACCGATTTGTGCACATGCATGGGCATGGTCTTGTAAACACTTAGAGAGGCATCATTTTGGTTCTCTATGCTCCAGTCCTTACGGGCTACCTCCTCCAAGCCAAGAACCCCTCCATAGGTACATAAATAATTTTTTTTTTTTATTAAGGGAAAATAGTTTTGAAGAGACTATACCCTGTATACAAAAGGGCTCAAAAGCCAGATAGTAAAGAAGAGAGAAACAGCCCAGAGAAGGGCAAAACAGTCAACCAAGGAGGGCTCAATAGCCAAATATTACAATATAAGTGAAGAAAGGATCTAAACGTACAGAGATCCAAAAATAAGAAGGAAAGAACAAAAAGAAACCAAAAGAGAAACAACATATAGAGCTCCGCCAAAAACAGCTCTAGAACCACGGATGCGTGACCACATAGCGGTCAAAAAATAGCATCACAACAACCCGTTACTTGATGGCTCTGTCAATCTTGGTCTTGATAGCCTGCGGCGACATGAAGAAGGCAATGGCAGTGGCCTGAGAGGAGTCTTGCAAATCCGCTTGGGAAATTACAATATCCCTTTTCTCTTTAGGGCCCCAAATGTCCTCATTAACCCCACTTAAACTGCAGACACTATGGACATGTTGTTCAATGAAATTATAAATGCTTTTGAGGGCAGACAATATGCAGTCATTGCGGCTTTTAGCATTCCCCAATCTGCCATCTAAGGACTGTAGCTTCTTGAAGACTTCAGCAATAACCCCCTCTTCCTCCTCACTTTGAAGGATTCTTTTACCCTTAGCTCTTTCCATGTTTTTTATAGCCCCTTTGAGCTCTTGTATCTCCTTTTCAAGTCTGTCCACCCTGTCCAACAATTCCTCCTTCTTGGGCTCCTCCACCGGCTTGCTAATATGCAGGAGGTTTTCAGCAAGTTCCAAGTCTTTGTGGCTCCTTAGGACCCGTTGGGAAGCAGGGATTTTAGCTTTAAGGCTCTTTCTTTTCTTGCTGGAAACAACATCTTCATTCTTTCTTTTTAGCAGGGGGAGTGGAAGCAGTGTGGGCAGGTGGAGGTATGGAGGAGGGAGGTGGGATAGGATTCACGAGAGGGCAAGCTGGAGCAGTGGTGGTGGATCAAGAGGATAAGTACCTGGTGCAAAGGGACAACCCTAGAGTGGCTCTGAACTTCCCTTATATATTTCTCCAGAGAGTTAATCAAATAGTGAGGAAAGCTGATAATTTTATTTCTATGAAAGTGATTTAGAAATATCAGATGCTTTTGAGGTATAGTCACAAATCTTCCTTCAAGGGTAACATACCTAACCACCATTTTGGCCAGCTCAACAAAAGGTTTAGGAATTGATGCCACCTTGATAAAGTAGTCACGAACTCAAGATTCTCCCCCTCTTCTAGAAATTTCTTGGTCTCCACCTCCCTGTCTACCTTCTTATTGAAGAATTTGGTGCCTTCCAGGCTGAGGCCCGTGATCTGAGCGATGAGCTCTTCCATGATTTCCATGTCCATGTTACTATATTTGACAATCCTATTCTTCCAAACCCGAGCAAATTTGATAGAAATGTCTTGGTCGAAGCCTTGTATCCTTTCAATGAAATTAGACAGGCCCCGATTTGTAGGTAATCCCAAAGCTCCGTGTTCTCTTTCCACTCAAGATTGTGGGTCGGTTCAGTTTTGCAAGGCGGACCCCCCATGTTTCCTCTGCTTCTTTTCCTATTCTCAACGGTAAAAAAGCTACCAATGTGTGGGACAGGCAGAGCTTTGATTTTGATATTTGAATCATTCCTTTCCGTGAAAGTAGGTTTAATTATTATGCTACACTTGTTATTATTGCCCCGCTCCTCGGCTTTCCTCCTATGCCAAAAAATGATGACAGTCCATCCCGCACAGATCGCATCAGTCATCCATATCTTTTGTGATGTCATCATCATGTACTTGAGGATCCGCACATTAGCATCCAAATTACAGCCGTTAGTAATGATTTTCACTGCCATGTAGATCAATGATAATGGCTTTATTGACATGAGCAGCGTAACGTCCCCCCTAAGCCAAGTTTGAAAGGAATTATTAACACCGAAGTTAGCCAAACTGTCAGCGACCCTATTTCCTTCCCGATAGGTGTGGGTGATTTGGACATTTTCAAAGCTTTTGCATATATCAATAGCTTCCTCAATATAATCCCTGATAGACCAGCTGGGGTGTTGCTTTTTATTCAAAAGATTGATAATATTTAGAGAATCACCTTCAATTATAATATTTGGAATATTGCAATCTCTGGCAAGTCTTATACCCCAAAGAGCCGCCATGGCTTTGGAATAATGATTAGTCTGTCTGCCCATTTTCCCAGAAAAAGCATAGCAACAAAACAGCCTCTTTGATCCCTGATGATTCCCCCTCCTCCAGAGTCACCCGGATTTCCTTTTGAGGCCCCATCAAAATTTAGCTTGTGCCAATCGGTGAGGTACATAAATAATTGTTAATTGCTTCTCTTTTCTTGTAAAACAATGAAAGCTTCTCTTAAATTTAAGAATTTATAATTCTCTACTAATAAAGTGACAACCACATAAAGGTGGGATATTTTCTAGCACCACTAACATGCATATAAAAATGTTAGTCAAAGAAATTTAAGTTTCAAATCAAAACCATACTAGATATATAGAAAATACACAAATTTAATAAAATATATGAACTTAAATTTATCTAACAAATTTATATATACCAAAGAAATTATATATAGTAGACATGAGCATTGTAAATTCATTCTAATGAACCATCAAGATCTAATTTACTCTAAATAACGGACATGATTGCTTCATGATCTCGACTCTTAAACCTTCCAAAGAATCTTTTATTAGGCCTTCCTCAATATCTATACAACTGAATATTTTTGCTAGAACTAGATGCAAATATAAGAGTATTTTCCTGTGTGTCTCAAAGTCTTCAAACACCCAAATAGAGGAGTTTTTTAATGGATACCGTCGAAACCAAGTTCCAGTAACTACCACTGAACCTATAGAGTACTCAATATCTTCACCATTTATAACAGGAGAAGTTAACTTCTTTCTTTCCTTGATGAAACGACATAAGAAATAGTATGTTCCTTATTCATTGTCTTCTGTCACAATAACTGCAAACACATGTCCTACAAAAAAAGGTTTCAACTCAAATTTAAATTGTACATATTAAAATTTCAATGGACATAACTCAATACAAAAATTGTAAATAACCATAAATACCTTATCGCACCAAAATCAAAATTTCATCAAAGTCCTTAGATGTTACAACTTCATCTGTAAAAACAAGTCGTAATGCTTGTGGA
Source organism: Taxus wallichiana var. yunnanensis (assembly GCA_018340775.1). NCBI lineage: Eukaryota > Viridiplantae > Streptophyta > Pinopsida > Cupressales > Taxaceae > Taxus > Taxus wallichiana. The sequence goes on from CM031239.1 coordinate 78,414,457, forward strand.
GGTTGATAACTAGGAAGTGGAGTTAGAGGCCTACAAATCTATCCATCCACCCATTCTTGTAAATCACACTTAGCAGTGACAAATTTGATACAAGATGCACAAAAACATGTCAACTTTCTTGTCCATGTGGCCGTAAAGTAGCGTCTTAGCTACAAAATGAGTGCATATCATTGGACCCGAGCATTGTCATACAATCCTTGTAGTTAGCAATTTGTTGTTCCTTTATCAACAAAAAATATTTGCAAACCATGGAAATTTCTTGAGAACCTTGGGCCATGTTTTCAATACACCATTCCACTATGCTCTTTGCATCTTTTAATTTAACACCATCTTGTACTTCAACTCTTCTCTTGAAAGATCTCTTTTCACACATGCCCCTGCACCGTCATGCTCTCCTTTTCCATGTCTAGCCTCAGTAAAACTCCAAATATGTTGCACAACCATCTTGACGTGCATCTTGCTCATCCAATAAAACATTCATGCATTCTTAAACTGAGACGTGTAATTATCTGACCATATATAATGTTGTTTGAAATAGATGTCCCTATCAGACAAGTTTCCATAAAATAACTGGAAACACCCTTGCACAAATTCAGTAGAATGAGTATGATCATCACTGATATAAAAGTGGTACTCTCTTAAAAAATCAATCATTCTCTATACTGTTAAGAGAATGTATAAATGCTATATGCATAAAAATGGTAACTTGTACTGAGTTGTAATATTGTGATTGAACCTCCATTTGTGGTTGCAATGTGTAATTCTCTACAAAATTGACCACTGAAACAATAGTACCAATATGAAATGTGTCTTTATATATCTTGAACTGTTCATCCAACCATCGAGCTCTTTGTGTATGCCTAGCATACTCATAAACAATTTCATCCTTAAATTTTCTCATAATTTGAAAAATAGGCATATGTTCTATAACTAGCTCACATCATTTAGACTCTTTTCCATCTTTCAACTAGTATGCAATGATTTATATTTATCAAACTCAACTAAATTATTTCCTATTGCACCTTTAATTTTCTCATGGATTTAAATTTCCAATTTAGGTAATACGCCACATGTACCACAAATTTCATCTAAACAATCCTCGACTATAAAAAAATTGTCCAACTTCTTTTTCACAAAATATCGTAGGAATGAAATCCTGGAAGATATTGGTGGAACTTGAACACCACATTTTGATAACATAGTTCTAGAATGAAAAATAGAACAAATACATAAAAAATTAGCATAATGCATAGAAAATTCAACATGTTTCCTATAACAACAAGTGGTGCGAGCATGGTTGATTTTTACATAGAATGGTTTTAATATTTCCAAAAACGTTGACTAATTTTAATTTCTAGATGCTCTTGTTCAAACTTACGAAAAAAATGAGTTTGATTCATATCTAAGAAATTTTTTGGATGTGGTTCGTGATTAATAGATCAACTCTCCATTTTACAACATCTCTTGTATTAGGTGAAACTCTAGTGTTATCATGCAAAACTGAATAACTTCTCTTATAGCATCGTATTATATTTTTCCTTACGCGGTTCTTTAGTAGAAAATGCCCAAAAATCAATGTTATTGAGTGATTGAAGGATATTACATCTTTCAATTGCTTTCATTAGTGTTTTTGATTAACTTGCAACATTTGACTTATTTGCGTAATAAAACATTGTTTTTATTGATTCACTTATAACATTAGTAGAAAGTACACGATGCACAATATTACTATCCATAGTGCATCTCTTGACACCAACGAGTGTGATATGAATCATGAATTTTTTCAATAATTGTAGAGGTTTGACCATGTATATTAGATTTTGTCAATCCTAAGGTGTTTAATGTAGGTCTCATTTTATTCAATTTCATCAAACTAACCAATAACCGACATCTTTGGGAATCATTTAAAATTTCAAAATGATTATCCCAAATTTCAAGTGGATTTTCTTCTGATTTTCCATCCAGAAAATTTGTCACACATTGGTTTCAAAATGTTTTCATCAATTTCAATAAAATAATTATATTTCTTATGAAAAATCCTAGAGGTGTTTTTGTAAAATTTTGCTTGTCTCACGTTTCAACCTAAATTTCTTTATTCACATTTTCATTGTCTCCTTCAATTTCAACATTTGCTACATCATGAGTATTTAATTCTTCTTCAACATTGACAGTAAAAATATCTTCATCACGAGTATTTAATTCAACTTCAACATTGTAAGGTAGAAATATTACGGTTCCTCATTGCTTACTGATAGTAGGGGTTGAAGATGAACCTCTTCTTGATTCACGAAGATTCCGCATTCACTCAACATTTTAAAATATTTTTCCTCTTATTTGTTTGGTGGTTTTTACTTAATGACTTCCTCTTTTGACATCATTTCTTGTCTCCCATGATGTTTTACTTCCGGTGATAAGAAAAACATGCAGAAAATGACAGAATTTTATAATAATTAAATGCGGTAAAGTCAAACAGTAAAAATCACATGGTTTTTAAAACATTGGGATGCGTATAAATATGATTTATGAACCACGATCACACTTTATAAACCATACTCATGGTTTATAAATCACGATCGTGGTTCTTGTTTAAAAATTTGCGATTGAATTTTGTAAACCACGATCATGGTTCTATCTGTATCATCAAATATGACCCTAAGGCTCGGGAAATCTTTGTTTTTCCCCAACCAAAGCTATAGAAGGTCATTATGAAGTGTAAAGGGTCAAAAAAATTCAAATTTTCTCTTCCACAGACTTGAACCATGCTAAAAAACTGAAAACATTTCAAAAAAATGGTGCCATCGTGTAGGGGAGACTGTTAGCTTCGTAGAAATATTGATTTTAAAGTGAATAGAATAAGATAAATATCATTTTATAATTTTTACTAATAATAGGTCTTTAAGACATTTTTTCCCGCGAATGTTCATGTCTACGTTTAAGACTACAAATTTTGTTTCACTTATCAAAATGTGATAAAAATTATACCATCCCAAGCGTGGAGAAATTCTATACACGTTAAAAAAATATTTGATTTTGATATTTTTTGATATAGTTATGGTGGGAAAATGGAAAGCGCTCCATTTTCTAAATCTTTTTAGACCACTTTCATGGAAAAAATCATAAAAAAATTGCTCGAACAAAATAAAATCCATCCCAAGATAGATAACTACATATAACTTTTCACCAAAGGAAAAAAATAACAAGATTTGGTCATCCAAATCGTGGGCAAACGGACTACAATCTTATAGGTTTTTTCAAAACAAAAACCAATTCATATAATTTTAAGTTTTTTATATAGGTAAACTTGTCCGTTTTTAAAAAATATAGTATTTTAGAAACTAGATTCCGGATGTTACGATTCATATTTATATAAATTTTTCTAATTTTGAGTGCGCGTATTGCTAATAATCCCTACAAGTTGAGATTTTTTTGTTTTTTACAATATGACGTCCACTTATGACCCATTTTTTGTCCACCAACTTGGTTTACTTAACCTCTAGTCTCATTACTTACACGCGGAGTATTTCCTTTTAACCAATTCCATAATTGTTGAATGATATTATCCTAGCGCAACAATTTGCAAACTTCTCTCAAGTCATTTATATCAGTTTGGACAATCTCTGATGCTTTCTTTTGCTCCATATTCCATTATTTCTTTTTAAAATATTGTATCTCACCTTGAATATTCTTGAGTACTTCCATGGTTTCTGATAAATATCTTTCGATAGGTAGGATGTGGGTACCATGCATGAAGAACCTCCCCTTTAGTGATGGTAGGCTTCTATTGCAACACGTCTCCGCACGTGTCTCCTCAACGTGGGTCATGATCTTTACTTGCAAAGCCTCAAAATATGCTTCCAACTTAGGCATCCACTAATTTTCCACATGGTGTTGTATCCTAACCATCCTTGCACCTTTGTTTTTTTGTTTATTGTACTTGCTAAGATGCTCATATAAGTCTAGGCATTCCTCATAACTATGATTCTTTCCATAGAAAGAACATGTAATATTCTAAGGACATTCATGCCTTTAGTAGTCAGGAGATCCACATGTATAACATGTCCCACAAGGGAACTCACTTATTCCTCCACCACGGCCTTATCCTTTGAATCCACCACAGTATCCTCGATCTCTACCGCAACCACCTTCAAAACACCCTTCATTTTGATCATAGCATGCTTAATTGTTATCCCGATCCGATGATCATTCTTGCCTTTAGAGTTATTTAAATCCCCCTGTCTGTCATACACCAATACCTATAGCATCAAGGATCTAACCAATAATTTGGCGGTCTTCCGTGTCACGAGTCGCGGACCTACAAATTTTGCAGTAGCATGAAATGTTCTTCCTTATCATGCATTGTAGTAATTTGAATTGACTAACATCATGGTTTAAATGACATATCTCATAGTCTAATAATAGTGAGCGTACAGATCTATGGGGAAAACTATCCTTTGTGTGACATTTCACTTCATAATATGTGCATCAAATCCCTGTGCGCATCTCGAGTGCTAAATTTTCCAATAGTTTCTCCAATTGCTTTGCCGTAGATGTAATCTGTGCTTCTAAAAATGGGCTTACCCCAATGTCTATGCTTTCAATGCCCAAGTCGCATAAGGTTGCGTCAAGTTCTTCACATAGATTAGTTTATGTTTTATGTGATAGTTCCCTCCTAAAAGGTGTAATCAGGCCTCCAATGAACCATTATGCATGTTGGCTTGCATGAATATCATAAGACAACTTAGATAATAGTGTTTTGAAATGGGCATCATACTCTCTGACACTTTCAGTAGTGCCTTGCTTGATATCCTTAAGCACACTTATACTCTTCTACTCAAACTTAGGGATGTGAAACTCTTTAAGGAACACATCTTCTAAAGCTGTACAATCTACGCAAGTCTATTTAGGTTCAAACTTTCGTATTAGATGTGTGCATGCCCTTGTAACATAGTAGTAAATTGGCTTGCCCTACAATCAGAATTTGTGATTCCTTTCGTGCACCATAGTATTTCACACATATTCACATGTTTAGTAGCATCGTCTATGCCCATATACTTTGGAAGATGAAGATACATATCCATGTAAATATTCTAGGGTTGGTGTGGACCTTGCCCACTTGATCCATAACCTCCTGTGTTTCCTCTGCCTCCAAAACCACCAAATCCACCTGAGCTAGAGCTACCTACACCTCCTAATCCCAAACCCGTAGCTAGGTTCAGACTAGAAGATGTAATTCCCTATGTCCCAATAGTAGTACTGAACTATACCCCAACAGTCTACAAAGCATTACTACTCCCAAAAGATAGTCCAAAATTTGTGCGCTTGAATTACCCATCAGCGATGACACACCCGAAAAGGTAATCCCATATAACAACAAAGTTGTTTGCTCTACCATTTTTGTGCCTCTTATAATACTCTCTCCTACTCTCCCACTGCTTGAATTATATTGTTGACTATTTTCCGTACTAGATGTTGGAAAACCAAACACAAGCACAAGGTTTTTAGGTGGATTCGGATGTGCACCCATGCCCTAGGTTGTTTCGCTAATGCACTTCTACATGAGGCCAAGGAGGGTCCCCCTGTCATGATTTCCCAAATGGGGAGTTCATGAGGCTTGGGTTCCATATCTTCGCATGAACTTCAACTCCTTCCGAAACTATCTTTCTCCACAACGCCATTTTCTCTTCAATCTCCCACTACTTCTCCACATCCCTCTCGCGCCTCATTATACTTAAGTTGCCTTTCCTCTCTTTGAATTTTTCCACGAGGTCTGTCATCTCTCACCAAACTGCTCCCGCCCCCACACATGGTAGGGTTTTAGTTCATCATCGGTTTTCTCCAAGTTCAAATTTACCATCGGGATCTTGATTTCCGGTGGAATGCCTTACGGGTAAGTTCCCTTGGATATCGTAAAAAATGGAATTTGGCTACCTCTGGGCATGAATAAGTGGAAATCGAGTAGTCCAAGTTATAATTATTCAAAACACCATGGAATCACGTATCCATAACTCGATTCAAAATTAGATAAACATCATATAGGGTCTAAAATTATTCCTTCATCCAGATAAGTGTGTGATACCTCCAATTCCAATTAGATGCATAAGAAATTAGCCACTCATACAATTCTCTTTGGAAAACAAAGAACAAATTTCTCATATAAGCATTATCTGATTCTGTTCCACCCATACACATGTGTTAAACTCAAATACCGTGTTTAATCGCCATGCTTATTCTTCTTCCGGATCATGTATCCACTCCTTAACACTTGTTAGGGTCAGTTGGTATGTATTTATCATGAACCATCCTGAAAACAACTGAAAAGAGGTCCCAACAATGGAATCAATGATGCATCCTAGAATTCACCAATACAAGCCGGGCGTGTTAACACATCACTCAAAGCATGGATGAGCGCTCACCCAAAGCACGTAAAGGTACCAAGCCCCATTTTAAGGTTATTGTTATAGGATGTTAACATGATGAAGAATTAAAGCATTCAGATCCATAATTAATCTAACATTCGATAGAGCATTCTCTAGATCTAGATCTTAAAATATCATGAATCAAATAATAATCATAGCGAAACCCTTTATGCATTAATAAACTATAACCATGATTAACACCTTTATTCAGCCAATAACCCACATATTATTAAATATAGTAATAAATAGAAACTTCCTTACAATAACAATAATATATGCTCATGCACGCATTCAATTTGGCAACATAACCTCACAAGTAACTTAGCTCTTACATCTCTCACGCTACATAGTTCGCTACATATTTATAAGGGTGGGGCTTTCCCTTCACTTCTTATCTAATCCAAAAATAGATTGCATGCTATTATTAGCCACACATCATTACTATTACTAACCACACATTCAAGTGCGCTAACAATAGACTACTTTTAGTTAATTACCAGTAGTAGATCTATTCTCAACTTGTATCCATGCAAGGTGCTTCATAGTCAATCCTCCAAAAATAGTGAATGTGTGTCATGCAAGTCTTTGACCAGTTTGTGTGCTCTGCATGCTATCTCCAAAAATAGATCCTCATTGTGAAAATGGCTAAGTCCCAAATCTATCTCTCTTCTTCGTGCGCAATCCTTTCCTGAGCCTCCCGCACTAAGTGTCATACTTTAAGCGATCGACATGAGGGATGAGACCACCAATGAAACCATTCTCACTATAAAAAAACCTCATTCAAGAGATGAAATATTTCCATCAGCGTATTGATTCCCAGAACAAAACCATTAGGGGTATCCAAGCTGATTTTTTTATGCAAGAGTAGAGGATTTCTATTTTACAGGATTAGGTTGCTACTGAGGAGGGAAAAAACAAGATGAAGTTGATGTTGAGCACATTTGAAAGTGGGGACTCAGACACTAGAGATAGCTTGGGTATGGTTTCCAACTACAATCAAAGCAAGGATTGGATGGAAGAGCAAGTGGAAACTTAGATGGAGAATGTGGCGGTTAACCGACTAGAAAAGAGTGATTATCAAGGTGGTGGCGGGAGGGATGGAGGTGCAGCACTAGATCTTGTAGCAAGGCCATGATGAACTAATTGTATTCCTTTTATTTCCCTTTTCTATTTGGTTTGGTTTTTTATCTCTGCCCCTTTGGGTAAAAAAATCTGTTAATTTTGTAAACTCTCTTAGTTTGGCCGTCTGTGTGGGTGCTATTGTCAAGTTCTTTTAACTCTGCCTTCATGGCCTTGTTTTAGTTTTTTTTTCTATAAATTTTCTCCTATATGTATGGGTTTTTTTTGGTCCTTTTTTAAAACCAAACTTTTATATCTTATCTAAAATAAAAAAAATAGATTCACTCCTTTTACGATGATTTATGTTGTCCACATGCACCTTCGCACCTTTTCGCCAACTAGAATCCATTATAAAAATGAGTGCTATAGTAATTTAAGCTCTTAGCCCATGTATGTTCATTTCCACATTTTTATATGATAATCCTAATAATTAGATACTTCACATTTCAGCAATATACTTAGCTACTCAAAATATATTTTCATTCTCTTGCGCGTATGCGTGCGCACACACACACACAAATATATATCCAATGTAACTACGGTTCTTAAGGAATTTTAGGTCATCATACCACCATGATAATTTTCTCATAAGTACATATTTCATCAAATATGCTTCTCTTATTCTTTCAACAATAAGTTATATTTAGCCATACATAAGCTCTTCTTATAAATATGAAGTATATATTCCCTCAATACAACTCCTTTTTAATTGCATCCCTACTCTATTGAGGCTGCATAATTCTCTATTAGATTATATATACATGAATATATATCTTATTCCCAAGTTACAAGCCTTAATAATCATTGATTTATCATCAATGTTCGACCTTCATATCCCCCTCAAAAATATTATTTAATTAATTGATATACATCCTTTTAATCAAGTAATATATAGGTTTTCTAAAGCAAAAATATTTCAAATCTTCTATGCTTAAGGAATAATACAAGTACACATATAGCCCTATTGAGTATATCACATAATATAATGTCATATAGTTCATATAAATTGATTGATAACATATTGATAAATAAACTCTCAAATATGGTTCATCTTATATCTTAGCTCCTTACCTAAGTAATACAACTTAGGTTCATATTTATGTTTTCACAAATCAGAGTAACTTTGAAATAACTTGGATCAATATGGGACATCAAATTATCACAAATCTATGAAGTCCTTCTTCTAGGTATATCTCATATTCATTGCACCCATGTATAGAAACAAGTTGAAAGTTTATATATATATATATATATATATATATATATATATATATATATATATGTATGTATGTATGTATGTATATATATATGTATGTATGTATGTATATATATATATATGTATGTATATATATATATATATATGTATGTATATATATATGTATGTATGTATATATATATATATATATATATATATATATATATATATGTATGTATATATATATATAATATTTAAATACATATCACAATAGTGTATTTACCATTTAATAACTCCCTTAACATAGAATACAAGCTGGAATATAATGTATTTGTTCACTTATGATAATAATATTCATACTCCTTATTTGATTCCCAATCAAATGTGTAGTTCAACTTGAGAAGAATCTTATCAGCTCTTAAAGTGTAAACCATAATAATTATAATTTACTCCATTCAACAGTTGATCAAATGTAAACACTTATTCACTATGATTCATAATCCTTGCGAACTTACAAAATATGTAATCAAGTAAGATACACAAATGCTTTATAACAAATTTTCCAATGTATAACAATAATTTAACCCAATAAATAACACTTCTCATTTATTCTTTTCAATTTTGGAGCAGAGATAACAGAATTGGCCTTTTTTTCTTTTAATCAATTAATAAGTACATTGTTGTTTCATTTAGTTACAAAATTACTTATGCAATATCAATACATCTTATCATAATCAAATAGAACAAACATATTTCTTTTCCTTTAGATCTTTAATACTCCATTTGTAAAATATGTTAGCATGAGTCAATTCACATGAATTGAGCATGATAAGATCTCTTTCCCACTTATCGGTTTATATTGTTCAGTATTTGTATAAATAAAATAATACAATAATTAAAATCATACAAAAAAACATAATAACTCATAAGATTAAATAACATTTACTCAAGATAAAATAATTTGAAACCACAATAGTTATTCCCATTAATTTGATCTAATGCCTTAATGGAAAATTCAAGGAGACAAAATTAATGATATTAAAATTATAACAATATCTTCCTTATTATAAAATAAGTCAACCTTTAATAAAAAAATTGACAACAATTTTCACATCAATTAACCCCTAATACCTTTAATAATAGGTATTAATTTTTTTTTAAGATATAAGATATGTTTTCCCTAAATATGGCTATTGTTTTTATTAAGGGAATCCATATTTTCCCAGTATAATTCCATAAAACAAACCCAAATGTATTCCACTTTTTTCCCAAACATTATAAGGTTGAGGTTAAGCGGTTCAAAGAGTAAGTTCAACGTATTAGAACACTTATAGCCTATTAAGTACTTTTAACAACATTGGTTTTACTAAAGACAATCGACCTAAAGAGATAACCACACCATAATGAACATGATAGTTATTCGATGGTGTTAAGGTAAGTAAATTTTTGTAACATCCGACTTTTGGAACTCAATATTATTAATAATTTGTTTGGTTGTTGTTTTTGTTTTTGTTAGTCATTCATCAAAGGTATGAGTATACAACACGAAGTTATGGACATTCATCCATATACCCATATGGGTATGATCATAGGTATACAAGCATATATACTTATGTCTATAAGATAGCATAATTGTGTGCATACACATGTGAGTATATGCACAAGTTCCCACTCTTTCAAAAGTTAGCACTCACCCTTTTGATTCGGTGGCAACATTTTGGTAGCTTCAGGTGTGATATTATTTAATATCATTTGCTGGCCTAACTAACCTAAGCCTAACTTATGATGGTATGTTGGTAACATAACTGATTGTCAAAAGATTATCTAGATGTTTTTGATTTAACCGTAATAAATGTATGGCATTTTGATTTGCTTTCTTAATGAGCTCGACATTTAAATAATTCTTAATTGGAATGCTATTTTGTGGAATTTGAATTTTGAATTATATTGGCATTAACTTATGTGTTAATTATTCCTTGTGGAATGTGGCACATAGTTTTATTTAAAGTAAATAAATAAAACAATTAAACTTAGCCTAAAGCTAAGTGGAGACATTTTCAAGTTTAATTATATTTAAATGCATTTTGGAATCCATGAAATAAAGGAGAGTTAGGTTTTGATTTTTTCCATTTAGCATGGTGTGAAGAGAGGAGGAAATAGAGGGAGATCATGTCAAAAACAAATCTAGATGATTTTATGGAAGTTTTACGACCATCTAGAGATGATTTTGGGCCTGTATGTTGGGATCTTTCCATTCTTTATTGCAGAAATGTTGGGAGAAATTTTCTAGAAAAATAAATAACGTTTTGGGGTTTGATTTTGTACGGTGTGGAGCTAGGAAGCTGGATGAAGAAAATAGAGAAGGAAAGAGGAAAAACACAGAGGTTTTTTGGTCTTCTTCATCCCGAATATTTCACGCAAGGATTTCTTATTTTTTCTATGCAATATTTTACAAATAAATACATATTAATTTTATTCCTCTTCTAGGTAATGAGATATATGGATTATCTATTGTGGGTATTAATATTTTCGAATCAATCCTTTATGGGTATTTGGAAAATGTGTTTATTTTAATATGGGCATTATATATTTTAGATCTCTCAAGTATGAGAGCCAGAGATTTCATTTTTTTAATCCTTACTTGATAAATGGAATCAATGAGGTTATTCATTTGGGTGTTGAGAGAAGATTTCTAGACATTTTTGCTATGGGTTTTGGACTGTCTCCAAGCTGCATTTTTAAATGTTGGAATGCTGTTTTTTTCTTTTGATTCATTGGTCTGCTACAGCTATTATAAGTTGTGTTATTATTATTGTAACAACTGCTAGAAGAGTTGTGTTCTTTAAGGATTTATTGGTGTGGTAACTACTAGAAGTTTTGTTTTTATATTAAATTATTGTTGCATTTGTTGTTGCAGTGTTAGTTGTTATAGCACTCAGTTTTGGTTGTTTCCTTGTTGTGTTTTGTTATTTTGTTGCAACACTAGTTAACAAAGTATGGTGTTTTGGGGTGTTTTATATGTTGTAGATTCATTGCTAGATTGTTGTTTTCTTTCTTTGCAGTGTTTTTGCATTTTGTTAAATGGTTAGTGTGTAATCAAGTGCATAGAATTTTGAAATAATGTTGTGCTATGACATTTTGTCAAACTATTAGTGTGAAATCATTTGGCTAGAATATTTAAAGAATGAGGTGTTGTGACATTATGTCAAACAGTTGATATGCAATATTTTATTGGCATAAATACATGAGTATGGATTATGACATTTTATCATGCTACTGAAATGAATTCATTGGAATTTAAGTGAAGTTCTTTTATAGAATTTTATCATGCTGCTGGAATGAATTCATTGGAATTTATGTGAAGTTATTTTATGGAAATTTATCATGCTATTGGAATGCACTCTTTGGTCTTTATGTGAAGATATTTTTTATGGCATTCGGTCATGATGTTAGCATGCATTCGTTGGATTGTATGTGAAGTTCATTGTAATGAATTTTGTCATATTGTTGGCATGAATTCTATGGATTATATTGGAGGTTTATATTATGACATTTTGTCATATGGTTTGCATGCATTCTTTGAGTATAAAGGATTTGTTGTGCCTTTTGAAAATGTGCTATGTTGCTGATCTGAATTGGCATATTGTTCATTTTGAGCTTGTGAAGTGAAGTTCATGATATGAAATTTTTCATACAATTGGTATGCATTCCTTGGAATATATGTGAAGTTCATTATATGACATTTTGTCATATGGTTGGCATGCATTCTTGGGTATAAAGGATCTTTTGTTCCTCTTGGAAATTATGTTATGTTGCTAATATGATTTGGCATAAAGCTCATTATAAGAATTGTAAATTGAAGTTCATGTGGATTCTTTGACAATTTCTTGTCATGCATTCTCCTTTTTATATGGAGCTTATATGTGACATTTCTTCAAATAGTTGGTATGCTGATTTGATTTGGCGTGAAATAATATTATGAAATGCATTATGTAATCAAATTTAGGTGAGGTAAGTTTTATGTATTTTCATGTAAGATGATTAAAGACACCACTCTTGAAAGGTATTCTAAACTGGATAGGTCATGCATGTATACATGATTTTTGAAATCATTATTATAATAATGAATGAATTAGTATGTTGATGCATGATTGTATATTTTGAATATGTTTTCATTTGTAAAATAATACATATATGAAAATGGAAATCCTTTCGATTCAATTTGAGCTGACCTTTTGTAGAAAATACAAGCCATTCGGAGATAAGGAAAGCAAATAATTTGAAGGGATTCAAGCTGATTGCAGATCTTGCTTGGTTACTGTTATATTTCAGTTATGGAATAAATTGTACTTGACGTCTTTGCTGAAGTAATCTGTATATTATCTAAGCTTATGAGGCTTTTTTCCATTGTATGTAACCTTATAAGATTGTATTGAGATATTGAAAATAATAAAATGTCCTTTGGAATCGAAGCTGATTTTTATCGATGTGTTTAACACATATGATTTTTTTGTATAATTATATGATTTGATTATGTGTGAAATCAACATATCAATTAAGCAATGGGAATAATGGAAAAATAAATAAAATAAAAAATTTGGACCTTAGTTTTTGAGGTCCTTACACTTGGTATCAGAGTTGAGGTTGTATAACACTTAGGCCTCTAGGAACATTATCTAATACTTCTCTTTGTACTTACCAGGAACAATGGTAAGAACTCGGAGTAGTGGTGGTGTGAATAATCCAAACCAAGGTCATGGTGGCGAAGGGGAGGAGCTGGAAGAGGTACAAGTAGAGGATTTGGTGGAAACATCAACCCTATCCTCAACCCCACTGAAGAAGTCCTAAATGAACTTCTTAGGACTATAAACACTTTGTAAGATAGATTGACAGACTCATGAGAGGAACCTAGAGAAAAATAGTGGCCTAGGGGGTAATCAAGTAAGACATGACCAGCATGAGGTAAACTTGGGAGACTTGAACAACCAGCTACATGCTCATGAAGATTTACCCATAGGGAATAGAGTAATAGATCCCTTCCTCAAGGAATTGAAGAAAGTTCCTATTCATAGATTCAAAGGGTTATCCATTGAGTTAGGTAATAAAGTTGAGGCTTGGTTGTTTAACTTACAACAATACTTTGGGCTACATTATTGCAACTCCAATACAAAGGCCCGTATTGCTATTTACCACCTTGAAGAGCATAATTTCCTATGGTGGGCTCATTTGAAGCAAGTTAAGGGTTATGTGGATTCCACCATTACTTGGAAAAGTTTGAGAAGAAATTCAAAACTAGATATGTCTCAGCTAATCACCGAGAAAGGAATAAAATTGAGTTTCATAGTTTGAAACAAAATAACATGACTGTAGCCGAGTATGAATCTCAATTTTTAGATCTAATCCATCATGTGGACTATATGAAGGATGAAGAGTTCAAGGTAACCAAGTTCAAACTGGGTTTGAGAGAGGTTATCTGACAAGAAGTAAATATGGTCAACCCTAAGAGTCTTGTACAAGTAGTTAGGTTGTAGACACCTAAAATATGCTTACACTTATCATTTCATCCAATCCATTCAATTAATGACACTTCGTTAATTCCCCATAGTTCACTCCACTCTCGGATGCCCATTTACAACACCTTCTCGGTCGTATTCTTCCCATATTCAGCTTATTTGGCTAATATCTCTCTTATTAGCTAAACATTCCTCCTTTTGACCATTCAAAACCTCCCTAGTTCTCTCTAGACCACTTCTATTGGCTTCGTAGGCTATCAATCAGTCAAAATTGGTTATCCAGACCCCTCCCAACTCTCAATGAGTCTCTAATCACTTTCTAATCAAGTTTAACTAGCCTAATCCTAGCTTAACTAAGCCTAAAGCATGTTTATCCTAATCTAATCTAAAAGTGATTTTTGAGCTTTAGTCCCACATGCACCCAAATTCCAAATTCTCCCAAGTGGAAAACTATAAATGCAAGGCCAAGCCTACCTATTCAACTTACCACTTTACAGACAACTTTACTCACAAGTCCTCTCTCACATTTGGAGATATTGGCATTAGAAACCATTTGTGATAGCTTTAAGCTATAGAACATTTGGATCTTGGCCATACTCCATTGTTAAGAGCTCCCCCATCTTGCATCCATCCACTCCTAAGGAAAACAACTAATCACACAATTTGATTGCTTAGGATCTATACTAGGTTCACTTTCATTAAGCTTTCATGGAGTAGAGAGTAGTATGCATGTTAGTTTTTGATGTTTTTGTCAAAGTTATAATGCTTTCATGTTAGTTTCTCTTGTTTAGCTCTTATCCTATGGTGCATGGATGAGTTAGCAAAGCTTTGAGGTTCTTTAGCCTCATTTCATAGCTTGTGCAACTTTCCAATGTACACATTTGGCATGCATGATGGGACCCTTAGTCCCATGGCATTTTAGTTTAAGTTTTATTGTTTTGGCTAACTTTTGATATGCACATGTAGTGATTAATGTCCATTTTTTTGGAATATTTTCTCATTTTATATGTGTAACCTCATGTTCATAGCCATAATTTTAATGGGTTATTTCCATTCTTAAGCTAACTTGTCAAAATTTGAGATATTGTGAGTTTTCTTGTGTTTGTTGTCGTATTTTTGTTGCAGGTCTGGTGTAGGCATGTTTTTAGGGGCGTGGATGCGGTTTTCCGGCACAGGTGAATTGATAAAACATATTATTCTATTTTCCAACCCCGGTGTATGTGTGCTAACCCCGGTGCACACACCCTAACTAGCGCGTAGGTGCACTAACCCAGGCGCATATGTCATTTCGTATTGTACCTTCACTACATTCTGAAACCTGTCAAATCCAGAGTGCACATGTTGTTTTAGTGGTGCAAACAATTTTTTCCGATAACACGGTTGTTCTGTCTATTTTTCTTTCTGTTTTGCTCAGAGTAGTGCATACGATGTTTTTGTGGCGCACACACCTATTTGGTGGTGCAGGCATTTGGTGAGTCAAAAAAATCTACAGAGTGGCGCATACGCTATTTTCATGGCGTGTATGCTATTTTTGTGGCGGACACATCTCTCGAGTGGTGCAGGTGCACTGTGAGCTGAAACAACATTTAGTGGTGCATACGGCCTAACCCGTGCACATGTGTCCTTTTACATTTTGAAATTAAGGTGTTGATGTACTAACATTCTTGTAGGTTTATCTAATCATGTATTTGTCAAAGCAGGATGTTTTTACATGTTTGTATTTGATTAGGTAATATTTTGCATTGTTTACTTATAGGAATAAGGATCGTGTATGCTCTTCCCTCGCATCCCTTGGGTCAATCTTGGGAATCGAAATTATTCTTAAGTCCTTTTGATGCTTCGAGGTTGTTAGGAGTATTTGAGTTGGAATTGGTTAATTTGGCATAGTTGAATTAAAGTGTTTTTCCATTTGATATCTTTTTGGATTTTTGAAGACAATCACATATGCTCTTCTCTTGCGTCCTTGGACGATCTGGAGAATTAGAAATGATGCCTTCTCTTTTGATGGAAAACTACTAAAAATCGTCATACAGGACCAAAATGCCATCGCTTGTCAAAGAACAAAGGAATCGAAACAAAAGTCAGAAAACTACTAATACATTTGTTATACAGGTTACCAAACGGTGTTCGAGCAAACCACATCTAATTAAAAAGATAAAATGAACAACATATTAAAAATACTATATTGTAGGTTTCGAGAAAAGGGTATGTCCCTCTCTGCTCAACTGGAACATAACCCCTTTGGCATAATGCCTTAAGCTACAACAATGGGGGTGGTTCTAGGAACCCCAAAGTAGTCCACGCAAGAGGGAACCTTGTGGATGAAATAGGAAGTGCTCCGCACTACCTATCTAACTAGTAAATCATTTGTGAGATAGAGCTACAAGTTATCCCTACACAACCCTTTTAAGTACACAATTGGACACATTTATTTCCCACTGTGCTTAAAGGGAGCAAAGTCGAGATACTCCCAAACTAATCATTGTGAATTTTTTGGTAAATCGTCTCACTAGTGGATAATCTTCGTAGCACCTAGGATGAGAGAAGCACCTAGGAAAATATACTTTGGCCAGGAGCCCACTTTTACCATTCTAAAAATTGTTTTGAGTTGTGAGCCATCATTTTCATCATGAATCGTGTGACGCGTTACTCTGGCCAAGTTCTTCACTTGCCTTAAGGTAAAGCAAAACTCTGCCAAAGTAAAGCCAACATTTTTCACCCCCATTTTGATCTTCCTCCTTCACCTTCTTTTGACACTTTGTTGATCAAAGGAAGGGTGACTACCTTTATGTTACCAATCGATTGCTTCTGCCACTTTTTTGTTCATTTACGCCCATCCATGTTTATGGCTAGGTAAGTTAAATGTCTAAAGTGTGCAGAGGCATATTTATATCATTGATAGCCTTTGTGATATTGATACCCATCTCAGGATCATCATCATAGTTAGTATTAATTCATCATTTAATCTCCCTTTGACATGTTTCCTCATTTACATTGTCTTGACATAATTAAGATACTTATGTCATGTTTCTCATAAACATGATCTAAGTTTCCACATTGTGGCATTACGTTGCCCATGTTCTAACACATCCTTAGTATACTTTGAATTAGTTTGATTTCAAACATTTTCCAAAATGTTGAAAGGTGTCGCTTACTTTGTTTTGCGTCGTTTGATACCACTTTGACACTAATATCTCACTTCTCTGCAAAGTTTGATAAATGTGTCTAATTGGTGTGGTTACGTAGCTTACATTTTTAAACCTCACCCTTTAACATTTAGGCCTTGTTGGTTGTTAAACTTGTTGTGGTATCCTTTTATTGGGATTCACATCTACCCTTTGCTAATATTTACACCTTGTTCATTTCGAGCTTTACATAAATATTGACATTGTGTTAATCATCTTTACATCATATTTTCGTATGGTGTATTTCCTTGTTGATTGGATTTGTGTTTCACACTTGCATGATTGTTCCTTGTTATTATTCATTCATAAAAATTATTTTCTAGGACAATCCCTCTTGATCTCATCGAGATTGCATCATGACGATGTCTATTTTCCTTAGACCTTCTTCAGAAAATCACGCACGCACCTCCATACTTACACAATGTCTAGCTGGTTTTCCTTATGCTACCCAAATCGACATGTCACTTCCTTCCCTTTGAAGAAGTTCCATCACATTATGTAGATCTAGACATTTATGTTTAAAACAACGCCAAAAATGACTGAATATCACACGGTTCCCCATACTTACAAAAATACGGAACCTAGGTTTAGCAATTCAAATCAAAAGATTCCCATTACAACTAAACATCATTTGGTTCTTCATGTTAGAGAGCCCATATGGGTAACTCGTTCCCCACCTTCATCTCATAGTTGGTGGTATGATTTGGACACTTCTGATCAAATTATTATTTGAGTTCCCTCTAATCTTCTTCTAATTCTAATCCAAACATTTCCTCTTCTTCTGAGGATTCCAATCCAAATATTTCCTCTGAATCTTCTGAGGATTCAGATCTAAACTACTATTCGGATTCATCCAATTCGACTCCTAAGTCATCTAATGTGACTCATATGTCATGGTCCTCCCTATCTTCCCAGGAACCTCTTCATCATACATTTAATATGACACCTACATCACGGTCCTCCCTTTCTTGGTAGGACCCCTTTTATCAGTCACCTAAATGACATCTTCTTCCTTTAAAGATACGTGCGACTCTAAATCCCTCCAATAAAACATCTAATACAATTCTAGAATCATGGTCCTCTCTTTCTTTACAAGACCCTTGTTAGTATTCATTTTATGTAATTCTTGAATCATGATCCTCCCCTTCTTTGCAGGAACTTCTTCATCAATCACCACCAATAAATCTTCCTTCTTTGAAGATTTGTGTGACTCAAAGTCCTTCGAGTCAAATTTCTAAATTGACCCATGCGTTGCAATCTATAGACTTTGTACTTAATCCTACTAGTTTGTAGATGATATACCATCGTATAGGTAGGTCCACACCACCTTCTTCTACTCCTGAGACATCTAGCTACACATCTTCTTCGTCTCTCACATCATCTTCTTCTATTAATCATCATCAAACATCTTCTAAGTCTTCCACACCAAGTGAACCTATTTCTTCCAATCAACCCCTGGTGGTTGATCAACAACTCATACTGATTGACCTCTTTGAGAATGAAGAAACAATCAGGGCATTTATAGGGGCACATGAAGATATTCCTTTAGAAGATTACGAGAAAGGATTCTCTTTAGACTTCGATGCACCCGCATATTCTGAGAAAAATGTTGATTCCTTTTATCAAGAAATAGAGGAAGAGCCTCAAATCATGTAACTTGATCCTCCTCTTATTCTTCCATCTTCACATTCTTCATTAAGTGAGGAAAATCCTAGGTCTTACATTGATCCATGGCCTATCTTCTCATCACCCAATCACTCCTTGTCTATCATAATTCCTCAATCACAATCTCTTATGGGGTCAACACCAAGTAGCCCTTCATCTTCATCTAGGTGTGGGTCACCTTCTAGTAGCCCTTCCTCTGCTATTTGTGGGACATTTTTGAGTAGCCCACTATCTTCTATTCTTGGGGCACGTCCAACTAGCCCCTTGTCTTCTAGGTATGGATCACCCCGGGTAGTCCATCATCTTCTATTCTTGGGCCACATCCTAGTAGCCCATTATCTTATATCTATGGGTCACATCCTAGTAACCTTTCTTCTTCTATTATTGGGCCACATCCTAGTAGCCCTTCATCTTCTATCTATGGGTCATGTCCTAGTAGCCCTTCTTCCTCTATTCTTGGGCCACATCTTGAAGCCCTTCATCATCTTCTATCGGTAGCACTTCCTCAGTAGCCCATCCTCTTCAATTCTTGGACCATATCCTTTTCATCTATCACATATTTCTTCTATCAATGGTTGTGGCAAGCCCACTACCATTTCTATCATTCCTTTCATCAATCATAAACATTCACTTTCTTCTCCTTCTAGGGATCAGACAAGTCACGCATCAGCTTATAAGAAACCCAAACAAGTTCATTATCAAGCTCAGGTCAAAACTTCCAAGATCTCTAAAGCTCCCAACAATTCAAATGATCTCAAAGTTGTAAATCAAGCGTGATTCAAGAATGCACATCAATGTAGCCATCAAGTATGGTGCAAAGTGCATAATCCTCTGCGGATGGAGAATTAAATATTCCACATACAAAATCCATGTTTCGAACAAATCACGGTCATTTATTGAGTGTGAACTCACTTCAATCATCGAGATCGAGGATAATATCACTCTCAATAAACAAACGTGCCTAGTCTCCCTTATTAAGGAAGTCGTAAACATTGTTGTTGGATCTTACCACACAGAGTGACTTTGTTTGTCCCAACCTATTAAAACTGTCAAAAATCTAAAAATAAAAAACGATTCAAAAATACAAAAAACATGAGAAAACATAGAAAAATCAAAGGTACAAAGATCAAACATTGCAATCAAGTATTACATACACATGGATGTTTATTTCTTCCCTTACTTGTTATTTTGCAAGTATTCCTACCATTTTCATCCTTTCGGTGATATTTTGGTTAGCTTATTCACACGTATTTTGTGACATATATCTCTATAGTATCCATTTGACCTTGGTCTTTTATCACCTTAGTAAATTAAAGAACGAATAACCTCATGGAGATCCTATCACATTCAAACATCTAATAAACTTGTTGCGAAGAAATTTTGGACATATTTGTTGACACTAGACAATGTCATCATCACAATCACTTCCACCTCTTTCCATCAAGCCATATATGGTTCTTAACCCCTTGTCAAACAAGAGAGCTGAAATAAGTTTTCAGAAAGAAACAGATTCAAAATCAATCAAAATTAAAAGCTAAAAGCAAAGGCAAATTGATATATTACTCTCTCTCTTGGGTATTTCCAGTAATCTCTATCGGGCTATGGACACTACCAGATGGCAAAGTGGAGCAATGTACGGCTATCCTTTCACCCTCCATTCACAAAATCACCTATAAAAATAAATCATTCCTACACATTGGCTAGGTATCTTCACTTGTCATGTATTAAATCTTCCCTTCAATAGGTAATAAATTCCACGTGCACACGGGATCTCTATGAGTAAACAGATTAATATGTTACCAAGTGTCTTTTTGGACCTTGTTCAGACTCTTACTCTATTCCATATCTCGTCTCATGATTTGTTCCTTTGGCTAATCACTTCTTCGCCGTAAGGATTCTAAGCTACACTCATATCATTCACATCATTCTTACTACTTCGCTCGAACATCAATGTGTATAAGATTACCTTTTGCCATGTTTTTGGACACCTTTGTCCCCTTTCACAAAAATAATCTTCCAATTCCTTTCTATCATGTTCTTTTAGGAAAACTTACACTGGGGGCATCCTTACTTCTTCCCAAAGACTTCATTGGTTTACATTCACCATCATGTTGAACCTATCCATAATGGCCTTGGGTCCCGCTTCTACCTGTTAAGAGTTTGCCTTTGAATACTCCCAGCTAATTCTGGCACATTTTTGCATCTTCACCTTTCTCATACACACGTGGCCTTATGCCCTTGTGCATCCCATCTATTGCTAGGGGCATCCACGCTTCCTCATCTTCCTGTACATAGTTTTAGAAAATTTTCAAAAAAATAAAAACATTCAAATATGTTAGAATCATCAAAAACATTCAAATATGTTAGAAAAATCAAAACATTCAAATATGTTTAAGAAAACTTCTAAAAATTGAAAATCATCCTATAAAACATTGCTCTTTGGTTCTCACCTGTCCATGTGCGCGACTCGTGGATCATCTTGATCTACCTCCATCAACAAAAGTTAGGTTTCTTACTTGTACTTTGGGGCACAACGAGTTTCCTGGTACTATTTCATAGTGCACATTACTTTTTCATCAACTGAAGTGTCCTCCATTTTCCTTGGCATGTATCCTTTCTTGGGGCACCATCATTAAACCTTGTCATTAATTCGAATATGTTGGGAATGAAGCTTGATAACAAAAACATGGTACTTGTTTCTCTTCTAGGTTTAGCTTGTTTACTTTCTCGTATTACATTACATTGTGTATGTTGCATGGAGTTATGCATATTTTACTTTCTTGTATTGCATTGCATTTTGTATGTTACATGGAGTTAGTTTTTTTTTTTTTAAGCAATGGACATTTGTTCATATATGGATTTTCATGTCATACTACAATTTTGTTCATTCTTTTTAATAAGGACCAATGATGAAGATCTATAGCAATATGATGAAAAAAGAAGTTGTTTAAAAGGACATTGGATGGATGTTAGCTCATTCCCCCTTCCTCATACCCCTTTTCTTCTACATCCCATTTCTTGTCTACTTCTTCACACTATTCTTTCTTCTGTTCTCTTTCTATCATATTTTTGATCATCGATCGAGTTCTTCTATCACCCCATCGAAAATCGAGGGGGAATCCTCCATTCTTCTCATTTTTCTTCTATCCCTTCAAAAAAATTCTACGTGTTTATGCTTGTCTACTTTCTTTGAAGTGACGTCACTTACACCACCCCAAAGAGGGGCAAATGTAGACACCTAAAATATTCTTACACTTATCATTTCATCCAATCCATTCAATTAACGACACTTCGTTAATTCCCCATAGTTCACTCCACTCTCAGATGCCCATTTACAACACCTTCTCGGTTGTATTCTTCCCATATTCAGCTTATTTGGCTAATATCTCTCTTATTAGCTAAACATTCCTCCTTTCGACCATTCAAAACCTCCCTAGTTCTCTCTAGACCACTTCTATTGGCTTTGTAGGCTATCTATCAGTCAAAATTGGTTATCCAGACCCCTCCCAACTCTCAATGAGTCTCTAATCACTTGCTAATCAAGTTTAACTAGCCTAATCCTAGCTTAAATAAGCCTAAAGCATGTTTATCCTAATCTAATCTAAAAGTTATTTTTGAGATTTAGTCCCACATGCACCCAAATTCCAAATTCCCCCAAGTGGAAAACTATAAATACAAGGCCAAGCCTACCTATTCAACTTACCACTTTACATACAACTTTACTCACAAGTCCTCTCTCACATTTGGAGATATTGGCATTAGAAACCATTTGTGATAGCTTTAAGCTATAGAACATTTAGATCTTAACCATACTCCATTGTTAAGAGCTCCCCCATCTTGCATCCATCCACTCCTAAGGAAAAAAACTAATCACACAATTTGATTTCTTAGGATCTATACTAAGTTAACTTTCATGAAGCTTTCATGGAGTACAAAGTAGTATGCATGTTATTTTTGATGTTTTGTCAAAGTTATAATGTTTTCATGTTAGTTTCTCCCTGTTTAGCTCTTATCCTATAGTGCATGGCTGAGTTAGCAAAGCTTTGAGGTTCTTTAGCCTCATTCCATAGCTTGTGCAACTTTCCAATGTACACATTTGGCACTCTGGTGGGACCCTTAGTCCCATGGCATTTTAGTTTAAGTTTCATTGTTTTGGATAACTTTTGATATGCACATGTAGTGATTAATGTCCATTTTTTTGGAATTTTTTCTCATTTGATATGTGTAACCTCATGTTCATATCCATAATTTTAATGGGTTATTGCCATTCTTAAGCTAACTTGTCAAAATTTGAGATATTGTGAGTTTTCTTGTGTTTGTTTTCGTATTTTGGTTGCAGGTCTAGTGCAGGCACATTTTTAGGGGTGCGGGTGTGGTATTCATGGCATAGGCATACGCTTTTTTGGCACACACATCTCTCTAGTGGTGTAGGTGCACTAATAAAACCTTTTACTCGTTTTCCGACCACGGTGCATGTGCACTAACCCTAGCGCACACACCCTAGCCAGCGTACTGGTGCACTAACTGGGTGTAGATGTTGTTTCATAATGTACCTTCATTGCATTCTGAAACCTATCAAATTGGCACACATGCCCTAACTATAGCGCATATCTTGTTTTAGTGGCACAATTTTCTTTTTCCAAGAATACGTTGTTCTATCTATTTTTTTGTCTATTTTTCTCGAGGAGGAGTGCATACGTTGTTTTTATGGTGCATGTACCTTGGTGGCGCAGGCATTTGGTGAGTCAAAAAAATCCACAAAGTGGCGCATACGCTATTTTTGTGGTGAGTATGTTGTTTTCATGGTGCACACATCTCTCGGGTGGCACAGTGCACTTTGAGCCAAAACAACGTTTAGTGGGACTAATGCCCTAACCTACGTGTAGGTGCTAAAAAAGGGGTGCAGGTGTCCTTTTGCATTTTTGAAATTAATGTGTTGATGTGCTAACATTCTTGCATGTTTATCTAATCATATATTTGTCTTTGCAGGCTATTTTTACATGTTTGTATTTGATTAGGTAATATTTTTCATTGTTTACTTATAGGAATAAGGATCACGTATGCTCTTCCTCGCATCACTTGGGATATCTTGGGAATCAAAATGATTCTTAAGTCCTTTTAATGCTTTGAGGTTATTAGAAGTATTTGAGTTGGAATTGGTTAATTTGACATAGTTGAATTAAAGTGTTTTTCCATTTGATATCTTTTTGGATTTTTGAAGACAAACACATATGCTCTTCTCTTACGTCCTTGGACGATCTAGAGAATCAGAAATGATGCCTTCTCTTTTGATGGAAAACTACTAAAAATTGTCATACATGACCAAAACGCCATCGCTTGTCAAAGAACATAGGAATCGAAACAAAATTCAGAAAACTACTAATACAGTTGTTATACAGGTTACCAAATGTTGTTCGAGTAAACCACATGTAATTAAAAAGATAAAATGAACAACATATTCAAAACATGTGTGCAGGTTTTGAGAAAAGGGTACGTCCCTCTCCACTCAACTGGAACATAACCCCTTTGGCATAATGCCTTAAGCTACAACAATGGGGTGGTTCAGAACCCCAAAATAGTGCACGCAAGAGGGAACCTTGTGGATGAAACAGAAGTGCTCCGTACTACCTATCTAACCGATAAATACTTTGTGAGATAGAGCTAAAAGTTGTCCCTATGTGACCCTTTTAAGTACACAATTGGATGAATTTATTGCCCATTTGTGCTTGAAGGGGAAAAGTTGAGATACTCCCAAACTAGTCATTGTGACTTTTTGGGTAAATTGTCCCATTTGTGAATAATTTTTCATAGCACCTAGTATGAGAGATCCACCTAGGAAAATATACTTTGGCCAGGAGCCCACTTTGACCATTCTAAAAACTGTGTTGAGTTGTGAGCCATCATTTTCATCATGAAACGTGTGATGCGTTACTCTGGCCTAGTTCTTCACTTACCTTAAGGTAAGGTGAAACTCTGCCAAAGTAAAGCCAATATTTTTCACCCCCATTTTGATCTGCCTCCTTCACCTTCTTTTGACCAATGCACTGGCTACTTTTATGAACCTAATGAATAGTGTTTTCAAAGATTTTTTTGGATAAGTTTGTATTATTCTTCTTGGATGACATTTTAATTTATTCTAGAGATGAGCAAGAGCATGAAAATAATTTAAGAATGGTTCTACAAAGGCTCAGGGACCACAAATTCGATACAAAATTGTCTAAGTGTGAGTTTCATAAAGATAAAGTGCACTAATTAGGACATATCATTTCTAAGGATGGGATTTATGTGGATCCATCCAAGATTAAAGCTATCAAAGAATGGTAATCTCTAAAAATGTGATAGAAGTCTGAAGTTTCATGGGCTTGGTTGGGTACTATAGAAGGTTCATGAATGAATTTTCATGAATAGCCTAGCCCATCCTATCACATTGCTGCTAAATGAAAGGGTAAACATTTTGAATGGATTGCTAGGTGTGAGTAAGCCTTTTTAAAGTTTAAACATGCTCTCACTATAGAAATAATATTTTTGGTTCCATATCTAAACAACCCTTTTGAGGTCTAGACTGATGCATCCCTAGATGGTTTAGGGGGTGTAATAACTCAAGAAGGAAAGGTAGTGGCTTATGAGTCACGGAAATTAAATCATAATGAGATGAAATATCCCCGACATGACTTAGAGTTGGCTGCAGTAGTTCATGCTCTTAAGAAATGGAGACATTTCTTGTTGGGTAAGCCATTCAAACTTAGAACAGATCATAAAAGTTTGGAGCATCTGTTTACTCAAGACAACTTGAATGCCCAACAAAGGAGATGGTTGGAATTGATTAGTGACTATGATATGGACATAAAATATGTCAAAGGTAAAGAGAATCAAGTGGCTGATGCACTCAGCCATAGATTCCACTTTGCTGTTGTTTCTAGAATAAAATTTTTGCTAAAGGATCAAATTGTATACAATAGTAGAAATAGATATTTTCAATGTCAGAAATGACCAAAAATTTGTTGTGAGGAATAATGGATAAAAAGTATGTTGGGTACTCCTTAGAATTAGATGGTCTTCTAAGGTTCCAAGGTAGAATTTACGTACCTTTTGAAGGAAATTTCAAAACTATTCTGATGCAAGAAGTGCATCAAGCTCCTCATTTTGCACATCTCGGGGTCACTAAAATGACTCATGAATTGAAACAATTTTATTTTTGGCTTGGTATGAAAAAGGATGTGGATATATTTGTTTCTAAATGTTTAGAATGTCAAAAGGTGAAATCTAATCATTGCCATCCCGATGGTAAGCTTTTTCCCCATGACATTCCAAAAGACAAATGTGCAAACTATAACTATGGATTTTATTTCTGGTTTTCCAAAATCTAAAAAGAGGCATGATACTATTTTAGTTGTTGTTGACAAGCTAACAAAGGTTTCTCATTTTATTCCTGGTAATCTAATGGATGATGCACATGTACTTGCTAATAGATTTGTGAAGGAAGTTGTAATATTGTATGGAGTTCTTGAACTGATTATTACTGATAGAGATACTTTGTTTACATCTCATTTTTGGTAAACTCTGGTAGCTACTTTTGGCACAAAGCTGCATTTTAGTTCTTCTTATCATCCTAAAACGAATGGGAAAAATGAAAGAGTAAATCAGGTATTAGAAGACATGCTAAGAATGTATGTTATGGACTAGAAAACAAGTGGGAAGATTTTCTGCACTTAGTTGAATTTTCTTATAATAATACTTATCATACTTCTTTGCAAATGGCTCCTTTTGAAGCTTTATATGGAAGGAAATGTAGAACACCTTTGGGGTGGGAAGGCCTTGAAAATCGGGTAACCATAGGTCCTAATGTTTTACAAGAATACGATAAATAGATGATTTTTATAAGACAAAAATTAAAGGGTGCAAGTGATAGACAAAAGAGTTATGCTAATAAGAAAAGGACTAAAAAGAATTTCATGTGGGTGAAAAAGTTTTTTTAATGGTGAAACCTCATAAAAGTTCAATTAAGTTTGGAAAAGAATATAAACTTGCACCTAGATTTATTAGTCCATTTGAAATTTTAGAGAAAATTAGTGTTGTAGCCTATAGGTTAGCATTGCCTCCTTCACTTTCTAAAATTCATGATGTATTTCATGTCTCACTTTTGAGAAAATATGTGCATGATCCCTCACATGTGCTAACTTGGTAGAACTTGCAAGTAGATGATAAGCTAAATTTTTAGTTTGAGCTGGTAAGGATATTATCGCATCGAAGCATTAAGTTGTGAAATAGAGATATCCAACAAGTTTTGGTCTAGTGGGATAGCCTAAGTGAAAGAAGTGCCACTTGGGAAGATGCAGAGTATGTAAGAAATAATTTTCCACTTCTTTTTAAGTCTCAGTAATCGGGACATTACCCTTGTTAAGGGGGAGAGGATGTAACATCCTGACTTTTGGAACTCAATATTATTAATAATCTATTTGGTTGTTGTTTGTGTTTTCGTTAGTCATTCATCAAAGGTATGAGTATACAACACGAAGGAATGGACATTCATCCATATACCCATATGGGTATGATCATAGGTATGCAAGCATATATACTTATGTATATAAGCTAACATAATTGTGTGCATACACATGTGAGTATATGCACAAGTTCCCACTCTTCCATGAGTTAGCACTCACCCTTTTGATTCGGTGACAACATTTTGGTAGCTTCGTGTGATATTATTTAATATCATTTGCTGGCCTAACTAACCTAAGATATAGGCTACGTGATCTAACCTAAGCCTAACTTATGATGGTATGTTGGTAACATAACCAATTGTCAAAATATTATCTAGATGTTTTTGACTCAACCGTAATAAATGCATGGCATTTTGATTTGCTTGGTTAATGAGCTTGACATTTAAATAATGCTTAATTGGAATGATATTTTGTGGAATTCAAATTTTGAATTATTTTGGCATTAACTTATGTGTTAATTATTCCTTGTGGAATGTGGCACATAGTTTTATTTAAAATAAATAAATAAAATAATTAAACTTAGCCTAAAGCTAAGTGGAGGCATTTTTGAAGTTTAATTATATTTAAATGGATTTTGGAATCCATGAAATAAAGGAGAGTTAGGTTTTGATTTTTACCATTTAGCATGGCATGAAGAGAGGAGGAAATAGAGGGGAGACCATGTCAAAAACAAATCTGGAGGATTTCATGGAAGTTTTACGGCCATCTGGAGCTGATTTTGGGCTTGTATGTTGGGATCTTGCCATTCTTTATTGCAGCAATGTTGGGGAGAAATTTTCTAGAAAAATAAATAAGGTTTTGGGGTTTTATTTTGTACGGTGTGGAGCTAGGAAGCTGGAGGAAGAAAATAGAGAAGGAAAGAGGAAAAACACAGAGGTTTTTTGGTCTTCTTCATCTCGAATCTTTCAGGCAAGGGTTTCTTATTTTTTTCTATGCAATATTTTTCAAATAAATGCATATTAAGTTTATTCCTCTTATGGGTAATGAGATATATGGATTATCTATTGTGGGTATTAATATTTTCAAATCAATCCTTATGGGTATTTGGAAAATGTGTTTATTATAATATGGACATTATATATTTCAGATCTCTCAAGCATGAAAGCCAGAGATTTCATTTTTTTTAAAATCCTTACTTGATAAATGGAATCAATGAGGTTATTCATTTGGGTGTTGAGAGAAATTTTCTAAACATTTTCATTATGCATTTTGGACTATCTCCAAGCTGAATTTTTAAATGTTGGAATGCTGTTTTTTTTCTGTTGATTCGTTGGTCTGCTACAGCTACTATATGTTATGTTATTGTTCTTGTAATAACCGCTAGAACAACTGTGTTATTTAAGGATTTATTGGTGTGGTAATAACTACTATAAGTGTTGTTTTTTTATTAAATTATTTTTACATTTGTTGTTATGGTGTTATTTGTTATAGCGTTCAATTTTGGCTATTTCGTTGCTACGTTTTGTTATTTTGTTGTTTTGTTGCAACTTGATTAACAAAGTATGGTGTTTTGGGGTGTTTTATACGCTGAGATTCACTGCTAGATTGTTGTTTTCTTTGTTGTAGTGTTTGTTACTAGTACGCTGCATTTTGTTAAATGGTTAGTGTGCAATCAAGTGCATAGCATTTTGAAATAATGAGGTGTTGTGACATTATGTCAAACAGTTGATATGAAATCTTTTATTGGCATAAATACATGAGTATGGATTATGACATTTTATCATGCTACTCGCAATGAATTGCTTATCATGCCTTCTCCTTTTTATATGGAGCTTATATGTGACATTTCTTCAAATAGTTGGTATGCTGATTTGATTTGGCATGAAATAATATTATGAAATTCATTATGTAATCAAATTTACGTGAGGTAAGTTTTATGCATTTTCATGTAATATGATTAAAGACACCACTCTTGAAAGGTATTCTGAACTTGGATAGGTCATGCATGTATACATGATTTTTGAAATCATTATTATAATAATGAATGAATTAGTATGTTAATGCATGATTTTATATTTTGAATATGTTTTCATTTGTAGAATACTACATATATGAAAATGGAAATCCTTTCTAGTTCAATTTGAGATGACCCTTTGTGGAAAATACAGGCCATTCTAGAGATAAGGGAAAGGAAAGAATTTGAAGGGATTCAAGCTGATTTCAGATCTTGCTTGGTTATTGTTATATTTTAGTTATGGAATAAATTGTACTTGATGTATTGCTGAAATAATTAGTATATTATATAAGCTTATGAGGCTTTTTTCCATTGCATGTAACCTTATAAGATTGTACTGAGATATTGAAAATAATGAAATGTCCTTTGGACTCAAAGCTGATTTTTATTGATGTGTTTAGCACATATGATTTGTTTGTATAATTGTATGATTTGATTATGTGTGAAATCAACATATCAATTAAGCAATGGGAATAACAGAAAATAAAAATAAAATTTTGGACCTCGGTTTTCGATGTTATTACACTTTTATCTTATTTCTATCAGTTACATAGTATCAATATACATTACATAATCAAAATGAACCCCTAGTCTTCAACATAATCATAAACATGACCAATCAAAGGAGAATTCCAAAACAATCAAGCACAAAATCTTTGAGTACTATTGGTATTAATATTTATAATGAAACCATTCACTACCCCTTTCTACCTAGGTATGGCTTAATCATCTCTAATGTCAAATCAACCATTACAAACAAAGCTCCTAACCACTGAAATTGTTAAGGTAATTTTCATTTTCCTTAACCATATCGAATAACATATAAGCACATAAAACCATTTTAAATAAGAATGTAAAATGAATTCCAAAAATAACATTAACATATTTAGAAAATGATATCACAACATTAACAAGTAGTAGCATTACCACACAAAAGTTAAAGATTACACATAAATAAAATATTGTAGATATCTTATCTATACTAATAATAAACAGAGTAAGCCACGGTATGGGAGAAATAGACCTGAATCATACATGGATTTAATTAAACCTTCAGTAACTTACTCACATGGCTCCAAATCCATATTTGAGAATCGAATAACAACCATGACCTCAATAAATATCCATCCATTAAATAGAGTACCTTGTTAAGCTAAAAATATTTGATACTAGCTTCCCAAAGCTGCATGCACGGGCCTATGACTAAGGAGGAGTTGAACAACCAGAGGGATCTCACAAAACAACCTCTATCAATGAAAAATTGTTTACCACATTCCATAGAAGGTGGTAGCTTCACAACGAAGCCTCACATTTTCCTAAAATTGCAATGCAATAAATGTAATTTTTCCTTGTAACTACCACATAGTGGTTTGTAATAAATTTATTAACTTTTCCCTAGATATGGTGGTATTTAATAATTCAATGCTTTTAAAAACCAATTATCACTTTCCTTTTGTATGGTCAAATAACCTTAGCAACAATAAGTCAAGTTCCTACTATCTAGCATGGTGATCTATCAGAGAAATCAAGTGTTCAAAGTGTATTAATTGAGTATCTTTTTCCATCACATGTCATGATAATTAAATCAATAAATAGATTTCAATAAGTTTAATTGTTATCCCCTTTTGTATGCATAGTTGTTAATCTGACTTATTAGTTAGGTCAAGCTTAGTTACTTTTAATAGTTGGAATGATTAATCTAACATTATATCATTTACCAATCATGTTAGGGGTAATGTAAGACCACAAAATAATGATCAATCCAAATAAATCCCTTGTCATTGCTAATTAAATTGATGTATACGTATTTTTAAACAATATTTCTAATCACATAGAGGCAATGGTGTCTAATCACACCCTTATTATGGTATTAGGTCACAATATTTAACCAAGTTTAAAAGATTGATCACTACCTACCTTTACTTCAGGCTTAAGCAAAGATCTCATTATTACTTAACAAGAGAAATTATAAGTTTAAAGTTATTCTAATAAACCAGGTCCTTTATACCTTTACCAGTTTTTCCTTGGTAATGGCTTTGTAACCTTTTTCTAGGCATTACCTGTAGATGGCCAAAATTATTTCAAGTTTCAAAAAGAAGGTTTTATAAAAACTATTGTCTTCCACCACCAAAAAAACCAAATAAATTAGTATATTATTATCAATCAACCCATTTCCATAAGAATAATACATATCATCTTGTAAATCCTCAAACATAAATTACAAGTCCTTACTTCTAGGAAGAAGTAATCTATCAAGGTCAATATCATGTACAACTAATAGGAAAAACACCATGAAATCATCTTACTAAGGTACACTTTAGTTCTCATTAAAGTGATATAATAAAACAACACAAAATGTACCATAGTAAAATAAACCGTAAGGTAAGGAAGTACATATAATCACCAAAGCAACACAGAAATATGTCACAAATGATAGGTACATTATGAGAGTTGTATGATAAGCACGATTACGTAGTTGTACATATAATTGCGTTTAATTTTATATATCCCTCTTAGATATACACACGCACATGTGGTGGCATATAAAGCTAAGAAACGTAACTTACCCTCTAGCTCTTGTAGCCTACCCATCATTTTACAACATATTCATTTCACCAAATAGTCCAAAATTGTGGGGTGTGACATACTTACCCCTAAATGAATCATTGTCCGATGATTTTCACCTCATTAATCTAAATTAGAGAAATTAAACATAAATCATATCCAATAAATTGAAAGACAAGTTATTATTTTTCCATAAAAACATTCAATTTTCCAATTTTCATTCAATTTGGACTCACTTTTATCGGCTGTAGTAGCTCTCTTTTCAATAAAAAATCACATAAATAAAGAAAATTGACAAAGTTTGTATCACTACTACCAATTATATACAAGTAATATCACTTGATATATAATACAGATAGTCAAAACAAACCAGATATTGTAGAATAGATAAGGAAAACTCAAATTTCAATCTTCCCACTAGTTTATTAAGTTATTTCATTTCGTCACTCAATTGTCTTTCTAGACCTTTAGCTTGTGTAATTACTAATTTTCTTTGAAATGTACACAATGGTCTACCTTTTCCTTGCCATAAAGGCTTTGTCTTCCTTCTCATATTTACTTAGCCTTAACATCAATAATAATTAATTTATGTTGGAATTGAATATATATAAGGACAATATATCATAAGTCCAATTATATCAAATCATAATTTCAATTCCGAGAATATGGTAAGCACCATATATGCTATGTTAACAGAGATAGGTTTGAAATTTAAGAATTTTTTTTTCCTATAATAAAAAGAAAAATCATATTTACAAATTAGTTGTCATCTATCCATTAGATACAAAAACTCCATATTTCATAGTATTGTACTATAATAACCTCAGGGAATCCTTCAAAACTTCCCCAACATCCTGTTAGGGATACTTGTTCCTTTCCTTTGTTGTCTATCTTTGCAGCATGCTTCATCATTCGATGCTTGTTCATATTCTTTAAAGGAAAATGGATGGCATAATGCCCATTACAAAACGTGAAACATCCTCCAATGAGTCCTATTGGACCGAGATGAATCTTCTTGATTCCAAAGAAATATTCTAATTTTTTTCAAGTTATTACATTAAGATTTTGTGCATTTTTATTTATGGCAGAACACATTTTCCTGATATGTTTCTTCCACCATATTTTCTTAGCATTCTGTGATGAAGAAAATTTAACACTCTTATGATTCTTATCCTTCTTATGAGTTGGAATGTCTTGCAAATTCAGTTTTAGCCTACATGTTTTCTCGAATATCACCTTATCGAAAAAGGTCCATGTTCATCCAATGTGTCTCCCAATTTTGGGTTTAATTCGTATTTGAGTTTATAAGTCCAAAACTTGTCACCATTGGTCAGTTCAGCATTCAAACAAATCCCTTGTTGTTTTTACTAACAAATTCAAGTTATCTTTCATTCAAATTTTCATTTTCACCCATCGCCACCTACTCCAAGGTAGTTATCTGGTTCGGGTATATCAAAGGATTGCTATAATCTTATCTAAATTTTTCACCATTAAACCTGCAACAAAATTTGACCCGGTTCTTTCTTCATGGTACATCCTTCTCATATCCATTATTCTTCTAAAAAAAATAATATTAATTTCAATTACCATAAGGACCCAATAACTCCAAGAGCTCAACATTCAACTCGATACCAAAATGTAATAACCACTTTTTGTCAATTCAAATTGAGGGAATTTTAAAAATAAAATAAAATTTTAATTAACTTTAAGCTTCACAATCTAAATACCCATATATTTAAATACAACATAAACCTTAATGAAATCATTTCCGATAACTTTCATAAACCATGTGTAGTTGCATGAGAGTATGAATATCCTAATCGACCCCCTCAATGCTCTTTGTGAGCCAATACAAAAGGTGTATCCTTTAGTTTTCTTTAAAAAGAAATGATAATTAAGTGATACTCTCTAAGTGTTTACCTAGGTTTCACCATGGAATCCCACCAGGAATCTCTCATCTTAGATCTTAGTGAAATCACAATAGTGTAATCATCAGTGACAATACTCTGATCAAAGTTTCAAAGACATATATTCCATGCTCAGTTCCATGATGACACACTCTCCATTGGGAACTTTTCATCTCACTTAATCACCTATTTACTTATATGGATTAACCTTCAAAATGGTGTTATAAGATTGATACATTGCTATCTTAATTAAATTACTCATGACATGTTACTTTATATGTCATGACTCATTTTCAACATATAATGAATCGTACCTAACAGGGTCCTACATCATAGTATTTAACAACAGGTCGAATGTAGTTCAGTTTTAAGTTGTGATTACATACATACCTATAAATTTAGGATAAAATTTTATCTCATTGCATCAATATACAAAAGGAACTCTTGCCAATATTTATTGTTACACAAATAATGATTCCCCAATACATTATGGTGTAGATGATTCTCTTTATCAAGTGAGTAATAAGTTATGAGTTTATACTTTTCCATATCAATAATATGCTAAGCTTTCTTACTATTTATTAGATATGATAGATTATATCATTTTTCATTAGCCCATTTAATCGGATACCAAAATTATAAAATCAATCTCACAAAATAATAACAATTCATTTCCCTTGCTAGGTTGTAACATGTAATAACAAAACCCATACTTGTGTCATACCAATTATGTGAGTTGTGATTACAAGAATCCTAACTAGTTTTACTTTTACATAGTAAAAAATTCGTAATCCCAAAGTAGGTGTATCCCTAAAGGACTAATCTTTGGAGTGAACATGATAGTTGTTTTGCCTTATTATCTATATTGTAATTGATTATGTACCCTTAGCCATATTTTTATGGTTACTCTTATGAAACTCAAGTTAATTCCCTAAGAGGTAAATTTCTATCATACAATTTTAGTCAGATATAATATATTCAGTTATATTTTTTAAGATGAGTTATGTTGTCCTAGTGCAATACCTTCACACCTTTCTTCCAATCATTATCTATTATCAAAATGAGTCTATAGTCCTCTAAGAAGTTAGCCCATGTATTTTATTTCCACATGTTTATATGATAATCCTAATAATGAGATAATTCACATTTTTAAATATACTCACCTACTCAAAAACATATTTAATACTTTTATATATATATATATATATATATATATATATATATATGTATGTATATATGAGATGAACTTTCCCATAAATATGTTTTGTCCTTAAGGTATTTTATTGGTTTCATCATACCACCATGATAATTCTTTCTCATAAGTACAACTTTCATCAAATATACTTCCCTTATTCTTTCAATAATAAGTTATATTTATCCACATATAAGCTCGTTTTATAAATATGAAGTATATATTCCCTCAATACAACTTTTTTTAATTACATATATACTCTGTTGAGGCTGCATAATTCTCTATTAGATTATATATACATGAATATATATCTTATTCCCAAATTACAAGCTCAATGCCTTAATCATCATTGATTTATTATCGGGTTCAATTTTTTTATCCCCTCAAAAACTCTTGTTTAATTAAGTGATATACATCCTTTTATTCAAAAGTAATATATAGGTTTTCCAAAGGAAAAACCTTTCATACCTTCTATGCTTAAGGAACCATCAATAATACAAGTACACATATAGCCCTATTGAGTATATCACATAATATAATGTCATATAGTTCATATAAATTGATTGATAATGATTGATAAATAAACTCTCAAATATGGTTCATCTTATATCTCAACTCCTTACCTAAGTAATACAAATTAGGTTCATATTTATGTTTTCACAAATCAGAGTAACTTTGAAATAACTTGGCCCAATATGGCACATCAAATTATCATGAATCTATGAAGTCCTTCTTCTGGGTACATCTCATATTCATTGCACCAATGTATAGACAAGTTGAAAGTTTGAATATATATATGTATGTATTCAACATACAAATTCAATGTTATTTAACCCCTAATACATATATATCCTCATTCAATGTATGAACAAGATTTAAATACATATCATAATAGTGTATTTACCATTTATTAACTCCCTTAATAGAGACTACAACTAGAATACATTATAGTTGTTCACTTAACAATAATAATATTCATATTCCTTATTTGGTTCCCAATCAAATGTGCAGTTCAACTTGATAAGATACTTATCAACTCTTAAAGTGTAAAGAATAATCATTACAATTTACTCCATTCAATAGTAGATCAAATGTAAACACTTATTCACTATTATTCTTAATCCTTGAAAACTTACAAACTATGTAATCAAGTAAGATACAAAACCTCTTTATAACAAATTTTCCAATGTATAACAATACTTTAACCAAATAAATAACACTTCTCATTTAATATTTTCAATTTAGGAGCAGAGATAACAGAATAGGCCTTTTTCCTTTAACCAATAATCAGTACATTGTTGTTTCATTTAGTTACAAAAGTACTTATGCAATATCAATATATCTTATCACAATCAAATAGAACAAACATATTTCTTTTCCTTTCGATCTTTAATACTCCATATGTAAAATATGTTAGCATGAGCCGTTCACACAACCAGAGCATGAAAAGATCTCCTTCCACTTATTAGTTTATATATTGTTTAGTATTTGTATAAATGAAATACTAAAATAATTAAAATCATACAAACAACATAATAACTCACAATATTAATTAGCATTTACTTAGGTTAAGCTAATTTACAATCACAATAGTTATTTCGATTATTTTTATCTAATGCCTTCATGGAAAATTATAGGTGAAATAATTAATGATATTAAAATGATAACAATATCGTCCTTATTATCAAACAAGTCCACCTTTAACAAAAATGGATTAACAAAATTTTCACATCAATTAATCCCTAATACCTTTCATAATAGGTATTAAAAAAACTATTCGGATATATATATGTTTTCCCTAAATATGGCTATTGTTTCTATTAAGGAATCCACATTTTCCCAAAATAATTCCACTAACCATACCAAGTGTATTCCACTTTATTTTCCCAATCATTATAAGGTTGAGGTCAAGTGGTTCAAGAGAGTAAGTTCAACGTATTAGAACACTTATATCCTATTAAGTACATTCAACAACATTATTCTTTCCCAAAGATAATCAACCCAAAGAGATAACCACACCATAATGAATATGATAGTTATTTGATGGTGTTATGGTAAATAAATGCTATCTTATTTCGATTGGTATCATAGTATCAATATCAATTACATAATCAAAAAAACCCTAGTCTTAAATATACTCATAAACATTACCAATAGGGGAGGATTCCAAAATAGTCAAGCATGAAAATCATTGATTACTATCAATAATGATATTTATACTGAAATTGTTCACTACGGCCCTTTGTACCTAGGTATGGCGTAATCATCTCTAAGTTCAAATCGACCATTACAAACAAAACTCCCGACCGCTTACATTGTTAAGGTAAATTTTATCTTCTTTAACTATATCGAATAACATTCGAGAACCTACAACCATTTTAAACAAGAATGCAAAATGCATTGCGACAACCCCAAAATGGGTAGCAAATTTACAACTCATCCACATACCATTATAGGTATTGGTTACAAATAACATTTCTCATTACAGTGATATAAAACCATGTAAATTACAAACATATATGTCATTAACAAAATTGTGACAACAAAAATTGGTTTGATTTAAAACACTAAGGAGGTAAATACTCCTTTAACAATCAAAGTCTTCCTTTACTGTTTCAATGGTTCAACTAAGCCTAATTTGTAAACAATAAAATGTAAACCCTAGGCTATAACCATAATCTTACTCAATCCCCCTAATTTGATTGGAATCCCAAATGGTTTAAAGGAAAAACAATTTCCCCAACTATAACTGAGATTCGATCCCAACTATTCATTTCAATGTATACGCACAAAATTGTATTCTCAAAATCAATAAATAGATAACATATCCTTGAGAATAATATCTCATGATTTGGGTGAACCCAAATTTAATTCCATGTCCATTCTATCACTAATAAATAACCGAGTAGAAGGGTTACTGGTAACCCCAAGTATGGAAAATTACAACCATTCAAGATAATATTGACATATTAGAAAATGATATCATCAACATTAACAAGCAATAACATTACCACAGAGAAGTTAAAGATTACACACAAATAAACTATTACAAATATTTATCCATACAAATAATAAATAGAGTAATCTAGTAGGGGAGAAATAAAGTGAATCATGCATGGATTTATTTAAATATTTTGCAACTTCCTCCCATGGCTCTAAATCTAGATTTGAGAATTGAATAACAACCTCGACCTCAATGAATCTCCATCCATTAAATACAATACCTTGTTAAGCTAAAACTATCCAATAATAGCTTCCCAACAGCTGCATGCACAGGCCTACGACTAAGGTGGGGTATAATAACCAAAGGGGCCTCACTAAACAACCTCTATTAGCTAATTTTTACCAAAATCCATGGAAGAAGGTAACTTCAAAAGAAGCCTAACATTTCCTAAAACTACCATGCAATAAATGTAATTTATTCCTATAACTACCACATAGTGGCTTTTAATAAATTTATCGAATTTTCTTCTAGATATAGTGGAATTGAATAATTCAATTCTTTTCAAAACCTATGATCACTTTCCTTTTACATGGTCAAATAACGCTTAACAACAATATGTCAAGTTCCCACTATCTAGCATGGTGGATCTATCAAAGAAATAAAGTGTCATAAGTATATTAATTGAGTGTCTTTTACCATCGGATATCATGTTAATTAAATCAACAAGTAGATTTTAATAATTTTAATTTTTAACCCCTTTTTGTAGGAATAGTTATTAACTGACTTATTGGTTAAGTCAAGCTTAATTACTTTGAATAGTTGGAATGATTAGTCCAAAATTATATCATTCACATATTATGCTAGGGGTGAATGTAAGACCACAAAATAATGATCAATCCAAATAAATCCCTTGTCATTACTAATTAAATTTATGTATATGTATTTTTAAACAATAGTTTTAATCACATAGAGGCCATGGTGTCTAATCACACCCTTATTATGGTATTAGGTCACAATATTTAACCAAGTTTAAAAGATTGATCACTACCTGCTTTTACCTAATGATTAAGCCAAGATCTCATTATTACTGAACAAGAGAAATTATAAGTTTAAAGTTATCCTAATAAAAAAGGTCCTTTATACCTTTACCAATTTTCCTTAGTAATGGCTTTACAACCTTTGTATAGGAATTTTATGTAGATGGCAAAATCTATTTCAAGTTTGTAAAAGAAGTTTTTATACATCACTATTGGCTTCAACCATCACAAAACTAGAGAAGTTAGTATATTCTTATCAATCAACCAATTTCCATAAGAATAATACATATCAACTTGTAAAACCTCAAACATAAATTGCAAGTCCTTACTTCTAGCAAGAAGTAAGCTATCAAGGTAAATATCAAATGCAACTACTAGATAAAGCACCATTAAATCATCTTAGTAAGTAAGCTACACTTGCTTATAATTAAAGTGATATAATCAAACAACACAGAATGTGCCATAACCAAATATACTATAAGGTAAGTACATATAATCACTAAAGCAACACAAAAATATGTTGCAGATGATAGGTACATTATGAGAGTTGTACGATAAGAAACTGTTGTGAGGTCATACATGCAACTACATGTAAGTGTGTATATCCCTCTCAAGATATACACATGCACAAGTGATGGCATATAAAGGAAATGCATGGAGGTTGCCCTCTAGCTCTTGTAGCCTACCCATAATTTTATAACTTATTAAATTCACGAAATAATCCAAAATCGTGGAGTGTGATAGCCTTCTCGCTGAAGTGGCGAGGCATTTACGTAGTTTATCCTGGAGTTTCTTTGATTTGGACATGCCACCTTGGATGACTCTTCCTTGTTTGTATCATCTCCCTCTTTTAGAGAATTATGTTCGAGTGGAAATAGTTTTTGATATTGCACATTAGTGACATTTTCCTTTAGTAGTTCTTCCTCTTGTTTCTATGTGGATTAGGACACATTGATTGATCTTTGGTCTTTGTCATCAATTTACACATTATCCTTATCATTGATCTCGACTGTTTTAGTAGCTTATTTTGTGGATTTCACCATAATTTATTTAGTAGGGCACATATTCGAGTTGTCTTATCACCCTATATAATTCTTGATTCTCTCAAGGGCGATCTTTAGTAGAGATAATGCTTTTTGTAGATGTTTCAATTACAAGTCCTTGAATCATTGGTTCTTCTTTCCCTGTAAGTATTGAACTTTCAGTGTGAACATTTTGAATTTGAACCTCTGTTTCAACATTTGATGGCTTGGAAACTTCTTTCATATTGTCCTCTACGAGGGACACTTTTATCCCCCACTGTATATATTTCAAATTTTACATTAGTGATTTCATGTGAAGGAACTTATTCAAATGAATCAAGTATCTATCACTTCAATTGGATTTTTCACTTGTTCATGTGGTTGACTGAACTGAGGAAAATTTTAACCTTTAAACTACATTACACTTGATTCCCCTTACCCTTATTCTATTATAATGTTGCTAGGATGATTAGATATGGGGATACTATGAGTTATTTTCTCTTGGGTCAACTCGCCACTACTCTTGTTAGAAATAAGGCTGAAGTTACAACCTCTAGTGGTATAAGTGGAGCATCATGAATCTTTTCCTTAATATGTGGTGGTATTTTTTTGCTCTGCTAATGTAGAAACTAATTTTTCCGAGCCTCGGTGAGGGGAACAAGATCAATCGCTCTAGGATCTCTAATTTTTGTTTCTTTAAATCATAGACACTTTCTTTTATTGAAATGCCAGTATCCCTTACCAAAGGTAGTATTATCTTGGATTTATTTTTATCTTTCTCAAAGTTTTTAGGTTTGGTGCCTCTCTTTCTTTGACACTTTGTACTTTTAATTATTGATTAACACTTGCTAGGGATACCCTCATCTTCTTTCAATTTTTAGATGATCTTGGCAGTATTACTGAGGGATTCCTAGGTTTGGTTATGCCTACCCCTTTATCTTGTATAGGTATTACTTGGGTGATGGGGATATTTTGCATAGATTTTAAGAGAATTTCTTTTATTTTTGTTTCAAAACAGACATAGAGGTTCCAATCTCACTTGTCAACAACAGTCTCTTCATCAATAATACCTAAATTTAGTTTTTGGTAGGCAATTGAGGAGCTCTTCCTCTTAATGGATCAATCTTATCAGGTCCTTATTTTAAAAGAGGAATATATTCCTTCAAGATTCCTAAGTCTCTGAATTCATTCAACACTTTTGTATTTTGGATGGACAAGTCCATACCTTTCCCTTATAACCAATTCAAGGTCCTTCTCATTACATTATCAATTCTCTCATATGGATTGTCTAATTATTCTTCACCCCAAACTCTAGGAGTAATTGGTTGTGCCTCAATCTTTTGGTCAATATAGTATTGAATCACTATATGTTGATCATTTATTATTCCTTTAGGTACAACAATAATATTAAATTCAATGATCTACCTGAGGTTCATTCTAGAAAAATCTATAAGCCTAACCTCCTCTTCATCCCTGCAATTCATCCAATAGTCCTTAAAATGACGTTCATGCTCATATGAGCTTCCCAAATTAGAACTAACAAAACATATGATATCATACTTGGATCTAGGTTCAAATTTATCCATTTCAAACCTTTCCATCTCTTCTTACATTAACCTATCCTTTGCAATGGTGGGGGTAATAATATCCCCAATCTTGATAGGAAATTTAATGTTGGTCTTGTGCTTGTCTACAATCATTTTGTGCATTGGTGCCAACCTGTCTAGAGAGTTCACACATGGCCCACTTGTCATATACATATCTATGCAATTTTTATGGGCTCCCATCTAATCCATTAGTTCTAATATAGGCAAAAAACCTATGTTGAATAAAATAGTAACCATACTCCAATATTACATTCTGGATTCTTCATATATTCTATATTTCTCCCATTACGGTTTAAAAGAGATATTACAGTGCAAAAAGTGCATCATATACTTGTCTCGACATTTATTTTCCAATTGTCTAGATTTAGTGGGTATAAAAATCATATACTCTATGATATTTAAAATTTGCATTTTGTGGGAGGCTAGGAAAAAACTTGTGTCCTACAATATTGTAAATGAAGTATGACATCATATCAAAAATCAAGATTAGAAGTGGTGCCCATGTTGATTTTTGTGGCTAACTCAAAGAGTTGTGTGTGGATTTATGTAGCTAAGAGTGTTTCCCAACAAATGTTTCCTTTATTTTCTAAGATAATTGCAATACATGGATGCATCCATTCTTTAAATTCATAAGCCCTATCCGGACCAACCATTCTACTTAACAATGTGATTATGTCTTCAACCTCTCGCCACAAAATGTGATCGAGTAACTTCTTAGGGATTCTTTTGGTATAATTCTTATTTGTCAACAACCATTTAGTGGCCATGAGTCGACTTAATCTATCTTTTTGGATTCGAAATCCACTAAGGTTGACTCTATGTCTATGGTTATTGGTTTAACAATTTTGGGTAGCCCTAACATTAATCTAAATGCTCTAGGTGTTAGGGTCAACACTCCTTCACCACTTCCATCTAAGACTTCCCTTTTTACCGGATCATAATTCTCAACACAAATCCTTACTAGCTTCGGGAAATGCACAAAGGGAGGGAAATAAGTGGCTAGGGAAATATGGCTAGAATCAATGGCCTCCATGAATTCACTTTTAGTGGGAGAATAGAGTCTTCATAGAAAGACACTCAAGTTGGTGTTTAACAAATTTGTATATGTAATAGTGTCCCAATTCTTGGTGATATTGGAGGAAATGTAAAATCCTGACTCCATGGGCTTCATCTTATGTGTTTCAATTCCTGCTTTACTATTTGTAAATCACATATCAAACAAAAAGAATATAAATAAAATGTAGGAACTCACCCATTCCTTGTAAGCTTTCTAAAATTCTTCTCTGCACCCATAGTTCCAAATCCTTTGGCTCAAATGCACTTCTCCATAGTCAAATTCTGCTCTCTATGTTGTAAATTTAGTAGTCTTGGGTCTTCCAATTTCTCACATGAAAGGTAGTAATTCAAAATGATTGAATTTTTTTTTAAAATATTACCTTGATCCATGCAAAGTGCATTAATGGTGGTAATGATAAATGCATCAAATCATGTCCGTTCAATTTTCCCTTATTATTTGAATATAATTCATCCACATGTTTTCCATTTAGATAATAATGGGATTACAGAGTTTATTTACATTTTTTTCCACTTTTTCAAATGAGTGCAAAACTGTAAG
This sequence comes from Taxus wallichiana var. yunnanensis, assembly GCA_018340775.1. Taxonomy (NCBI): domain Eukaryota; kingdom Viridiplantae; phylum Streptophyta; class Pinopsida; order Cupressales; family Taxaceae; genus Taxus; species Taxus wallichiana. The sequence goes on from CM031239.1 coordinate 78,457,894, forward strand.
TTTGACTGAACACCCACTTATTGACTTTTCTTGAAATGTTGACATGTGTCCTCTATCGGGTTTTGGGCATATATTTGCACTTTTCACTTCATTAGGTGCATGATGCAAGAGTGCATAAAAATTCCATCTCCCTACTCCAATAATACTTGTACATGTGTTTACCTTCGCTGAGTGGGGGTGTATTTGCACTTTACACCATATGACTTTGAATATTCCTTGGAATATTTGATTGGGTCTCAAGGTTTTATTTACACTTTGCATGTTATGTAAAGTTTGTAAATATGCAAGTAAATCCTGATATAGTGAAACCAATCAAAACATGCCACGTGCCTTCAGGCATCAGGAAACAAAATGTAATTTGCATAAGGATTAACACATGATGATACATAGGGAAATTTTTGCAAGGATTGATTTGACATTTTTAACAAGTTTTACAAAAAAATATTCTGTAAAAACATGGTTATGACTACTTCAACTGGGAAAGAAGATTCACACTAGATTTATTTTACTAACACTGGATTATCCTGGATTTAACATGGGTTTATCCTTTGAACACGTGTATTTTAGAGTTCTAGGAAACAGGACATGGAAAATTTCAGAGGCACATTTAAGAATAAGGAGCAAGCTCAAAACAAGCACCAACATACCCTTCAATATTATTTACTTTATACATGGAAGCATAAGTGTGCCTTCCCAAAACTTTGGGAAGTTGAGCTCATATCTTATGTCTATTAAGCTAGATTTTGTGAAAATGTAATAGTTACCGAACTAACTCCATCAAGAACCATTTGTTCATAGGGCACATTAATAACTTGTAGGGAGTTCTTGAGAAACCTTCCACCCTAATATATGTGAACGTTATAAATTTCAACTAGATTCCTCCACATTCCCTAATCACTTTCCGGGAACTCTCTGGAATTATTCGGTTGTAGGGTTATTTATAAAATAAATACAAGATAACAACAAAGAATGCATCATTAACTCTTATGAAATGATTTACCCCTTCTTTAATCATAAGTTGAGGGTAGAAGCCATACATTTGGGTTAAATTCCTTGACCATATAGGTGACAAACTGGGTAATTTCTCATCCCCATAGTTGTGTACACAAGATAAGAGGTCATGAATAAATTGCTAGATTTAGGACATCTGATAGTTGGAAATTGATGGCATCACTAATATGTTTTGCCCATCAGATAAGATCAACATTCTTTCGGATAGTGGAAATGTATAAATATATCCACTCTTGGAAATCCCTAGAGTAAGGGATTCCTGTAACTCTTCTTTGCAAGGTGATGATTTCATTTACTTCTTGAATAAAATTTTATCGTGGGATAGTCTCAGGGACCCTAGCTAATAAAGGCTTACATTTCATTAGGTATCTTTCATTAAGGACCCTAGTACAAGTATTATTCTCTATATCCCAGTGCTAAAGAGTGGATTTTGGGGAAATCTTGGCATATTCATCGACATCAAGAAGCTTCAACAAGTCTTCAAAATAGTCACTATCAAATTTCATCGCGATCGTCTCATCATCATCTCTCTCTGTTTGGGAGTCTTTATCATAGTGTGCAGAATTAGCAAGCACAAAATCTTGGCATTCCATTAATGGAGGGAATACAATAGCAAAAAAATCCACTATCAAAGATACCTTGCATCCATGTGTGTGCATCTAATAAATGAAGCTACGTTAATGAAAGAAACTAACACCAAGTAGTATCCTAACCAAGATAATCTACTAACAACACCATGATAAATCTTAAAGAGGAAAGATAATCTAATGCATCAAAAATGAATAATACTAAACATTTAAGTATTAATCTTGAAATTTATATGTGCTTTGTATTGTATTGTTTCTATCTAATATGAAGCTATTTTGATCACAAGAAATCAATTGAATGTTATCTCAAAAATGAGGAAAGAATCTCACCAAAATGGCTTAATGGACATGTTTAGATCTTATTTTACTACTCACAAATGAGAAGAATGGATGCAATAATGAATTATATTTTTGAGAAGAAAATAATCCTATCATGTGCATAATAAAGTCACTAGAAAAAGTGTGGTGGAAGTTGAGAAGGGAGGTAATAGGTTCTTTATATAACTTTCCAATTTGGGAGAAGCTAGAAACCTATTGAATGTGGGATAAAGATAAAGTAGAATTAGAATGGATAATCATGATTAAAAGGGATTAATTAGTGATTAGAAACTTATTGGAGTTGGAGATGATTTAATTAATCAACTAGGATTAATTAATAGGCCAAGATAAGCTTAGAAATCCATTTGGAGGTGATTTAGAAGAAAACATGTAGGATTTAGAGGATTTAAGAGGGGAACTTAACTAATAAGAAGGTTTATTGATTAAATAGGAGATTAGAAAGGATTAATTAACTAATTATTAATTGAAATAGGATTATACCTAATGAAGTTTCGTTAATTGGAATCGGAATGGGGAAAGGCTAGTTAATTAATGAAGTGTCAATAATTGACCAAAATAGAGGGGAACATTATTTGATTAGCATGAAATCACTAATTATAATGGAAAATAAAAGAAAGAATACAATAGTGCAATGTTAGTATTTAAAAGCTGCGTAGTCGATTTAGGTTTCTACATTTTCCCTCTTTGGGGTGGTGTAGTGCAAGTGATGCCACCTGCAAAGATAGTATAAATTTACATACAATTAAATTTTTGAAGAAAATGAGTAGAATCAAGGATGCCTCATTGAGTGTCGATGGAGTGATAGAAGAGGTCGATTGACGATTGAAAAGATGGATGAACAATTCTCATAGTAGAAGTATCTGCAATAATGGATATTTTGAGCATGACTCGAGTTAGCCATTGGTCAAATTGATTGATTGGAAAATAAATTTTGTGTTGTAATAGATGGAAGAAATAAGGAGGGGAGTGGGGATGAATATAACCGATATTTCCCCATGTTTTTGTAGAAGAAAATGTGGAAGATGATTAGTAGAAATCGAGATAGAAGAAAAATCGCACATGGAGATAACAAACATATCAACTAGCTTAAGAACAATTTTGTCTCATCATTTTCCTTATATGGTCAATGTCATTGGTTCCAGAGTAACTTTTTATTTAATATGAGCATGCATCAAAATATAAAATGACATGAAAATCCATAATACTAACATTGGTGAATGGAAAAGGACTAACTCAAAGTAACATACATGATGTAATGCAATATGAGAAAGTAAACAAGTAGATCAAAAAAGAAACAAGCACAAAAAAAAATAATTCATGAAAGTTACACCAATGTTTTTGTTATCAAGCTTCAGTTCCCAAATGTTTGAGTTATATGAAAAGGGTTTAAAATGGCACCGTAAGCAAGGATACATGCAAGGTGAATAAAAAAATGACACAAGGGTCATATGAAAAAGTAATTGTGCTCTATAAACCTACCCCAAGAAACTACTTGTGAAAGGGAATACAAACATAGTAAGAAAACCAACTTTTGTTAATGGAAGGTAGATCAAAATGATTTGTAAGTTATGTGCGAGAACAAGCAAGGACCAAAGAAAGATGTTTTATAGGATAAATTTTGATGTTTGAGGACATTGTGTCCTGTGAATGATTTAGATGTGTGAATTATTTTTACAAAATTTTGGAGATTTGAAAATTTTACCCATGTTTTGGATTTTTTGAATTTTACCAATGTTTTGGATTTTTGATATTTTTACAATTTTATGGATTTTTTATATTTTTACTAATTTTTTGGATTTTTTATATTTTGAGAAGAATGTGATATAGAAGAACGACATTATGCATGGTATACTATCAAAAACATTGGGAAGAAAAATAATGCCCTAGTGAGAAGAAAAGCTCATTGGAAAGCAAAAATATTCCCTAGAAAGATGAAACGTTAGTAAAAATGACCATTTAATCAAAATAATCATCGATAGAATGCCGAGTTCATGATAGGAAGAGAATAGAGGAATGAGTTAGTAATCTTTCCCCTATGAGGTTAGAAATATGAATAAATAAGGCAAGGAGGGTATAAGTAGTAGGGTGGGAGGGCTAAAATACATTATGACCCATTATTTGGTATAAGTAGTAGGGTGAGAGAGGTTTATTTTGAATTATGAGAGAGATGACACGAATTCATATCCATACACATAGTGTTGACCAAGTTTGAGATTTCAAGACAGTTCCTACAGACGGTATCCCAATAAGTAATAAAAACATTTGAATTTTTAGACCATTTATTGATGTTTTTAGCTAGGAGAAGTTAACGGGTTAACGTTAACATAGGCCTCAAGGTGCGCTAGTGTGAATGCGATGTGCCAAAGCATGAAAACAAGATCCTAAGCGTTAAACTAGGTTTGAGATAGGTTAGGGCAGGTGCTAGCATTAAAATGGAAGCATGAGCATGAAAACCCGTGTGTTAGTGTGACATGCGCTAGGTTGCGCAAATGAGAGGATGAGTGTAAAAATGCATGTGCTAGTGTGAAAATAAATACGCTAGCGTAAAAACCATGTGCCAAGTGTAGAGAGGTATGTGTTATTTTAGAGTTCAACATTTTAGAAGGCCTTAGAAGAATTTAGGATATTTTGAGAAGTGATTAGAGGAATATAAGATCAATTAGAAGACTTCAAAATAAGTTTTTAGAAGAAATAATGTTAATTGTTGTGTGTTTTGGGTGATCCTGTAGACGAGATCTTTGAATTTGTATATGCACAAGCATCATAGGTGTCTATGGGCCTACAAATTGACCTTTTCACATCACGAATAGATGGGGTTGAATGTAATTTTAGAGGCCACATGTATTTCTTATATTACACTTTCCACACATTATGATGGATCATAACCTCCTAACTACCTTCGCAGAGAGGTGACACAATGAAAGTCAAATATTTCAACTACCCACTAAATATATGATAGTGACACTAGAGGACATGTATAGGATTCTCAAAGTTCTTATCCAGGTAGCTTGGTTAGATATAATGGGAACCACAACCAGATTTTAGGAAATATTTGGGATATGTTTCGGTGAAATGATATACCTCAACAGAGCATGACAGTGTACCTATATAGATGTTTTGAGAATATAGGTCTCACATGCATTCCAATATATCTTATGGATCTTATCAATGGCTATTTTATTCCTCATAATACTAGGACACACTTTCCATTTAGTTTGATATGAGTTGTGCATCGAATGATGGCTATGGAGGTGTTTTCTTGGGGTCATTTCATACTTGGCCCACGTATATCAAGATATGCATTTGATAGTGTACAAAAGCATGAGGATGTTGAGTCTTATGACTCTACTACACATTTGAGGATGGGACCAAATTTTCATTGGACATCTATGTGGAGTATTGCGAGTTAGAGAAGCAAATGCACCATCCTGTATGGGATGGGAGCCGAGTAGGAGAGGACATTGGATCTCATCGGGAGATACTATTTATTATAGATGATTTTTATGATTTAGAGCTATGAATAGTGGCATAGTGACATAGGGATGTTGCTGAGTTAAGAATTTCCATGATTGATCACCTTTTTATAGGAATCCACATGCACATTCTAGACTGGTTTTGCATAGATAGAGAATAGTGACATATCGGTGTCATCCGGGGTTTCGGATGGGTGAGATATGGCATGCATGTAGAGCATGCGAGACTTTTATTTTTGGCCCTGCATCGACTTTATAGAGCACTAGATATTTATCGATCTGGTGTCCAATAGCTATGGGATAGATGAGCATAGATAGTAGACCCATGAACCATTGTAGATTATGGAGCATGGTATGTGATAGTGGTGCATCGATGTATTACTATTCCACAGAAACCATAATGGGTGCTATAAAAAAATTAGAAAAAATTATCAAAGGTAGAGCACTATGAGATAGGGCTAGATTAGGCTAGCAGAGGCCGAGGCCAAGCTACGAAATCCCTAGGGGATCGGTGATGCAGTCCATAAGATAGGTACTAGTTCGGATGCCTCCTACATTGTAAGGTCCATTGATATAGCCACAGGTACAACCACATATAGCACCAAAGTGCAATGGTAGCACAACCATGTGTATAGATATATGTATTACAGCAATTTGTACATTAGTATGTATAAATGGTTGATATTGAAGGTCTAATACAAGGTCCATCATCACCTCCTAGAGTAGGTAGTGCACATATTGTAGCAAGTGGGGGTGACGAGGATGGAGTGGGGGTCATAAAGGGGCCACCATAATTTGACATACTAGTCTTAGGTTATAGAGTACTTCTAAGAACAGGTGAGCCATCGGTGGTGACTATACAACTTGAGAGAAACAAGGCCTGCAGTGTGTGGTGATATATCATTTATTAAAATATAGAACTTGCAGTAGTGGTTAGAATAATTCATCGAAGAGAGAGATAAAAAAGTAGATATGTGAGAGTAGCACATGCCACATTTGGGGGTTTTACATGGCCCATATTATAGGGGAGCACAATGTTATTTATCATGTAGATGAGATAGATGGGGTAATGTGGATCTAGTGTATGATTTTGTAGAAGATTCAAGTGAGGTGGTGCATTACAGGACTTTATATCATCTTTGCAAAGACTAGAGGCACAATGAACATATCCATAGAATCATATTACAGGAATTCAATTAAGATCCATATCACACAGGCCTTCAGTGTCTACCATATTAGTACAAATTTCACCACCTTCTCGGAGGCAAGGTAGCCAAAGTCATAGGTTAGGAAATATTAGTTTTGGTGAGAGTCATCCATGAATATTTATTTGGATGGATTTATGTATTACTACTGATGTATACCTCATGATGAAGGAACAATTTTAATTCGATATATATGTATTTTTAGTATGCCTTGAGATGAAGGCACAATTTTTATCCATGCGCACGATGGCTTATTTTTGTATCGATGTATATCAAGATGATTTTTTATATATGGAAATTTAGTATTTTGACATGTTATATGATGATAGACTTTTGATGGTATCATATTTTTTGTTTATGAGATATTATGCTTAGCCCATGTTGTTTCTTTTTTATGTTGTGGAGGGGGACAAAAATAGTCCCTATTTCCCCATTGATGATATTATATGATGTGATGTTAGCTTAAAATACATGTTGATTTTATTTCCATGATGATGTAGCTTAGAATTTTATTGATGAGATGTGTAGATGTTAGATGTGATGATATTGAATGTGATGATGAAATGGTAATTCACAATGTACAAGAAAAAACGACAATTAACCAAAACAACTTTATATACACCAAATCAACACAACAAGAATTAATCTAATCAAGTAAAGAACATACTAATCTAAGAAGCATGAAATATAAAGAAACTAATTAAACAATAAAAAAACAAGCAAGTAATCAAAATTACCTATATTTTGTGGAACATTTTGTAAGTGTTTTGCACTATTTTTTAATTTTTACTGAGACAATGTTATAATGTTTTTGGGTTCATTTTCTGGTGATACCTATTTGAATGTTTTTTATGTTTTCCAAAATTATGGACAAGGAAACACAGATGTATGGATTCCCTTAGTGATATATGGGGATGTTCAATGACAAAATCCACACATATATACTAGAATAGGGACAACCAAATCAAGGCCACAAAGGATAGGCTCCAAATGATCTCAGACATAGGAAAAATGGTAGTCTAAGAAGAGGCGATCATGCCCCTAGGTGTGAGATGCTTGTGAAAAATGAATCCTCATATGATGGCAGAAATCATTTTACACCAAAGGACCTGTCCAAAGTGCCATAATTGTGTGGTTCTCACACTTGGAAGTATTTATTTCTTTTTACTTTTTTGTTTCTTTTTTATTTTTATACTCTTTTTTTTTAATTTTTGAAGGACCCCCATGCTTAGGTGTATAAATGTTTGAGATGCATGGAATTCATGGGTTCCTGAATTTCATCACCATTATGATAGGAAAGTTTATATGCACCTAAACCAAACTTATCCACCACAACATATGGTCTTAACTAGTTAGGTTCAAACTTACCTTTCTTCTCATGATATTTCATGGTGTTAAACTGTTTTTCATTAAGAACTAGATATTATGCCTTGAAATAGCAAGATATAATACATTTTTATAGCTCTAACAAACTTGATTTTAATACACTTGAAGGTGATCCAGTCTATGGAGGCTTCTTTCATCAAGCAACTCTAGCTCGTTTAGCCTAGACAATCTATAATATTCATCTTTGTCTAGATAACCTCTCAAAGATATCCATAATGAAGGAAGCTCAATCTCTAGGGGTGAAATCACTTTAGTACCAAATACAAGAGAATATTTTTCACACATGTTGGTGTGTAGATATATTTCCTATAAGACCAAAGGGTGGGATGGACATTAATATTTTAGTTATGACTATTTTTTTGAGAATTTTCTCCATTATTCAAACAAGAGTCTAGCTTGAGGATTATGCCTATCTATTGCCTTGAGGGTAATAAGGGGTTGACCATTTTTTGGATTTGGAAGTGTTAGAATAGTGCCTTCACTTTCTTATTCTTGAAATATTTTCCATTTTCGATACAACGTCGGATGGGATGTCGTAGTGGACAGGATGATGTGATTCATTATAAACTTGGAAATTTGCACACCGATAACATAAGTGAGAGGAACAACCTCTACCCATTTAGTAAAGTATTCTTTGGTAGTTATGATATGATTATGGCCATATGAGGAAGTTTGAGTGATATTCACTATGAGGTCAAATCCCCATTTAGAGAATGGCCATGGTATATAGAAATCGATTACAAAGATTGTGCTAGAGCATGTATGAGACTACCATGTTTTTGACACAACATACATTTTCACACATACTAATAGCAATCATTTTCCATGGTAGGAAAATAATAACCTACTCTCAAATTTTTCTTAGCAAGATCCATTCCAATTATATTTGCCCTATGAGATGCCTTCATACACTCATTTGAATGCCAAGATTGTTTCCTGTAGGTTTAGACATCACAACATATTCCGTCATAGCCTCGACAAAAGAGAGTGCCCCAAGTAGATTATAACATGTTATATGTTGGATAAGGTTACATTTTTTATAATGGGTAATGTTATGAACAAAGGTTCCATCATATATGTAATTATAGATATCAAGGTACCGGGGGATAAGGGACCAACAACTTCACATATCAAGAAATATGTTGGCATGTCGTATGTCGGTGTCATCAAATGTTCCATGAAGAAAGGCATGTCATTGTTACCTAGCATAATGCATAACATCAATCCAATTATGGCCATGGCATCCACCAAGCAATTCTATCCTCTAGGTATTTTTTGGATGGTGATTTGTACAAAGAATTCCTTCAAATTATCAACTGGGATTTATTGTAACGGATGATATTCTCATCCTTAACCTCATATTCAACATTTACTTTCTTGATGATTAATTGAGAATCAAAGATAACATTAACCTATCGATATCCCCTTTGTATAACAATTTTCAATCCTACAATGTCGGCTTCATACTTAGCTATATTATTTGTACATGGGAAGCCAAGTCTGAAAGCTTAAGGAATTAAATCACCCTTAGGAGTGATAAACACCACTCCTTCTCTTGAACCATGAAAAGTGAATGATCCATCAAATTACACTTACCATGTGATGTATTCTTTGATATACATCATAGAGGTGTTAGGAAGTTCAGAATTAGTGCCTTAGTTCCTCATGAAAGGGTCTTCAACTAGTTTATCTGCAAACACTTGTCCCTTAATTGATTTCTGATTAACATACTCTATGTAAAACACACTTAATAAGATGATCTAATTGGACATCCACCAAGTAAGTGTGGGTTTGGATAAGAGATATTTAAGTGGGTCAACTCTGGATATGAGCTTGGTTTTATTGTTTAGCAAGGTAATGATGAAGTTTTTGAAAGAAACAATGACAACCAAGCAAGCCTTTTCAATTTTTGGATAGTTGAGCTTGTAAGAAATCAACATGCGACTAAAATAATAGATGAATTTATCTTTTTGATTTAAATCTTACTGAGATAAAAGCATGCCTATTGCAAATTATGTGGCTGAAATATACAGTAGTAGGGTTTCACCTGGGGTAGGTGGCATAAGAACATGAGGTTTGGCCAAATAATCCTTGAGTAAGGAAAAATCTTGTTGCTATTCAGAACCCCATTGGAAATCAACATCTTTCTTGAGAAGATGTGTGAAGCAATGACACTTATCATCAAGTTGGGATATAAATATGTGAATAGCTTAGATCTTACCATGTAAGTTACGAAAATGCTTGAGGTTCTTAGGAGGAGGAATATTTGTGCCCTTTGCTGGGTGCACTTCAATTCCTCTTCTTAAAACAATAAATCCTAGTAATCTTCTTGATAGTATCCCAAAGAAACATTTATTTGGGTTGATATTGATGTTGTAATCTCTAAAACATTGAAAGATACGCCATAGGATCTAATAATGTTCTTCTCTAGTCATGGACTTTCCCATGATGTCATCAACATAATCTTCCATTATATCATTCATCATGTCATGGAAGATGACAGTCGTGGCCCTTTGATAGTTTTTGCCTTCATTATTAAGTGTGAACGACATGATTTGATAACATAATGTCCCCCATGGGATAGTAAAATCAGTCTTATATTGATCCTCTTTTAAAACTTTTGGTTTGATTATATGCTTAAAATCCATCGATAAGAGATAGAATTTTGTAACATTTTGTTGAATCGACAATCATGACGATGTTAGAAAGAGTAAAATCATATTTTGGACATGCTTTATTAATGTCTCTGAAATCTATATAAATCATGATTCCAATGGGTTTCATTTTCACATGTACTATGTTGGATATCCAATATAAGTAGTCAAGTAGGTATAATTATCCCTACTACTAACAATTTTTCCAACTCCTCTTTGACTAAAAGGGCCACACGAGGATGTAATTTCCTTAATTTTTTCTTGATTGGTTTAGCCTATTTGTGCACAACCAATTTATGCAATACCAGTGAAGGATCCAATCCAGGCATCCCAACACATGACCAAGTAAAGACATCTTATAATTCATGGAGCATGTAAACATTTTTATGTTCTTGTTATCGAGTAAATATCCCAAACTTAACTAGTTTGGGCTCATCTTTGGTGCCAATATTTACATCAATAGTTTCATCCACTAGTAGTTTAGATCCATCTTCCATAGGCATAGGATTAGAGGAGAGGTTGAGTTCTTGTTCTATGGGTGTCGTGATGATATTTTCACCCTTAGAGTGGTCACTTTTTGTATCCATTTTAGATTTTTCAATTTGTATGTCAGATAGTGCCTCAAAGAGGTGCTCACTATGACACTTAAATTTTTTCTTTTGTTGAGGATTTTTGGAATTATCTTTCCCTTAGTCTATTTTTGATTTTGATGACAACAAACCTTATCCTCCTCCTCGAAAGTACGTGTACATGTCCAATTTAATAGAGAATAATTTCTTGTGATCGCCACTAGGAATAACATCTCGTAGACCTATAAATTCTCTAATTTCTTCATCATTCTGGAAGAATTAAATTGGTAAATGTTGTTGTTGGTACCAATTCACAAGGGATGGGTGAATGGGGTCTAATGTGGGAATAGTAGGGGATATGGTGAAGATAGATGTGTCAAGAAGCAATTTAGTATAGGAATAATCTTCATAGATACTACGGTGTGAATCTATTTCACTATCACTATTGGAAGAACTATCATCACACTTAGAAGAGGTAACTTCAACCTTCAGAGGATGGGACCCATATGGTCAAATACCAATGCCATATTTTTCCATATTTTTATATAGTGTTGGAAGAGGTTCAAACACACCTTGTTCTTCGACTCCATATCTATAGCCTTGATATCCCATAGCATACATAATCTTATTAGGGATGACATACTTAGGAGGTTTATATCAAAAATCCATCTCATTATCCAAAGACTAGGATATAGGAGTGTTGAGAAGTTTCTCATTTTCTAAAAGGCCACCATGAAGAAAAGTGTGAATTTTTCAATGTTCTTGAGACTGTTGAGGTTGATACCTAGGCCTACCATGTTTTTTTTGTGATAAGGGTAGATTGGAGATAAGGAGGGTCTATTGGAGGTGTTATTCTCTACAGCTGGTAGGAGGACCTTCATGTTTCATGTAGAAAATGGAGAAATAGAAATGGAGGCACCATATTTGTGTGGACACACTCTATTAGGATCAATGTGAGAGACAAGATCCTATGATTGAATCTATATAATTATCTCGTATAAGGACACTCATATATAGAGGGAAAGTAAAAAAATAGTGCTTTGTGATGGGAAAAGGGTTGTGGGTACCCAATAATGGTAAGTTTCTATCATCCATGATACAATTTTATACATTGATGGTTGGTGTAAGGCATGAAATATAGGGAAAGAATCCATGTGAGGGACAAGAAGATTGTAGGGTAGTTCCAAGTATAAGACATGGAATTGGGTATCGTTAATAGTAGGCCAACTTCCATGGGAAAATTAATGGTACTAATGAGTTGTCTCTCTGTATTTTCATTAGCCTTGATGGAAATGATATTAGGCTCAATTTTCACATCGGTGCAACCTAGTTGTTTGACTATTTTCAAGCTATAAATGTTCAATTCAGATCTGCCATTCACAATCACTCTCTTAATTTTTTACGAGTCATGATCACCTTTATGTACAAGGGGAGTTTGTGGATATAATCATCCATTCGAATCTCATATTGAATGAAGTTAATGTGTTCAGATAGAGAAAACTACCCAACCATGCTTGGAAGTGTGTATGATCAATATTTGTAGAAACTTGACCCTTGAAAGGTTTTATAAAGGATTTCCTAATGAATTTGGATATTTAAAGAAGATATAAGATATAAATCTTAGCATTAGTATTCTCAAATTGTTCAAGGAGATCATAGTGACTATCCGAGGAGTTGGAAAAGAAGGTTCTAGGATAATAAGACAAGCGCACCATGTTTCCACAACACACACTTGTGTCTTAATTTTAATAGTGTTTACTTGCTCAGTAATAGGGTGAACACAACAAATAAGATAATCAATGGGATTAGTTGTTTCACCAACAATGTAATTAACATTTTTATTCTAGGATGATTGGCCTTGATCTAAATTTTTATCCCCTTGTTTATGTTTGGGAAATAGCTCTTTGTAAATCCCCAAATCTTGGTTAGATGTTTTACATGGGTCCAGTGAGTCCATTTCAAATTCCCCATTTATGAGGTCTTGAATGAAGTTTTTTAACATCAAACATTTATCAGTGATATGACCCTTAACATAATGAAAGTCACAATACTCATGGTCTTTTTACTAGGGTGGATTTCTTGTATCATCGAGAAAAACGTGTACTAGTTGGGAACCTAACCATGTTCCTACATCTAACTATTTTAGGATTTAGGGAAAATTGTCCAAAAGGGGAGTGAACAAACGATGTTTTATTTCTAGTGCAACCGACCCTTTGGAAAGTGTTAAAGGATCATTGTTTTGGATGTATTACATGTGTTTGGAATATGTGATTCCATCACCTATGAAATTTTATTTCTTATTAAATAATTTTGGTTTGTCTTTAGGTTTAGACTCATGATTATCTCTTTAAAAGAGATTAGGAGTTCCTTTAGCCAATAATATTTTTAAATTTGGCTTCCTTTATCTATGACTTCCTAAAATGTACTCACATAATTCATTTACAAATGGAAAGCTATTTCAGGATGTAGGTTTGGCACAAAGATACTAACTAGCTATTTCTTGGGGATAGAGTATGGGAAGCGACTAGCTAACCCTTACCACCATTGGAGGAAACCAACGAAGTTTTGGTGTTGAATTAATTGGTGTTACAAAAATATAACATGGTAATGTCACTTTCCATATTGAATGAAAATTGGCGCACAAACTTTTCGATAACTTGGTGAATGTAAAAATAATACCTTTAGGAATGTGAAGAAACTAGTAGAGCTCAAAATTACACCCATCCTCCTAAATCACATGAATCTAGGGATTTGAGGAAACATGGTATTGTCTCCAAGTTGTGGGATTTTAAATGAGACATACCTCAAAGAATTCTAACTTCTTCTTGTTACTTCTAATGCTAAACTACTCCTAGGAATTGAAATGCAACTATCTAACTCTACTCTAACATTCCAAGGGACCAGGGTGAGAAGGAGATGCATAAAATAGAAATCCTAAACTAGAGAAGGTGATAACACCAAAATAAGGGGAAAGATACTTCTGAAAGAGAGAAAATGGGAGAAAATGATGATGAAGAGGATGGAAACGATAGCCAGAGTCTAAGAGAACGTTTAAATTACCACTTTCATGATACACAATAGATAAAGATTCTTTAAAACACATACAACATACCCGTGAATGAATGAAAAGGAAAGGAGACACAATAAAATACTAGCTAAGGTAGGAATGAGCCACAAAATAGATGATTTTATTGCTTGAAGATTATGCACAAATCATTACAATGAAGGAAGAAGATGTAAAACATTCATATAATCATGATCCAAGGAATGTAACTCTTAGAACACTTGTGTAACATTAAAATGATGCCCTCACATTCCCAAAGTATCCAACATTACAACTGAGCATCATTTTACAATATATAGAAAAATGGGAGAAGAAGAAGAAGAAAATAGAGGGAAATTTGAATTCCTCCTTCCACCCACATGTTAGAAACTATGACACTGAGAGGTGGGTGAATCAGTGTTTTCACAATTTACCTTCTTAAATATGATATGATAAAACCATAAAAATCACAAGAAAATTTCAAGAGAACACAATGACATAAGGTTTAACGTGGGAAACCCAAAATGGGAATAAAACCCATTGAAACTATTAACTATTCTTAGGACCAATTTGTCTTGCTTCGTTATATTAGTTTCAAGGGTAAACTTGAACTCAACCGTGTGTTGTCACTCCTCAATTTGACCAAGATGCTACCTAGTCTAAAGGCTTCAACCCCCTACAATTTAATCATATTCTACTCGATCTTTAGTGATATTCAACTCACATGGAATCTTCAACTCCCCAACTAATTTAGTTAGTTGTCACTGACCTTTTGCAAGTGATACCTACAAGGAAGATGCAACTCCCTGATAGAAAACAAATCAGTCTTGAGCACACTTTAAAAGATGCTTTGAACATTTGATAATGATCCTAAATTTATGCTCAACATTTTTTTCCTTAGTTCACTTTGTCTTGGTCAAATCAATCTTTTGTTACTTCTTCACTCTTCTTAAAATTTCTTTTCACACCTAGAGTCCTCTTTCACTCTTCTATTCACATGTAAGACTCATACATTCACTAATTTTCTTCATTCAGTTTACTAATTTCATTCACATCACGCCCTACACTTTTCACATAAGACATTTCATATCTTTGCCCTTGCATTTTCATTTAGATTCATTCATATAATACCTTGCACATTCAACAAAATTTCACATCACTACCCTTGTATTTTTCATTTACAACACACTCATCCAATTTTTGTTCATCTCACTTCAAAACAATTTCCATGTCTTCTAACACTTCATTACATGTTCTTACATTTTAAAAGATAGTACACCTTTTTAACTTTTAGACTTCTCTCACATCTACATCCCACAAGCTTACTAAAAAAAAGGTCCTTTCACCTCCTTAAATTGATGATATTTTTTCACATGTCAAGAATGTCACCATGGTCGACTTGTATGCGACACACCAATATGAAGACGAATCTATCGCAAATTTTGTCACTCATTGGAGGATCTGATCAACCAACTCACATTCCAACTACCTCAAACCAATTTAATAGAGTTGTTCACTAGAGATTGTGCTAGACACATCTCACCAACTCTCCAAGTTCAAACTTTTACATGTTTGATGAGGCATTCACCATGGCCCAAAAACTTGAAATTCATGCCATTGAAGAGAAGAAGATAAAATTGCGTAATAAGAACATTACATTTAAATAAAATAATACCTCTTCTTATTCCAAACCATAAAAAAATTATTCTAAAGCAAAAGGATCTGCTAATGCAGTAGTTTTGAAAGATGGCCCATCTCACCCATCCAACCAATCAAATCCTTCTTCCAATATTTCTCACGTTCACACTTTTCATTTCAAGCGGGACATATGAAAATATACTTTCATAGGAGAACCCTACTCTTGAGTTTTAGAAAAAATTCTAAAATCTCGGAGAAGTCACTCTTCTACCCATCAAACCGGATACTCATTTTGACCCCTTTCCTCTTGTTCTGTATGGTACAAAAGAAACTTATTACTGCAACGATCATCACATTAGAGCTCATAGTGACGATAATTGTATAAGCTGTCAAAAGCATCATCCAAAAAAATTTAGATAATGGAGATCTCATCTCGGATAATCCTAATGCACCATCTAATCGAGAACCTTCACATCTTTAAGAATTCGTTCCCAAATCACACCCCTTCAAAAAAAAACTTGGGAAACCTCAACTAGTGATAGTAACATTCGTGAGGTGGATGTTATTTTCGACATCATACTAGCTCTTTGTGCTCAATTTTCTCCTACTCTATCTATTGCATATATTCTTACATGAGATCCTTCATTCATGAAGGGACATGTTTCATTTGCTCCTTTACCCATAAAGGAGTCTCAATTATCTTCTCCTTCACCCATGGAGAAGTCCACCATATTGTTGATGTAGTTTCCTACTCACCTCTCAACCTGATGAACAACCCACAATACTCACTCTTCTACCCATGGGAGATTCATCCTTACCTTCTTCTTCACCAAACAACAAACTTACCTCACCCAACTTTCCATCTCCCCTACCCACGGGGGATCCATTTGCGAGTGTCCCTTCCTATTGGTGACAATTATCCATTGGATTTCAAGGATCTGTTGGTTTTCTCTTATCTCTTTTACCCACAAAGTTTGAATCCAACCATTTCCCTTTGTTGTAGAAATTATTTACAGGATTACTACCAAATCAAAATCATCCCATGATACATTAGTTCCATTCTCATGTTTGGTTGATCGCTTCAATTATGTTGACAACTCCATGCTTTGGGGGACGTCTTGATTGCTTGTCTCAACTTAAATGCAGATTTTTTCTACTAAAACTTCCACGATATATCCAAAAGTGTTTCAAAAAAACCAAACCCACCATACCCATGCAAGTAGTAGCAGCCCCTTCTTCATCAACCTTTCCCACACCTAAACCTTTGCCAATAATTGAACTTTTTCCTATGCATAAAACCTTACTGTACCTATACCTTACTCCACATCCGGACCCACTACAACATTAGGAGTCATGTCGACATCAAGCCTAGTCTAGCCTCCTTTCAAACTAGATTTAGCCACATCCTCAAAAGCCATCACAAAGACTATTCCCCTACCTAAGAATAATACCCAACCCTTTACACCGCATACATCGGATTTTCTCACTACCCCTTTGTCACCTTCACCACTTCTATCTATCCTAAGTCCCCACCCATCAACCTTTGCCAAACAGCCTCCTACCCGGTGTAAAAAAACACAACAACCCGCCTTGTCACAATCATCTATCACACCCAAATTACCTATACATCTTACACCTTTTGTTAGTAATTAGTGAACCAATATGCAAAAACAATTCCTCAAATCACAGCAGTAGGAAACTATTTAGCAGAATTATACATGCATAAATATAAAATCATACATAAATAATGCACAAAAGAAGATAAGACAAGATTTAACATGGTTCACCAAATGTGGGCTACGTCCACCAAGAACTTGCTCATATTTTATTATCAACAAGAGTAAAACAACTCTCATAGTATTCTCTCAGTTATGAACTCACAACAAAATTCCAAAGATGTTAAACCACATCTAAACCACAATTGATACCTCAATTGCTCAACCTTGATCACTCTTGATCACCTCTTGATCACTAAGACTCAAGACCTCTTGAACACTCAAGATATATTCAAGATACCCTAACACCTCTATTTATAGGATTACAATCCTTTTAAGAAGTCCTAAAGCTGACCTTAGAAGTTTGAAAGTCATAACCTTTCAACTTCCCATGGCTGGAAAATCTATCACAACATTGACAACTAATTAACAACTTAACAAAAATTCACAACAATGTCACAAAAACATCACAATAACATCATAGCAACATCATAGAAACATCACGAGACAACTACACACCTTTGCTCCTAAAGAATCAAAACTTAACCATTTGAACTATAACGGTTCAATACCGATTCGAAGACCAAAAACAGGCTCCACACCCAACAATCTCCCACTTGGAGATTGTTTCCCTTGAAAAGTTCTCAACCATGAAGGTGAATCAAAGTCAAACAAAACTTCAACTTCTCCTTATGACCACCTTGGTCATCATATCTGTAGGATTCTAACTAGTATAAATCTTTTCTAGCTTCAACTTATCTTCTTCCAAAACTACCTTGATCAAATGACATCTCACTTGAATGTGCTTCGTCATAGAGTTGAAAGTGGAGTTCTTTGCCAAATGAATAACGCTTTAACTATTAGTGTTTAGTCTCCCAACTTCCTACTTATGACCTAACTCATCAACCAACTACTATAGCTAAATCATCTCCTTGCCTACCTCGTGGTAGTAACATACTCGACCTACTGTGGGTTGACAAAGCCACAACCTTTTGTAACTAAGAAATCCATCTTATTGTTGTATCAATAACCAGTAAATACATAGCATGTCGTGTTCCTCCCGCTATCAAAATCTCCTACCATGTTTGAATCTACATAGCCATGCAATGTAGTTTTGATCCACCAAAACACAATGTTTCTCCCATGGTCTGTCTCAAATACCGAAGGATCCACTTCACTACCTCGCGTTCTCTTTACGGATCACTCATAAACCTGCTCACTACTCCCTTTGCATGAGAAATTTCAAGCCTATTGCATACCATAGAATACATCAACCTACTAACCAGCGATGAGTATGGTACTTTGGACATCTAGATTTTATCTGCTCGTCTCTGGGGCTCTGCTCCTTTGATAATTTAAAGTGACCTACCAAATGAGTACCAAATGATTTATCATCCCGCATACGAAAACATCTCCAAGACCTTATTTATGTACTATTCTTGAGATAATATCAGATTCCTCTCCTTCCTATTCTAATTTATTCTTATACCAAGGATTTGTTTTGTTGCCCCCAAATCTTTCATAGCAAAGGAGTCACCTAGCTGCTTCTTGAGTACCTTTATTTCCTGCATGTTCTTCCCTGCAACAAGCATATCATCCACATACAGGTATAGAATAATAAAACTACCATCAAGAAACTTCTTGAGGTACACAAAATGGTCTAAGTGACACTTGGAGTAACCCTACTCCTGCATAAAACTGTCAAACTTCTTGTACCACTTATGTGGAGCTTCTTTTAGGCCATACAAGCTCTTCTTCAATTTTCACACTAACCTCTCCTTCCCTTTGACCTCATAACCTTGTGGCTATTGCATATACAATTCCTCCTCCAACTCACCATGAAGGAATGCATTCTTCACATCCAACTGCTCTAAGTGTAGGTATTTCACTACTACTAAACCAAGAATAGTCCTAATAGATGTCATTTTAACAATAGGAGAAAAAAAATCATCAAATTTTATACCTTTCTTTAGTGCAAATCCCTTGAGCACCAATCGGACCTTATTTTTTTTTCCTCCCTCTTCCTCTTTGATTATGTACACTCACTTCTTCTGCAATGCTCTCTTTCCCTCAAGTAGCTCCACCGGATCCCAAGTTTGGTTCTCTATAAGAGATATATGCTCTTCATCCATGGCCTACCCCACTTCTTTGTGGCATCTACCTACACGGATTCCTCAAAGAACTTTGTCTCTTCACTTTTAGTGAGCAATAAATAATTCAAAGATGGAGTAAATCATTCAAAGTTATCTTATTACCCTAGAAGACTTTCTCACCTTAGGAGTTTAGGGTTCTTGATGAGTACGTTCCTAAACTGGTTGTGATGGAACATGTCACACTTAAACCTACCCCTTGGACACCTTGTGATCTGTAATGTCCTCTAACACTTTGTGTACTCTTTATTTGATTATTCTTTTTGTTCTGCAACTAATCTTTATACATGAATTTTTCATTAAAGAAAATATCTTTAGACCGATGTATTTTCTTGTCCTTAAGATTCCAAACATGGAAACCAAATTCATCCTCACCATATTCAAGAAAGGTGCATTTCTCATACTTAGCCTCTAACTTGGTCCTATCATATTTATCAATGTGAACAAATACCTCACAACCAAATACTCTAAGAAATGATTAATCAATTTTCTTACCGGACTAAGCCTCCTCGGTTATACCTCCATCCAAGGCCATAGAGGGTCCTTTGTTAATCAAATAAAAAATTGTGCTTACGCTTTCAACCAAAACATGAGTGGCAACCCTGCATGTAACCTCATGCACCTATCGGAGCTCCATGATTGTCATGTTCATCCTCTCGACATTCCATTTTCTGTGGAGTCTTTGGAACCATCCTTTGCCTGTGGATCCCATTTACCTTGAATAGTTATCAAGAAATTCATTGTTGCAATACTCCCTTCCATTATCGACTTGAGAAATTTCAACTTGAGACTGTTTCATTCTCAACCAACGCTTTCCATCTTTTGAAAATTTTAAACACATTACATTTCTTTCTAATTCAATATACCCAAAATTTTCTAGTTGTATCATCAATGAAAGTGACATAATAACATGAACCACCAATATATTTTACTTTAGCTGGCCCTCATACATCCGTATGCACTAACTCCAACTCACCCTCCTTCCTGGTAGGTCCAACCTTGAGGAATCTCACCCTTCTGTTTCCCATAAACACAATCCTCACGAAGTCCAAATCTAACTCCTTTAATTTGGGAAACATTTCCTTTATAATCTACATGCCCTTATGACTCATATGACCGAGTCTCTTATGCCACAAAGTTGCATCTCCATCTACGAAACTAAATTATAATAATCAGCACCACCTTTGGTTAAATACAAAGTACCATTTTTCTTCTTACCTCTTGCAACCACAAGAGCTCCCTTGGTAACCTTCCAAGAATCCATTATAAATCTATCCATACAACCATCAATACCCAACTAACCTACGATATCAAGTTCCACCTCAACTTAGGCACATGTATGACTTCCTTAAGTATCCATGTGTTCCCATTCTATATTTTTACATGAACACAACCTTTCCCTACTATGCTACATGTTTCATCATCACCAAGATATACATGTCCAAAATCTCCTTGAAAAAAAAAAATAAGTAAAGTAATTTCTATGTGGGGTGGCATGGAAATAAGCCCCTGAATCTAACACCCAAGACTCAAAAATATTATTTAAATAAATAATTAAGGCATCCTAACAAACATCACCTACTACCACATTTACCTCCTTAATTTCCTACTTTCTCTTCTTATCTCAAAGAGCCCATCAATCTTTCTTAGCATGACCAACCTTCCCACAATGCCAACATTCTAACTTTCTCTTGGACTTTGACCTTCTGTGATCATTCGAATTCCCACAGTTAGCTTTCTCTCTATGCTTTTGTCTCCCTCTACTCTCCACCATCAAAGCATTTTTAGAATTAGAAAAATCTCCAATGCTCTTCCTTCACATTTCCTCTCTTATGATCACACCTATTAATTCCTCAAACTTCATCTTTGAATTATTAGAGACTCAATTATTTACATCCATAACCAAGTTGTCCGGTACTATTATCCGGAAAGGAGAAAGAAATCAGCAAAGCTCGACCTCATCATCAAAGTCAATTTTTACCGAGTTTAACATACTCATAACCGTATTAAATTCATTCAAATGATCAGCAACATAACCATTCTCAGACATATTCATATTAAATAAGTTTTTCATCAAAAACATTTTATCGAGAGGAAGAGATTTTTTCATATATCTTCCCAATGCACTCATGAGACCTTCCATGGTATTGTCTTGCGATATGTTGAAAGTAATCAAGATGAAAGGCATAACCAAATTACCTTGAGTTCCTTTCTATCCGAAACTCCCAGTCCTCATCCGATATGGTTATACGTTTTTTTCTTTTCCATCCAAAGGAACATAGAGGTCCTTCTCGATACAAGTAATCCTCCATTTGCATCTTCCAACATCCAAAGTTCTTCCCATTGAACTTCTCAACCCTCAATCTTCCCTCATCCACCATAGCTCCCACTTAAGCTAAAATTTCCATATGATTTACCACTTAAAAAAACCACCAGATCTTTGATACAATTTGATAGGAATTAGTGAACCAATATGCGGAAACAATTCCTCAAATCACAATAGAGGAAATGATATAGCAGAATTATACTTGCGTAAATATAACAACATAAATGAATAATGCACAAAAGAAGATAGGACAAGATTTAACATGGTTCACCCAATGTGGGCTACATCTACCAAGAAATTTCTCATATTTTATTATCAACAAGAGTAAAACAACCATCACAAGTATTCTCTCAATTATGAACTCACAACAGAATTCC
This sequence comes from Taxus wallichiana var. yunnanensis, assembly GCA_018340775.1. Lineage (NCBI taxonomy): Eukaryota > Viridiplantae > Streptophyta > Pinopsida > Cupressales > Taxaceae > Taxus > Taxus wallichiana. The sequence continues at coordinate 78,480,367 of CM031239.1, forward strand.
AAAGATGTTAAACCACATCTAAACCACAATTGATACCTCAATTTCTCAACCTTGATCACCTCTTTATCACTAAGACTCAAGACCTCTTGAACACTCAAGATATCTTCAAGATACCCTAACACCTCTATTTATAGGATTACAATCCTTTTAAGAAGTCATGAAGTCAAACCTAGAAGTTTGAAAGACATAAGCTTTCAACTTCCCATGACTAGAAAAGCATACATGACGTTGACAACCAATTAACAACAATGTCATAGCAACATCACAACAATGTCATAGTAGACAATTGTAGAATGCTCTCAAGACTCCAAACTTAACTGTTCAAACTCTAACACTTCAATATTGATTCCAAAAGACCAAAAATAGGCTCCACACCCCAAAACCTTTGACATCGCCTACATCCTTTCTATATCCTATACCTACACCACTTCCATTATCCTCATCATTACTCATGCCATTCCCTTCCCTCAACCAAGTACCTTCCACATTTCCTTTTACCACAACCTTCATCACATTTCGATGGGATTTCCCATCGTACAATGCTTAAACAATTACACCAGTCTCCTCTCAAAATTTCTTCAGTACGACCTCATCCAAAGTTCTAAGTCACATTATCGAGGCCCTTGTTGAGGTTTACCTAACGACCCTATGCCTATTACATCCATTATCACTCCTCACCATGTCACCACTCTCACCACTTCACCCCCTTCCTCTCTGCTTCAATTACCACTCATAAAATATCCGCTCTCGGTTTCTATGACGACAAGATTGTACCTCTCCAATCGATGATCCCGACCCTTCCTTATCTATTTTTTCTATGTTGATAATATACACTTTATACGTGTTATGATTGATGGATGTGCTAGTATCAACATCATTTCCTCCCATACGTACAACCAAATGTGCATCCCGCCAACCGCATGCATAATAAACAAATTATGTTGCATTCATTTAATGATGCCATGACTTCCACCCTGGCACCATCATTCTTGACATTCATATGGGTCATCGTATTCATTTGAATTATTCTCGTCTTAAAAGGGGAATTCCAAAGACAATACGTTACTTTTCTAACCGTGGATTCACGTCATGGGTTTTGTTTGTTCAACCTTACTTGTTGTTTAAAATTCAAACATGAAGGGAATAAATATACCATTCCATTCAACCCTTCACCTTTCAATACCTATAACATGTTGTATCGACCTAATGATGTGCTTATAACAGCAGTTAAGGCATCTACCATTGCTACCACTTCTTCTTGATCGTTGCCTCATCTACCACTTATGCCGCTACATATTTCACAACTAACTCCTCTATTCCCACTATTGTCTCAGCTTCTACAACTGACCCATCATCCAACCCATCTACTCCTCAAACATATAGTGCTTCTTCTTCTAAGTTTTCCAGTTGATTCATCCATTCCCACTATCCACATACTAGCTTTTGATCCCCTAGAAGGTGTTTTTCAATGCCTTACTTTGGGGGAGTAACACCTTTATAACATTGAAACATTCCTTACTCAAGATTATGGTAAACTTTACCAAAATCCTTGCTATGATCACCTCATAGGTGAGGTTTTCCCATATGGTCATCCCCACCTTCATACCAAATTAATGTATGGGGGACTTGATGCTTCTACCTACTCGCCGAGCCATCTTCCTGAGACTCGATCATTTTCCTCTCGACCTTCAATCTCTCACCAACCGCCACTTTTTCCACATCTTCCTCCATTTTTTTAGAAGGGCTTTGAATTTTGTTTCTATGAATAAGGCCTCCATCTTTGTCATTCCTTGCACCACTCGTAAGCATAAATAATGTAGTGGTATTGGATTTTTGAACCACCTTCTAAGAAGGCTCACATCAAACTCATTGAGGACAATAAACATTTCCCACCCCATTCATCTACCTCACCGGCTTCACCTACTGAGTCTATGGATTCGAGAATCGATTCCTCCTAACTTCTTTTTTTTGTGAAAACCATTTCCCTAGGACCTCTGACCTATCGGCATGATGGCAAGGCACTCTCTTCTCTTCCTTTCCTATATCCTGACATGATTGATGATGATAAACCTTATATTAACGTCATTCAATATCAAGATGATGACTCTATTCTCACCTAACTTGGTACAAAATATTCTTATATTCACTAGATGTTGCCTTCTGAGAGGCAAACCATGTTGAATGAATCAACCATCAAAATCAACATTCACACTTAGGACACCCACACATTCTAAAAAAAAAAAAGGCCAATCTTTAGATTTGCTAAACAAGAATCTTTCACTTCTTTCCTTCAGGATCATAACAATGCTTTTGTTTGGTCCTACACGATATGCCCTATATTGATCCAAATATTATGGTCCAAAATATCGTAACCATTCACGATGCCAAAACCCGTGAAACAAAAGTTGTAAAAATGCATCCTTGCATTGTCCTTCTTTTCAAAGAAGAACTCCACTTCCTCCTTTTGGTTTCCTTTATTCTACCCATTGATTATCCCCAATGGATCTCTAACATCATTCTGTCATAAAATTAACTCGGGAACTCTGTATTTGCATGGATTTCCATGACCTTAACTTAGCCTTCCCCAAAGATGACTTTCCTCTACCTAGTATTGACTAACTAGTTGATCTCACCACAGGCCATGAGATGCTATCACTCATGGATGGTTTCTCGGGTTATAACCAAATATTACTCACCCTAGAAGATCAACACAAAACCACCTTCATCACTCCTTGGGGGACCTTTTGCTATCATGGCATGCCCTTTGGCCTTAAAAATGTTAGTGTTACATATCAGCAGGCTATGACTTATATCTGTTATGTCATCATGTATAACATATTGGAAGATTATGTTAATGATATTCTTGCCAAATGTATACATTAGGTCACACACCTTCATGTCCTTAAGGTTGTTTTTGATCGTCTCATCAAATACAATGTTTACTTTCAACCTAAGAAGTGTGTCTTTGTTGTTCTCTCTGGAAAGCTCCTTAGTTTTATCATTTCTTTGTGTAGCATTAAATTTGATCTCGCTAAAATCAAGGATATTCTCGAGATGCCTCCACCTACTAACCTTCATCAAATTCATAGTTTACAAGGCAATTTGTAATCTCATTCATTGTTTTATTTCTCATCTTTCTTACCACTTTCATCCATTTCATCATCTTTTAAAAGGATGTATCCTTCATATGGGATGATGAATGCCATAAATCCTTTGACACCTTAAAAAATACCTCCTCCAACTACCTATGCTCATTCCACCTAATGATGACTAACCATTTTCTCTTTACATTTCTGTTCACTAATCATTCTTAGGGTACTACTCTCACTCATCGTGATGATGAGCAACGAGGAGCAAGCGGGTTTATTATATAAGTTGTATTATTTTAGAATATGAAACTAGATATACTCACGCCCAAAAAACTCTTCTTAGCCTTAGCCTTAGTTTTTTCCACCATTACCTACTCAAATAGAAAACCTTCATCATCACCAATATAGACCACTTACATTACATGTATACTAAGCCCTACCAACATCAACATGTTGCATGTTGACTCATGCTTCTTGTATACCTAGATCTTGAATTCATCCATAAAAAATCTATCAAAGGAAAAAGATTGTGGACAAAATCACAGATGCACCTATCTCGTGGAAACCAATCTTCTAAATTTAATTTCTCTTATGAATCCATCACTACCCTCTCTTTGGATGATACCGTTACCATACAACCTTATTCTTTGATGGTTTCAAATGTCAACGTGGCGGTTGTGCAGAGTTATCCTCATTCCTCTTAACGGTGAGTCTATGCCATTATCTTTTAGACTACGTTTTGATTATATTAACAATATCTCTCGAATATGAAGCACTCTGTTAGGAATTCAAACCTCCATAGCCCTTAACGTTAAATCAATTAATATCTTTGACAAATCTCAATTGGTTGTGAACCAAGTTAATGGTATATACCAGTTTCATAACAAGATACTTCAAAAGTATAAACATTATGTTCACATGCTTTTGAATACCTTTGACCATTATGAACTTGAACCACCCTATGTTCAACTAATAAATTTTCGAGACACCATGTCTGTCTCACTTCTAAAATACCTACTTTTCCTCTCCAAATCAAAAATATTTTCACAGAAAAAGGTTGCAATCACCTTCTTATTTATTACGATACGTTAAATTTGTAGGAAACATTAAAACTAACCCACGTGACCTTTGGTATAAGCAATTTGCTGACTACCTTTCCCTTTCAATTCTACATCCAGATCTTACTCACAATGGAAAACAAGCCTTTCTCAAAAGTTTCTCTCGCTTATGTCATCATGGGTGGTCTTCTCTATAAATGAAGCATTGATGGTATCCTCTTATGATGACTTACAATTTCTAAAGTTCCATACACCATTGAGGAATTTCACAACAAAATTGTTGGGGTCACTTCATTGGCTTAGCTATCGTTAAGCACATCCTTTTCCTTGGTTATTACTAGCCAACCCTAACCCACAATTGTTGTAACTATGTCAAGAATTGTGTAAAGTGTTATCAAAATGCTAATATTCATCATGCCCCTAGTCACGCCTTATAGGTCACACGATACCTTTGGCATTTCTCTCAATGGGGTTTGGATCTTGTCAGAGAGATCAACCCTCATTCTTCCTAATTTCATTAATGGATTATTACCGCTACCCAATATTACACTAAATGGGTGGAATTTGTACCTCTTATTTCTATGAAATCCAAGAAAATATGTGAATTCATCAACCATCACATCATTTTTTACTTTGGTGTTCCTCACCGCATCATCACTAATAATGGAAAAAAATTCAAAACAAAACCCTATGGAAACTCTATGATACCTTTGGCATTCAACTCAGTTTTTATTCACCTTATTATCCTCAAACAAATGGCCAAGCTGAATCAACTAACAAAACCCTAAATAAAATTCTTATGAAATTAGTTGATGATATTGGTAAGGATTGGCACACGCACATTCCTTTTTCCTTATGGGCTTATCACACTAGTATTCACACCTTAACTACAGCCACACCTTTCTCTTTCCTCTATGGTAAAGAGGTTTTCTTGCCTCTCAAATTCCAAATTCCATTTCTTCATATCTCACTCATATTCTCAACGATGATGGTTTTCATTAGGACCATTTTTCATAGCTTGAGTTATTAGACAAACGTTGTCTAAATTTTCTTGATCACCTTCAAATATACCAAAAATGTATCAAATGTACCTATGATAAACATTTCCAAGAATGAACCTTCAAGGTTGGCGACCTCGTCTGAAGGAAAATCAAAAAGTCCAAAGACATTCAAATGTAATGTATTTGATTTTCAAATTCAACTCCTTGAGTCACACTTGTAAATATATGACTCCCTCCAAAAGGATGTCTCTCTTTCCATCTTTCTACTATAAATAGACTACTCCTTGAAGGAAATCTCTAAAATTCTAGCCCTATTATACATAGTCTATCAAAAAAAGATGACTATCTCTCTGCAAAAACTAAAAATAGAAGTATTCGAAGCTTCCCGCATTGATCACATTCATTAAGACCTCAAGGAGATATTCTATTCATCCCACATATACTTCCCTCATCGATCGTCTATAAAATAAATATATATATATATATAAATATAATTTTTTTGTCATGGACTTGCTTATTATAGTCTTGGGTATCTTACGAGAAGATGCATGATGGTTCATACCAAGGTTACGCTAAACAACCAAATTCACCTAATTGTACTTCATTTCTAATCTTCTACCTACTCGAGGGATGTGCCATAAATGTGAAATTTCATGATCATATGACTTTCTTCACCCTTAGAACAGTCAATCATGCAACGCCTTTAGGTTCTTATGTTTATAAGCCAATCTTTAGTCTAATATACTCATTATGGTTCTTACCATTTTTTCTCCTCTTACCATTCACATATTTTCTTACTTATTGATCCTCCTTCACAAGACCGGACCTTCAACACCTACATTATGGGAATTCCTCTTCAACCAAAATCACCCATAGTTATCCAACCTACACAACAACCATGCCTAAATGACCTAGATTCAATATTTCCTAAAACCTACCGACACATTCATCTTCCTTATCATATTATTCCCTAGATTATGGGAGAACTACAATGTTCCGAGGCCCCTTTTTGTCGGGGCTATGTAGGTAACACTCATGGCATGGGGCCCTTTGAGGTTAGCTCGATCACTTTTACCACTAACCAATTTTCCCCCTTTATGTTCACATTCTACCATAGTTAGTTTCCATTTACACAAAAACTTGGAAATTAATATCTCATAGAAACATACATACCTACCATTTTATTACCACAACCATATTCTACTTAAATCATTTCATATTTCCATTATATTAATTACTTGGAAATTTAACCACAACATACATACAATACATTATTTCCATAAGATCAGTAACTTGGAAATTACCTAGACTCCATCATGCCTATACCTGACCAAACCATGCCTATACTTGACTCCACCATGCCTATACCTGACCAAACCATACCTATACCTGACTCCACTATACCTATACATGAATCCACCCTGCCTATACCTGACCAAACCATGCATATACCTGACTCCATCATGCCTAAAAGACCTCGACTCAATCATTCCTAACTCACCTAGTTCCTATGGTACATAATAAAAATGGAAATTAAAAAGAGTACATCATCTATCCAATAATAATCATCAACTATATAAACGAGAATGTCTATGTATCAATACATATATACACAAGGATAAATAATCAAAGTGTCTCAAAAAATCTCATATACATTCTTTCAAAATCTTGACACGTAGGCTAGTATACATAAATCAAAAATCATCATACAAGTATCAAATGTCATGATCAATCAACCCCGTTTGAGACCCTTCTCTCCACTCTCACCCATCTCCTCCTCCTAGCCCTCAGTTAGGCCCGGTGCAGCGTGAGAACCGGTAGCCTAACCTTGACCCTATCTCTGGGATGAAGATCCCCATCCTACCTCGAGCTTTGAATCCAAAACTTGGTCCTCTCACTAGCTTCCTATTGGGACCTATGCTCGGAATATGAGGGAACATCAATACTGTAGTGGCTAGATGGTCTTGGTAGTAGAGGGCCTCGTTTAGGGCATCCTTGAACCTCTTCATCAGCCCTAAGCGCCAAACTCTTCCCTACGAATAGAGGAACTTGTCTTGGTGTCGGTGTTTGTACTACGGTACCGGATCTGGTGCCTGTGCAAGTACCTATGTATATACCTACGTCGCACGGAAAAAATTGTTGGCTGCAAAGATGCCATTTGTCCCTCTAAACTAGTAACATGTGACTATAGCATTGTCACTTATGCACCATCCCTGTAAGAGCATGTACTAGTAGCTATGTTTGTGCCTAAGTAGCAATCGGTTGACCCTATAATGTATTCACCTGCCCTATCAAAGAAACTACTTGTGCATATTTCATTGTCAACTAAACTCCTAGCATGGTCACCTGTCCCTATAGAGTATCTCTCTGAACCATCAGTATGGCTAAGTACAGATGACCTAGCCATGGATTTTCTTCATGTAACTCTATTTTCCACCACTATATGTATGCCACAGTGGTCCTTGCATCATCTAATATCATATCCACTAGTACCTCCTCCTATCCTATGGGGTCTATGGGTCGGGGTGGAGACAAAGGTCTCTCCACATCATCCCTATGGTATTGTGGGAAGGGTGGTGGAAAATCCTATTGTAATCTAAACTGGCATCATAATTTGTCAATCAGGATCATCTTGTGTTCACCGACACATCTACCCTGTATCCACCACACTAACTATAGATTTTTAGCTCCTCATCCATCCCTCTAAAAGCTAGAAAACCGACATAGGGCTGCCAAAGTATTTCTTTCACATACAAGCCCTCCAACTCCCTCTGTAATATACTACATCACAAGCTACCTCCTCTACTTGAGGATGACCACCTACAGAAACCCACCTCCTATAACTTGCCCTTTGTCCCTCATGATGCCAATATAGTACTAGTAGTCCTCGTGGCCACACTACCATAATATGCTCGTATGCTTAGCGGTGCGGTAATAACATACAACATATTTCATAAATCCCTATATAGTTGCACTAAATATGTAGGTGCACATGCAAATCAAACCCAATCCTCAATCATATCTTGTAATACTCCCATCAGCCCTCTGGGAAACCAAACACCCTGCGAATCAAGAAGTGTATAGCACCCCATCACCACCATAATCAGAACTACTAACCACGTCTCTTGCGGGTGTTCAACATACAAATCACCATAAACAAGATTGGCGATATGCTCTATCAAGTCACTTGCCATTTCCCCAAATACCTCAGTTATTACCTAGAAGGCTCCATCTACTCGATACCAAATATAATGGCTCACCAATAATATGTAGCCAGTAGAATCCTATACATATCCTCTAGCGTGATAGTCATATCACCTATGCGTAGATGAAACTATGATCTTGTTGGATCTACCTGTAGCACCTAATTCCCACCAATCCGACATCTCACATATGTGTCCACTTGTCCTTAGTAATTTTAGGGTGCATCTACCCTAATAATAGTGGGATATAGTCCTACATCATCAATTGATGTCGTGCCTACATCCATACCACTCAAAAATGTCAAAGACTAAACTACTTTTCCCATTTCTTTACAACCTAATTACCCCACCTATCTATTTCCTAACTACTTCCCTAGCCTATCATTTCTTCTAATTTAGCTTACCAAGTTCCCATACCCATTCCATCACTGTGACCTAATCTTCCTCTATTACCCGCCTATGTTTACCTATATTTACCCTCACCCACCTACTTCTCTCCCTCATCCCTCTCTATTTCCCTTATTCACTACCTATCTACCCTCCAATTTCATTTTTACCCCCTTTTGGCCTTCTTAAATCAACCTATATAGACTAAGTCACTTTTCACAGTGAGTGACATCGATCACATTGACCGATACAAGTCACCTTCAACCAATGTCATTCGACTATTTTCCCACCGATGTCGGCATGCCAAACCGACGCCATTCGTGACCTAATTGGCGTCGAGTCTTTAGTTCGGCTCCAAATCTAAACCCCCACGCTTTGCTTTTTCTTAAAATTTGGAAAAAGCCTAAAACCTACCCAAAAACCACCCAACCCCACCCATTTCCATTTTACAACCTAATTAATCTACATTGCACCCACCCCATACCCAAATTCTTCCATTTTTAACTACATTTTGAATTTTTAATTCCCCCATTTTATTTCATTTTTTCCTACAAATTCAATCAAAAAACAACCAAAAAGGATTAAATCCTACCTCTACACGCCGACATCACCTCATTGGGATCTCTAATCTATGAGCCGGTGGTCCTCCTATACCTCTTCCTTTCTTGCCATGTTTGAATCAAACCCCTAGCTCTCCACCAATCGAATCGAGCCAAAAATCTTTTAGGCCCACCTCTACACATGTACAACCACTCACCTCTCTCCAAATAAGCCTAGAATCTATCGCAATTATGGTCACTCTCATCAATGGTATAATAACGCATCTCTCCTTATCATTTTCACAAATGGAAAAGCAAAAATAAATCCGTAATTCACGTATGTTACCTTTTTATCCCAAATCCGACCTAACTAATGTCGGTTTCCTAACTCGACACCATTCATGTCCCCTAGTACACCATGCTTGGTTTCTCTTGACTGATATCGATTGGCCATGACCACGATCGGCTAGCCATTTTTACCTCATTGCACCATATAGCACCCACTTTGCCTTCTTGAAACCTTTTTATTCCTAACCCAAAGTTGACCCTAACCTTACACCTCACCCTCATGACCTTATAACCTATCACACAACCTCATAATCATTTGGGACATGTGTTGTTCCCCTACAAGGCCTTACCTACGGCCTTTCCTAAATCACCCAACCGACAAACGCCTTTTATGACACTCAAATTTATGTACTCGTTATACTTTGCGATGTGATACTCGTGTTGTTCAGCCTAATGACCTTACCTTGCCTAATGTCGTGTTGTTTATCCCAACCATACATTTTGTGCCCTAGAACAAAACCTACTACATGTTCCTACACACTGGCCTAGTGGTGTTTTAGGACCATATCCTATACCTTGGATACCAAAACCACTTCAACCTTTGACGACGTAGAGTGTGCAAGCTCTTAAACCTAGTACCTTATCATAATCTATATGGGTGCATTCATTAGAATTCCACTACCTATTACCCTATCAAAATCACCCTTACTAACAACCAACTTGTCCTAATTTTTATCACTTACACATTTATTAAACAACTCACCAACTCTGTTTAACACCTCATCAGTTCCTATTTCAAGAGGCATCACCTCCACCCACACTTGGGGCAACCTAACCTTCACTCATTCTTGGAGCACTAACTTCCTTTTTTATCAGCTTTTCTTATCAATACAAGCTACATAATGAAAAGGGGAAAATGTAGATAATAAATTTGGGTCACACTCCCCTTGGTCCCCTTCACTTAATTAACATAACACATTTAACTAATCATGACCCCTTTACCCTATATTAATATTCATCCTCACATTATTAATTAATATAATTATTTTAATTAAGTTAATTTCATCCTCACACCTTCACCTCATCATGACACCTCATCCTGGACCCATTCTAGGGGCATTTAGCTCACAATGATGGCGAGTCATCACTCCCAGTGTTGAGTCACTACTTGACCTAACTAACTAAGAATTATTCCTAAACTTAACTGGACTTCTTCTAAGATCTTCCTGCCTTCTCTCATGTGAAATCTACTTCCCTAAGCGGACCCAACAAGGAAAGCATGCCAAATATGGGAATATCTACCTATTTTTAGTAAATAAGACTATTTCACCCTAACCGACACTGGTTTATCCTCAACCAATCGCATTCACCTAAACCACTATCAGTATCTTTATATATAATTTTACAACCCTTTACCCAAGGTTGGTAATTTTGAGTTTTGAGAGTGCTATTGCAATCAAGAAAAGATCTCAAAGTCATTATTTCATACAAATGACGTCTACACACCACTAGAGAGTAGTACAGTCAAAGGATTCCCTTCTAGATCATTGGAGCATTCACGGGAATACACAGGTCATAATTCAATGGAACTAAACTAGCTACCACCTCACCAATCAATCACCAACCTTCATCCAGCCATGAGATCTTCATAGTAGCAAGTAACTTCATCTATAATTTTTTTCTTCCTTTATTTTAGATCTCTCTTGCTTGTTTCAGTATTTTATTTCTTTTGTTACCCATATATCATCTTCTTCCCACAAACCCACTATTCAACCACCCTAATCATTTTCACCCTTCTAAATCTCCTTCTTAATGTTCCCTGAGTCCTCTTATCCATATTATGAGCCAAACCACACTACCCTCACTCTTTGTGTAATCAAAGAGAGCATAAAAAACCATTTTTATAGTTCATTACCTATTTCCCCTACCGACGTCGGTTCCTTGACCATCGTCGGTTTAATCCCCATACCAACATCGGTCATCAGACCGATATCGGTCTCTATGTCATTTCATATTCTCAAACCAGTAAGATTCCCACTCACCATAAAGCAACCAAGACCTAAACCAATCAAGCATAGTCCCTTACGGACCTTTGATAGACACATCGACCTAAAAAAACCCCAGTTCTAATTAGATTTAGTGTTATTTTGATATCTAACATAAAATCTAATGTATTGTGTGTATGTGAAACCTAAATCATTACATTGCAATAGGACTTATGTATTTTAGTTGCTTATTCACATTGAATTTTTATTAAACATTGGATTTACAACCTCTCTAGGAAGTACCACTCTTCCTAAATCTAGCATACCCTAAATGAGTCCACTATAATATGATATTTAATACTCTTTTTTGGTCTTGCTTTGCATCTACCTGGTAGTCCTTTCTAGAAAAGAGGAGTTCTCTAAGATCATATTGGATAACGTCAACAACATGTGCATTCTACCTTCCACCTTCACCTCGTAGGTATTCCTCCTTAATCATTTACCTTCTATCTATTTCATCCTAGAAAGCGTAAAACTTATTGGTGAAATAATACCGTTATATGTTGCATCTTCAATCAAAGGTTGTGACATGCTCTTAGGTCTCTCTTAGCTCTGCACCACCCAATCCATCCCTTCCATGAATCATTTTTGCCTCAAATTCATTCACAATAAGCAATTTATCACTCTCAAATGCTTTCCACCACATAAACCATTGCCTCGACTTAATCTTGATGAAATCTATACACTCATCATAATAGCTATGCCCCTTGTCCCTATCAAGTCTAAAGCACACTCTACACCTAGTTCTCCTATTTGCACATGACCTACTTCATGACCTTATCATCCTTATCGCTCAACATGTCCACCTCATGGGACTAAGTCCCCTACTCAAGTAGCCCCTTCATATAGGTGTTCACAGCGCCTTCATCACATAGGTCTCCTTCATGTACACATAATTTCTCTCCCACTCCACTTTGATCTTAGAACATCGTCACATGCCTTTGTCTCCATATATTTTAGGTGAATGGCCCTTTCCCTTCACTATCATCGGATAGCTCTCTCACTTACACACTTGGGGGCATCATACTCCCCCTTTCCATTCCTGCAAGTTGTCTCTAGTATCTACTATCACACTTAACACTTTATGCTTGTATCACATTTCTAATCACTTTCAATCCCTTTGATACATATATTGTATTTTTATGTTGAGGGTTTAATTATGAAATTAACCTCACATTCACTACACATTTCACTCGTTCTTCATGGTACATCTTTCTAGCCTTTATTCGCACAACATGCACATTACCCGATGATGCACTCTTATTCTATGGTTCATTCTTGATTTTTGAGGGTTCCTATAAATGAACCTCATCTCATACACATCCACTAGGGGTATGATTTTCCTATCATCTTCACATTTTGCATACCACATCATTGCACTCATCCACATTATTTACATATCTTGGTTGCATTTTCTCTTGCCATATTTTCCACTTACATGTTGCATTTTCCTTACTATGTTAGTTGGATACTCAGTATGTCATTATCTTTATCATACACACATGTATGTTCACTTGGTCTCTAGTTGTGAATTCATATCTCTTACATCTTCTTACATGATGCATGATGTTTGGCACTCTACCTTTTACAAGTACCACCAAGGCTCATGGGGGCATCTACTTTCACTACTATCACATACTACACATGTTCTATTGTTACATATTATTACAATTACTTTACCTTTCACTAATTCATACACACTCATGACATGCTATTTATCTTTCTAACATGCTAATGGGTGCTTCATGTGTCACATTTTCCTTGTAGGAACTATATGCCACCATGGTTATCTAATCTACTTTACTCAACATCATTTTCTAATGTATGTTATTTTTGTGGGCTTTACCCCATGTCTTGTATGCTTATTGTATGATTTTGGTCATTTTCGCCCTAATTGTCTTGTGATATTGTGAGTGATGTCCCATAATTGAAACCCATTTTTCATGGTATATCTTGTATGTGCACATGTTTTTACATTGTCTTATTTTGTATGCTATATTTTTCTACTAGCACGGGTTACTAGCCACTTTGTTTATGTGTGTCTTGGTTTCTACCATATACATACACTACACCCCGCATGTATTCACTTCAACATAGTGTAATGCCTAGTTAAACAACCCACTTGAAAACCATGAACCACCTAGGTTTAGTTAGAAAATTATGGAATAGTTTCTTTAGGTGTTAGGAGTTGACAACCAATGTCTCAAAGACAAATAAATTAAACTCGATAACATTTCCCATTATAAAGATTACTTGATTTAACATTATAAAGTAATAAATTTAATAGGTCCACACCTAGCTCAAGTCTCTCTAAGGATTAATTTAATTACTGATTTTATTGACATTTTAGATAAATATTTCTGATTAAATTTTAGGGTTAAGGGACCCAAAACAATTAAATACCCAAGGTATTTAATTTCCACCAGATCAAAGACATGAGCAGGATTAAATTACAGTGAGGAAAATAACACATAAGTAAAGTCAACAGAGTAAGGTCTCACTTACCCACTCCCAGAACTTGATTAGGAGTGTTTACAACCAGGTTGCTAGGCAACATCTACCATTAATAGGTTCCAAAACAACTCAATTCCACAAGGACAAACTTCTCTTTTATTAACAACTCTTAGAGGTCACAACGGTCCAAAACTTAGGGCTAGAAGTTTCAGTTAGGTTCAAGGAGCAATTTTACTCCCATACCCACTCTCAGATAGGCTTAGAGTTTCAACTTGATTTTTCTCATACTTAACACTTCAAAAAAATCCCTAAACCATTCCCAATGGATAGTAAATTTTCTCACCTTTCCGGTGATATAAAGAAGTCATCCTAACTCCTTATAGAACAAAAGATATGAGTGAGCAGAGTTTTTGGTCAAATTTTCCCCTAGTGGGACATGTGTCAAGTGGAGGGGAAAGCACCTCCAACGGGTTGGTGGGTCACAGGGTGGCTTGGGGAATGTTTCCCATCGTGCAGGCACAAATTCAATGTTTATTCGATGCCTCCACGGGTCCTCAGTGGACACTTGTCGAGTCCAGGCACAAGTGAGAGGGGAAGGGAAGGGCGGAGTGGTGGGTGGATTTAGTGCCTTGCGCCCAATGAAGGAGGAAAGGAAGAAAAAGATACATGGGTCTATGCACCCGCGGAAGAACAAAGTCTGGGGGAAAGGTGAAGATGTGGGCCGCGAGAGAAATTTAGGACATTTTCCCAAGGCCAAAACAAACAAACAAAGGAAGAAGAAGGGTCCACCCTCCCGCCTCCACCCCAAAGTGCCACATGGAACACTCTCATTTGCCATGGGCGGTAGGGCCAAAATGAGAATTTTTCCCAAAAAATTTCAAAGGGTTAAGTCCAAAGGAAAAAAAACGCACCTCCATCATAGCCACAAGAGGACACGTGGTGCCCTCTAATTGGTTGTGGGTTAGTGGATGGAAAGAAAAATTTTCCAAAGTCAAAATTTTAAAGGATAAGTTTAATTTTGAAAAGAGTCTACCCATCCACCATGCCACATGGCAACATGTGATTGGTTGTGGGCCGGTGGGGTTGCGGGGTAAAATGGGAAAATTTTCCCAAGGAAATTTTTTCGAAAGGGCTAAGTTTAAAAATTGGTCCACCCCTCCTAGGGTGCCACGTGGTAGGACCCAATTGGTTGTGGAATGGCGGGGGGCCTGCAACTTTTGGGAAATTTTTCCAAAGTAAAATTTAAATTTTTCTATAGTTAGATTAAATCTTTTTTTTTTTAAATGCCAAATTGAAGTAAAACTTCGAATGGCCATAACTTGAGCTAGAAAGCTCGAGTTTTGGGAAAACGAGGACTTTTGAAAATTCCTCGATGCCCTATTTGTAAAAGTATAATCATTTATGGAAATTAATGAAGTTTGAGAGGTAAAAATAATGAAAAAATATGCGAGTTCTAATTAGTGAACCGGCAATTTTAAATTCTCAATTTGGTTAAATTAGAACTTCTCCTTCGCTCAACATGTCGAATAGACATGGAGGATTAGTTTAGGGAGGGTTTAGAGTTTTTTAGGAAGATTAATTTATTCACTTGATTCCAATTTAGAATTTTTTCCAACAAATGACAGAAAACAGTTGAGGAAGAGATTGAGCTCGAATTTGCAATGGTTCGAGTTACTCTCTTAAAAATTCTTCTCAATTTGAGTTCATTACTAGTATATCAGGTTTTATTTTAAGGTTTCCAAGTTGATTGTTAAATTCTAGTCCAAACTATGCAATACTAGTTTTAAATGTCACAATGCCATTGATCAAAATTTTAAAGGATCTATTTGTCAATTTTATCATTTAAGTGTGGCATATAGTTTCTAAACTAATCCAATGCATTTAGTTGTTTACAACAAACCATTCTAAATCAAAATCAATTACTAACTTTCATTTTTACACAACTCCAAAAATACAAAATACAACATTGTTTCCACGTGCATTTCTTCCTTTTCCATTTTCTAAACAAGATTCCAATCCCAATTTGATATTTCTAATTTTTTTACACAATGCAAAGGAGAACTGAACTTGCAATTCTTATTGACTTCAATTGAAAAACATTACATATTTCAATGTTGGAAACCAATAACAACATATAATTCATTTCTTTCCAATGTACAGAGCAGAATGTAAGTGTCTTTCACATTTCAAAAATATAACTTCATAATCAATTTACATACATCTTTCTTCACAAAATGCATATTACAATTTCATCCACCTCACATGGGAAAGGATTACAAATTATATTTTTTCCATTGCTCGAGACAACAACATGCACATTTCTCTTTCTCCAAGTTGATTACAATAAAAGAGGGGGAAAGGCAACGCTCTCCACCCAACCAAGACATCCAACAAAAGGAGAAGCCTTCCTTCATCATTGGCCCCCGAGCCCCAACCAATATGCAATAAAATGTGCAATTCATCCATGGAAACAATGGCTTCCACACATAGCACTCTTTCACATACACATTTCCTTTTTAAAACACAATACAACACCAAAAGTAAACAACAGTTCACAACTACATTTAAAAATGTCCAAATCACAACTCATGTTTGATCATGCAAGAAAAAGGAGCAAGGAATATGGGGAAGCTACTTATGCCTCCAAATTGGGAATGGGCATCCACCAAATAATCATACCACCAATATAACATATCATAACCCATAAAACTTATGCCTCCCAACCCCGAAGTAAGAAATGTAAGCTATTTATTTTCCATGGTGGATCTCAAACCCAAAAATCCCTCCAAAAAATTCTGATGCCCATGGCATTTCCCTTATGCCCCCCACATGGATTCCCTATAGCCTTCTCCTACACCATTCCTAAGGAAATCTACCTAACCAGCCAACAAATAAAGCAATGCATGCACCATACACACAACACAATAAGAGAATAACAAAATAAAAGGAGGAATAAACTCCTACCTCTCCATGGAAGGATTTGCTCCACACAACAAGCTTCGAATGTCAATAAAACACAGTCTAAAACAGAAATGCCAAAGTATTAAATGCTCTCCAATTTCCTCCAAATCAAAAAGATCTCTAATCATAGAAAAATGCACCCAAGGATGCATGTAAAACACAGTCCAAAATAGAAAGCTCCCAAGCATGCAAATCTATCTCCAAAAATTCCTTCAAAAACCAGAGCTCCCACAAGAAAATGTGCCCTAAATAAGAATGTAAAAAGGTTCAACAACCCAAAACAAGAAGAGAGTTTGAATTAAATAGAAGAGGGAGAGAAGAGGATGATGTGGATCCATGTAGGATGCCACATCACACATCCTACAATTCAAACACAAAAGACAAATTCCATTCTCCCAAGCACAATAAATGAAATGAAAAATTAACTTACACACTCCAAAAGAGCCCACACATCAAGGGACAACTATTTAATAAAATGTAAGAGAGTGCAATCCAAAATAAGCAACATGATGAATAAAATGTATTTAAAAGTCACAAATCACATATCCATCCATAAGTGTGGTTGGTATATTAAATTTAGAGGCATGGGACAAGTTTTACTTGTCCCACAAGTCTCCAAAAATAGCCCCCAAGGTCAAATTCGAATTTCCATGGAGGTAGAGTATTCCATACTCCAAATTTGACTTACACAAGCTCTTACAAAATTAAATACAACAGCCATCAACTCTTATAATTACTTCCCATATCCCAATTTGATTTATTTAAAGTTTAACTATATGATTCCCACATTAGTCCATCACAATTTTAATTAATTTAAAGAAAAGAACATGTTACTTAATAAAATACATACAACAATAATAAAAGGAAACACATTAATAAAATACACAAACCCATGGTCACATGTAAAGGTAATCCTCCCATGGGAATTCCTAAAAAAATACAACACACACACAACACCAAGTTGTCATGGTGACCGTGTTGAATTCACCCAGAATTCCATTTTGGTTGGTCTCTCGATCCCCGATGTTTTGTTGTGATATTTTTAAACCTGCAAAACACAAATACCTCCTTTGGCCTCATGGCCATATCAGAACATCCAAAATGAATATATAATATAATCATGAAATCATCTATACATATGAATCACAATAGTCATCAAGGCAATCAATGAAATCATTTACAATTTATATCGACAACTATGTCATCATCAAATAATTTTCCTTTTCTAGGTTTATTCATAATCTCCAAAATCACACGTCTGAATAACTTCCATTAAACATCCATGCCAATAGTATATCATCATCCACATATGAGTGTCTCTAATAATCACCATGCATTATATATAATCAGATTCAATAATAATCCAGGATCTGACATCTAACACCATACTAAATCAAACTATTAAAATATTTGTCATAGTCTACAATATCAAGATTAGTAATCAAAGGTGCCAAAGGAAGGTGGGAAGTACATCCCCTCCCCTTAGACTCAACTTCCTCCTGGAAGTCACAAGAACCGATGTGGGAACAATGTAATAGAGAAAGGATCATGTCCTTTTTGGAATTGGTTTGCTTAGACGATATAACTCAAGTTTGGTCCAATATAATTCAGTAGAAGAAGGGATATTGCAAGGGATGAGTTCTAAACTTTCAGCATGCAAGGCTACGAACATAAGAATCTAAGGAGTAACTTTACGCTATCAACAAGATACCACACATAACAATATAACAAGAAGAGTTCCCAAAAGATCATCAAGAGTAACCACCAAGGAAGGGAATTACAGGGAAAATTTCCATAAACTTGAGATGACCACATAGTTTCCCACTGATACACATACCACACTAATAAAATTTAAGGTTTCTACACATTTAAGCCATGATTTCAAGGTTCGTTGTCCATACAAGGCTAGAAAAATCAACTATGACCAATTTTACATGAGAAACAAGTCTACACAAGGTCCCACAAATTGAGATCACACAAGATGAGGTTAATCAACAAGGACACCTAAATCATAAAAACATTTACAATCAAGTAACTATTCGAGGAAAGAACTTCTATAACTTGAGAGGGAACAATTAACTTTTCATGGTAATGCAAGTGAAGTCAAGACCACAAGGTTTTCCTGTAGTCTATTTTTTTACACTTTTTTTTAAGAATCGCGCACACCAAACAACCAAATCTAAAGAAGGCAACCATATATCCAAATAACATATCAATACAAGTTCCATACCATATAGCACAATGGGATTTATTTATCTTATTTCCTACTCAAGCTTGGAATAACCATAAAGAGAGCACAAGGAACACCAAGGACCACTCAAGGTTGCTAGGGAGAAGAGAAAGTAACAAGGGGTCCAATCAAATCCAAAGGTGAATAATATCATCTTGCACTTTCCATCCTAATGGGAAGAAGGGATTCAACAACAAGGTGACCCAAGAAAATATGAAGAAAAGAAGACTTCCCCAAGCTATTATATATCCTTAACATATGTTGCCTTAAAATTACAATACTTAGGTCTCCAAGGACAAGATAACATGCAAGGAGGTTGCTTCTCAAAAAATAGATAAGTCTCAATCCAAAAGGGACCACAACTCACATCCGTCGAGCTACGGGATGATAAGGGTTTGATGACCCCAAAACTCCCACAAGAATGGCATATACATTCATGGACAAGAAGTAATAAGCAACTATAACACAATTGTTATCCACTTTGGGTGTTTCATAATTTCAGGTAGGCAACACAACTACAAGTTCAACTATATATAACACTCAATACACATAAATTCTACCCATTTTATAAATCAAATTATTAAGTCAAAATTTATAACTTTTCTTGATAAGAACATTCCTGTCATGCTTCCTTAGTCACAAACTTCCTTCTATTATGACATCATCCATTTACATTAAAAAAAAAGAGCACCACTAAGGTGGGCATGATGTCTCACCATTTTGTATATAGGTAGAGAGCATTTAGTTTACTTGCAAGGAAGATGGGTGGAAAAAGGTTTCCTTTCTATTCTCCTACATGGTTTTTTTTTTAAATTTCTTTTATTAATCTACCAAGGGTATAACAAGGATCACTTCCCTTTTCTATGCTCCAGTTTATTTTTTAAGTTCCAAGGTCAAACCTCCTTAATTATAGTTTTATGGTGTTTTGGTTGAGCCATCTTATCAATAAAATTTTGATGAGAAGGAAGGTTCAAACACATCACAACATTACTTTAATGGGAATGAGATACAAATCAACACATCACATTTTGATTCTAAAGGAACAAGAGACATTCAACATAGAAAACACACTATTAATTTTCTGTAAGGACTAGGAAACAATGAACCAACATGAATCATGCCAAGATTTCAAAATTTCACCGAATAATTTCAAGCATCATTAAACATTATTAGTGGGTCTCGCAAGTCTCACAAATAAATTTTCAAGGAAAGCTCATTAAAGAGGTAAAATCTTACTTTTACAAATCTATTTGGGTTTAACAATCAATTCTCATGTCCTCACAAGATATCCCTAGACAAGTAACTAGATTACAATAAAAATATACTCCAAGGAACCACATCCACAAGAAATGCATCCAATGCAATGGGACAACCAAATAATTTACCAAAACATGAACTAAACAACCAAGAGTTACAGTTTTTTTTTTTTTTTTTAAAGAGGAAGTACCATATAAGCACCATCGAGATTAACTATTAAGATCTACCCAACTAACATCTCTAAGAGAAAGGTCCAAAAGACCCAAAGCATCCATTAATGTTTTCCAAGTAACCCAAAGATTAATAGGTTATAGAATTTTATTCATCATAAAGGACTTTTAAGGTGTGTGCAAACTTATTTATAAGTCAAGAGGGTAAAACAAGTACACTTAAATAAACACACTACTTGAAAGGATTAAATCTATCCATAATTACCAAGATGCATACATTCCATGAGTCAAAACTTTCTATGATGTAACCAGGAACCCAAGATATAATTTAACATGCCATCGATGAAAAGTCACTATCAAAACAAACATTGTTCTAGTAACATTTACAGTCAACCAAAGGTAATCCAATCCTAACAAAATCTAAAAGTCCATAATTAAACACTTCTACTCCAACGAGGGTTAAGCTCTTACCAGATTGAAATAGAATCACCACTACCATTGTCAGACTGCCCTCTAGACCACACTACATGATAAAATTTCTTTCTAGCAAGGTCAAGCAACAAAAAGGGTTGCTCTAAGATCTTAGACACACTCAAGGTTCCATGCATCCATAACCAAGGCATGACTTTAAGCACCTAAAAGGACCTTCAAGACACCCAGGGTGTACCCCCATACGACAATTGTCACCATACATGAAGCATAGAACCAGCTCAACAACATGCAAGAAGGAAAACATGTAATGTTTAGCCAAGTAGCCAACAACATCATGAGCTCTGAGTCATCAATCAAATAAAGTCTAAAAAATATCGGCAATCAATAAAAGTGGCTAAGTAGCTGCATTGCAACATTTGAAAATTCTTGCAAGAATTATAAATAAATAAAATATTCTCAGAGCTTCTCAATCCAATCATAAAATAAGATGTCGGTCCTTGATAAAATACACAAGATTACGAATGTAAAACACAAAATTTAACACCACATTCACTTCATAGCCTTTCATGGCCGCCAATAGGGGTACTCTACCTCGAGGTTAGTTCCAAGAACACATACACAGGATTGGGTCCTAGACAACACCCAGACTTAGTGTCCACCCTCGCATATGGGTAACAACAAGGAAAACTGACAACCAGACCCTCTTTCTTAACCACTCAAGGAAGGAAGCTCTAAACAACTTCTAATTAACTCTTCCCAACCCAGAACACAACCACTATTGTCCAACCACAAGGGTCACATCTTACAACTCATCATTCCAACCACTCCAATAGGGAAGGGTCTCAACAAAGGGCTTAATGCATCATACAATTAAATCAAGTTTTAGGGCTTGTAAAACAACACATTTTAAAAAGGGAACCAAGTTTCTATTATACTAGAAGTTCACAAAATCAATTTAATCTGACATTCTTAGTTACTTCAGTTTAGACAAAATGTCACTAAGCAAGCACAACAACTCAAACAACTTATTATTGTTTTATTATCATTTTAATTCTGGCAGTTCAAATGAACAGAGTAATGTAATATTTCTTCATACTTATTTCTTCTTCAATTTTCAACAAGTTTGTTTTCTTAGATTCAAAAGTGTGCTAGGTTTACAGTTCATGTCTCAAGTTTTCTAGTGTGCCCAATGGTCCAAGATTTCAAACCACTACTCTGATACCAAGTGTAATGCCCGGTTAAACAACCCACTTGAGAACCATGAACCACCTAGGTTTAGTTAGAAAATTATGGAATAATTTTTTTTTAAGGTGTTAGGAGTTGACAACCAAAGTCTCAAAGACAAATAAATTCAACTGATAACCTTTCCCATTATAATGATTACTTGATTTCACATTATAAAGCAATAAATGTAATAGGTCCACACTTAGCTCAAGTCTCTCCGAGGATTAACTTAATTACTGATTTCATTGACATTTAAGCTAAATATTTCCTAATTTAATTTTAGGGTTAAGGGCCCAAAACAATTAAATACTCAAGGTATTTAATTTCCACTAGATCAAAGACATGAGCAGGATTAAATTATAGTGAGAAAAATAACACATAAGTAAAGTCAACAGAGCAAGGTCTCACTTACCCACTCCCAGAACTTGATTAGGAGTGTCTACAACCAAGTTGTTAGGCAACATCTACCACTAACAGGTTCCGAAACAACTCAATTCCATAAGGACAAACTTCTCTTTTATTAACAACTCTCAAAGGTCATAAGGTCCAAAAATTAGGGCTAGAAGTTTTAGTTAGGTTCAAGGAGCAATTTTACTCCCGCACCCATTCTCAAATAGACTCATAGTTTCAACTTGATTTTTCTCATACTTAACGCTTCCAAAATTTCCCTAAACAATTCCCAATGGATAGGAAATTTTCTCACCTTTCTGATAATATAAAGAAGTCCTCCTAACTCCTTACAGAACACAAGATATGAGTGGGTAGAGTTTTTTGGTCAAATTTTCCCCAAGGGGGACACATGTGAAGTGGAGGGGAAAGCACCTCCAATGGGTTGGCGGGTTGTGGGGTGGCTTGGGGAATTTTTCCCATTGTGCGGGTGAAAATTTCAATGTTTCTTCCGTGCCTCTTCGGGCCCCTGGTGGACACGTGTCGAGTCCATGCACAAGTAGGAGAGGGGAAGGGAAGGGCAGAGTGGTGGGTGGATTTAGTGCCTTGCACCCAATGAAGGAGGAAAGGAAGAAAAAGGTGTGCGGGTCTCGTGCACCCATGGAAGAACAAAGTCTGAGGGGAAGGCGGAGATGCAGCCGCAGGAGAAATTTAGAACATTTTCCCAAGGCCAAAACAAACAAACAAAGGAAGAAGAAGGGTCTGCCCTCCCACCTCCACCCCCAAAGTGCCACGTGGCACGCTCTCATTGGCCGTGGGCTAGTAGGGCCAAAATGAGAATTTTTCCCAAAATTTTTTCAAAGGGTTAAGTCCAAAGGAAAAAAACCACACCTCTTCTGTAGCCACAAGAGGACACGTGCTGCCCTCTAATTGGTTGTAGGCCAGCGGATGGAAAAGAAATTTTTTTCCAAAGTCAAAATTTTAAAGGATAAGTTTAAGTTTGAAAAGAGTCCACCCATCCACCGTGCCATGTGGCAGCATGTGATTGGCCTTGGTCGAGGCGGGGTTGGGTGGGGTAAAATGGGAAAAATTTCCGAAGGAAAATTTTTCGAAAAGGATAAGTTTAAAATTGGCTTTCCCCTCCTAGGGTGCCACATGGCAGGCCCCAATTGGTTGTGGGATGGTGGGGCTGCAGACCTTTTTGGGAAATTTTTCCAAAGTAAAATTTAAATTTTTCTATAGTTAGATTAAATCTCTTTTTTAATGCCAAATTGAAGTAAAACTTGAATGGCAATAACTTGAGCTAGAAAGCTCAGTTTTGGGAAAATGAGGACTTTTCGAAAAGCCCTCAATGCCCTCTTTGCACAAGGATCATCAATTTTTGAAATTGATGAATTTTGAGAGGTCAATTTAATGAAAAAATATGCAGGGTTCTAATTAGTGAACTAGCAAGTTTTCAAATTCTCAATTTGGTTAAATTAGAACTCCTCCTTTGCTCAACATGTCAAACAAACATGGAGGATTAGTCTAGGGAGGCTTTAGAGTGTTTTAGGAAGATTAATTTGTTCAATTGATTACAATTTGGAATTGTTTCCAATAAATGACACAAAATAGTTGAGGAAGAGATTGAGCTCGAATTTTCAATGGTTCGAGTTACTCTCTTAAATATTTTTATCAATTTGAGTTCATTACTAGTATATCATGTTGGATTTTAAGGTTTCCAAGTTGATTGTTAAATGCTGGTCCAAACTGTGCATTTTATTTAGATTTACCAGTTTTAAAAGTCACAATGCCAGTGATCAAATTTTTAAAGGATCTATTTGTCAATTTTATCATTTAAGTGTGGTGTATAGTTTTTAAACTAATCCAATTCATTTATTTTTTTACAAAAAACCATTATGAATCAAAATAAATTACTAACTTTCATTTTTACATAACACCAAAAATACAAAATACAACATTGTTTCCACGTGCATTTCTTCCTTTTCCATTTTCTAAACAAGATTCCAATCCCAATTTGATATTTCTAAATTTTTTTACACAATGCAAAGGAGAACTGAACTTGCAATTCTTATTGACTTCAATTGAACAACATTACATATTTCAATGTTTGAAACCAATAACAACATATAATTCATTTATTTACAATGTACTGAGAGAAGAATGTAAGTGTCTTTTACATTTCAAAAATATAACTTCATAATCAATTTACATACATCTTTCTTCACAAAATGCATATTACAATTTCATCCACCTCACGTGGGAAAGTATTACAAATGAATTTTTTTCCACAAATGACTATCAA
Organism: Taxus wallichiana var. yunnanensis; assembly: GCA_018340775.1. Classification (NCBI taxonomy): domain Eukaryota; kingdom Viridiplantae; phylum Streptophyta; class Pinopsida; order Cupressales; family Taxaceae; genus Taxus; species Taxus wallichiana. The sequence goes on from CM031239.1 coordinate 78,505,397, forward strand.
ACTTTTTTCCCATTGCTCCAGGACACCAACATTCACATTTTCTCTTTCTCTAAGTTGATTACAACAAAAGAGGGGAAAGGCAACGCTCTCCACAACACCAAGACATCCAATGAAGGGAGAAGCCTTCCTTCATCATTGGCCCCTGAGCCCCAACCAAGATGCAATAAAAGGTGTAATTCAACCATGGAAACAACTAGCTTCCACACATAGCATATTTTCACATACACATTTCCTTTTTAAAACACAATGCAACACAAAAATCAAACATCAGTTCACAATCGCATTTAAAAATGTCCAAATCAAAACTCGAAGCTTGATCATGCAAGCCAAAGGAGCAAGGACTATGGGGAAGCTACTTATGCCTCCCAATTGGGAATCGGTCATCCATCAAATAATCATACCGCTAATATAACATATCATAACCCATAAACCTTATGCCTCCCAACCCCTACATATGGCCCCCCACTGTGTTTCCCCTTATGCCCCCTAGAAGTAAGAAATGCAAGCTATTTATTTTTCATAGTGGATCCCAATCCCAAAACTCCCTCCATAAAATTCTGATGCCCATGGAATTTCCATTATGCCCCCACATGGATTCCACATAGCCTTCTCCTACACCATTCCTAAGGAAGTCTACCCAATCAACCAACAAAAAAATGCATGCACCATAAACACAACACAATAAGAGAATAACAACAATAAAAGGAGGAATAAACTCCTACCTCTCCATGGAAGGATTTTCTCTACATAGCAAGCTTCGAATGTCAAGAAAACATAGTCCAAAACAGCAATGCCAAAGTATCAAATGCTCTCCAATTTACTCCAAATCAACAAGATCTATAATCACGAAAAATGTCCCCAAGGATGCATGCAAAACACAGTCCAAAACAAAAAATCTCCCAAGCATGCAAAGCTATCTCCAAAAATTCCTTCAAAAATGGAGCTCCCACAAGAAAATTCACCCCAAGGAAGAATGCAAAAAGCTTCAACAACGCAAAACAAGAAGAGAGTTTGAATCAAATAGAAGAGGGAGAGAAGAGGATGATGTGAATCCATGTAAGATGCCACATCACAATCCTGTAATTCAAACAAAAAAGACAAAATTCCATTCTCCCAAGCACAATAAATGAAATGAAAAATTAACTTACACACTCCAAAAGAGCCCAAACCTCAAGGGGTAGCTATTTAATAAAATTTAAGAGAGTGCAATCCAAAATAAGAAACATGATGAATAAAATGCATTTAAAAGTCACAAATTACATTTCCATTCATAAGTATGGTTGGTATATTAAATTTAGAGGCATGGGACAAGTTTTACTTGTCCCACAAGTCTCTAAAAACATCCCCAAGGTCAAATTTGAATTTCCATGGAGGTGGAGTATTCCATACTCCAAATCTAACTTACACAAGCTCTTAAAAATTAAATACAACAGCCATCAACTCTTATAATTACTTCCCATATCCCAATTTGATTTATTTAAAGTATAACTATATGATTCCCACATTAATCCATCACAATTTTAATTAATTTAAAGGAAAGGAACATATTACTTAATAAAATACATACAATAATAATAAAAGGAAACACATTAATAAAATACACAAAACCGCGGTCACATGTAAAGGTAATCCCCCCCATGGGAATTCCTAAAAAAATACAACACACACACACAAAACTAGTTGCCATGGTGACCGTGTTGAATTCACCCAGAATTCCATTTTGGTTGGTCTCCCATCCCCTGATGTTTTGTTGTGATATTTTTAAACATGCAAAACGCAAATGCCTCATTCATCCTCATGGCCATATCAGAACATCCAAAATGAATATATAATATAATCACGAAATCATCTATACATATGAATCACAACAGTCATCAAGGAAATTAATGAAATCATTTACAATTTATATCGACAACTATGTCATCATCAAATAATTTTCCTTTTCTAGGTTTATTCATAATCTCCAAAATCACATGTCCGAATAACTTCCATTAAACATCCATGCCAATAGTATATCATCATCCACATATGAGTGTCTCTAATAATCACCATGCATTATATATAATCAAATTCAACAATAATCTAGGATCTGACATCTAACACCATACTAAATCAAACTATTAAAATATCTATCATAGTCTACAGTATCATGATTAGTAATCAAAGGTGCAAAAGGAAGGTGGGCACTACACATAGCATCACATTCTCTCCTTTAGGATGCATTCTCCTACTATTGTTACATGCACCCCAAACGGGTGGTATACATTGGGTGAGTAAATCACCCCTACAACATCTCGGATATACATTTCAAGTTAGTATAGTATAGGAATAGAATAAGAACATAGTCATAGAGCAGCCCAAAATATGAATTGGGCCCAACACACAATAGAAAATCCAATGCCCAAACTCGAGACACTAGCACAGGTTCCCCTTTCCTCCCTAAGTGCTAATTTTCAGGGGGTAGATATGGTTATTTTCTCAAGAAACATAGTCTACAGCAGTTCTGAGCGCAGTTCTATAGTTCTTTGGCATAAACTTTCGATTCATACAAATGCATTCTACCTCCTCTAATCGGTACAATCGGAACAATTTGGAACTAATTCAGGATAATAGTGACAAAAGGAACAACATGAATAAATAGAGGCACACCATCTATAGTGGTGCTTATTTGGAAGATTTATGGAAGGAGAGTGAAACTAGACCTCTCTCCCCTAGCACTTGCTCTTTGGTGTAGGATCTCACAAAAACTCACACTTGGCATGAGATCTCCTAAAATGCTTGCACTCAATGTTAGATCGCCCAAAAAAATTCTATTACCGTAATATTTCCAAAATAAATCTCTCATTACATAATTTTAGGACATATTTTCTATCCTTTACACTCTTTTACATCAGGTGCACACTTTCCTTTACTACTACTTTTACAAACTTTTACATACTTATGCATACTTTGCTCATATTTTTCATATATAGGACTTTGACTACTCTTTTTCTCTTCTTTTGTAGGTCCATCCTTAATACGCAATAAGAATTAGCCTACAATATCAAATACAAGCACATCAACATGTAAAAGCAACACATATGCTTCACCCCTAGGGTCACTTTTCTTTCCTAGTCTCCACACTTCACATTGTAGTCATTCCATGCTTCACTTGTCCACTCAGCACACTATTTACAAGACTCTCTACATGATCATAAGGTACACATCTTCTAACTTCTTTATGTTATCTAGTATTCACTAAAAAAATCTGAAGTGTGGGAAAATTTAGACAAAAAAACACAAACTCGGGTATATTTCTAAGTCCTAAAAGCATGATAGCATTTACATGATTCCTAAGAAAGAAAACTAGTGGTTGACAACTATTTTTATCCTCTTTACTTTATAATTTATTTTTATTTGGTCTTATACACCCTAAAACCTAGTTGAAATTGTACTTATTTATCTTTTATGGCCACAGACACCGGTGTCCAAAGTGAGGACAACGGTGTTCGTGCTCGCATGTCCCTCCTTAGCACATCTTACCCTTTCTTTCATTGTTATTTTTGGGTCTCTTTTATCTTTTGGGAATCTTTTTCACTTATAGGTAATCATTTTAGTTGTCAATTATGAAATTCAAACAAGGGAATCATATAAATACATAGTTATGTTTTCAAAATGAAGGACCAAGCACTAAACATTAATATCATCACCTAAGATTGCATTCCAAAGGCACTAAAGTACTCTAAAGGCATCCATATAGCATCCATTCAAGGGAAAAGGGATGCATACTTATTCATACACAACATAGGAAGGGGAAGTCTATTCTATTCCATCCACACATACTATTACATTACTATATTCTAGTTATATCCTGCTATCAAGTGCAACTTGCACAAGGGAATCCTAGGGCATCATTATTACACACACACAATAACTACATGGAGTTAGAGATGTAGTGAAGCACTTGATAGTAACTTCACTCTTTGGGTGAATATCAAGGTCATTCTGACTCCCCATTCTACATTTTCCTTTTTAGGTTTAATGTAGTTTATGGGTATGTTCAGATGAACTTGTTTCTTACAAGTTGTAGGTACCTTTGTCAATCAAGGAGAAAATATCAAGAGACCATTAGGAATCAAATGAAAAACCCTTGTGACATAGTAAAAACCAGATCCTAAGTATTTGCACAGACATAGGCACTTAGATCTAGTCACTAGTGCCCACCATCCTTATTTGGCTATGAGTGCCCCTGTTCAAAAATATTCCTAGATCCAAGAATTTATAGTGATAATTTATGACATTTTTGTAGTCCTGCTCAGCACTTTCACCAGCGAGATCACTTCATGTGCACTCAAAAATCAGCTAAGTCTTCCTTACTCCATCTCTTGCTTATGGTTTCATATTTTACATGTTACTTTTCTTGTTTCATTACTTGTATTTAAGCATTCATACATTATTTATTTCAATATTTACTCTCAAGTATTAGATTTGATTCAAATTAAATTAAATTAAATTAAATTAGTGAGACTTGCATTGATATGGTTTCATGATTATCCTTTTTAAACTCAATGTTGGATTTAGAACATGGAGATCATCAACTTGCTCTTCTTGGCTTCAAAATTCACCTCCATAACATAGATGTTTCCTTTTTGAATAGAATAAACCCCAAGATTCTCAAACACTTTATTTCTCAACTATCACTCATTGGAAAATTTATTCTCCTCTAAATAGAAGAATTTTTCCTTCATTCAACTAAAATTTCATAGTGTGAAATCATGAACCTGTCATGTCACTATGAAGTTATGCTTTATTTCAAACACATCCAAGTGTTATTTCTTTAGAATAAGAGGCTCAGTATCCTTTTCTTAACAATATCCTAACACTTACTATTTTTAGTGAGACTTATTTCGAGAAGTCTATTTTAGTTACCATTTTCTTAATTTGGCACTTTAGAGCTTTCCTAATGTGCAAGCATAAATGTTAACTCGAGAATGAACTATTTGTATCACTTGCTATTTATAAACAAAGTGATGCTTATCAAGGATTACTATTTTTTTAATTGGATCTTCCTAGTGTCAGACTAGAATGAAAGTGGTCTCAAATGTTTTTTTGTTTCATAAGGAGGCTTTGCTCCAATTTTTAGAGGATTTCAATCACCAAAACTCGTAGATCTAAAAAATGAGTTTTTATTTTGAGAAACTTTGGTTGGCTATAAAAATAATGTAGACCATCATTGGATGCAAGGTTGGATTCATTTAAAAGCATTTTTATAAGGATATGATGTTAAAATCTCATGGGGATTGCATGAGGGGAGTAAGATATATGAGTGATATCCAAAATTCCCATTTTTAGGTAATTTTGAAAACTTGCACTTTCATTTTGGCTTGGGAAATGGTAAGATTCATAAAAATGAATAGGTTTAAAGGTTCTTAGGGTTACCTTCCCCATTGAAACTATCTAAAGTTCAATACTCATCCAAAAATTGAGAAAAATAATGGTAAAAAGGTGTCATTTCTAGTGTATTGCAGAAATGTCGATCGGAGGAGGAACTCAAGAACTAGTTACGGTGGGCTCAAGGTTCTCCATATTGGTCTATTTTCCACAATATAAAAAATTTGGAAATATTTCTTAAATTATGTGAGGGTAGGATGGTGAAAAATAAGACAATGTATCCCACATTAAAGGACATAATCCTAGGTAGCTCAACTATTAGATATGGTGAGATATGGTGCCTTGGATTCTCTAGCAAGAAAATGACATGGGGAATGGGTTTCACGGTGGTGCCTATGATTGTTTTCAGAGATTTAATGCACCTTTTTGGTGGTTTAAAAGGGTAATTTTAATTTTCTCTCTCTCTCTCTCTCTCTCTCTCTCTCTCTCTCACACACACACACACACACACACACACACACACATCTTCTATATATTGTAAAAACCTCTCATTTGTGGGGGATGTTCTAAAATGTAAAGGAACTCTGCCAAAATTGTTTCTGAGAAGCTGTGAGTTGTAAGCCTTCATTTGGACTTAGAAATTGTTCTTGTGCCTTCTTATTCACATGTAATGATCTGTGCATACTTTTAAAGAAAAAAAAAAAGTAGTTTTTTTTTTTTTTCAACCCTAACTTGTGTTTTATTGCATTTCCTTGCCTCTCCATTCTTTTTGTTGTATTTTGTGCATGTATTTCTCACTTGTAGGTTAATTTTGTTGTGTTTCATGGAGAATAAATGGTGAATGAAGTCTTGGGTCTGTGTCACTTCTATCTGGCCTCTCCCTTCTCCATTTTCCTTCTCCCTTTTCCCTCATTAGAGTATCTCCACCCCTTTTCTTGGTGCTATCACCTCTCTGTTAGCTTAGGATTTCCATTTTCATGCACCTTTCTCTCACCTTGGTCCCTTAGAATGTTAAAATAGGGTTAGATAATTGCATTTCCTTCTATGAGTATTTTAGCATTAATATTAGGTAGATGAACCATCCTTCTCTTGAGGTTTGTCTCAAGTATCAAGTCCCACAACTTGATGACAGGTCCCATATTACCCAAATACATTGAATGCTCATATACACATTCATGAAAAATTAGAGGGTGTCATTTTTTGGTGATAACAATTCTATCACATCAAGTGGGACCAATTGATATTTTGTTACTATTTCACTAATTTTTGGTGTGTATCTTGGTGAAGTTCCATCCTTTGGAGACTCGAAACAACACTTATGGTGACTCCAAGCATTATATCAATCAATTTCAGAAATATTGGTCCCTCAATTTCATGAGAAGGATTCAGAAAATGTCAAGAACAACAAAATAAAGATTATTTTATTACTTGCAGCTATCACCAAGGAGAAGGAGAAGGTGTAAATCAGTTCATATATCACCATCACCACCAAATAGAATTATTTCTCCTCCTCCTGGTAGGCAGTTCTTGTAGTCATTTAGAGTTTTAAGACCTATACAAATCATGGTAGCATACAGAAATCTCCCTTTTTTTAGTTTCAATAATGGTAGTCCTTTATCTCTAAATGAACAACATGATATACTAGTGTCAACACTTAAGAGTATCCCTTTCTTCACTGGTGAAAACCATACTACCCCAACTGATCATATCTAATATTTTGCTAATGTTTTCTCGATTCATGCTATTCTTGAAGAAGATATTGCAGTTAGAATTTTGACCTCATCTTTGAAGGGAAAAGATTTGTAATGGTACATGATTTTAAGACCAACTGTTATTGCCAACTGGGATTAGCTTGTGACAACCTTATGTAATTATTTTGAGAAAAATTAGATCACCTATCCTAGGTAGAGCAAGTTGACAACAACAAAGAGATCCTCTAACTAGCAGATGGTAGACTTTAACATCAGATTTCAAAGGAACTGGGATAAAATTCCTGAAGTGATAAGGACTACACCCCAACATGCATTTCTTTATTACCTAAAGCCTTTAAATAGTTACATTTTAGTCATGATTTAGTCCATAGGGGTATAATATTACCAGTGCTTACAACATTGCTATTAGGGATGAGAATAGAATTATTCATGCTAGGAAACTTGCTCTTAGACCTCCACTATCTATTTTCCCTAAGATTGATACACCCGCTTCTCATCAAATCTCTTAATTATTCCCTATCCCAACCCCAAGAATTCAAATCTCTAGTTAAGCATCTACTTCCTCAAGTACCTCAGTTGAGTTGCAGAAGGTAATGAAATAATTCCAAAACTTTGGGAATGATTTGGTATTCATTTAAAATCAGCAAGCCCAAATGTTTAGACCTTATTAGCCTCCATACAACCCAAATAAGTCCCCTTATTAACCAAACAAGCATTCATCCAAAGCTAAAGAAATTAAAACCAATTTCCCTTTGCTATTCCATTTCAACCATATAACCCAAATGTAGCTAGCTCATCTCAAGCTTTGGTCCCTATTCAAAACAATGTAGTGTAATATTATGAGTGGTGCTTCCCTTGTCATCTTCAACACAATCAAGCAACATGCCCCAATGGAATTATGAACCAATATTTTAAAGTTTAAAGTACATTTGTCCCTCAAGAAATAGCTATGGAGGATAATCAGTAGCAAATAATCAGTCAGAGATACATCTAATTGACACTTCACTTGTGAATTGAAAGATGGATGACTATTGTGGGATAAATCAAAATTTTCCTCAAGGTGTGGCTGTAAACACTAAATCTAGGAAAATAGCTATGAAAGAGGCAAAATCAACGAATGTTGTTCCTCCTCAACCTTATTTGACACTCCAAGGAGGTTACGGTTCAAAGGTATCTCCAAATGTGTAAAATTAGTCTAAGGGCCCTTCCATGTCAGCTCTAGTGCAAGAAAAGGTTGATACAAGAAAGGTGCAGCAGAAGGATAATCCAACTCCTTTCAAGGTCCTTGATTAGATGAAGAAAACCAATGTGAGTGTATTTTTGTTGGATTCATTTGAAATTCTAGAGACAGAAGGATATCTTACAGAAGCCATGGATAACTTGTCTATTCCAAGTGAATCATCCAAGGAACAAGAAAAGGTTCTTACCAATGCAATGCAACAAAAGGAGGATCAACCAATAAAATACATGAAACCTCCACCTTTATATGTATCTTTGATCATAGGAAATCACTTAGTTCACAATTATATGATTGATTCTAGAGAAAACACCTTTGTGATGCCTGAAAAAAATTACACACCAACTAGGCCTCAAGTATGAACCTCTTTCTAAAGGTGTGGTGCAGCTACACATAACAACAATATGAACTATTGGAATTATCATAGGTCTAAGCCTCTCACTACATACATGTCTTAATGTCTTAGTTCCTCAGTATGTATCCATAATTGATCTAACTCATCTTTTTTCTCTATTACTATCTAGGGATTTCACTACCCAAATTGGAGGACACTTATCAGCAGATTGGTCTCACATGCTCTTCAAGAACAGGTATAACACTATGTCCACTATCAAGTTTGAACCAATCACTACATACCATATAGAACATTATGTGTCTATCCCTATCAACAAAAATTACACAATTTTTGATCAAGAATATTTTCCAAGCACTCAAGAGATAGATACCTAGATTTTGGCATTCCTTATTTGCTACTTTTTGAATGAGGAAATGTCTGTTATGGTTTTGATCCATATAAATAGATTAAAGAGGATGTGATAGGAATTTATTATTTTCATGAGGAGAATACAACCCTTCCTAGTGTTATCAATCTAACTGATGAAGGGGAAGAAGGCATTTGGAAAATATTCTTTGATAGATCAAGAAATAGACAAGGTATAAGAGTAGGTGTAGTCCTTGTGTCTCCTATAGGTATAAATTATTAATCATCTTACAAGTTTCAATTCATTTACTCCAACAACATAGTAGAGTACGAGTCTCTCATTCATGGTCTTCAATGGGAAAGGAGGAATAATATCAAGAAAATATAGACATTTGGAGATAGTGAGCTAATAGTAAACCAAATCAAAATATCAAATGCAGGAAAAAAATTCTTTCTCAAGGTTTACAAGCACAGATTATGGGATCTTTTATAATATTTTGAGGCCTTCAACATCCATGTTATTACAAGAAATGAGAATAAAGTAGCTAATAGGTTGGCTAAAATTGGACAAAAAATTTATGTTGTTGAGAATGTTAAGAGATACAAATTACAACCCCACATCAAGGTGATAATTAGGTCCATTATACCAGATAATGACACAAATTAGTAATTGTTTGAAAATGATCAACAAATTTTCAGTTTCATTCAAGAAGATGAGTTTTCTTCAAGGAATCAAGACAAGTTAGAAAGGCAACATGGATACCAAGTTGTCCAACTAAAATCAAACAAGTGTCCCAAGGTCTTAGTTACCTTGGAATCCATTTTCAACCTCAATGACTAGTTCATAAAAGAAAAGGAAAATATAGCGGTCAAGGGTGAAGATTTAAAACCCATCTCCATTTGTGAGGAGAAGTTTCTTCAAATATGTAAGGTAAGCATTGAGGAATAAAAACATGATTTTTCATAGCTTTTCCAAGAATTTTCTGACATTTTTACATAGAGCTATAAAGACCTTAGAGGTTTTGAACTTAGCTAAACTCAACACACCATTAAGTTAGATTCAAATTTTAAGCGTATTAGAAAAAATAGATGCCATTCAATCCACATATAGAGCCTCTGATGAAGAAGGAATTGAAAAATTTAATTTAATAAAGTATCATTTTCCCAATAAAGCATTCATCTTGGGTGGCCAATTTAGTCCCAGTGTGGAAAAGGAATGGAGAAATCAGATTGTGTGTTGATTTTAGATATTTAAACAAGGCGTCTTTGAAGGATCATTACGTGTTTCCTTCAATGGAGAAAATATTACAAATGGTCGTAGGTTCAGAGAGATTTTCTCTCCTAGATGGATACTTAGGGTATAACCAAATCATGGTGAAGGAAGAGGATCAGTTCAAGAAATCCTTCACTATAAAATGGGGAACCTATGTTTATAGGAAAATGACATTTGATCTATCTAACACAAGAATAAACTTCCAAAAGGCCATGGACATGGAATTCCAGGGACTAATCAACAAAATGATTCTTGTGTACCTTGATGATATCACAGTTTTCTCTAAGAATGTATTTGATCATCTCTTCATCTCAAATAGATGTTTGAAAGGTGTAGATAGTTTGGATTTTCTCTCAATCCAAATAAATGTATCTTCCTATATCAATAAGGTAAACTCCTTTGTCATATTGTCTCTAAACAAGGGTTAAAAATTGATCCAGAAAGAATCGGTTCCATTCTTACATTGCCACTACCTAGTCATAAAAAAACACTTTAGAGCTTCTTGAAAGGTTCAACTTTTTCAAAAGGTGTGTTCCAAATTTTTCCAATATTGTCAGACCATTGACACTAATGCTAAAGAATACCATGGATTTAAAATGGATGGTTGAAGGAAACGAAAAATTTGAATCTATAAAGTAAGCGATTACTGCACAAGATCTAACCCTCATAAATCTATATTTATCAAAAACTTAATTTTGTATGCCTTTCGAGGTACTTTGCAACAATCTCTTCCATACTAGTGAAGCTAAATGAAGAAGGATTGGAACATCTTATTGCATATTTCAGCAAAAATCTTGAGGACTATGAGGTGAGATAATTTTTTATTGAAAAACATGTTTAAGCTATTATAATAATCTTGAAGAAGTTTACACATATAGTTTCCAAAAACAATATCTATCTATTAGTTTCAAATTCTTGTGTGAAAGAATTCCTTTTGAATAAGGATCTGAATGAGAAAAGAGTTGGTTGGATAACCAAAGTGATGGAATATGATGTGGATATTAAGGTGGCTAATTTGGTTTGAGGAAAAGGCTTATGTGAGCAGCTAATTTCAAACTAGCATATTGACAAAGAATTCATCCTAGTGCTTCAACATGACCAAGAGCAAGCAATCAGTTGATGCTTGAATCACTCCTTTTTGGACTCAAGATGTGGTCAACTTTCTCCAAAAATAAAATTTCCTCAAAGTTTTAGAAAAGATAAAATAAGGTATTTTAGACTTTAATCCATTCCCTATGTGCTTATTGATGACATTCTATTTAGGAAGGATGTGAACGATGTTCTCCTAAGGTGTGTTAAGACAGTTTAAATAGATAAATTCTTGTATGAGTTCTATGATGGAGAAGTAGGAGGTCACTTTACTCCAAGGAAAAAAAATCTCAAGATCATGAAATTTGGATATTATTGGCCCAACCTCTTCAATGATTGTTATTCATGGGTCAAGAAATGTAAAAGTGTGCCTTCTTTATAGGTAAAGAAATACTAGCATCTCTCCCACTCCACCCCATCTCGATAGATCATTCATTCATGTAATGGGGATTGGACTTCATTGGAGTGATCAATCCAAATTCAATCTTGGGCCACAAGTGGATTATAGTAGCTATGCAGGTAGTTTGCATTGAATGGGGCTAATGAGGCTAGCATTCTAGACTTCTACAAAGGCATTGTGACCAAGTTTGGTGTAATAGAATGGTGGATGGAATATAATAAACTTACCTCCTATGTAGTGTGATGCAGAGGAATTTTCCTTATGCCTTGTGATGGAGCTATATGTATGCAAATGGATCCTTTGATGGATTCAACCTTAGGTGATGATAGTAGTGCTTAGATAATGTTTTGGCTTTCCTTTCCACCAAGATCTCGGATTAGGATGTGAAAAATGGCCTCTACTTGAGCACCTCTTCAAACTATTACCTTTAGGGTAATGGGTGGGAAAATTCCACAAAAAATAGTCTATTGAGGATCATAAGGAGTATTTTGGATGATAATTAGAGGACTTGGCACCCAAAGCTTAAATCAGCCTTGTGGGCTAATAGAATTACTCCCAAGAGGTAAACTAGTAACTCTCACTACAAACTAGTTTATGGAAAAGAAGCAATGATTCCAATATCACTCAAATTACTAGCATTAGAAATATTCAAACATCTATAATTATCTGAGTTTGATTCCATGAAATTCAGGTATTAAGATCTTGAGGAGCTAGAGGAACCGAGAAACCAAGCAATGCAAACAATGGAGAAGGATCAAGTTCGGATCAAGATGAGTTTTCAAAAAAGGAAAAATCTAGGAGATTCCAAGAAGGAGACTTATTCCTAAAGTGGGATAATGATAGGGAAAAACTAGTTAAACACTCAAATTCTAATGTAATATGGTGTGGCCCCTACATAATCTCGGGATACAAATCAAAAATGCTTTCAGAGTCAAAATTAGATGGATAAGAACTCGCAAATCATGGTCAATGGGATATACCGCAAGTATTTTTATTGAAATGAAGACCCTTCCTTGTACATATTAGATTAGTTTTCAATTTCTCCAAGTTCTTTTAGCACATTGTATAATTAGTAGTGTAGGTTTCAATTTCCATAAGTGTTTTACACATTGTTTTGTTACTTTTGGATGGCATGGTTTTTCGTTCTTGTTGTTGTTTCATGGAGGACTCCAAAGAACATATGTTTGGGAGGTTGTGATGGAATTTTATATTCAATAAAATTTTCCGCTCTCTTAAAACTTAATTCAGAAAATTATTATAATGAGAATGTTCAATTCAAGTAGATTAGACCAGCTTCAAGTCCATGTAATGATTCAAGTGGAGCCGGGATGATAATTTCAAGTTTCATATCAGTTTCAGATTATTAGGGTGACTCTGTGCCGAATGGATGCTTAAGGCCATTGATATTTTCATCTGGGCAGAAAATATCCCCATTGAGTCACCAAACGTTTATCCAAAATTCCCCATTTCAAGTGTTTTTATAACATTCACTTTCAGTTTGGCTTGAAAAAGGGTAAGACTGGTAAAAATGAAGAGGTTCAAAGGTTCTAAGGGTTCCCTTACCCATTACAAAGCTCTAAAGTTCAATACTTAGCTAAAATTTTAGAAACATGGAAAAAGGATCATTTCAAGTGTATTGTAGAAATGTAGATTGGAGGAGGAACGGGAATAAGTTCTAATGGGCTAAAGGTTCTTCACATTGGTCTATTTTCTACAATATAAGTAATTTGGAAGGATATAGTGTTATGCGACTTTTTGGGTCACATGCGAACTAGTTCCTCGAGGTAAGAGGTTACGCATAATAGAAAATCAGCCAAAAACAAAGGAGAAAATGTTTCTGAGAGATGTAGGTGAACAAAGGAAAAGAGGAAAAGATCCAAACACTTATAGGTTCTTTGATGTGGCTTTGGATCTACAAATGACGGATTTTAGGGGTCGGGTTAGAATATTGTGGAGATCTAGGAGAATGGAGGTGTAGACACCCATAATTACGCCCAAGCAATTTAAATACTTAAATTGCACTAATTATCCCCTTTATCATAAATTGATGACATATCGTCAAAAGCACTCATATTCCCTTTTGTTGTCATTAATTGATTACAATATGTTAATTGATTAAGCCACCTATCCAACTAACAACCTAATTAATGACCTTCGTTAATTATTTACACCTTCTCTCTAGATTAATTAATTATTATTAATTAATTAGCCTTCCACTTCATTTAACTAATAAATCAATATTTAATTGATTTAATCCCTTCCTAATGGCCTATATCGTACTAATATTTCTCTAATTGGCTTCGATAAGCTTACACCTACCTATTAGTTAATCACCTTTGATTAATTAAAGCACCCCCCAACTCCCATGACTTGCTAAGCATAAATTAAACCCTTCTAAAGTAAGGTTACCTTTAATAAAGCAACCTTATCCATTCCTAATCATGTTTTACCTTTATCCCACATGCAAAGGGATGAAGTGCTTCCTCTATCCATTGGGCTATATAAGGAGCCCTCCTTCTACCTTTATACTTACACCTAATTCCCTTGAGAAAGAAAAGGAAAGCACATATTCTTGCACTAAAAGACTTTTGCCATTCTCAAGCCCCTCCATCATCCATCTTAAAGAGCTAGGCCTCACACCCAAGCATCCTTGAAGGTCAAAGCAAGCAATATTGTTGATTTCGATTGGACTACATAGGTCCACTTGATTTAATTAGGCGATTAGAAGAATAGAGTTCTTGATTTACATTATGTTTTATTTCATTATTTCAAAGTTATGATGCTAATGTAGGCCTTGTTCATTTCTTCATCTTGATGGTACTCTCTTCTTTTTCTAGCTAGGTTAGGGAACTATTTTAGGTGGTAGTTTCTTTCTTTCAATCTAACCCAGGAAAAATAATAATTGTAGACATTTGGCACGTACCAGGTGGGACACTTAGTCCCATGGCATTTTAGTTTAAGTTTCATTATTTTGGCTAACTTTTGATATACACATGTAGTAATTAATGTCCATTTTCTTGGAATTTTTCTCATTTGATATGTGTAACTTCATGTTCATAGCCATAATTTTAATGGGTTTTTACAATTCTTAAGCTAACTTGTCAAAAATTGAGATATTGTGAGTTTTCTTGTGTTTGTTGCCGTATTTTGGTTGTAGGTTGTAGCAGCAGCACGTTTTTAAGGGTGCAGTGCAATTTTCATGGCGTAGGTATGGTTTTGTGGTGCACACATCTCTCTGGTGGCACAAGTGCACTGGTAAAACTTGTTACTCTGTTTACCGACCCCGACGCATGCACACTAACCCTGGCGCACACACCCTAACCAGCGCATAGGTGCACTAACCAAGGCACAGATGTCATTTCGTATTATACTTTCACTACATTCTAAAACTTGTCAGATTAGTGCACATGCCCTAACCATAGCGGACATGCTATTTTAGTAGTGCAGACACATTTTTCCGGTAACGCAGTTATTCTGTCTATTTTTCTTGAGAGTGGCACATACGCTATTTTTGTGGCGCACATGTCTCTCTGGTGGCACAAGTGCATGGTAAGTCAAAAAAATCCATAGAGTGGCGCATGCACTATTTTTGTGGCGCATATAATGTTTTCGTGGCACACCCACCTCTCGGGTGGCGCAGGTCTACTATGAGCCGAAACAATGTAGAGTGGCGCATATGCCCTAACCCACACACAGGTGCTAAAAAGGGGTGCAGGTGTCCTTTTGTATTTTTGAAATTAAGGTGTTGATGTGCTAACATTCTTGCAAGTTTATCTAATCATATATTTGTCTTTGCAGGATATTTTTACATGTTTTGTATTTGATTAGGTAATATTTTGCATTTTTTACTTATAGGAATAAGGATCACATATGCTCTTCCCTCACATCCCTTAGGGCCATCTTGGGAATAAGAAATGATTCTTGAATCCTTTTGATTCTTTGAGGTTGTTAGGAGTATTTGAGTTGGAATTGGTTAATTTGGCATAGTTGAATTAAAGTGTTTTTCCATTTGATATCTTTTTGGATTTTTAAGACAATCACATATGCTCTTCTCTTGCGTCCTTGGATGATCTAGAGAATCAGAAATGATGCCTTATCTTTTGATGGAAAACTACTAAAAATTATCATATAAGACAAAAATTCCATCGTTTGTCAAAGAACAGAGGAATCAAAACAAAAGTCAGAAAACTACTAATATAGTTGTTATACAGGTTGCCAAACGGTGTTCGAGTAAACCACATCTAATTAAAAAATATAAAACGAACAACATATTCAAAACACTGCATTGTAGGTTTTGAAAAATGGTACATCCCTCTCCACTCAACTAGAACATAACCCCTTTGGCATAATGCCTTAAGCTACAACAATGGGGGTGGTTCCAGGAACCCCAAAGTAGTCAACACAAGAGGGAACCTTGTGGATGAAACGGGAAGTGCTCTACACTACCTATCTGACTAGTAAATCCTTTGTGAGATAGAGCTAAAAGTTGTCCCTATGCAACCCTTTTAAGTACAAAATTGGATGCATTTGATGCCCACTTTGCTTGAAGGGGTAAAAGTTGAGATACTCCTAAACTAGTCAGTACGACTCTTTGGGTAAATCCTCCCGCTCGTGGATAATCTTTGTAGCACCTAAGATGAGAGAACCACCTAAGAAGATATACTTTGGCCAGGAGCCCACTTTGACCATTCTAAAATAGTGTTGAGTTGTGAACCATATTTTCATTGTGAAATGTGTGACACGTTACTTTCGCCTAGTTTTTACTTGCCTTAGGGTGAGGCAAAACTCTGCGAAGTGAAGCCAACATTTTTCATCTTTTTTGATTTGCTTCCTTCACATTCTTTTGACACTTTGTTGATCAAAAGAAGGGTGACTACCTTTGTGTTACCAATCGACTATTTCTATCACTTTTATGTCCGTTTACGCCCATCCATGTTTGCGGCTGGGTAAGTTAAACATCTAAAGTGTGCAGAGGCATATTCACGTCATTGGTAGCCATTGTGATCTTGATACCCATGTCAAGATCATCATTATAGTTAGGCATGGTTCATCACCACGGAATTCCTTAGAAGAGTTAGCTTGTTTGTATCATATCACTACAATTTTGATATTTACATCTTGTTTCTTGTAAACTCGACATAAATATCTATATTGTAAGGTTACGCTGCACACATTTTTAACTATTCCTAGCTATACTTTGAGCTTTTAGATTGATTCTATTATTACCTTGATTTGAAGAGTGCTAGGAGTTACCATTTGTGTGTGTTATATCAATAGTACCTTGATATCAATACCTTACTTTCTCGTAAAGTGGGTTAACATATCTTGGTGATATTGTTGTGTCATTCACAAATTGTAATTGGCACTTTTTGAGATATAGGTCTTAATCAAGTTTGAGCTCGCTCATCGTATATCTTGATTGGGAGGTCACATTGACTTCTTGTATTTACTTACGTTTTGTTCATTCCCTTGAACTTGGCATAAGTGAAAACATCTTGTTAATCATCTTGCGATGTGAAACTACTTTTTGAAACATAGTCTAGGAGGTACTTCATTTAAATAGGTTTCAATACCAAACGCTTGTGTCACTAGTGATTTCTCACTCTATCACATTGGTATTCTCACATTGTTGACTTATTCATACTCTTAACAAATACATCTTACATCTCACTTAGGGGTGGTCACTAAGCTTTGAACACATTTACAACTTACCCTAGTGAAACTATCACGAAAACATGGCTCCTAAAACACGTCTAGGATTAAAGAAACAGACATACGAGGAACAACAAGCACAAGCTTGGGAAACCTCTAATAGACAAGGGTCAAACCCCTTCATTGGACATGACCTAGGACCGTTGTTTTGTGAAAAAATAAATAGAAGAGATGGTTGAGCATAGTGGAAATGAATTAGAATCCCCACACGCAGACTTTGATTTTGACCCCACTTTACTAGATGAGTTTTTTCTCAGAAACAAAGATAGAGTGTTGTAACGGGTCATAGAATTAGGGGCTAAATTTCCCACTAAAAATGAAACCATACCACTGCAAATGACTGAGTTATCTTATGTGTCCTCCTCTCATGTTGGAGGGTCATCTCACATGGGTTAGGTTTAGGGTTAGGTTTAGGGTTTCATATGTGTCATGCACTAGGGTTACTCAACACCCTATATGTACCCCTTTTCTATTCATTTATGAGCATGCCAAGACACTCTGTCTTTCCTCTATGCAAGCTTTGTTTCTGTTGAGCAAGTTCTTCCATTACTGATCAATTTTTTCCTTGCTATCGCTGGAGCTTTCACGATTCCGTTGGAGTGCAACTACTTCGTGGTGCCTCGTTTCGATTCGATTCTCGCAAACTCTTTTCATGGTATCAGAGCTGAGATCGGGTAAACGTGCACTCGATTTATTTTTTGTTGCTATTACTCTTACTTGGTTTCGTTATTTTACTCTGCATGCAAGTCTTTTGATCACCATTTTCTGGAAATTATCTTGCTAATATCTCTAACAAGCTTTCTCGGAAAGTTTTTGTGTTTTTTTTCTTGTGCATGTTGTCTGTGGTTGCAGGATCCTTGAGTTCTTCAGTCGTGGTTGCTACTCAACGAACTGCTGTCCCTCTGGCATTTTTTTTTGCTTCCCAGGCATTTTTAATCAAATTTGCCACGTTTTTTGGTGTGGGCAAGCTAAAACGTGGTTGCTTAGGCATTTTTGGACTCTCCAAGGCTTTTTTATGCAAGGTGTTTTTTAATCATTAGCCACGTTTTTTTGATAGCACAGGCGTTTTTTCATCATTAGCCACGTTTTTTGATTGCACAGGCATTTTTTAATCATCTACCACGTTTTTTTTGCTTCACAGGGCTCTAAAAATCATTTGCCTCGTTTTTTTGCTTCACAGGGTTGTAAAAATCATTTGCCACGTTTTTTTTGGGCCTGCTAAAACAAAAACGGCCTGGCAGAAGCAAAAACGGCCTGTACACTCTCTTCGACATGGCCAGCAACATTTTCTCGCATTTTTTTGCTTCTCCTATGTGGTTGTGCATCTTATCTCTCTGTGCGTGCCTGGTCAGACGTGGAAACAATTTTTCTCAAAGTTTTTTGGTAAATTAAAGCTAAAACATGGCCTTTTTTGGTGCGGCCTGCCTGTAACCTGCAACTTCATTCGCTGCAGCCGAATGCTCTCCAAGAAGGCACGTTTTTCAGTGTTTTTTGGTACAGTCAGTTGGTACAGTCGGTTGGTAAGTTCCTTCTTTTTTTATCTCAAAAATCCTTGCTTTTTTAACAAAAACGACCTTGTTTTTTTCATGTTTTTTTAAAAACAAATCAACTTTTTTAGTAAGTTTTTTAAAGATTTCTAAACTTCACCTTGTTTCTTTAATATATGTTAAGTTTCTAAAATCAAATTTGAAATTTGTTTTTAATTAGAAGTTTCTTCAAATATTTAAAAGATCTAAATTAAATTCTAAATCTTTTTCTTATCTTTTTTAGATCTTAATTATTTCCTGAAATTAATTAGATTTAAGTTAATTAAATCTATCTTTTATTAATTTCACATTATCTACACACTAAATTTCTTTGGCACTATAATTTGGTCTATTGGCTTTGTGTATTTTTAACCTTCCGTCGAGTGCCGAAGACGAAGGGTGAGGTCCGGGATTGGCAGGTGGCTAATTCCCCCTCGCAATACAAACAAACCCTATCTAAAATTCCATGTCATTTCCAACGAGCATACATACGACACCCTTTGCATGCGTTTAGGACACTTTTTTAATCCGTTTGTAGGCTTATTGGCTTTTTCTCATCAAATTACGGGAATTGGTTTTTGCTATAACTTTTGACTCGTTGCTCGGTTTTGAGCACTTCTTTAGTCAAAGTTGCATGTTTTTTCACACTCTAGATGATGGGATCATTAGCTTTGTAAACACACTAATTTTATAAAGTGCCGCATTCTGGGGGGTGTCTTTGTTTTGCTTAATTCAGCTCATTCTTTTGAGCTTTGTTCTATTCTTTTTTTTTTTGTGGACTTGTGAGCGCGTCCGCCACAGTTTTATGACAAAGAGGTTCTTTCATGTGACGTGAGACACTTTTTCTCACCACCAGGGTTGGCTTTTGCCTCCTTTCTATTTTTTTGCTTGTGCTTGTTTACGGTGTTCCTCTTTTGTTGCGCTCCACGAAACACTGTTGTGGTCTCCTCGCGCGTTATTATGCTAATTGCAAGACGAGTTACCAAGTGTTTCAAACCGCATGCACGGACCCGATTGTAATCAACGCACTCAACTATAAAGTGCCGAAAGCAGGGGGTTGTTATTGTCCTAGGTGGTTGTGTTTCTTTTCTGCATTTCTTTCTCTCTCTCTCTCTCACTATGGATGCACTTTCAATTCCTTTGCTTACGCCATTCAAATTTTTCGAATGGAGATCGAAAATAATAATGAAACTAAGGGGTAAAGGGTTATACCGCATCACCATGGGAATTGAGACTGAACCAGATGACGAACCTGAAAAATCTAAGTGGTTAAACCGTAGTGATGAAGCTTTAGGTCTTCTCTGCATGTCCGTTTCTCCTGACTTGCTCTTCCACATTGAGGCATCTGAAACACCTACATCTACGTGGAAAACGTTGGATACGATGTTTGGACAACTAGATGACATGAGAGCGCATGAGTTGGAAAACGAACTACTAGGGTTAAATCCTAGTGACTTTGAAAACCTACAAGCCTTCTTCTCAAAATTTGTCCACATTAGATTATTGTTAAAAGGATGTCAAGTAGAAAAGAAAGATTCTCAACTGATCTTGTCGATTCTCTCTAAACTAGGTCCCGAATACTCTGTCTTCGTGTCAACTTTCTACGCTACAAAAGCTGCTTTGGGCGATACTTGGATGATGCCCTCCTTTGACTATTTTTCGTCCCAACTCATTCGAGAACAGGACAAACTCATTCAAATGGGGTCTCTCAAGTCCAAGTCACATGCCCTTGTAGCAAGTACTAGCAAGGGAAAGAAGACTGAAAAGAAGAAAGAAACTAAGGATCAACCTAAGAAAGAAACCAAGATCAAACCTAAAAATGACACAAACACTTCGACTTCTGAGCCTAGGCGCAGAAAAGTAAGTATTTGTGTTCCTATTACAAGAAGACTGGTCATGACGAGCAACACTATTTTAAGAAACAGATTGATCACTTATCTCATTTACTTGAGAAAAATAAAATAAGTGTTCCTGAATCAATAAAACAAAGTGCTTCGAAGGCCGAGTCTTCTGCTGCAAAAGGTGCTAGAAATGATAAGAAGAAAGGAAAGGCCCTTATAGCCAAAGTTTCTCCTTCATCGACATGGATTATAGATTCCGGTGCCTCGCACCACATGGGTTCTTTGCATGTTGAGTTTTCCAACATCGAACCTTGTGGAATGTCCCAAATCACGATGGGTAATGACACGACAAAGTGTTGGTTTCTAGTAGTGGATCGGTAGAGATGGATGGGGGAACATTTAACCAAGTGTTGAGTGTTCCTGATCTCTCTACCAATCTCCTA
Source organism: Taxus wallichiana var. yunnanensis (assembly GCA_018340775.1). NCBI lineage: Eukaryota > Viridiplantae > Streptophyta > Pinopsida > Cupressales > Taxaceae > Taxus > Taxus wallichiana. Next base: position 78,526,700 of record CM031239.1, read on the forward strand.
TCAGTTTACCAAATTACTCACCTTGGTGAAGGAATGCGAGTGGAATTTGGTCCTAACTCGGTGATTATTCGTGAGCTTAACAATGACACTATAGTGGCTGAGGGAAAGGTAGATCACCATTCACGGTTGTACACCTTCTCCCACTTTACTTCTGATTCTATGCCCACTGCCTTGCTCACTCATGCAAATGAGGTTAGTAAGCTATGGCATGAGCATTTTGGACATCTAAACTATCGCTACCTTGAACAATTGAGTCAAAACGAAATGGTCAACGGGTTGCCTCGCATCAAGTTTTCTAAGGGTCTTTGTGAGGGTTGTACCCTTGGAAAGCATCCTGAAAAGAAATTTGATAAAGGAAAAGCCTGGAGAGCCACTCGTCCCTTGGATCTTGTTCACAAGTGATGTTTTGGTCCATTTCCTTCTCCTTCATTTACTAGAGCTCTTTATGTGCTAACCTTCATTGATGACTATTCGTGATATACTTGGGTATATTTTCTTAAGCTTAAGTCTGAAGTCTTTGAACATTTTCAGGACTTTAAGGCTCTTGCTGAGAAACAGGCAGAACGGTCTATCAAGGTTCTCCGAACTGACAATGGAGGTGAATATGTAAATAATAGGTTCATGGATTTTGTATACTTCTGAAGGGATCTCTCTGCAGCATACAGTTGCTTATAGCCCTTCACAGAATGGAGTCGCAGAAAGAAAGAACTGTACTCTTAAGGAGATGGCCACTTGTATGATTCACTCGAAGTCTCTTCCTCCGCAGTATTGGGCCGAAGCGGTGAATTGTGCAAATTACATTCAGAACCGTGTTCCACACAAGGCAGTAAGAGGGATGACACCCTTTGAAGCCTGGTTTGGACGCAAGCCTGATGTTGAGCACTTTCAAGTCTTCAGATCCAAGGCTATGGCTCGGATTCCCAAGAAGAAACGCAAGGCCTTGGAACCACAATCCAAACCTTGTATCTTTATAGGGTATCCTGATGGCGTGAAGGGATATCGATTGATGAATCCTACTTCTCATGAGCTATATATTGAGAGAAGTGTTAAGTTCGATGAGTCCTCTTCGACTTCTACTTCTCCACCTATTGAGGTTCTTCAGCTCGCTGATTCAGATTCTGACTCATCAGATGATGATACTGTTGAGCGTGCTCCTCTTCTCGGATCCTCCCAACCATTAGACCTTTGAGTCTTCTGATTTTGACAGTAGTGATGATGAGGACTATGTCCCTTCTCACTCAAGTGAAGAATCTTTCGACTCTGAGCCTGATCCTCCTGGTCCCCTTTGGGCTAGGAAAACTTTGCAAAGTGCTAGAGATTTAGTTGGAGATACTTTGGATATGAGATGTACTCACTTAGATTTCATTGGACCCCACTCCTTCTTCACCTCTCGCTCTCGATCCACGCTTTTTGGGAGGCTTCTGGTATTCCTGAGTGGGATTTTGCCATGGATGAGGAGTATTCCTCTCTCATGAAGAACGATACTTGGGACCTCACCACTCTTCCAAAAGGAAGAAAAATTCGGTGTAAGTGGGTGTTCGAACAAAGTATGGAGTAGATGGAGACGTTGAAAATTTTAAAGTGTGATTAGTAGCTAAGGGTTTCTCCCAAATAGCTGGGGTTGATTATACAGAAACCTTTGCTCCGGTTGCAAAGATGACTTCTATTCGACTGACCCTAGCCATTGCCGCAGCAAACAGATGGAAAGTCCATCAAATGGACGTTAAGAGTGCCTTCCTTCATGGTGACCTAGAGGAAGAGATCTATATGGAACAACCTCCGGGTTATGTCCAAGATTCCTCCCTCGTTTGTAAGTTAAAGAAGTCTCTTTATGGCCTTAAACAAGCCCCTCGGGCTTGGTATGCCAAGATGGACTCCTTCTTACTTACATCAGGGTTTACTAGGTGTCACTCTGATCCAAATGTTTATATTCTATGGCAAGATGACTCCATACTCATTCTTGTTCTATATGTTGATGACTTGTTGATCACATGAAGCTCTTCCTCTATTATTGATTCTATGAAGATCGCCTTAGCCAACAAGTTTTCCATGACTGACTTAGGTCTGCTTCATTACTTCCTTGGGATCTAGATTTCACAATCTGACTCGGGAATCTTGATTTCGCAACCTAAGTATGCTCTTGATTTGATAGCTCGGTTTCAGATGTCCGATTGCAAGTCTTCTCCTACTCCTTTTCTTTCCGGGGTTAAGTTGGTTTCAGATTGCTCTACTCCCTTGGTTGATGGTACTCTTTACCGACAGTTAGTTGGGAGCTTGATCTACTTGACTCACACTCGACCGGATTTATCATATGCTATTGGGATTGTGTCTAGATTCATGCAGGAGCCACATGAGTTGCATTGGAAAGTAGCTAAACGGATCCTTCATTATGTTCGTGGCACTTATGTTGATGGCATACACTATCATGGAGGGGTTGATATTGACTTGATTGGGTTCACAGATTCTGATTGGGCCGGTGACTTAGATCATCGGAAATCTACTTCTGGCTACAGTTTCTCTCTTGGTTCGGGTCCTATTAGTTGGTCTAGCAAGAAGCAAAATGTAATTGCAATATCATCTATAGAGGTAGAATACAGAGGAGCAGTCAACGCTGCCACATAAGCTATTTGGCTACAGGGTATTCTGACAGAGTTTGGCATCCACTTTGGTGGCCTACCATTATCTACTGTGATAACACGAGCACTATCTCTATTTGCAGAAATCTAGTTCAACATCAGTAGATGAAGCACATTGAGATCCATATGCACTTCATACGAGAGCTTATTCATGATGGTATCATCGACATTCAAGTACATTTAGACAGCTGATCAGATTGCAGACTTATTCACCAAGCCTTTCACTGAGATGAAGTTTCTTCACTTACGGTCTCTTCTTGGGGTGAGGTCTTCTGCAGCTGCCCATCTTCTTAGGGCTATTTAGTCCTTTTTTTTTCTTCTTCTTCTAGGAAGATTGTGTTTGTATATGGGCACCTTATCAGGCCTTTAGTTGCGGGCCCCATTGACACATCTTTCTTAGTTGTTTAGGAGTGTCTTCCTCTTCCATTTGACTCATCACAGCCACTACCCCAGCTTCGATGAAGGGGGGGTGTTAGTGTGAGTTATCTTATGTGTCCTCCTCTCATGTTGGAGGGTCATCTCACATGGGTTAGGTTTAGGGTTTCATATGTGTCATGCACTAGGGTTACTCAGCACCCTATATGTACCCCTTTTCTATTCATTTATGAGCATGCCAAGACACTCCATTGTCTTTCCTCTATGCAAACTTTGTTTCTGTTAAGCAAGTTCTTCCATTCTCGATAAATTTTTTTCCTTGCTATCGCTGTAGCTTTCACGATTCCGTTTGAGTACAACTACTTCGTGGTTCCTCGTTTCCGATTCGATTCTCACAAACTCTTTTCACTTACTTCCCATGTACAAAAAGACACAAACAAGAACATTCAAAAGTTGAGGCCTAAGGTTAAGATCAATGAAATCCATCGAGAAAACCAAGGAGAAGAAGACACAGGGTATCATCGTGTATACATCCCCACTTCTCCCACTAGAGAAAAATTGCTCACACAAGAAGTGTAGTCTATGAAAGTGATGCTCGCAAGCTTACAAGAGAGCAATATAGGGAGCATTAGGAAATATCAATACGAAGAATTATGCCCCTATCCTTTTGACAAGACAATGACCCTTCAACCCTTTCCAAAGAAATTTGATATGCCAAAGTTTGAAAAATATAAAGGGAAAGGAGATCCATGGGATCATGTTAAATATTTCTACATGGCATGTTAAGAGGTGTCTTATAGTGACAATTACCTCATCAGAATTTTCCCCAAGAGTCTCGGAGGTCAATCCTTGGAGTGGTTTACATGCTTACCATGAGGATCAATTTTCACTGGCTAGAATTGGTAGAAAAATTCATGTGTCACTTCTCATATAACATAGAGACTGATGTCACCATGGAAGAATTATGTGGTGCCATGCAATACCATAATGAGACTTTCGCCGGCTTCCTCTAATGGTGGAGAGGGATGGCTAGTCACTTCCTTGCGCTTCTGAAAAATAGGTGGTTAGTATTTTTGTTCCCAATCTCAACCTGAATATAGCTTTCCACCTCCAAATGCATTGTGTTCACAATTTTGAGGAGGTTATTGAGAAAGGGATTTAGACAGAAAAATCTCTCATTGCCAAAGGAACCGTCAAAACTCAATCTAGCAATAACCAAAATGTCAAACCCATGGAAAAGCTAAAGATCTTTAACAAAAACAAAAATGTGGTGGGAGACAGAATCACTAATTCCAAACGAATTCAAATGGTCTAAATTGGTCAACCTTTTAAATCGACCAAGGAACCAATTCAACCACCACCAAATTGAAGAACGTTCACCTCTCTTAATGAACCATTTTTAGTTATACTAAAACAATTGGATGTGGCCCACATGATGACCTATCCTATAATGCAACCATTTGAGGACAACGCTCCAAAACCTTCATGGTACAAGGAGCATGAATATTGTGAGATGCATCGTGTTAAAGGACATAAGATAGAAAAATGTTTGTGGCTTCATCATTATATTCAGGACCTCATTGACAACGAATAGATAGAGGTGGATAACCCAGGAAAAACACAAACACCTAACAAGAAAATGGGGATATATAAAGAACCATTCCCCAATCATGATAATTCGGAAATGTCAAAGCTGGATCGGGGAGAGTCATCCCAAACTTATAAAGTGTGAATTACTTATACACCAAAAGAGAAAAAATCATTATGATTCCCTTATTGGATGTATTTTCTCTCCGCTAATTGTGTCAATACCATCTGGATGAAGGAAAGGACCTTTTATGGTAATAAGGCATGCCTGCCTGCCCTATGATTCGAGAACCTTCTCCGTCGACCCCAAAAACCATTAAATATAACCTTTTAGAACAACTTGAAAAGATGTCTGCTAAGATTTCTATCTTATATCTTCTCAAGATATCCAATGTGCATAAATACATTCTATACCAAACTCTTCAGGGGTCGGGAGTGCCTTTAGAAGTCAATCCTGCACACCTTCAAGCCATGGTGGAAAACATCGTACCAAGTGAACATCTTGCTTTCAACCATAGGGAGATCCCTACTGAGAATCCAACACATAATCTTCCCTTATACATTGAGGTAGTTGTCACCCACAGGAAGATCAAACGGGTGCTTGTGGATAACGGATCTGGGTTGAACATTTACATGCTTAAGTTGGTCAAATAGTTGGGACATACGGAGGAAGATTTTGAGTCCCATATTATCACTATCACCACATACAACAATGCGGAAAGGGATTTAGTAGGCACCATCATGCTTCCCATGGAGGTGGGTCCCACCTGCCATTAGACAAATTTTCATGTCCTATACTTGGAACTTCCATATAACATGCTTCTATGCTAACCATGGGTTCATGCCATGCAAGCCGTGTCATCAACATTTCATCAATGCATTAAGTTGAAGCATGAGGGACATACCATTACAATACAAGGAGATTCAGAGCCCTTTTCTCATTGTAGAGCTCTCAATAGCTTTACACGAAAGGGTACATATGCATGTCCCTCTGTAGATATAGTTGTCCCTCTCCAATCTGAGGCCATGGAATCCTAGGTGGATTCAGATTCTCTTAGTTCTTGCACTCATGGTGCATCTACTTCAACATCTCCATTTGATTCATGGGAGATGAAAATCCTTGAATATGGCTATGGGGAGTATAATGTACAACAAGCACTCTTGGTTTTAGACCTCTCATTATCATCCAAGACTAGAGGTAGACCCAACTACCGCTTCAGAAGACCTAGAGAGGAACACACTATTGGGTCATTCTTACCTAGAGGTGTGTTAGCTGAAGAAAAATTGCTTGATCCACCTATAACTTGGATCCCTGAGGATACTCAGCTATCCTGTTATCAAACCCTGGAATATGAAAAATTTAGTAAAATGATGTACTCCATGGGCTACAAAGGCCTAGGATGTGGGAGAAATGAACAAGGACATAGAGAACCGAGAACCTCTTCCGCATTTCAAAACAGAAAGATATGGCATTGGGATTCACCCTTATGGAGCACACCCTAACTATCAAGATACTACTTTTTCTGAGCGTGAGGATAGCTTTGACTATCTAGAAAGTGATACAGATTCCCATTGTAGCCAATATGAGGATTTGTCCTCCACAAACCTTTTCATGAACAACGTTGTCCTAACCATAACCCCCACGGAAGTAACCCTTGAACTTGTATACACTTCCCTTGTTGAATGGGACCAACAACATCACATGCCGCTAGATTTATTTGAGAATGATGAAGCTATTGTAGAGTTCATGGGCATAAGGGATACAATTCCCATTGGAGAGCATAAGAAAGGTTTCTTTATCGACTTAGATACTGTGCCTACTTTGCGAGGAGGTGAACTTCATGGTCGAAAAACTTAAAGAAAAGTGAGGAAAAAAGTTATAAAGAAAAGCCTCGGCAAAAATCAAAGTCCAAGTCACACGGTGAAAACATCTTTGAGGCCTTTGGTGACAAACAAAATGACCACGCCAAGGATGAAAATCCCGTGGAGACATCCTTGAATGAAGATCTCAACCTACCTCCCGATCCTACGCGTATGGATGACTTATCAAAATTACTAATTGAAGAAACCATTGATGTCAATATTGGTATAGAAGAGGATCCCAAGATAGCAAAATTGGGAGCATCACTCTCAGCTAGAGAAAAAAAGACATTCACTATGTTGCTGCGAGAGTTTATTGATGTGTTTGCATGGTCTTACAAAGACATGCCCGACTTAGATCCAACTTTGGTCGTGCACAACCTAGTCATGCACACAAACGCTACGCCTATCAAATAAAATCTCTGAAAAATGCACCCAAGACTTATGGAGTACATCATTTTACTAAATTTTTCATATTCTAGGGTTTGATAATAGGATACTCACCATCCTATTATCAAACCCTAGAATATGAAAAATTTAGTAAAATGATGTACTCCATGGGCTACAAAGGCCTAGGATGTGGGAGAAATGAACAAGGACATAGAGAACAGAACCTCTTCCGCATTTCAAAACAGAAGATACGGCATTGGGATTCACCCTTATGGAGCACACCCTAACTATCAAAATACTACTTTTTTCGAGCGTGAGGATAGCTTTGACTATCTAAGAAGTGATCTGATTCCCATTGTAGCCAATATGAGGATCTGTCCTCCACAAACCTTTTCATGAACAACGTTGTCCTAACCATAACCCCCACGGAAGTAACCCTTGAACTTGTATATACTTCCCTTGTTGAATGGGACCAACAACATCACATGCCACTAGATTTATTTGAGAATGACGAAGCTATTGCAGAGTTCATGGGCATAAGGGATACAATTCCCATTGGAGAGCATAAGAAAGGTTTCTTTATCGACTTAGATACCTATGCCTACTTTGGTAAGGAGGCTGAACTTCATGGTCAGCAAAACTTAAAGAAAAGTGAGGACAAAAGTTATAAAGAAAAGCCTCGGCAAAAATCAAAGTCCAAGTCACACAGTGAAAACATCTTTGAGGCACTGGCTGACAAACAAAATGACCACGCCAAGGATGAAAATCCCGTGGAGACATCCTTGAATGAAGATCTCAACCTACCTCCTGATCCTACGCGTATGGATGACTTATCAAAATTACTAGTCGAAGAAACCATTGATGTCAATATTGGTATAGAAGAGGATCCCAAGATAGCAAAATTGGGATCATCACTCTCGCTAGAGAAAAAGACACATTCACTATGTTCTTTGCGAGAGTTTATTGATGTGTTTGCATGGTCTTACAAAGACATGCCTGGCTTAGATCCAACTTTGATCGTGCACAACCTAGTCATGCACGCAAACGCTAAGCCTATCAAATAAAAGATCTGAAAAATGCACCCAAGAGTGGCCCTGTTTGTTAAAGAAGAGTTGGAAAGATTTCTTATAGCGGGATTCATCAGGCTAATTGATTATTTTGAATGGATATCGAACATTTTTCTTGTCTAGAAAAAACCTATCGGTATCCGAATCTGCATGGATTTTAGGGACATCAATAAATCTTGCCCTAAAGATGATTTTCTGATGCCCAACATTGACATGATTTTTGACTCAACAAGAAGGTACAAGATGTTATATCATTCATGAATGGCTTTTCAGGATATAATCAAATCAAGATAGCTGAAGAAGACCAACACAAAATAGCTTTTATGACTCCTTGGGGCACCTTCTGCTATCAGGTAATGCCATTTGGCCTTAAAAATGTAGGAGCTACCTATCAGTGGGCAATGACAGTAATTTTTCATGATATCATGGAAGACTATGTGGATGACATCCTAGGAAAGTCTAAAACAAGAGAGGATCACCCTGTCATTTTGAGGCGTATCTTTGAACGCTTGCATGAGTACAAAGTTAGGATGAATCCAAAGAAGTGTGTCTTCGAGTGTGCTATCAAGGAAACTATTGGGCTTCATTATGTCAAGATGAGGTATTGAGATAGACCCTACTAAAGTGTCTATTATTACTAAAATGCCTCCACCTGAGAATATCAAGCAACGACATAGCTTATAGGGGAAAATTCAAACCATTCACCGCTTCATCTCCTAGCTTGCAGATAAATGTCACTCATTCACCCACTTGCTTAAAAAGGATGTCGCTTTCATCTAGGGACCTGAGTAACATCAAGCCTTTTCTTTGCTTAAACTATACTTGGCTAATCCACCTGTCCTCATGCCTCCCACTCCTGAGAACCTCTATATTTCTTCTATGCAATTTGCTATTGGTGCGTTGTTGCTCACCCAATATGACCTTGGTCATAAGGAGAAAGCGGTGTACTATCTGAGTTACACCCTCATTGCTATGAGCTCAATTATCCTCAAATTGAAAAGTCTTTCTTGGCCGTTGTTTTTACTTTTCAAAAACTTCGCCATTACCTGTTGAATACTAAGACCAAGCTAATATCCAAGGTTGACCCACTCAAGTATTTATTGTCCAAACCCGCCCTCACAGGTAGAATGGCTAATTGGATCATTCTACTCAGTGATTTTGACATAGAATTTTTCCATCAAAAATCGGTCAAAGGACAAGTACTTGCGGATCAGCTAGCGGAAGCACCTTTGCAAAGCACGAGAACCTTTGAATCTAGATTTGTTAGATGCCTCCTTGCTCTACATTGAATAATTTGTTGTATGGCAGATGCATTTTGATGGATCCTTTACGTTTCATGGTTCAAGTGCAGGAGTGGTCCTTATTACTCCTTCTGGCGATCCTATACCTGCAGGATTTTTACCTGGGCTTCCCTTGCACAAACAAAATTATAGAATATGAAGCACTTATTGCAGGAATGAAGCTAGCCATCAAGTGGAATGTTCATAATGTTAATGTTGTAGGTGACTCACAGTTAATTATCAAACAAGTTAATGATGAATATAAGGTTAAGAATGACAAGCTCATACCTTACAAAAAGTTAGTAAAAATATAAAGGAGTAATTTTTGTGCATTACCTTTGAACAAATCCCCAGAGTATAGAATGATCGGTAGATGCCATGACAATGGTGGGGTCTATGCTTCGTATTCTGCCAAGGAATAATGACATGTCATTCTTTGTAGAAAATCTATGCCAACCTACGTATGACATGCCAGAATTTTGCCTGGCTTGTGAGCTTATTGGTCCCAATTCCACATGGTACGAACCCATCTTCACCTATCTTAAGGACAACACATTCCCTCTCGATATATCCCATTCTGAAAAGAAAAACCTGATTTTCCAGATAGCCCGTTACACCCTTTTAGGAGGTACAATTTATCATCATGGCTATGATGGGAATCTATTACGTTATCTGGATGTGTGAGTCAATCCAGAAATTAAAGAAGTGTACAAAGGGGTGTGTGGAGCACATACAAATGAAATGGTCATGGCTAAGAAATTGTTGAGAGTAGGTTACTATTGGCCTACCATGGAAACTAATTGTTGCAAGTATGTCAGAAAATGTGCACTTTGCCAAAAGTATGGAAATTTCATTCAAGCTCGGTCCCAACCATTGTAACCTATCACTACCCCATGGCCATTCTCCAAGTGGGGACTTGACTTAATAGGAAAACTTACTCCTACCTCATCTGATGGTCATACACATATCATCATAGCTACATAATACTTTACAAAATGGGTGGAGGTTGTCCCTTTAACCTATGTCACAGGAGCCCATATTTCTAAATTTATCATGAATCACATTATTTGTCGATATGGTATTCCTACAGCCATTGTTACAGATAATGGGAAGTCATTTAAGAACAAAACTATGAAAGGTTTTGCTAATGGTTCCAAATCATGTTAAAATGGTCCATTCCATATTACCCTCGGGGTAATGGATAATTTGAGGCAACAAACAAGAATTTAGTAAGGATAATGGAGAAGATGGTAAAACAAGTCAAAACTGGCACCTACAAATCCATCCAGCCCTTTAGGCTTACCGAACATCCATTCACACTCCTACGGGTGTGACACCATATTCCCTAGTGTTTGGGACATAATCTATCATCCCTTTAGAGATCAAACTTCCATCCTTAAGAATTTCTCTTCGGGACTATCTAGATAAGGATGAGGATTATCGAGTGGCAAGACTGGCTGAGTTAGAGCTCCTAGATGAGAGGCACATTCATGCTCTTAATCACCTAAAAGTGTATCAACATAGATTCTCTAGAAACTACAATAAGAGAATCATCCCTCATCAGTTTGAGGTTGGTGATTTAGTCATGAAGGAGAACCAGTTCAACACCAGAGTAGAGCGAGAAAAGAAAGGGAAGTTCAAACCACATTGGTTGGGACCCTATGTTATAGTTGCCAAGTACGACACAGGGGCATACAAACTGGCTCACCCCAATGGTGATGAGCTCGGGAGCCCATGAACGCCATGCATCTTAAGTGGTTCTATGCTTAAACATGGCGCAAGGAGGTTAAAAATGATAAAAAAAAAAATACAAAAAATAAAAAATCAAAAAAAAAAAAAAAAGAGAAAACAGGTCATCCACTAGTGAAAACCACGCAATTGTGGCACTTTGGACAAGTCCTTGGGTGAAAACTGATTTTCGGTGCCTCGGGAGGATTTGTTGTTCACAAGCATCCTGCATCAGGAGGGTAGTTTTCTTTGGCCTAGACTTGGTTCTACCTTCGAGATTTCCTATGCACCCCATCCTGTCAAGCCTTGATCCGGCTTTGCCTTCTTTTATTCGTCTATGAGGGGTATGGTCTTTTGTTATTTCCCATCTTACGCTGGGGGAAACTCAACGAATTCACTTTCTTATTCGAAGTGCATGGCTTACGCCCTTGTATATTCCCCATCTAACACTGGGGGCATCCACGTTTTCTTGGTTACTTGCACATAGCTCTGAAAAAACATTTGAAAACACCGAAAACAATAGAAAATTGTTTCACAAAAACCAAAAACAATAGAAAATTGTTTCACAAACACCAAAAACAATAGAACTTTTTTCAAAAAAACCTAAACATTAAAATTGGAGGCTTTTTGCTTGTATAGTTGTTTTTGTTTCTTCTTTCGGGTTGTTTGTTACATGGGAATACATTGTTAGGATTCATATTTTCTTGCTTAGATTATATTTATTCTTGCGTGTGCACATTGCGGTATGTTTTTGCATGCTAGTGAATCTTGGGAAATCATGATGTAATGTGTTAATTCATTATGTTCTTTCTTAAAGCATTTGGTTGTGTTTATTAAATGTTACTAAAGCATGGTGAATAATGGGATATTGTATTATTTCCTGGTGTTATTTGTTAGCATTTGGTTGTGTTTATTGCATGTGCATTGTTTTGTTCTCATTAACATCACATCTAACATCATCTATACATCATATATAAACAAAATGCTAAGTTTTACATCATGCATGTAGGCTAAGCTAATCATCACATATTGTATCATCAATGGGGGCAAGAGGGGTTGCGCATGATCAAAAATATATCCCCCCCTCCACACCAATATCATCATATCATCCCATCCATATACATATACAATAACACATGAGGATTTCATTTGATATCATCTAAGGATCTATCATCTAACATCCATAGCACATGTATACATCAAACATCAAAATTAGATACATACAAAGTAAAAAATCAGATAACATCATAACACATCCATAAGTGTTGAATCAAAACACATAACATGCTATGATAATTGACATAGAGTTATTTCTGAAAAAGGATATTTTACATCATAGAATTATGCCGACTTGTGTCACATGCATCGGGACACAAAAACAATAAAGTACACCATCTCATAAACATGTGTATCTAAGCCCAAAAAGTAATCCTCATATACATACATGTGTGACATATACATACGTATCAACAAACTGGATACAAATAAGTGCTCTATATCAAAATGCCTTGGTGAGGGCGTACAAAGATGCTACATCACAAATGTCTATACAAATATACAATGTCCAGATCGGTACTCAATATAATACATCATCAATACATAATGCCATAAAAAAGGGGCATGTATAAGAAATAATCAATCCTTCATCATGAGGCATCATCAAAATACAAGTATACAATCATGTACAGCAAAATCAGCCTTCATAAGAGGCATACATACAAATAATTTGTACAACAAATATGCTGCTCTCAACTGCAGCTCTCGCCCTAGTCGGGGCTCCCGAATCTATCATCTGGTCGACGGAACACTGGAGGCTGCGATGGCACTAGTCCGATTGGCTACTCTGGCATGGGTTGTCTCACTGATCTTGTGGACTAGCTTGATCTCCGTGATCGAGAGCCTGATGCACTCGACCCTGACTTTCATGGTAGTGCTACTCACTACTCTGGAGGAACTACCCTGTAATAGGTAGTCCTGTAAAATAAGGCCTCACCACCAAGCCTGGTGGCGTCACATATCAAGTCGGCATCTCTAGAGGTGAGCACTACCTAAAGGGTAGTATCTCACTTGCCTATCACTTGGCCCAAGTCTGCCTCGGCTTGTCTAGAGGAAGCATCCTCTTGTCCTCTCTTTGTAGTAATAGTCTGCAGCTTGACACGAGCTTGAGTCTCTGTCTGCGTGCAAGGAGTGCTTGTGATCGTGCATATACATGATCTCTCTACATGACAACCATCCACACCTGTGACTGGGACTGATGAAGAAGGCTCAATATCTGAGCCCCCTATGCCACTATCTCCTAAATCTAGCTCTGCCATGCCACTCTATCATCTCCTGGGCCAACTGGGCCCGAGCCTGATCCCACTCTGAAAGTAAGGTAACAATGTGAGCTCGGGCCTCATCACACTCTGCTATGGCAGTCACACACTAGCCTCAAGCCTCATCTCTCTCCGCTCTGGCCATGTATCTCTCGGTTATGACTTGATGTAACTATAGTTGTACTATGGCTATCTTTCCACCGGGCCGGGAGGTTATGTGTGCCTCAAGGACTGGTCCCTGAGGTGCTCTAGATGACTGTCCCTACTCTAAGACCCTGCCTTTGGATGGCTACACTGTTACTGTATTGGGCCTTTTGGCCTCCGTCCCTGTGCCTATGAGACACCTTGCCCATCATGTGGAATACCATCAAAAGGATCCTCTGGGTCTGGCCCCTGTGCCACTACTCTCACCCTACGCTCTACACTGTGCCATATCTCTATAGGTGGGTGAATTCCTGCTGCCCAAGCCTCCTCGAAATGGTGAGACGTTAGGGTAACACTATAGCATACCAAGCTACATAGTCAGCTGTGGTCCCTAGATCTCTCACCTATCATACTGGGTCCCATACCTATGGGACCACCTACATGAAACTCACCCTAGCTCGGGCCACCAGTATGTGAGGCCCCATGGTTTACCTCTCTGAATCCCTATGTGCATGCCAAATATCTGGCTGGGGACCCCTGTACCCTACCAAGCTGCCACTGGCACCTGTCTACTCGATACTGACTCCATAATATAGTTGTGGCTGCGTATAATAAAATGCTCCACAAGGCACACACTAAGCTCGTAGTATTCTCTGCCACTTTGAAAATGCCTATATGGCCGCTAGATGACATCTATCTCTACTAGCTCATCAAAATCTCACCTATATCTAAATAGGCTGCCAAGATGGCCACGTACATCCCCACCAGCTACTACCCATGCCATGTACGATGGCTCCTCAGATCTCGGACATGAAAAGGGCCCACAGTGGCATCCGATTGCAATATGATCCCATGACCATATCTGTAATAAGGAGGTTGGACCCATGGTCTTCTGACCATGGTATGTGATCAAGTGTAAATCCCAGTATAGGTGGGCCAATATGCACTACCCCCAGTAATATCTCTCACCGCTATAGATGCCATGAACCAAGGGCAATAGTCCTCTTAGGAATGAGGTCCCTGTCTTATCAGTGAGTAAGAACCCACTGATAAGAGACATGATATAGAGAGGCCCCGATGTAATGTGGGGTCGGAGATGCACTCATGTAATGCTATGGTCATCCCATCGTGTGGTATATCATCAACACCAAAAAGGGCACTGCAAGCTGCTCTAATCAGCCCTACATCAGAGCTATACTCAATCAAGGTTCCCATCATCGCACGCAAAGAATCGCCATACATCCTCGATGGTGACAGTCATCTCTCCTATCGGCAGACTGAAGCACTGACTCTCGCTATGCCATCACTCGGCTAGTGCAGTCAATAGGCCATGATCCAATACGATAAAAGGCATCGAGACATGGGGCCTAGCCCTACCACCTCAAGAAGTATTGCCATGGCTCGCCGGTCACGCCGACACATACTACCCTCTACCTCGGCTATCTGGGTATGTCACTCATGCATCTGTAACACTAGTAATCATCTCTACAAAATAACACGATCATAGTCAATTCCTAACATTTATTCTAAAATTTATCTCCCCTTTTAGGGTTAACCTAAAAATCCTAAAAATTCTTCTAAGTGTCATGTTTTTGACACTTTCCCATCTTTTTTTCACTGCCTAGGGCACTGCATGCCCTTTTTAAGCGTGTGCACCACATTTTTGTGCTTGCACTTGCACGCGTGTGTCTTTGGTACTTTTTCCCTCTTTCCAAAGTGCTTGTGTGCCCTTTTTGGCGAGTGCTCCATGCATTTGGTGCTTTCTCTTGCGCGCATATGCTCCCGGGTGTGTGTGCCCACCTTTTCATGCCTACGCCATGCTTTTCACATGTGCACCCCATTTCTCATGTGTGCGCATGCGTGCAAATGTGTTTGTGTGTGTGCGTGCATGTGAGTGTGTGTTTTTTGTGCCCGCATGTGTGCACGTATGTGTTTCGGTGCATGCACCCCCAAAAAGGCACTGCACCCCCTATCCTACACTTGTGCTGTCCACTGGTGTGCCAACGTGATTTCCTAGGACCAAAGGCCTAATTTAATGCATACCGATTAAAATCACTAGGATAGGGTTTGATACTCACAAAGGGGTCATCATCTACGTGTCACTTTGGTACCCTCGGACTACATCTGTGCGCCTCAATCGGTCTCGTTTGATCACCATGGTTCTCCTTAGTATCAGAGCCTTACGGTAAATTTTCTAAGCAGCTGGGTTAAAATGAATTGGTCGTGATGTTTTTACCCCCCTTTGTGGGTTATATTAACCCGTTTTTCACCATCAGGAGGGCCGGGAGGCCCATTTCGATCGTCATTTTCTCCTTTGTTTGTGGAATAATTATTTTTATTAAATAATTATTTTTCTCTTATTTTTCATCGTATTGGGGCATTTTTGCTATCCGATACCCCTTTCTTCTCCCTCGGGACAATTTTATTGCTCCCTGGTGATTTTTATTCTTCTCCACACTCTCATAAATAATTATTTTTCAAATAATTATTTTTTCTTAATTTTTCCACTAAACAAGGACATTATTTGTCATTTGTTTCTTCTTTCTTCCACCTAGGGCACTTTTTGTTGCCCCTAGGCCCTTTTCTTTCTTCTTCTATTTTCTTCTACTATTCACCACAATTTGGAAAGCAAAAACAATATATATGTCAAAAACCCAAAAACAAGGCAATTTTTTTCAAAAAAATCCTAAAAAGTAAAAAACCCTACAAAAATGGTAACTTGCTTATTACGGCTGAAACTTGTGTCTTGCGCATGGTATTTTCTCCATATCCTATTGGTTTGTCTCACATCTTCCCCAATTAATATGATTCGTGGATCATTGGATTCACAACCATTCACAAAGCTAGTTGTTTGCTTTATCTGTACTCTGGGGCACTTTTGTTGCCTGGTGCTATTTCGTTGCACACAAACGCTTTTCATGGACCCCATGTCCATTGTCATTTCCCCTTGCATGTATCCTTTCTCGGGGCATCATTTTTAACCCTTGTCATCAATCACAAACTTGTGGATCTCTTCAGACTGTAACAAAACATTTGTACAACCTGTCTTGACCATTGTTGGGTTGGATATGTGTGTTTGTACTTGTTCTCCCTGTTAAATGAGCTTGATTCCTTCTCATATTGCATTGCATTATTATATGTTGCGTGGATTTGGTATTTTCAGTAATGGAAAATTCTTCATAGTATGGTTTTTCATGTCATTCTACCTTTGTCGTATGCTTATATTTTTCATAAGGACCGATGATGTAGTTCTTATGGCAATATGATGACATCAACATTGTTCCAATAAACAATAGCTAGAGGCTAAGCTCTTCTCTCCCCTCCTCCATATTTCTTCTACATCACTTCCCTTTCACCCCTAATTTTCTCTCTCACTGGGGCATCCTGCCTCTTCCCCATTCTTCTACCTATCTCTCACCTTTTTCGATCGTCGATCGGCTTCTTTCATCACCCCATCGACACTCAAGGGGGCATCTCTCCCTCCTACTAATTTTTCTTCTATCCCTTCAAAATTTTCTTCCATCTACTATCTTTGAAGTGGCGTCACTTACACCACCCCAAAGAGGGGCAAATGTAGACACCCATAATTACGCCCAAGCAATTTAAATACTTAAATTGCGCTAATTATCCCCTTTCTCGCAAATCAACGACATATCGTCAAAAGCACTCATATTCCCTCTTGTTGTCATTAATTGATTACAATACACTAATTGATTAAGCCACCTATCCAACTAATAACCTAATTAATGACCTTTCATTAATTATTTACCCCTTCTCTCTAGATTAATTAATTAATATTAATTAATTAGCCTTCCACTTCATTTAACTAATAAATCAATATTTAATTGATTTAATCCCTTCCTAATGGCCTAGATCGTACTAATATTCCTCTAATTGGCTTCTATAAGCTTACACCTACTTATTAGTTAATCACCTTTAATCAATTAAAGCACCCCCCAACTCCCATGACTTGCTAAGCATAAATTAAACCCTTCTAAAGTAAGGTTACCTTTAATAAAGAAACCTTATCCATTCCTAATCATGTTTTTCCTTTATCCCACATGCAAAGGGATGAAGTGCTTCCTCTATCCATTGGGCTATATAAGGAGCCCTCCTTCTACATTTATACTCACACCTAATTCCCTTGAGAAAGAAAAGGAAAGCACATAGTCTTGCACTAAAAGCCTTTTGCCATTCTCAAGCCCCTCCATCATCCATCTTGAAGAGCTAGGCCTCACACCCAAGCATCCTTGAAGGATCAAAGAAAGCAATATTGTTGATTGCCATTAGACTACATAGGTCCACTTGATTTAATTAGGCAATTAGAAGAATAGAGTTCTTGATTTGCATTATGTTTGATTTCATTATTTCAAAGTTATGATGCTAATGTAGGCCTTGTTCATTTCTTCATCTTGATGGTACTCTCTTCTTGTTTCTAGCTAGGTTAGGGAACTATTTTAGGTGGTAGTTTCTTGCTTTTAATCTAACCTAGGAAAAATAATAATTGTACACATTTGGCACACCCGGTGGGACACTTAGTTTCATGGCATTTTAGTTTAAGTTTCATTGTTTTGGCTAATTTTTGATATACACATGTAGTAACTAATGTCCATTTTCTTGGAATTTTTATTCATTTGATATGTGTAACTTCATTTTCATAGCCATAATTTTAATGGTTTATTTCCATTCTTAAGCTAACTTTTCAAAATTTGAGATATTATGAGTTTTCTTGTGTTTGTTGCCATATTTTGGTTACTGTGTCATGGCGCAGCACATTTTTAGGGGCACGGGCATGGTTTTGTGACACGGGTGTGGTTTTCACGATGCGGGAGATGTTTTTGTGGTGTAGACGTCTCTTTGGTGGTGTAGGTGCACCTTTGGTACAACTGTTACTCTTTTTATCGACCCGGGACATACGCGCTAACCTTGCCGCACACACCTAACCAGCCGTAGCAGCAGTGCACTAACCCAAGCGCAGACGTCGTTTTGTATTGTACCTTCACTGCATTATGAAACCTTTCAAATTGGCACACATGCCCTAACCAGAGTGCACATGTTGTTTTAGTGGTGCATAAACATTTTTTCGGTAATGCGCTTATTTCGTCTATTTTTTCTCGGGAGTGGCGCATACGCTGTTTTTGTGGCACATATGTTTTTCAAAGTTATGATGCTAATGTAGGCCTTGTTCATTTCTTCATCTTGATGGTACTCTCTTCTTGTTTCTAGCTAGGTTAGGGAACTATTTTAGGTGGTAGTTTCTTGCTTTCAATCTAACCTAGGAAAAAGAATAATTGTACACATTTGGCACGCCTGGTGGGACACTTAGTCCCATGGCATTTTAGTTTAAGTTTCATTATTTTGGCTAATTTTTGATATGCACATGTAGTAATTAATGTCCATTTTCTTGGAATTTTTGTTCATTTGATATGTGTAACTTCATGTTCATAGCCATAATTTTAATGGGTTATTTCCATTCTTAAGCTAACTTGTCAAAAATTGAGATATTGTGAGTTTTCTTATGTTTATTGCTGTATTTTGGTTACAGTGTCAGCTGTGCACATTTTTAGGGGCACAGGCATGGTTTTCGTGACGCAGGTGTGGTTTTTGCGATGCGGGAGTGGTTTTTGTGGTGCAAACATCTCTCTGGTGGTGCAGGTGCCCAGTACAACTGTTACTCTTTTTTTGCGACCCAGCGCATATGCGTTGACCCTACCACACACACCCTAACCAGCGCGTAGGTGCACTAACCCAGTGAAAACGTCATTTTGTATTGTACCTTCACTACATTATGAAACCTGTCAAATTGGAAAACATGCCCTAACCAAAGCGCACATGTTGTTTTAGTGGTGTAGAAACATTTTTCCGGTAAAGCAGTTATTTTGTCTGTTTTTCTCGGGAGTGGCGTATACACTGTTTTGGTGGCACATATGTCTCTTTGGTGGCACAGTGCATGGTAAGTCAAAAAAATCTGTAGAGTGGTGCATGCACTATTTTCGTGGCTCATATAATGTTTTCATGGTGTACACACCTCTCAGGTGGTGCAGGTGTACTATGAGCCAAAATAACGCAGAGTGGCACATATGCCCTAACCCACACGCAGGCACTAAAAAAGGGGTGTAGGTGTCCTTTTGCTTTTTTGAAATTAAGGTGTTGATGTGCTAACATTCTTGCAGGTTTATCTAATCATATATTTATCTTTGTAGACTATTTTTACATGTTTTGTATTTGATTAGGTAATATTTTGTATTGTTTACTTATAGGAATAAGGATCACATATGATCTTCCCTCACATCCCTTGGGGAAATCTTGGGAATCAAAAATGATTCTGAATCCTTTTGATGCTTTGACGTTGTTAGGAGTATTTGAGTTGGAATTAGTTAATTTGGCATAGTTGAATTAAAGTGGTTTTCCATTTGATATCTTTTTGGATTTTTGAAGACAATCACATATGCTCTTCTCTTGCGTCCTTGGACAAACGGAGAATCGAAATGATGCCTTATCTTTTGATGGAAAACTACTAAAAATCATCATACAGGCCAAAATGCCATCGCTTTTCAAAGAACGGAGGAATAAAAAAAAGTTAGAAAACTACTTATACGGTTGTTATACGGAGTTGCCAAACGATGTTTGAGTAAACCACATCTGATTAAAAAATATAAAATGAACAACATATAAAAACACTACATTGCAAGTTTCAGAAAAGGGTATGTCCTTCTCCACTCAACTAGAATATAACCCCTTTGGCATAATGCCTTAAGCTACAATAACGGGGTGGTTCGGGAACCCCAAAGTAGTCCACACAAGAGGGAACCTTGTGGAAAAAATGGGAAGTGCTCAGACTACCTATCCGACTAGTAAATCCTTTGTGAGATATAGCTACAAGTTTTCCCTATGCAACCCTTTAAGTACATAATTGGATGCATCGATGCCCTTGTGCTTGAAGGGGGAAAATTTGAGATACTCCCAAACTAGTTAGTACGACTCTTTAGGTAAATCGTCCCGCTCATGGATAATCTTTGTAGCACCTAGCACGAGAGAACCACCTAGGAAGATATACTTTGGCCAGGAGCCCACTTTGACCATTCTAAAATAGTGTTGAGTTGTGAACCATATTTTCATTGTGAAACGTGTTATGCATTACTTTCGCCTAGTTTTTACTTGCTTTAGGGCAAGGTGAAACTTTTCAAAGTGAAGCCAACATTTTCATGCTTTTTTGATTTGCTTCCTTCACATTCTTTTGACACTTTGTTGATCGAAGAAGGGTGACTACCTTTGTGTTACCGGTTGATTGTTTCGTCACTTTTATGTCTTTTACGCCCATCCATGTTTGTGGCTAGGTAATTTAAATGTCTAAAGTGGGCAGAGGCGTATTCACGTCATCAGTAGCCATTGTGATCTTGATACCCATGTCAAGATCATCATTATAGTTAGGTGGTTCATCACCGTGGAATTCCTTAGAAGAGTTAGCTTGTTTGTAATATATCACTACAATTTCGAAATTTACATATTTTTTCTTGTAAACTCGACATAAATATCTATATTGTAAGGTTACGCTACACACATTCTTAACTATTCCTATCTATACTTTGAGCTTTTTAGTTCAATTATATTATTACCTTGATTTTGAAGAGTGCTAGGAGTTACCATTTGTGCGTGTTATATCAATATCACATTGATATCAATACCTTACTTTCTCTTAAAGTGGGTTATCATATCTTGGTGATAATGTTGTCATTCATGAATTGTAATTGGCACTTTTTGAGATATAGGTATTAATCGAGTTTGAGCTCGCTCATCATATATCTTGATTGGGATTTCGCATTGACTTCTTATATTTACTTACGTTTTGTTCATTCTCTTGAACTTGGCATAAGTGAAAACATCTTGTTAATCATCTTACAACGTGAAACTTCTTTTTGAAATGTAGTCTAGGAGCTACTTCATTTAAAATAGTTTTCGATACTAAACGTTTGTGTCACTAGTGATTTCTCACTCTATCACATTGGTATTCTCACATTGTTGACTTATTCATACTCTTAACAAATACATCTTACATCTCACTTAGGGGTGGTCACTAATCTTTGAACACATTTTCAACTTACCCTAGTGAAACTATCACGAAAACATGGATCCTAAAACATGTCTAGGATTAAAGAAATAGACCTACGATTAACAACAAGCGCAAACTTGGGAAACCTCTAATAGAAAAGGGTAAAGCCACTTCATTAGACATGACCTAGCACCACTATTTTTACGAGGAAAAAGAAACGAGAAGAGATGGTCGATCATAGTGGAAATGAATTAGAATCCCTACATGCAGACTTCAATTTTGACCCCACTTTACTAGATGAGTTTCTTATCGAAAAAAAGATAGAGTTTTGGCACGGTCGTAAAATTAGGGGCTAAATTTCCCACCAAAAATGAAACCATACCACCTGTGAATGACACTGCTACTGAGGAAGAATGTCCCCTTATCAATATGGAAGACATTTTAACACATGGACATGCTTCTACCTCTTACGCAGGGAATGAGAAAGTGGTGGGGCATAGAATACCCTTTATCAAAGTGCCACGAAGAAACAAGATAGAACATGAGACAAGTGAAGAATCTCAACAATACTAGGAGGATAAACCTTTAGAAGAAGAAGGCACAATCCAACAACAAATCAGTAACCTAAGCCGACAACTAGCTTTTCTTACTTCCCATGTATAGAAAGATGCAAAAAAAAAACATTAAAAAGTTGAGGCCTAAGGTTAAGATCAATGAACTCCATCGAGAAAACCAAGGAGAAGAAGACACGGGGGTATCATTGTATATACATCCCCACTTCTCCCACTAGAGAACAATTGCTCGCATATGAAGTATAGTCTATGAAAGTGACACTAGCGAGCTTACAAGAGAGCAATATAGTGAGCATTGGGAAATATCAATACGAAGAATTATGCCCCTATCTTTTTGACAAGACAATGACCTTTCAACCCTTTCCAAAGAAATTTGATATGCCAAAGTTTAACAAATATAAAGGGAAAGGAGTTCCATGGGATCATGTTAAATATTTCTACATGGCTTGTCAAAAGTTGTCTTATAGTGACAATTACCTCATCGAATTTTTCCCAAGAGTCTCGGGGACAAGCCTTGGAGTGGTTTACACGCTACGATGAGGATCAATTTTCACTGGCGAATTGTTAGAAAGATTCATGCGTCACTTCTCGTATAGAGAGTGATGTCACCATAGTGAGACTTATGTGGTGCCAAGAAACACCCTAATGAGACTTTTTCCAGCTTCCTCTAATGGTGGAGAGGGATAACTAGTCGTTTCCCTTGTGCTTTCCCTGAAAAATAGTTGGTTAGTATTTTCATTCCCAATCTCAACCCAGATATAGCTTTCCACCTCCAAATGCATTGTGTTTGCAAATTTTAAGGAGGTTATCGAGAAAGGGATTCAGATAGAAAAATATCTCATTGCAAAAGTCACCCTCAAAACTCATTCTAGTGACAACCAAAATGTCAAACCCACGGAAAATCTGAAGATCTTTAACAAAAACAAAAATGTGGTGGGAGACAGAATCACTGATTCCAAATGTGTTCAAATGGTCCAAACTGGTCAACCTTTTAAACTGACCAAGGGCCCAATTCAACCACCACCAAAGTGAAGAATGTTCACCTCTCTTAATGAACCATTTTCAGTTATACTAAAACAATTGGATGCAGCCCACATGATGACCTATCCTACAACGCAACCATTTGATGACAACACTCCAAAACCTTCATGGTACAAGGAGCATGAATATTGCAAGATGTAACACATCAAAGGACATAAGATAGAAAAATATCTACGGCTTCATCATTATATTCAGGACCTCATTGATAATGGGGAGATAGAGGTGGATAACCCAAGCAAAACACAAACACCTAATGAGAAAATGGGGATATATAAAGAACCATTCCCCAAGCATGATAAGTCGAAAAAGTCAAAGCTAGATAGGGAGAGTCATCCCAAACTAATAAAGCCACAAATTACTTATACACCAAAAGAGATAACAATCATTATGATTTTCTTATCGGATGTATTCGCTCTCCTACTGACCGTGTCAATACCATCTAGATCAAGGAAAGGATCTGCATTACGGTAACAAGGTGTGCCCACCTTGTGATTCTGGAACCTTCTCCATCGACCCCACAAACTGGTAAATATAACCTTTTAGAACAAATTGAAAATACATCTACTAAGATTTCAATCTTAGATCTTCTCAAGATATCCAATGTGCATAAAGACATTTTGTACCAAACTCTTCAGGGGTTAGGAGTTCCTTTAGAAGTTGATCCTACACACCTTCAAGCCGTGGTGGCAAACATCATACCAAGTGAACATCTTACTTTCAACCATAGGGAGATCCCTACTGAGAATCCAACACATAATCTTCCCTTATACATTGAGGTAGTTGTCACCCGCAGGAAGATCAAACGGGTGCTTATGGATAATGGATCTGGGTTGAACATTTACACGCTCAAGTTGGTTAAACAATTGGGACATACGGAGGAAGATCTTGAGTCCCATATTATCACTATCACCGCATATGACAATGCGGAAAGGGAGTCAGCAGGCACCATCACGCTACCCATGGAGGTGGGTCCCACTTGCCATCAAACAAAGTTTCATGTCCTAGACTTGGAACTTCCATATAACATGCTTCTAGGCCGACCATGGATTCATGCCATATAATCCGTGCCATCAACATTTGATCAATGCATTAAGTTGAAGCATGAGGGACATACCGTTACAATAAAAGGAGATTCAGAGCCCTTTTCTCATTTTAGAGCTCTCAATAGCTTTGCACAAAAGGGTACATATAAATGTCCCTTTGTGGATATAGTTGTCCCTCTCCGTCTAAGGATATGGAATCCCGAGGTGGATTGATTCTCTTAGTTCTTGCGCTCATGGCGCGTCTACTTCAACATCTCCATTTAATTCATGGGAGATGAAAATCCTTGAATATGGTTATGGGGAGTATAATGTACAACAAGCACTCTTTGTTTTAGACATTTCATTGTCACCCAAGACTAGAGGTCGACCCAACTACTGCCTTAGAAGACCTAGAGAGGAACACACTATTGGGTCATTCTTACCTGGAGGCTTGTTAGGCGAGGAAAAATTACTTGATCCACCTATAACTTGGATCCCTAAGGATACTCACCATCTTGTTATCGAACCCCTGAAACATGAAAAATCTAATAAAATGATGTACTCCATGGGCTACGAGAGGCCTAGGATGTGGGAGAAATGAAGAAGGATAAAGAGAACCAGTCCCTTTTCCGCATTTCAAAATAGAAAGATACGGCATTGGGATTCACCCTTATGGAGCACACCCCACTATCAATACACTACTTGTTTTGAGCATGAGGATAGCTCGACTATCTAAACAGTGATATGGATTCCCATTGTAGCCAATATGAGGATCTGGCCTTCACAAACCTTTTCATGAACAACATTGTCCTAACCATAACCCCCACGGAACCAACCCTTAACCTTATATACCCTTCCCTTGTTGAATGGGACCAACAACATCACATGCTACTAGATTTATTCGAGAATGACGAAGCTATCATAGAGTTCAAGGGCATAAGGGATACAATTGCCATTGGAGATCACAAGAAAGGTTTCCTTATCAACTTAAATACCTGTGCCTACTTTGGCGAGGAGGATGAATTTTGTGGTCAAGCAAAACTTAAAGAAAAGCGAGGGAAAATTTTCTAAAGAAAAGCCTCGAAAAAATCAAAGTCCAAGTCGCACATGATTAAAACCTCTTTGAGGCACTTTGGCTAACAAACAAATAAGAAAATCAATGAGACAAACAAAAAGACCACGCCAAGGATGAAAATCTCATGGAGACATCCTTGGATGAAGATCTCAACCAACCTCTTGATCCTACACGTATGGAGGACTTATCAAAATTACTAGTTGAAGAAACCATTGATGTCAATATCGGTACAGAAGAGGATCCCAAGGTAGCAAAATTGGGAGCATCATTCTCAGCTAGAGAACAAAATACATTCACTATGCTACTATGAGAGTTTATTGATGTGTTCGCATGGTCTTACAAAGACATGCCCACTTAGATCTGACTTTGGTCATGCACAACCTAGTCATGCACGTAAATGCTAAGCCTATCAAACAGAAGCTCAAATATACACCCAAGAGTGGCCCTGTTGGTTAAAGAAGAGTTGGAAAAATTGCTTGCAGTAGGATTCATCAGGCCAATTGATTATTCTGAATGGATATCGAACATTGTTCCTGTCCAGAAAAAACCTATCAATATCCGAATCTGCATGGATTTTAGGGACATCAATAAAGCTTTCCCTAAAGATGATTTTCCACTGCCCAACATTGACATGATTGTTGACTCAATAGCAAGGTACGAGATGCTATCACTCATGGATGGATTTTTGGGATATAATCAAATCAAGATAGCTAAAGAAGACCAACACAAAACAAATTTTACGACTCCTTGGGGCACCTTTTGCTATCAAGTAATGTCATTTGGCCTTAAAAATTCAGGAGCTACCTATCAGTGGGTAATGACAGTAATTTTTCATGATATCATAGAAGACTACATGGATGACATCCGGGAAAGTCTAAAACAAGAGATGACCACCCTGTCATTTTGAGGCGTATTTTTGAATGCTTGTGTGAGTACAAAGTCAGGTTGAATCCAAAGAAGTGTGTCTTCGGTGTGCTATCAGGGAAACTATTGGGCTTCATTGTGTCAAGACGAGGTATTGAGGTATACCCTATTAAAGTGTCATTATTACTTGAAATGCCTCCACTTGAGAATATCAAGCAATCGCATAGCTTATAGGGGAAAATTCAAGCCATTCGCCACTTCATCTCCCAACTTGCGAGATAAATGTCACTCATTCACCCACTTGCTTAAAAAGGAAATCACTTTTGGAGATTTATTGGACCTTTTTGTGGTTGAAAAGGGAAATTTTAGTTTCCCTCTATTCTCTCTCTCTCTCTAGTCTTCTATATATATTAAAAACCTCTCATTTGTTGCGGGATCCTCTAAAATGTAAAGGAAGTATACCAAAATTATTTTTGAGTAGATGTGAGTTGTAATCCTTCATTTGGACTTAACAAGTGTTCATGTTCCTTATTATCACATGTAATGTTCTTTACATACTTTGAAAGCATTAAAAATCAGTTTTTTTGGTGTTTTCTCAACCCTAATTTGTGTTTTATTGTATTTCCTTGCCTCTCTATTCTTACTATTGTATTTTGTGCATGTATTTATAACTTGCAAATTAGTTTTGTTTTTTTTTCATTAAGAATATATGGTGTATGAAGTATTTGGTTTATGTCACTTCTATTTGGCCTCTCCTTTATCTATTTTCCTTCTCCCTTGTCCCTCATTAGAGTATCTCCACCCCTCTTCTTGGGACTATCACCTCTCTCTTCTTAGGATTTCTAATTTTCATGCACCTTTCTCTCTCCCTCATCCCTTGTAATGTTAAAATAAGGTTAGATATATGAATTTATTTCTTGTTATCATCAAACAATAGCACCCTCTGATTTGATCATGAACTAGTGAATGAGTACACAGCATTTTTGGCCGCATGGGATTATCTCTAAGTATGGGACCCTACTATTGAAACAAACCTCCAGAGAAGTCTGGATTCCTCTACCTAATATAATGCTAAAATTACTCATAGAAGGAAAATGCATTTATTTAATCCTAAACTAACTATGTTAAGGGACCGGCGAGAGAGAAAGAAGGGTTAGAAAAATGTATGGCAGGAAATCCTAAGCTAAAATTTGGTGATAGAACCAGAAAAAGGGGTGAGAGCTCTTGTAATGCCCACTAAAACAACCCACTTGAGACCCAAGAAACAACCTAGGATTAGCTAAGAAAATTATGGAATAATTTTTTTGTTTAAAGGAGTCTACTACCAAGTTACAAGGCAAAAACTACCACTAACAGATTCTAGAACAATTCAAATTCACTAGAACATAATTTTCCTTTATTAACAATTATTAGAGGTCACAAGGTCCAAAATTTAGGGTTAGAAGTTTCAATTAGGTTTAGAGGGTAAATTATCACCATACCCACTCTCTAATAGGATTAGATTTTTAACTTTATTTTCTCACACTTAACACATTCAAAATTTTCCTAAATCATTCCCATTGGATAGGAAATTTTCTCACCTTTCCAATGATATAAATAAGTCCTCCTAACTCCTTATAAAACTCAAGTTATGGGCTAGTGGGCCTTGGGGTGAAAATTTTCCCCAAGAGCGGGCCTGCGGGCCTAGGGATGAAAATTTTCCCAAAAAGGCGGGTTGGTGGGCCATGGGGAGATCTTTTGAAATTTTTGCACGTGGGGTTAAATCCACTTCTTCGCTCGCACTTACGGGTCCACCAGGGACACGTCCTACCCTCCATGCCAAAGCGGGGAAGCGAGTGAAGGGGGTGGCGGAGAAGTTTGAGAAAAATTTCTAGAGGGTGAAAGGGACAAGTTACACGTGCGGGCCCACACATCCACAAAAATTATTTTTCAAGGTAAGGGCGGGAGTGCGGGGTCGTGGAGGTAGTTACTGAAAAAAATTCAATTTTTTTTTTTCAAAAAGGATAAATTTTTAAGAATTCCGCCCCTCTGTTGTGCCACGTAGTAGTACTGATTGAATGAGGGATTGCGGGCTGACAGAGAGAAAATTAAGAAAAATTTCAAAAAAATTAAAAACCACAAAGGAAGAAAATGGTTATGCACCTCCGTCGTTCCCTCATGAGGCCACATGGTAACTTATGATTGGTTGTAGGGTGGCGGAGAAAATTTTAAAAAAATTCCCAAAATTTTTTCTAAGTCCCAAGGGAAAATTTCGGAACACGGGCCCACCAAGGAAAATTTTCCCAAAATTTAATGCCAAGTGAAGAAAACTTTAGAAGGCCATAAATTTTGATAGAAGACTAGTTTTGGGAAAACAAGGACTTTCTGGAAAGCTCTCGACGCCCTCTTTACATAGAAATCATTAATTTTAGATTTTGATAAAGTTTAAGGGGTAAATTTTAAGAAAACGTTCTACAGGATTTTTAAAAGCAAACTGGTAAAGTTTAACTTATAAATTTTGTTCAATTTGATCTTCTCCTTCACTCAACATGCCAAAAAAAAACATGGATAATTATTCTAAGAAGGATTTAGGATGCATTTGGAGGGTAATTTTGCTTGATTGATTTCCAATTTGAATTATTACAACTTTTGACAGCAAAGAGACTGTGAAAGGTTTGGGCCCGATTTTGCAATGTTTTAAATTATTTCCTTAAGTGTTTTTTTGTCAAATTGAGTTCATTGATATCATATCATGCTAAATTTTAATGTTTCAATGTTGATTATTGTTTGTAGGTTCGAACTGTGCATTTTAGAGAAGTATTTGCAGTTTTAAAATTTAAAACAAAGATCAATTTTCTAAAGGATCTGGATATCATTTTTTCATCTTCCAAATATGAAAATTCATTTCTCTTCTAGTCTAATACATTTATTGGATTCAAATCAAACTATTCTAGACCCAAAATGCAATTCTAATTTCCAATTTCACACATTTCCAAAAGAGACAAAATGTTGTATTTTTCTCACACACATTTCTTCCTTTCAAATAGAGATTCCAAAACATTGATATAATCAGTTTCAATTTAACAATGCAATTTGGGAAAAAAATTTCATTCATTCATTGATTTCCAAAGGCAATTTTACAACTTCTTTCTTTTATTCCTTCCAAAATCATTTATTAATTACATAGCAGAATATTACATTTTCTTTCACATTCTTTCAAAGCAAAACAGATTCATCTCTTTTCATTTCACTTTACAAATTTCATAATCCATACAACATCTTTCCATTTCCAAAACATTTACAATTTCATCCACTTCAAAGTGGGAAAGGTTACAAAATAATTTATTTCACAAGGGAATGTCAAACTGTCTTTCTCCTCTGCTCCAGAACATCAACATGTAAAGTTCCCTTTTCTTCCAATTTGATCACAACAAAAGTGGGGGAAAGGAAATGCTCTCCACCCAACCAAGACATCTAATGAAGAGGAGAAGCCATCCTTCTTCATTAGCCCCCAATCCCCAACCACAATGCAATAAGAAATGTATTTTAACACATGGCAATAGCGGGCTTCCACATCACAAAGCATCCTTTCAACATGCACATTTCAAAATTAAAAACATAGTCCATATTAAAACAGTTGTTTTTTGCAACTACATTGAAACATTAAGATAGAACTCAGGCTTCATCATGCAAGCCAAAGGAGAAAGAACTATGGGGGAAGCTGCTTATGCCTCCCAATGGGAATTGGGTATCCACCTGTAACAAACTACCAATATAAATCATCTCACATATCTTTATTCCCCTCACAATCCCTCCTTATTCCCCCACATATTTCCTTATGCCCCCATAAAGTAAGAAATGCAAGCTATTTCTTTTCCATGGTGGATCCCAATCCCAAACTCCCTCCACAAGAATTCTGATGCCACTGGCATTCCCTTATGCCCCCACATGGATTCCCCATAGCCTTCTCCTACACCATTCCTAGGCAGTCTACCCAACCAACCAACAAACACACAAAACATTCACTATTCACACAAACATAGAAAGAAATAAAAGCATAAATGAAGAGCTCAGCTCCTACCTCTCCATGGTAGATTTTGTTCCAAAACCACAAGCTTTCAATGCCAAATTATAGTCCTAAAATCAGCAATTCCCAAGTATGAAATTATCTCCAATCTCCTCCAAAATCAACAAAAGCTCCAAACAACCAAGGAAACTTCACCCCTAATGAAGTATTCCAATAGTTCAACAACCCAAAACAAAGCAAATAGATCAAATTTTATAGAAGAGGGAAGAGAAGAGGATGAGGTGGATCCATGTAGGATGCCACATCACACATCCTCAACTCCAACACAAAATTCAAATTCATTCTCACTTTGCATAATAAAGAGGTGGGTGAAAATATGAAAAATAAACTTACACACTCCAAAAATCCCACACCCCAAAGGACTACAAATTTAAAACATGAAGAAAGTGTAATTAAAACATGTAACTTGAGTTATAAAAATGCATCAAAAGGGTCTAAAATCAACTCTCCAACCATAGGTATGGTTGGTAAATAACATTATGAGGTATGGGACAAGTTTTACTTGTCCCACAAGCCTCAAAAATAGCCTCCAAGGACAAATTCGAATTTCCAAGGAGGTGGAGTGTTTCATACTTGAAAATATGACTTACACAAATCTTACACATACTTACAAATCACTTACATATTTAATACAAAAGCCAAAAACTTATATAATTACTTTCTTATATCCCAAATTTGATTTATTTATTTATTTTAACAATATGATTACTCATATTAATTCTCCACAATTAAAAGAATAATGAAAGGGGTAAATGCATCACAAAATAAACACATGCAAACAATAATAAAAGAAAACACATTAATAAAATACACAAAGCCCCTTGGTCACATTCAAAGGTAATCCCCCATGGGAATCCCTAACAAGACAACACACACACTCACAAAACATGTTTCCATGGTGACCTTGTTGAATTCATCTAGAATTCCAATGTGGTTGGTCTCCAATCCCTCGATGTTTGTTGTGATATTTTATCCTGTAAAACAAAAATACCTCCTTCGGCCTTGTAGCCATATCAAAACATCCAACATGATATAAATATAATAAAAAAATCAACTATATATATGAATCACAACAACATCAAGGAATTCAACAATATCACTTACAATTTATATCAACAACTATATCATCATCATTTAATGTCCATTTTCTAGGTCTACTCACAATATCCAAAATCACATGTCCGAACAACATCCAAAATATATCCATGTCAAATAGTATATCATCATCCACATATGAAGTGGTCTCTAATAATCATCATACATCATAACCAAATCAAGATCAATAATAATCCATGGTCTAACATCTAACATCATACTAAATCAAAATCATAATAATGTCCATAGTGTAATCAAACATTATTAAGATCGTATCAAAAGGTGTCAAAGGGAAGTGGGCACTACATCCCCCTCCCTTTAGACTTGAATTTCTCTGGAATTCTTTGGAACAAATATGGAAACTGAAATCGTAATAAGGTAGCATCCTCCCATGTAGCTACGGTCTCATCATATCTATCCCACTACACCTGAACACGATCAACCTCTCTGTCTCGAAGGCACAGTGGTCCTAAAATCTAGGATGTGACGGGCTCCACCATCACCTTCCCCTGATCCTACACCTGTAATGATGTCTAATCTAACACATGAGAAGGATCTGCAACATATCTCCTAAGAACTAAAACATGAAAAACATCATGTATGCGAGACAATTTGAGTGGCAATGTTAGACGATAGGCCAAAGGTCGATACGCTCCAAGATCTCAAAAGGACCAATGAATCTAGGAGCTAACTTAGAACCTTTTCCATAAGCGATAGGGCCCTTATGTGGCACGACACAAATGAACACCTTCATGTCCACATCAAAACTACGGTCGGTCTTATGCTAATCTGCATACTTCTTTTGTCATCTTGTGCCTCCTATAGTCTTTGTCGATCAATACCACTTGTTTCTCCATGTATTATAACAAAGTTGGTCCAAGAGAAACCCTATCCTCTAGCCTATCCCAGCTAAGAGGTGTCTTGCACTCTCTACCATACAAATCCTAAAAAGGAGCCATGCCTATAGAACTCTAAAAACTATTATTGTAGGTAAACTCCACTAATTACGGGTACTCCTCCCATCTAGACTGCTGATACATCATATACATCCTGAGTATGTCCTCTAAAATATGATTCACCCGCTCAATCTGTCTTGGGGTGATATGTTGTGTTGAAGTTGATCTTCATCCCGAGGGCATGTTGTATGGTAGTCCAAAAAAGGGAAGTATACAAAGGATCGCTGTCACTAATGATCTTCTGCAGAATCCTGTGCAACCTGAAAATCTCATCCAAGTATACCCATGCTATTGCTCTAGTTGTATAAGTGATCTTCACCAGAGAAAAGTGAGCCACTTTTGTCAATTTATCAACCATGACCATGATGGCGTCATGGTGATAACATGACATCGGAATCCTAACAATGAAATCCATGGAAATGGTGTCCCACTTCCATTTCGATATAGCATGAGGAAAAAGAAGGCTAGCTAGATGTCGATGCTTGGCCTTAACTCTTTGTCACTCTAAACATCGTGACACAAATTGGGCCATGTCTCTACGAAGTCCTCTGCAATGATACAATTGTTTCAAGGTGGTGTGCATCTTCTTCACCCCATGATGGACTGAATAGGGTGCATGATATGCCTCTATCAAGATGTCTGCCTCAATCCTTCATCTCTAGGAACATAAATCTAGCCTCTGTTCTGAGAAGACCATCTACCTCTAAGGAAAAACCATCAAAATTCCCTCGAGGGGTCTGCGGGACTCGATCTCTGCTCAAACTTCAATGTAGAAGGCTGTCAAGAGGAAGCTCTTGAAGAATCATGCTCCGCAAGATCTATGCTCCATGTGGTGGCCATAGCCACATGTCTCCATCTACTAAGAGTGTCTTCCACTAAATTCTCCTTCCCCTTCACATGCTCTATCTCCATATCATACACACAAAGAAACTCCATCTAATGCCACTGACAAGTGTTGAGATTGCGCTACGTGAAGAGGTGACGAAGACTCAAGTGATCTGTCCTGAGTGTCAATCTCTGACCAAGAAGAAAGTGTCTCCATCAAACCAAAGCGTGCATAACCGCCACAAGCTCAAGATCACGAGTTAGATAATTAAGCTCATAATCCTTGAGTTTACGAGACTCAAAAGTTATAAATCTTCCCTCCTGCATCAACACACCTCCAAGCCTTGCTAAGGAAGCATCCGTGTAAATGAAAAACTCACCCTATGGATCCGGTACTATAAGAATAGGTTATATAGTGAGATACTCCTTTAGTTTCTTGAAGGTTTGTTCACATTTTTTTGACCAAAAAAATTCTTCCCTTTCCTTTGAAGGGAAGTGATGGGGTGTAAAATATGAGAGAAGTTCTGAACGAATCTCCAGTAGTACCTTGTTAATCCCATGAAGTTGCGTACCTTAGTCACCGTAGTGGGTGCTGGCCAATCCATAATGGCTCTAATATTGGAAGGATCGATTGCGATACCTTCCCCAAAAATTATATGACCCAAGTACTGTACCTCTTTCTGAAAGAAAGAACACTTCTCCAAGTTCTCGTAAAGTTGCTAATCACGAAGACACTGAAGAACTGGTGAAGGTGCCCCTCATGCTCCTCATGCGTACGTGAGTAAATAAAAATGTCATCAAGGAAGATGAGCACGAAGCAATCTAAGAAGGTCCTGAATACCCCATTCATCAAAATCATAAATATTGCGGGGGCATTAGTCAAACCAAAAGGTACCACTGTGAACTCATAGTGGCCATATTTCATATGGAAGGTGATCTTATGAATGTCCACATCCAAAATCCTCGGTGATGGTAGCTGACTTAAGATCAATCTTATAGAAAATTTTCGCTTCATTCATCCGATCAAACAAGTCATCAATGCGAGGAAGGGGATAACAATTCTTGATCGTTACCTTGTTCATTTGGCGGTAATCAATACACAAATGCAAGGATCCATCCTTCTTCTTCACAAAGATCACCGATGCACCCCAAGGGGATACACTAGGATGGATAAGGCCTTTCTCCAAAAGGCCCTCTAGCTGTAACTTGAGCTTACAGAGATCCGGGGTGGTCATCGATAAGGTGCTCGTGAGATAGGCTCTACTCCCGGAACCAGATCTATATGAAAATCTATCTCACGTGGGGGTGGTAACCCCTGGTAGCTCCCCTGGAAAGACATTTGAAAACTCTCTCAAAATGGGATGATCATCTAGCAATGGTCCACTAGACCCATCCCCTAATCATCATCTGATTGTAATAAACATACATCGATAACCCCGTTGCACACACTGCTTGCTTAAGCTACATAGTGGAGATGGTGCAAATAGAAACGGGTCTCCTAACCCCTGAAATCACTGACTCAACTCCCAAATCATTTGTACAAGATATAGTCTTGTGGTAACAATCCATCCTGGCCCTATGTGTAGATAACCAATCCATACCCAAAATGACTCCATACAAGTCCAAAGGAAGGATACAGAGATTTGAGGTACTGGTGAAAGGTCCAAAATCCACTACATACTCCTTAACTAAGGAATCTACAGAGATCCTAGATCCAAAAGCCATCTCAACATCCCAACTATGACCCTACCTAAGCGTCACTAGCATGCATCGCTCTACAAAAGATAGTGCAATGAAATAATTAGAAGAACCATAATTAAACAAGATGGAGATAGGAATACCCGCAATACTACCCGAAGTCTCAATGACTATACTCTAATGCTCATCCCGGTGGTTCTCAACCACTACATAAATCCTGTGGCTACATCCCATGTCACCAACGGTAGGCTCGAGATCTATGTCTTACCCTTATTATTAGGGTTCTATGGGCAGTCTCTCCAAAAATATCCAGTAACACCATAACCAAAACAACCACCTGATCCTCCCTAATGAGTAGCACCTCCAGTAGGTTCTCTAGAAGTCTATGGTGTGGATCCTGATGATCCCGGTTGTGGTACTGTTGAGGTCTCTGTTGGTGAGCTCCCGCTGACTGAGCTCTAGGTCCACCTGTGTCCTGATGGGACCCCTAGGAGGAGGCCCCATACTCCGACCTCTCTATGCATCAACTCTTTATGGAGGTCTAGAAGGTGGGTGGGACATCTGCTGCTCTCTGCCTGCTGGGGTCTAAATGATGGCTATGAAGAAATCTGGCCACCACAAGGAAAGTGCGGACCCCCTTGATTTGTTGTCCTGCATCTGTTGTATGTGGCTTCGAACACGGTCTCTAGCCTACAAGGTCTTTCCCCGAGTCTCCTATGCTATATAGGCCTTCTCGACGGCCTCAACTAATGTCTGTGGACAATGGATCCGTACTGCACCTCCAATGTCTAGATTCAGGCCCCAGATGAACCTATGGATCCACACCTACTCATCCTGCATGTACTCAACATACTAGAGTAGATCTAAAAACCTACTCTCATACTGCTGCTCTTTGAAAGAGTTACCTATTGGAGGTTATAAAACTCATCTATCTACTATTGTATGAACCTCTGTCACAAATATATTCTCTTGAATCTCTCCTCAAATAGCTCCTAGGTCATTGTCTTAGAATCAACATGGAGCTTTTACTCCTCTGTCCTCCACCATACTCTTGCTCCATCCCTTAGTAATTTGGATTGTAACATGACCTTTCATGTTGCTAGAACAAGGACAAATCTTGAAGCAACCACTCAAGCTCACTAGCCAAGCCTCTGCCTGAAATCCACCTATGTCACAAGAATAATGTGAGGGTCCAAGCTTCAAGATCTCCCTAATGTGATCTGCAGTTGTGGTCTAATGGCCTCTAGGCCTCTTTGCATGCTCATCCCTAAGCCTAGGGCTCGAGACCTCTCTCTATGCTCTAAAACTCGGTCACCTTTTCCCCTCTATGGTGACTCTACCCTGGCTAACTCTACATGGGAGTTCTCTCCTCTACGCTCCTCACTGGGTCGAGGAGATACCTGACCCTCAATGGAAATGTCCCTATCATGTCTAGTTGCACATCCTCCTACTGATCCTCCATGTAGAGCAGCATTAACATCCTAAAGAGTCTGCAAAATTTGGGGTAGGATGGCTGTTGTAGCTGATCGGTGGTGGTAAGTGCTGGGTCTATGTGTGAATTCCCATCATCCCATTTATGCCTCCTACATGTAGACAAGGTGAGAGTTATTTCATTTTTATAAGTTTTATTGAATTTCCATGTTTACTAAAATGTGAAAATATCAAAAACCAAACTATTTTCTAGATTTCAAAGTGTGCTAGGTTTAAGTTTCATGTCTCAAGTTTTCTAGTGTGCCCAATGGTCAAAGCTTTTAAACCACTGATCGATACCAAGTTTAATGCCTACTAAAACAACCCACTTGAGACCCAAGAAATAACCTAGGATTAGTTAGGAAAATTATGGAATAATTTTTTTGTTTAAAGGAGTCTACTACGGATTACAAGGAAACAACTACCACTAATAGATTTTGGAACAATTAAAATTCACTAGAACATACTTTTCCTTTATTAACAATTATTAGAGGTCACAAGGTCAAAAATTTAGGGTTAGAAGTTTCAATTAGGTTCAGAGGGTAAATTATCACCATACCCACTCTCTAACAGAATTAGAGTTTCAACTTGATTTTTCTCACACTTAATACATTCAAAATTTTCCTAAATTATTTCCATTGGATAGTAAATTTCCTCACCTTTCCAATGATATAAAGAAGTCCTCCTAACTCCTTATAAAACTCAAGTTATGGGTCGGTGGGCCTTGGGGTGAAAATTTTCCCCAAGAGTGGGCTTATGGGCCCAGGGATGAAAATTTTCCCAAAAAGGTGGGTTGGCAGGCTGCGGGGAGATCTTTTAAAATTTTCCCACGCGGAGGTAAAATCCACTTTTTCCCCATGCTTCCGAGGTCTTCCAGGAGACACGTGGTGCCCTCCAAGCCAAAGTGGGGAAAAATAAGTGAAGGACGGGGCGGCAGAGAAGTTTGGGAAAATTTGCCAAAGGAGGGTGAAAGGGATAAGTTGCACGTGCGGGCCCACGTGTCCATGGAAAGGATTTTCCAAGGTAATGGTGGGAGTGCAGGGCTGCAAAGGTAGTTACAAAAAATTACCAAAAAAAAAACAAATTTTCAAAAAGGATAAAGTTTTAAGAGTTCCGCCCCTCCGTCGTGCCACGTGGCAATACCCGATTGCATGAGGGATTACAGGCCGGTGGAGGAAATTAAGAAAAAATTCCAAATTTTTTAAAATACTGCCAAGGAAGAAAATGGTACCGTGCCTCTACCATTGCCTCGTGAGGTCACGTGGTAGCTTGTGATTGGTTGTGGGTCAGCGGGGCAGAGTAGAAAATTTTTCCAAAATTTTTTCTAAGCCCCAAGGGAAAATTTCGGGCTGCGGGCCCGCCAAGGAAATTTTTCCCAATA
Source organism: Taxus wallichiana var. yunnanensis (assembly GCA_018340775.1). Taxonomy (NCBI): domain Eukaryota; kingdom Viridiplantae; phylum Streptophyta; class Pinopsida; order Cupressales; family Taxaceae; genus Taxus; species Taxus wallichiana. The sequence continues at coordinate 78,564,197 of CM031239.1, forward strand.
TTTAATGCCAAGTGAAGAAAACTTCAGAAGGCCATAAATTTTGATAGAAAGCTCAATTTTGGGAAAATGAGGACTTTCTGGAAATCTCTCGATGCCCTCTTTGTACAAAAATCATTAATTTTATATTTTGATAAAGTTTAAGGGGTCAATTTTAAGAAAATGTTCTACAAGATTTTTAAAAGCAAACTAGTAAAGTTTAACTTATAAATTTTGTTCAATTTTATCTTCTCCTTCACTCAACATGCCAAAAAAACATGGAGAATTATTCTAAGAAGGATTTAGGATGCATTTGGAGGGTAATTTTACTTAATTCATTTCCAATTTGAATTATTACAACTTCTGACAGCAAAGAGACTGTGAAAGGTTTGGGCCCGATTTTGCAATGTTTTAAATTATTTCCTTAAGTTTTTTTGTCAAATTGAGTTCATTGATATCATAGCATGCTAAATTTTAATGTTTCAATGTTGATTATTGTTTGCAAGTTTGAACTGTGCATTTTAGAGAAGTATTTTCCAATTTTAAAATTTAAAACAAAGATCAATTTTCTAAAGGATCTAGATATCATGTTTTTCATATTCTAAATATGAAAATTCATTTCTCTTCTATTCTAATACATTTAGTGGATTCAACTTAAACTATTCTAGACCCAAAATGCAATTCTGATTTCCAATTTCACACATTTCCAAAAGAGACAAAATGTTGTATTTTTCTCACACACATTTCTTCCTTTCAAACAGAGATTCCAAAACATTGATATAATCAGTTTCAATTTAACAATGCAATTTGGGAAAAAAATTCATTCATTCATTGATTTCCAAAGGCAATTTTACAACTTCTTTCTTTTATTCCTTCCAAAATCATTTATTAATTACATAGCAAAATATTACATTTTCTTTCACATTCTTTCAAAGAAAAAAGAGTCTGTCTCTTTTCATTTCACTTTACAAATTTCATAATCCATACAACATATTTCCATTTCCAAAACATTTTCAATTTCATCCACTTCAAAGTGGGAAAGGTTACAAAATAATTTATTTCACAAGGGACTATCAAACTGTCTTTCTCCTCTACTCCAGAGAACAACATGCAAAGTTCCCTTTTCTTCCAATTTTATCACAACAAAAGTGGGGAAAGGCAACACTCTCCACCCAACCAAGACATCTAATGAAGAGGAGAATCCATCCTTCTTCATTGGCCCCCAAGCCCCAACCACAATGCAATAAGAAATGTATTTTAACACATGGCAACAACGGGCTTCCACATCACAAAGCATCCTTTCAACATGCACATTTCAAACTTAAAAGAACATTCCATATCAAAACAGCAACAAAATCATCTATACATATGAATGACAACAACATCAAGGAAATAAACAATATCACTTACAATCTATATCAACAACTATATCATCATTATATAATGTCCATTTTCTAGGTCTACTCACAATATCCTAAATCACATGTCCGAACAACATTCAAAATATATCCATGTCAAATAGTATATCATCATTCACATATGAAGTGGTCTAATAATCATCATGCATCATAACCAAATCAAGATCAATAATAATCCATGGTCTAACATCTAACATCATACTAAATCAAAACCATAATAATGTCCATAATGTAATCATGAGTATCAAAAGGTGTGAAAGGAAAGTGGGCACTATAACTCTCCACAAGGGGAAGAAAAGTGAGAAAACGAGGGAGAGAGGGAAAATAGGTGTGCCATAGAAAAGAACCATGTAGACTGGACCTTTCTTCACATTGATAGCAAAGAAAAATGGAGCTATAAGTAGGAGATTTACACAACATGTTGAAATATAATAGAGAGGTGATAAATGTAAATAAAATTAGCCGGGAAGAAAAATATGTCACATAACAGATTTTATATTGCTCAAAGTATGCATAATTCCATTTCAATCATGGAAAAAGTTGAGAATACATTGTAGAGACCAAGTTGGAAGTCTAAAACTTGTGGGATGTTGCCCACCATTTGAGTGTAGTAGTGTCGTTACAACAAGGAGCCATCATTTTTACATAATTTATAGTTACATATATAGAAGAAGGAAGAAGAAAGATAAAATGCGGGAAGAGATAAGGAATAAGCTCATATTTGATCTTCTCATGGTTGAAATATATCTATCCTTCCTTGTAATAAGGCTTACCAAGTGTGTTCCCATAGTCTGTTCTTTTTGTAGAAGAACGAAAATTTCCATATTTCATTAAATTAAGTGGTTGAGCCATTTGTTATTGTTGATGCATAATCACAACACCCCTGAATGTCTGCAACTCGATGGGTTGAAAATATTAGTGTGATTGCATAACATTTATTTTTTCCCAAAGTGTGGGACCTTGTGATTGGAAAAACTCTTTGGATGAAGTTCGGTTCATATTCCTCTATTTAGGTGCATGCATTCATATTGCAGAGGACCTACTCTAACTTTCCAAGGAGACAAGGTTAAGAAGATGCATAAAAATAAATCCTAAAACTAACAAGGTGATGCACCAAAGGAATGTTGAACACCTGCTTTGCCATTAAACACAAACCATGAAACATGTAATACAACCACTAACACAGATAACCAAAATTTAATGAGAGATACGATGGAGCCAATGAATATAGAGAGGGTTGAAAATCATCCATAGACATGCATTATTTTCTCCAAAATTTGATACAGTACACTATAATGGCCAAGAGGCATAAAATTGCATTATAGTTTGAATGGGGAGGTTTGAACTCCAAAAATTCACCTAAAAAAGAGAAGAAGGGAGGGACAAATCCAAAAATGTCCAACCTTTAGAAAAATGCCACTCCTTACAATTTATAGAATAATTGAGAGAAGGAGATAGAAGAATTCAAAATCCTCCTCCAACCACCTCCAAAATGCATTGAATTATTCTGCAACAGTGATGGGACCCATGACATAGCCCATACCTATATGTATTATTCCTTGTTGGGCAAGGAAGGAAGCCCATTCCTTCATTATGGCGGTAGGTGAGACACCTTGGAAACCCTAAAAATGGAAAACTGTATTTTTCATTTTTAAGAACTTAGTCTAAAAATTCCTCCCTTGTTTGAATTCGAGCTCCTAGTCAAAATTTATGGCCATCTGAAGGTCAAAGTGCATTTTGTGAAAATGGCGGGCTGGGAGTTCTAAAAGTCCGAAATGCATGCAACCTCCGAAAACCCCGATATTTGGAATTCAGAAATTTTCATTTCGGAGAAAAAACACTGTTCATCCACCAAAATGCTCTAAGAGTTCCAAAAGTCTGAAACCCGAAAACCCAAAATTCCAAAATTTGGACTTTTAGAATTCATAATTTTAGACATTTCGTGTGATTATTTCCATTTTTTGCTTGAGAATTTATGAAACCCGAAAGTCCGAAATTTCAGACTTTTAATCTTCGGAATTTCAGACTTTTTGGCTCCATTTTCCAAATTTACGCCTGAGATTTTCTGAAACCTAAAAACTCGAAAGTCTAAAATTTTGGACATTCGGACTTCAGAATTTCAGACTTTTTTGAATCTTTTCCCTTTTTTTCCCGAATGGGAAGGTATGAAAACCTCGAACTTTTCTCCATTTTCCCCTGTTTAGCTCTAATCTTTTCATCCTTTCCTTGCCACCATTGCTTTTCCATTTTCGAGCTTGACTGTACTTGATCTTTGAAATTGGATTCAAGCTCATATGACTTAAAACTGCCCAAATTTTCCCTCGTGCGTGCAAGGTGCGTTGATCCATTTTTCCTGAGGGGGAAAAAATTGGACAACAATTTGGTGACTCGCAGGATCACCTGCCTACTAGGTGAAAGATCAGTTGCCTTGAAGTCTCCATTGGGCACGGAGTTGTGAGTGATAGTTTGATACTTATCTTGTTCTTGAACTTGAATCCTACTTCCTACACTTTGGTGATCCACGATTACAAGCACATTGAACTACATAGTGGTACAATCCTGGAGCAACAACATTTGTGCCAAAGCACTTAGGGAAAAGAAACCTAGACTACAACAAGAAAATGTGCATATGCACTTAGAGGAATTGAAATCCTAAGCTAATATTTACAAGGGTGAAACCTTTCCTTTTAGTAGAAATGTTTAAGATAGATCCCGTTAACTAGAATCGAAAGCTCCTCTCCCTCCAAGGTAGACAATTTGAAAGCATTGCTACTTTTACATCTCGTGACCATGTAGGGCCCACTCCAAATGACGTCAAACTTGGAATTCCTTCCCAGTTGTGCCCGATCTGCATCCCGCTTTAGAACTAAGTCCCCTTCCTAAAAGGTCCTTGCTCTTGCTTTCTTATCAAACCACCTTTTGACTCTGCTTGACCATCTGCCCCTGCCTCCATTTTGTCGTGAGACAAGTGGAGATGCGGTGCTTGTTTGAGCTTCTCTTTTTGGATTCACCTTTGGAGGAGTGTCATTAGCACACATGGTTCCCTCTGCTAACTCTTTCATACTTAGTTGATTCTAGATTCTTTCCTGAATGGTTTTGAGCCTAAAGACCTTAGATCCTTGCCATATTTCCTTTCTTGCTCTGGACTCTCTTGCATGCACTTTGCCCTTCTTCTCTCGACCCTGCAATTCCATTGTTTATTCCTCCCTCGACCCTTTAAATATATTTAAGACATGGAAACACCCAGAAGAACCGTTTCTTCTATTTCTTCTTGTGCAGGGTCAAATTTGACTTTCTTGGGCCTCTATTTTCACTTTTCCTAGTTCTAGAACTCAAGCTCGTTGGTCTAAATCGTTTCTCTTCATGTTTTTTTATGTGTAAGGCTTGTTCGACCAAATTTTCTCGGGGAAATATGGGATAACGATAGAATCGTTCATAATTACCTTGAACCATTTTTACTCCTTTTTCATTGCAATTCACACCAAAATCTTATTCTCATGATGCCAAATTGGATTGCTTAAGGAAGGATTTTGAATGAAAATGATTCTTTTTATTTGGAGGAGGAATCAAAATATATCATCATTTGAATATTTACATGTCAAGAAGTACAAGAATTTGACACGTAGAAGCCTTTGATTAGCTTGAGGATCGGCCACTACCAACGTGTGTATTGTTTTGTTCTTTGTCATGTGTTATTCTTTGATTGGCTCGGGGATCAGGCTCTTTGCTTTACTCGCTCACCATCTATCCTTATTTATTTTCCTTGGCTTTAAAAAGATTTTTCGTATTAGAAAATACGGACCAATAGAAAGCTTCCAAACCTCTTATGTGACAGTTATCCTTTTCTCCCTTCCTTCTATTTTGAAAATTTATCCAATGAGATCTTACCACATTCCTTCAGGAGTTATATTGTACTTTACCATTTTCATTTCTCTATAAATGCAAGCTAATAAGAAACAACCACATTTCTTTGTAATTTTCTCTTTGTCGACCATTAGGAAGTGCGAGCCAATGATAAGGATCTATGAACTTCGCATATCAGTTATTTTTATTTATGCCTCTAACATCTATAAAACCTCAACCAATGGGGAAGCTTTATATGCGTATCTTGTGTCGGACTCTTGATATAGCTCGACTAAAATTTGTGAAATGTGAGCCAATGGAATAGCTCTAAGTGGCTTTGTTGTCGACTTTTCATAATGTGAAATATCATCTATTAAAATAGCTCCATGTAGCTCTTCACATCACAACTTGCTACCTTGAGGGACTTAGAAACTTTTTTCTTCAAACAATGTTGCCAATTGCCCTTTGACCCCGTCTAACTTTGTAGAACTGACGAAATAGGAATTGTGATTAACTATGGGGACTTGGAAACTAGATGAGCCAATCACCTAAAGAATTTCCATAATGGTGACACGTTTCCTTTTCTAATTCCTTTTATCTATGTCACATGTCCTCTTGCTTTATTTTGTACCATGGATTTAACCATTTCCATATAACACTAGCCCTTTTATCCTTTGTTCCACATATTTCCAATTTCATTTCTTGTGGATTTTTAATTGGAACCCGCCAATGTTTTAAGACTTAGTATCTCATGGGTTTTGAATGCCAATGGATGAAGTATTGGGAATGATAATTTGAAAATCTTTTAACCATCGAAAACTTGTAAAAATGGATAAGTCCATTGTTAAACCTTGTTAGAGCCAAAATAACCTGGGGGTAATTTTGGATAACAATTTGGCAACCTCTCGGGGTAATCTTCTTGTTAGATTAGTGAGTAGCCTTTTTCCAATCCATTGGGCATAGAGTCTAGCCCAATTTTTTTATAAAATAATGAAAACATTAAAATTCTTCCCCTCGAGATGCACAAAGCATGAAATGAACTTAGAAAGATCTAGAGGGTTGTATTGAATCCGTGGAGCTCCAAATGAAGCTTTGAAACTACACCAAACTATCTAATTTTCCATTAAAATTTGCTCAAGCTCGAGGTGAATCCAGAATTGACCATTTTATTATAAAAATTCTCTAAATTTTATTTTATGAGAGTGGAAAATTATGAAATCTCGAAACTTCACTCTATTTTCTCTGGATTTGATCTATTGAGACAAATAAAGCATTTGAAGTTGCCTCAAATCTGATTTTTACAAAGTTTTAAAGAAAAATGAATTGAATAATGAAAAATAACGAAGTTATTGCAAAGTTTTGGATTACATGTTAATTTGGAAATGAATTGCATGTAATTGGCATTGTCTTAAGCAACTGGATTTTACCAAGGTAGACGAACCATGGGCGGTTGACTGCAATTGATCACTCGGGGTCTAAAAATGCACTTTGTGAATAACCAAAAATAGAATTATGATGTAGTAATAGGATATTTAATATAAACTATGAACAACTATAAATAAAGTAAATAAATGTAGTAAATAAGTATATAATCAAGATAAAAAACTAAGAAAAAGGATATGCTAACCCTAATATGCAAGAAGGTACATGAAAGAACTTAGCTAATTCGACGAAGTGTCGGGATTGTGTCATATTTGTGATTGGAAAATCACGGAGTAGAAATGACTATAGATAAGTCCCAAAAAAAGATGAATCTAAAGGATCTATCTAGAGTGGAGATCCTAGAAGATGACTAGGGCACCTTTGGGTGCTCTAGTTTATAATCTGGGTGCCCTGGTCTGTGCAAAATCTCTAAAACTAGTTTTCACTGGTTTTGAAGATGGCCTGAAACCCTCGCTCTGTGTCACATCAACTTTGTTTTCCTATAGTAGATGTCGTCAATAATCCAAGATGAAAGAAATACCTACAAAACCCCAAAATAAGCATCAAACCCTAAAAAATCATAATGTAAATTAAGGGGTCGATTGATCTCACCTTCCACAATGGTGGACTTACTAACCGAGCATTGCACATCATCTCAAACCCGGTGTAGTTCTATGTGTAAGTTTGTGTGAACATACCATAGGTTTCTCTTGTGTCGGTCGCACTTTGTGAAGTAGCGATAAATAAGCGTGTAGAAAATGTAGTATAATGTGTGCATGAAATAGAACAAAATACCTCCCCATATGAAGTGATATGTAGATGTCCTAGCCTTGTTCCTTGATGATGGATCTATGTGAATGAAAGTGATCTCAATGCAATAGATGGATATAACTCTAGACGAAGTGATATTATTAAGTGATGTTAGGTTCCTCATTATGGTCTCATAAATTTATATTTATAGGGTTCTCTTGGTCGAATTTTGTAATCATCCCTAAAAAATTTGACCATAAGAATGATAAAGACCTCAAATAGCTAGAAAGTTCCAAAAAGTGGTAGGAAAGTGAAAAAAGGATAAAGGCACCCCTGGTGGTACCAGGGCACCCATGGGCACCCCTATACTAATCTGGGCACCCCAATCGAGGATAAAATGATGCAGGATGATAGAAGCTCACTAGGCATATGGGTGCAAGAGGTTAGTAATAACGAAATAAAATAAAACAATATGGCCAAAATATGGGGATTAATTAGTACTTTCTTCACTCAAGAACCTTCTAAATAGTAGTATGAGACCGGGATAAATAATGTCTAAAGTGCATGATTTTGTGACTATCTTTTTCCTCCACATTATGATTGTGAGCGGAAAGCTTGGTAACATAAATTAGATACATATGTGTAACTGATGCCGATGTAGAGTGATGAAGAAGGCATGCCAAAGGACTCGACAAAACATGGAATGATAAAAATATAGAGGAACATGGAAACTAAAGATGACAAATGTGAAAAGAAAAAAGTGATGAGAGTGAACCTAGGGTGGAATGCATGTGTACATACTACAATGCGTGATGTACCAGACGATTAGTAAAAAAAAATTGTCATGAAGTGTTGATGTTAACAATGTTATTATTGGTATTTCCCCATTTGGCTTGTTTCGATACAGATGGACTTGCAAGGATAAAATTATCAAGTATTCAAATATGTATGTATGTGTAAAAACACAATGTAAATGTGAAATACGTAAATGTAAATGGAACATGTGCACCTAATCCATGTCGAGCAAGAGAGTGTAGAAGGATATCTAGTATTGTGATTTTTTTGTGCGATCTCACGCAGCTCTAGCCGAAGAAGTGTAGGGAGGAAATTCTCTATGTCCTCTAAGATCTAACTAATTCCCTGAATGTGTGTGAAGAGATATTTGTATCATCCTATTTTTTGGGTAATCCGATGCCACTGGCTGAAATAGTGTAGAGAGAGACACCCTTTGTAACCTCCAATCTGTAACTTCTTCTTAGAATGTTAAAGACATTGTGTCTTGTAAAATTTGTTGTGTATGGGGTATGTAGACTTGTTTGAACCCACTCAATGTGTATAACTAAACCGAACCGGTGTAAAATCTGTGTTAGTATGTAGAAATAACCCAAATGATGCCCCCTTCTTTGGGGACACATGTGATGTCTTTGATAGGAAAATGCTACCTTAAAGAGGATTAACCACATGTACTTTTCAAATTTTCCCTATAGGGGGGAAGGGAATGCGCTTAGTAAAAACCAAAGTGCACACAAACAAGGATGGTTATCCAAGAAAAGTGTTAGAACAAAAACACATACATGTAAGAAGACAATGTGTAATCTACGTAGATAATGTAAAACCTACCAAGCACAATAGTGTAAACATGCAAGAAGACAAGTAAGCCACACAAAGTGAGTCACAAACATGGGACATCACTCATGATGTCAAAATACATGCAAGGCCATCATGACTATAAACAATAAACAAGTTTGCACACCAAACATAGAGCAAGGCCAACATACAAGAAACAAACAATGACAAACAAGCAACAAAAGTAGTCATGGAAACATATAATCCTGTAAAACAAGTGTTGCACATGAAACACCCGTTAGCATGTTAGAGAAATAACAAATATGTCAAAGCATGAATAACCAAGTAATGTACAACACCAAATACAAAATGAAACAATAACATATATGAGAGACAAATTTGGATGCCCCCAGGAACTAGTGTAGGAAGGGTATAAGGCAAGCATCCATGTTGCGTGTGAATGATCTGTATATGCGATCACAACTAGACAAAGGAATGAATGCACATGTGTGGATGGTATAGAAAATGACATCTAATAAATCAATCTAACATGTGTAGTAAAGTGATCATGTAAAATAATAGTAAACAAGATTAAATGCCCCAAAGATAATGCAATATATTATGGATGAATGTAATGGAATGCAAGATGGAATGATAGAAGTTGTATGCCCCCTGAGTGAATGAAATTGTATGCAATGAGGTTCATTTTTTCCCTCCTCATTAGTCAATAATGATTAGAAAACAAGAGTGTGTCATCGGGAAATGGTCAAAGTGTATGTTGTTTCTAGTGTGATGTGGTGAATGTGTATGTGTATTGATGAGATGAGACCTAGCGAAGATGTGCTTATGAACCCTATATCCAAAGTGTATATCACTACCAGATGAATGTATAAGTGATGATTTAACCAAATAATATATCACTATGAGATGAATGGATAAGTGATGATTTAGCCTTAAGCGTATATCACTACAAGATGAAATGAGAATGTGGCGATGTAACCTAAGTTGTATACCATGAAAAAATGATAAAATGGGTGACAATTTATCCTAAAGTGTATGTCACTACAATATGAAAGGAGGGAGTGGTGATGTAACCTAAGGTGTATACCACTACAAAATGATAGAATAGGTGATGATTTAGCCTAAAGTGTATGTCACTAGCCTAGGATTCTTATATGCATGATGAGTGTAAGGTCCATTGGATTGGTAAACCCTGGCGCAATGTCAGTATGGACTGAGGAACTAAAGTGCATCATAGGCTGGTGAGTGTAGTGCTTAGAAAATGTACTAGTATATATAAGTGATAATAGACAACCATGTATTGAAGAGAATATGCAAAAATGTGGTGTATAAAATGTAATGGTAGGTATGTAGGATGTATAAAATGTAGTGTATAATGCATAGTGTAATACATGTAGATAGATGAGTAATGTAGGGATGAATGTAATGCTAGATGCATGTATGATGAATACTAACATAATGTGTAGATAATGAATAATGTGGGGATGTGTAGTGTATGATGTATGGTATATGCCCATATATAGAATGTGAGGCAATATGAGTGAATATTCTAATAATGTATGATACATAAAAAACGTAAAGTGAGGACTAATATATTGTATGATGTATGAATGTGGAAAATGGAACAATGTTGTAGATGAACGTAGAGAATTTATGATATATAGTGTACGTTACGCGATGTGTGACTAGATGCAGTATGTAATGCCTAGAGTTCAGTGTGTGTGGTTCGGTGTGGTAGTAATCCCTCAACATTCAAGTGTTAACCAAAGCACAAGAGTGTGTCATCGAGTAACGACAATGCAAGATTGCATGATGAAAAATGCTTATATGATTATGAAAATATCATAGATGCTATTATGAAATGGAGGTGGGGGGTTTAGGTGTTATTCCCTATAATGAATGCATGGTGAAATAGGTTATCATGTAATGTCATCTAGAATATCATTGCTCTCAATTCAGAGTCGAATGGGTAAGAATTAGTGCTTTGATAAGCTATAGTGTCGTGGGTCATGTAATGAGCCATTAAGGCGTAAGTTGTACATGCTCATAGCATACTCCTCATCAGTGAATGGAGGAAGTGGACAACCGAGTGCATACCAATGAGTGATATTTTGAGTGTGTCCTAGGAAAGAGCTATTGTAATGAAAACACGTCCAAAGGGCATAGGAAATGAAATGTCTATATGATTCGGATCTAGTGTACCTCTAATATAATCAAGCCATGATTGTCCCAATGTAAGTGATGACGAGCGAGGAATACGTGAGAGATAGACTATAAGATGAAAGATACGTAAACCATAAGCAACAATGATACAAAAAAATCCATAATAAAGATGGGGAACATGTGATGTAGGATAGAGGTCTTCAATATCAGACCCTAAGTGATCCAAGCCCTCATGTGGACATAGTTTCATTGCATGTAGGATCAAATGGAATATGTTTCGAGTATGACTCATTCATGAAGAGTGTGTAAGTGAAAGGTGGGTGTGCTAAATTAGGTTATGTATGTGGAGGTGGATGTGATATAATGATGTCCATAGATTATGGGATGTTGATAAGGAATCATATTATTAGTAGTACCAGGTGGCATAGTAAGAGAGTGCATATATCACACAAATAGTATCATCAAGTGGTGGTAAGTGTAGTGGATCTTCCCTAGGTTAGGGCTCATTTGTAATGTCTATTCCCGGGATAGGAAGATTAGTAATAGGAGCCCGATCGCAATATTGAAAGGTATCGAGTCACAAAAATGGTATACTCCATGCTCTCATGTAATAATTTAACATAATTATTGATAGTAGAGGTGACGGATTTCATGGCATGAAGCCATGGCCTACTAAGTAGACAGTTAAAGAAAACTAGGAATCAACAACGAAAAAGATAATGTCAATAGTCTTAGGACCAATAGTGATGGGTAATGTGATGTGACTAAAACAAGGATAGATGGAACCATCATAAGCACATAGTGAAACACTAGAGGGACTAATGTCACAAGTAGTAAGACCTAAAACTTTGAGAAATGACATAGGACACAAATTAAGTTTGGATCCATTATCAATCAAAGTACGCTTAATAACGACATTATAAATGTGAGAGATAATATGCAAAGGTGGATCATTATCAAAAGTGTGAACATCAGAGGGAAGGTTGGACTTAAATACTAAGTGTGGAGAGAATGCATCAGCAAAGGCCTGATAAACTGATTCGGGATGCATATCAGCATGAATACAAGTAGTAGAAAGAAAATGTTGGACTCTATGGAGTAAATCAGGATTTGTAAGAAAATAATCATTGATTGAGATATGCATGATGACTTAACCCTAGGATGACAAGTAATGGATGAATAATATCAAAGCATGAATGATTGAGTCGAGTTCATCAAAATAATTAACCAAAAATAGACTTATGATGTAGTAAGAGGATAGTTAATCTAAACTATAAATAACTGTAAATAAATGTATTAAGGAAGCATACAAGCAAGCTAAATAACTATGAAAAAGGAAATGATAACCCTAATATTCAAGAAGGTGGAGGAAAGAACTCAGCTAATTCGGTGAATTTTCAGGAATGTGTCGTAGGTGTGACTGGAAAATCGGGAGTAAAAGACTGTACATAAGTCTCGAAAAGGATGGATCTAGAGGATCTAGCTAGACTAGAGCACTTAGAAGGGGACTCAGGGCACTGCATGGGCACTCTAGTGTACAATCCACGGCACCCTGGTCTATACAAAAGCTCGAAACTAGTTTCACTAATTTAACAGATGGCTCAAAACCCTTATTGTGTATCGCATCAACTTCAATGTCCTACACTAGATGTCACCAATACTCCAAGATGAAGTAAATACCCAAAAACAAGCATCAAACCCTAAAAAAGAGTAATGCAAATGAAGGTGTCGGATTGATATCATCTTCTACAATGGTTGACTTATTAACTAATCACATGGTTCATTTTAAGAAGCCTCTAGTAAATTGGAGGTGGAAAATCCCGGTGAATATACTTCGAACCACTTTCATCGAAAAGGAAAATTTTCTAAGATTTTAGAGTCAAATTTTTTCTTATGATTTTCCTAAGGGTGAGCACTCAGCATTTTTTGGTGTCAACAAACCCTATTGTCACACAACAACAAACCTTGTTAGCGTATGACAATAAGGCTTGTTGCCATGTGACACCAAACCTTGTTGTCGCACGACACCAAAAAAATGCTTCATTTTTTACCATCTGCAACCCCCTTATCGCTCGTCAACAACACTCATTTGTCACCCACCTGTAACCCTCCCTTCTTGTGTGTCAATAACCCTCTTTTTTTTGCATTAACAACCCTCTTGTTGTGTGTCAACAACCCTCTTATCAAGTATCAACAACCATCTTATTGTGCATCAACACCTTCTCTTGTCATGTCTCAAAGAACACTATATTGTCGCCTACTTGGAAATGAAAATCTTCCTTGTCACGTGTCGGTGGCACTTTCTGTTACAAGTCCGGAACAACGATCCGAGACTATGATCCCAGCTTTGTCTTCTTGTAATTTACAAGTAATTCAGATGGTACCTTAGTAAGTTACTAGTATACTACTAGGTGAATTACCTAGGTTTATATAGGAGTAGTTTTCAACAGTAGGCGAAGCCGACCCCTAAAAAAATTATATTGGAAATTTTAGGTGAACAGTACACTGACCTACTCCAAAAATTAACCTTTTCAAATTTTCCAAAAATGCAATATTCGCCACTAAAAAAATCCCCGACTGGTCATTACACTAAATCTCAAACCCAATGTAGTTCTATGTGCAATTTTGTGTGAACATGCCCTAGGTTTCTCTTATGTTAGTCACACTTTGTGAAGTATCGAGCAATAACTATGTGTATAAAATGTAGTAGAATGTTTACATGTAATAGAAAAAATCCCTCCCCCTATGAAGTGTGATGCAAATGACCTATCCTTGTGCCTTCATGATGGAGCTATGTGGATGCAAGTGATCTCCAATGCAATAGATGGATACAACTCTAGATGGAGTGATAATAGTAAGTGATTCTAGGTCTCTCATCATGGTCTCATAACTTTATATTTATAGAGTTCTCTTAGTCTAAATTGGTAATCAACCCCGAAAAGGTTGACCACAAGAAAGATAAAGACCTCAAATGGCTAGAAAGAGCCCAAAAAGTGGTGAGAAAGTGAAAAAAGGACCGTTGTGCTCTTGGTGGGACCACGGAACCCACGGGAACCCCATTACTAATCTGGGTGCCCCAGTTGAGGCTAAAATGACGTGGAATTATAGAAGGTGGCTGGGCATAAGGGTGTAATATTTTGGTAATGAAAAAATAAAATAAAACAAGAAGGCCAAAAGATGGTGGTTAATTAGTACTTTCTTCACTCAACAAAATTCTAAATAGTAGTATGAGACTAGGATAAATATTTCTAAAGTGCATGATTTTGTGACTACACTTTGAAAGCTTCCCCAACATTTGATTTTTCCAAGAATGTTTCTCTCACTGAAATGGACTGTGAAAATAGTAACAAATCACACAAAAACTATATACAAACATAAAAATAATATATCTTCCAATTAAAAACATGTAGAGTGTGCAAACACACTTCTTCCGCTGAAAACAAAACTACCTACTATACTCTAACCAAAATAAAGAGAAGATAAACAAATATTGATACATGAAGGGAGAAATAGCTTCCCTTTCTTACAATTTTAGACCATGTATTTGACTTTGTAATGGAAATGGATTTTAACAAGAGTGAAAAACTAACTTGAATTTGGTTTTCCACTCTACTCAAAGTATCAACAACAAACAACAAAAATATCTCCTTTAGTCGCTCTGTATTTTGTTTTTAGAGGCATTGTTGTTGACCTTTGGTGCATGGAGGCTCATCCCCATGCTCTAAAATGAGAATTATAGGTGGAAACTCCGCTTTTGTATCTAAACTATCAAGATACCTTATTAGACAAGGAATGATCCTTTTGGTTTTCCCATATTTTTTGAAATTAGCTCCAAGAATGGAGCTAATAGAGACTCTTTCCTTTTCATGGTGGATCTACAAAAATTTTGGAATTGATCTTTCTTCTTCTACAAAAAATTATTTTTCCACCCTTGTATTTTCATGCCCTGTTTCTTTAAATAAAAAGATAAATATCTTAAACACATCTTCCTTGAAATATTGAGTACCTTCCATTAAACGTGTAACAAGCTCTAAACTTGCATAGTAGTGAGGATCATTTAATTCCATTAAGCACCTTTCTCACTTTTTAAACACTCTTCTTTGAGGCCTTAGATGTCGATAGTGTTCAAAAATACTTTCCCCTCCTCTCTAATTCCAATATAATTTTCCTTCACATCTTCCTAATTCTTCTTGACATTCAACACCTATTTTTGCACATTTTGGATCCTTTCATCCTCTCAATCTAAATCATACCAATCTTCAACAAATATGGAATTATATTCTTTGGTATAATTGGTCTAAGAAGAGGCATAAACAAGTGGTTGATGGTTTTTTTCATGCTTGGGTAGAGATTTTTAAATCTTAAGAGACCCGATTTGATCAATTGGAGAAGCCAAATCATCCTCCAAAACATACTCCCTACTTTTTGATCTTCTATCTCCAACACAAGTGCTTGATTTTTATGAAAACTTGTTGTTTGGAGTGTTTCATGGGCTTCTCCTTCTCTCCAAAAGCATAACAGACCTCCCTTTCTACCAACCTTGTAGGATAACTTGGTTTAGTGAGTGTTGAGTAGAAAGTAGGGACATCATGTGAAATACCAAAACTTATGAAAATATTAGTGCATGGGTTAGGAAAGTTGGGTAATCTCTTGGGTGGAGATGGGAGAAAAATTCATAAGTTTTGGGGAATGATTTGGGTATGATAAACTTGTTGAATTTCAGATGAATGAAGGAAAAGGAAGAAAAAATCTTCTTGTTTTTAGAAGGTAACAATGGATTTTTCTTTCTTTTCACAAGGGAAGGAAGAATTTGAGGAGGTGAGGAAAGAATTACAGCAAGAAGAGATGGGTTTCCTCTTTCCATTACGAAAGAGCATCTTATCATCTTGTAATGCAATGTAAAAATATTGAGAAAGAATGGTTCCTTTTATTGATTGAATTAATACAACTAAATCTACATCAAAAAACCTCAAATAGTACAAGAATTCCATACCTTGTGGGGGTCTGAATTCTTGACGAATTTTATGCCAGGTCCTTGTATATTTGATGTTGAAATCAAAAATAAATTCCATTGGAGCCCGTTGTATTTTGCTGAGATGTTCCATGAGGAAAATGACATTTGCATCCTCCTTGAACCGGTTGTGTAGTTGTTCTCCCAGTTGATTCCATGTGGAAATGGATTGTGGAGCCAAAATATTATACCAATATCCCGATTTTCCTTTAAAATATGAAACAAAAAGTCTCGAGGAAAATATTTTATTTTTGATATTGTGAATGGGAAAATGGTTTTTTATATCTTGAATGTGATTAAAAGGAGATTGATCCACATTTCCATAGAAAATAGGCAATTTTTTCAAGGCTATCTTGGGGATATCATCTCGCTGCTACAAATGGAGGGGGATAAAATTGAAATATGGGAATGGAAGATCTTTTTGGAGAGCCATGAGAATATAGGGACATGGAAATGAATGAGAGGATTCAGAAATGGTCCGAAACTTGAGAAAATTGGTTAGTTGAATCGGTAGAGTCACCATATGTGATTAAAAATTTCCTTAAAATGTTGAAGTCTCCACCAAGAACACATAAAACTTAGTGAAATGAAAGTTGCACACAAGGGGGTGTAATGGAACACCCTCAAAAAAATTGGTATGCACACGTATGAAATATAAAGCTTTCAATATTGGTCTCGTTGGGCATCCTAGAAGCTGTTATCTCCAAAAAATAGCACCCTTTGATTTGATCGTGAATTGGTGAATGAACAAATAGTATTTTTGGGTAACATGGGGTTGTCTCTAGGTGTGGTACCTTGTTATTGAGACAAAACTCTGGAGAAGGCCATCTTCCTCTACCTAATATAATGTTAAAACTACTCCTAGAAGGAAAATACATCTAACTAATCCTAAACTCACCATGTCAAGGGACCAGGGAGAGAGAAGGGTTAGAAAGATTCATGGAAGGGAAATCTTGATGTAAAAGGTGGTGATAGCACTAGAAAAAGGGGTGAGAGCCCTCCACAAGGGGAAGAAAAGTGAGAAAACATGGGAGAGAGGGTGGACAAATTTTCCATAGACAAGAACCGTGTAGAGTGAACCTTTCTTTGAATTGACAACACAAAAAAATGGAGTTCTAAGTAGGATATACACACAACATGCCAAAATAGAATAGAAAGGTAATAAATGCAAATAAAATGAAGGAAAAGGAAGAAAAAAATTCTTGTTTTTAGAAGGTAACAATGGATTTTTCTTTCTTTTCACAAGGGAGGAAGAATTTGAGGAGGTGAGGAAAGAATTACAGCAAGAGATGGGTTTCCTCTTTCCATTCTAAATGAGCATCTTATCAGCGTGTAATGCAATGTAAAAATATTGAGAAAGACTGGTTCCTTTTATTGATTGAATTAATACAACTAAATCTACACCAAAAACCTCAAATAATACAAGAATTCCATACCTTGTGGGGTCAGAATTCTTGACGAATTTTATGCCAGTCCTTGTAAATTTGATGTTGAAATCAAAAATAAACTCCATTGGAGCCCGTTGTATTTTTTTGAGATGTTCCATGAGGAAAATGACATTTGCATCCTCCTTGAACCGGTTGTGTAGTTGTTCTCCCAATTGATTCCATGTGGAAATGGATTATGGATCCAAAATATTTTACCAATATCTTGATTTGCCTTTAAAATATGAAACAAAAAGTCGAGGAAAATATTTTATTTTTGATATTGTGAATGGAAAAATGGTTTTTATATCTTGAATGTGATTAAATGGAGATTGATCCACATTTTCGTAGAAAATAGGTAATTTTTTTGGGGCTATCTTGGGGATATCATCTCATTGCTGCAAATGGAGGGGGATAGAATTGAAATGTGGGAATGGAAGAGATCTTTGGAGAGCCATGAGAAGATGGGGACATGGAAATGAATGAGGGGGTTCAGGAAATGGTCCGAAACTTGAGAAAATTGGTTAGTTGAATCGGTAGAGTCACCATATGTGATTAAAAATTTCCTTAAAATGTTGAAGTCTCCACCAAGAACACATAAAACTTAGTAAAATGAAATTTGCACACAAGGGGGTGTAATGGAACACCCTAAAAAAGAATTGGTATGCACACCTATGAAATATAAAGCTTTCAATATTGGTCTCGTGGGCGTGCTAGAACTGTTATCTCCAAAAAATAGCACCCTTTGATTTGATCGTGAATTGGTGAATGAACAAATAGTATTTTTGGGTAATGGGGTTGTCTCTAAGTGTGGTACCTTGTTATTGAGACAAAACTCTGGAGAAGGCCATCTTCCTCTACCTAATATAATGTTAAAACTACTCCTAGAAAGGAAAATACATCTAACTAATCCTAAACTCACCATGTCAAGGACCAGGAGAGAGAGAAGGGTTAGAAAGATTCATGGAAGGGAAATCTTGATGTAAAAGGTGGTGATAGCACTAGAAAAAGGGGTGAGAGCCCTCCACAAGGGGAAGAAAAGTGAGAAAACATGGGAGAGAGGGTAGACAAATTTTCCATAGACAAGAACCGTGTAGAGTGAACCTTTCTTGAATTGACAACACAAAAAAATGGAGTTCTAAGTAGGATATACACACAACATGCCAAAATAGAATAGAAAGGTAATAAATGCAAATAAAATGAAGGAAAAGGAAGAAAAAATCTTCTTGTTTTTAGAAGGTAACAATGAATTTTTCTTTCTTTTCACAAGGAGGAAGAATTTGAGGAGGTGAGGAAAGAATTACAGCAACAGAGATGGGTTTCCTCTTTCCATTCTAAATGAGCATCTTATCGGCTTGTAATGCAATGTAAAAATATTGAGAAAGACTGGTTCCTTTTATTGATTGAATTAATACAACTAAATCTACACCAAAAACCTCAAATAATACAAGAATTCCATACCTTGTGGGGTCTGAATTCTTGAGGAATTTTATGCCAAGTCCTTGTAAATTTGATGTTGAAATCAAAAATAAATTCCATTGGAGCCCGTTGTTTTTTCCGAGATGTTACATGCGGAAAATGACATTTGCATCCTCCTTGAACCGGTTGTGGAGTTGTTCTCCTAGTTAATTCCATGTGGAAATGGATTATGGATCCAAAATATTATACCAATATCTTGATTTGCCTTTAAAATATGAAACAAAAAGTTTGAGGAAAATATTTTATTTTTTGATATTGTGAATGGAAAAATGGTTTTTTATATCTTGAATGTGATTAAATGGAGATTGATCCACATTTTCATAGAAAATAGGTAATTTTTTCAGGGCTATCTTGGGGATATCATCTCGCTACTACAAATGGAGGGGGATAAAATTGAAATATGGGAATGGAAGATCTTTTTGGAGAGCCATGAGAATATGGGGACATGGAAATGAATGAGGGGGTTCATGAAATGGTCTGAAACTTGAGAAAATTGGTTAGTTGAATCAAGTAGAGTCACCATATGTGATTAAAGATTTCCTTAAAATGTTGAAGTCTCCACCAAGAACACATAAAACTTAGTGAAATGAAATTTGCACACAAGGGGTGTAATGGAACACCCTCAAAAAAAAATTGGTATGCACACTGTGAAATATAAAGCTTTCAATATTGGTCTCGTTGGGCGTCTAGAATCTGTTATCTCCAAAAAATAGCACCCTTTGATTTGATCGTGAATTGGTGAATGAACAAATAGTATTTTGGGTAACATGGGGTTGTCTCTAAGTGTGGTACCTTGTTATTGAGACAAAACTGGAGAAAGCCATCTTCCTCTACCTAATATAATGTTAAAACTACTCCTAGAAGGGAAAATACAGCTAACTAATCCTAAACTAACCATGCCAAGGGACCAGGGAGAGAGAAAAGGGTTAGAAAGATGCATGGAAGGGAAATCCTAAGCTAAAAGGTGGTGATAGCACTAGAAAAGGGGTGAGAGCTCTCCACAAGGGGAAGAAAAGTGAGAAAACATGGGAGAGAGGGTAAACAAATTTTCCATAGATAAGAACCATTTAGAGTGAACCTTTCTTGAATTAACAACACAAAAAATGGAGTTCTAAGTAGGATATACACACAACATGCCAAAATAGAATAGAAAGGTAATAAATGCAAATAAAATGAAGGAAAAGGAAGAAAAAATCTTCTTGTTTTTAGAAGGTAACAATGGATTTTTCTTTCTTTTCACAAGGGGAGGAAGAATTTGAGGAGGTGAGGAAAGAATTATAGCAACAAAGATGGGTTTCCTCTTTCCATTCTCGATTGAGCATCTTATCGGCTTGTAATGCAATGTAAAAATATTGAGAAGATTGGTTCCTTTTATTGATTGAATTAATAGAACTAAATCTACATCAAAAATCCTCAAATAATACAAGAATTCCATACCTTGTGGGGGTCTGAATTCTTGAGGAATTTTATGCCAGTCCTTGTAAATTTGATGTTGAAATCAGAAATAAATTCCATTGGAGCCCATTGTATTTTTCTGAGATGTTACATGAGGAAAATGGCATTTGCATCCTCATTGAACCGGTTGTGGAGTTGTTCTCCCAGTTGATTCCATGTGGAAATGGATTGTGGAGCAAAAATATTATACCAATATCTTGATATGCCTTTAAAATATGAAACCAAAAGTCTAACGAAAATATTTTCTTTTTGATATTGTGAATGTGAAAATGGTTTTTACATCTTGAATGTTATTAAAAGGAGATTGATCCACATTTCCATAGAAAATAGGCAATTTTTTCAAGGCTATTTTGGGGATATCATCCCACTGCTACAAATGGAGGGGGATAAAATTGAAATATGGGAATGGAAGATCTTTTTGGAGAGCCATGAGAATATGGGGACATGGAAATGGTTTGAAACTTAAGAAAATTAGTTAGTTGAATCGGTAGAGTCACCATATGTGATTAAAAATTTCCTTAAAATGTTGAAGTCTCCACCAAGAACACATAAAACTTAGTGAAATGAAAGTTACACACAAGGGGGTGTAATGGAACACCCTCAAAAAGAATTGGTATGCACACACTGTGAAATATAAAGCTTTCAATATTGGTCTCGTTGGGCGTGCTAGAACTGTTATCTCCAAAAAAATAGCACCCTTTGATTTGATCGTGAATTGGTGAATGAACAAATAGTATTTTTGGGTAACATGGGGTTGTCTCTAAGTGTGGTACCTTTTTATTGAGACAAAAATCTGGAGAAGGCCATCTTCCTCTACCTAATATAATGTTAAAACTACTCCTAGAAGGGAAAATACAGCTAACTAATCCTAAACTCACCATGTCAAGGGACCAGGGAGAGAGAGAAGGGTTAGAAAGATTCATGGAAGGGAAATCTTGATGTAAAAGGTGGTGATAGCACTAGAAAAAGGGGTGAGAGCCCTCCACAAGGGGAAGAAAAGTGAGAAAACATGGGAGAGAGGGTAGACAAATTTTCCATAGACAAGAACCGTGTAGAGTGAACCTTTCTTCGAATTGACAACACAAAAAAATGGAGTTCTAAGTAGGATATACACACAACATGCCAAAATAGAATAGAAAGGAAAGAAATGCAAATAAAATGAGCCAAGGAAGACAAATGTGCCACAAAATAGATTCTATATTGCTCAAAGTATGCACAATTCCATTTTAGTCATGGTAGAAGGTGAGATTACATTGCAGAGACCAAGTTAGAGGTCTAAAACTTATGGGATGTCAGCCACCATTTTGGCATAGTGTCGTTACAACAAAGAGCCATCATTTTTACATAAGTTCCAGTTACATATATAGAATAAGGAAGAAGAAAGAGAGAATACATGAAGAGAGAAGGAAGAATATCATATTTGATCTTGTCATGATTAAAAATTCTCTATCCTTCCTTACAACACAGCTTATCAAGTGTGTTCCCCAAGTTTGTTTTGCTTTTAGAAGAAGGAAAAGACCCATACTTCATTAAATTAAGTGGTTGATCCATTTATAATTGTTCATAATTAGTGTTAACTATTTTTTCTCCTTTTTTCCTTTCAATTCATGCCAAAATATGATTTTCATGATGCTAAATTAGAGTTCTTAAGGAAATGTTTGAAAGAGACCGATTTTTTTATTTGAAGAAGGGAATCAAAATTTATCATCATTTGAATATTTACATGCCAGGAAGTACAAAAATTTGAAATGTGGAAGCTTGTGATTGGCTTAGAGATTGGCTTCGTCAATGTGTGCATTATTTTTTTCTTTTCCAAGTGTTGGTCTTGGTTAGCTCGGGGATTGGGCTCTTTGCTTTCCTAGCTCGCCATCTATCCTTCTTTATTTTTCCTTGGATTTAAAAAAATCCGTTGTATTAGAAAAATACGAGACAAATAGAAATTTGCCACATCTCCTCATATTGACAAGTTGTCTATTTCTCCCTTTCTTCTCTTTTGAAAAGAAAACCAATGATATATTTCCACGTTCATTCGGGGATTCATCTTTGTATTTTAACTTTTTCAATTCCGTAGAAATGTGATCCAATAAGAAATAGCCATGTTTCTTTGAAATTTTCCCTTTGACTAACCATTGCAAAGTGTGAGCCAATGAGAAGGCTCCACGCACTTTTCATGTCATTCCTTTTGATTTATTCCTCGACATCTATGAAACCTCAACCAATAGGAAAGCTCCACACCTTTGCACTTTGTCAAACTCTTTATAGCTTTGTGATAATTTTTAAATGTGAGCCAATGGAATGGCTCCATGTGCCTCTATTTTCAAACTTTTTAAATAAAAATATGAGCTAGAGAAATAGCTCCACGTAGTTCTTCCCATCAAAACTTTTTACCTTGAGGGACTTAGAGAGTTTTGGCTTCAAACAATGTTTCCACCTATCCCCTTTGACCTCTTTTGACTTTGCGGACCCAACAAAATATGAACTATGATTAACTCTAGGGACCTTGAGTTTGGATGAGCCAATCACCTAAGGAATTATCATAATGGTGACACCTTTCCTCTTCTGATTCCTTTTATCTATTTTGTGTTTCTTCTTGTTTTCTTTTGTACGCAACTTTAACCCTTTTCACGCAACAAGTAGCCCTTTTATTCTTTGTTACTGTGGATTTCCAATTTCTTTGTACTAAGGATTTTTAAGAGGAACCCACTAATGTTTTAATACTTATTCTTCCATGGGTTTTGAATTTCAAAGACCAAAGTATTGGGAAAGAGAATTTGACGATCATTTGACCATCACGAGATCTGTAAAAATGGCTAAGTCCATTTTCAAGCTTATTAGAGCCAAAATAACACGGAGTGCTAATTTTGGATAACACTTCTCTAGGAGTAGTTTAGCATTAGGATTAGGAAGAGGAACCAGCCTTCTCTGGAGGTTTGTATCAAGTAGAAAGCCTCACAACTTGAGAGACAATCCTATGTTACCCAAAAACATTAATTTTTCATCCACACATTCATGACAAATCGAGGATGTTGTTTTTGTGATAACATGAGCTCAACTTTCCATTTTTAGCATATGAGGCCTCTAGCATATTTTCAACAAAATAACAACAAAGAGAGCAATAGTTTTGAGTAAAAATGACTCTTTAAAGCTAAAAATGGCTAGTATGGATTTTAAACATGTCACTCACTCCTTTGCACTCTTACGGACATCTAACCCATCCAGGATTAACTTGGTTTACGTGGAGGTTTGAGCATGGGTTGCAACCTAAAATTTTGGGGAGAAAGGGGAAAAGGGGGAAAAAGGACACAAATGACACATAAGTGTTCTTTTCACCATATATGGACAATTTTCACCTTGTGGATTCATGTGAGTGAGATGCGGGTCTGGAAATCAGCACTTGGGAGTTGTACTATTGTTATTCATGTTTTTGTGAGCTATTTGAGAGGGGGAGTACACTTGTATTTCCACATTTCCCCTTTGGACATTGGAAAAAATCCAAGGGGATAGAAAGTTCTCAAAAATGTCACAAGAGGGGTCTCCAAAGCATGAAAAAGTGATTTATTTTTGCATTATGCTCACCTAACCACTCAAGTCACAAGTTTTAAGTGATAAAAACATAACATCCATAAGGGGCACACTTTTGTGTCCCAATTATACCATTTTTATCATTAAGGAAAATCCAAGGGGAGACCAAATTTAAAATATCTCACTCCAAGTTTTTTAGAATTTCGATATCACCCACCAAGTGCAAATTAGGACACCAATAGTGCTTTTTCTCCACTTTGTGAGCATGAAAAAGTGTATTGGGGTCAAACTTTATGTGATTTTGACTCTAAAAAGTTTTTAAGATCATCCCAACCATTATCAATAGAAAATTATACCTTAAATTTGAATTTTGGCACCATTCACATTTTCAACATGAAGAAACAACAACATTGACTTGAGCTATCACAAAACATATTGAAGGCTTAGGAAAAAATTATGTTTCTATTATGTGTAAAATTCTAAGACCTTTCCACTGATTATTTGATAAAATTCCAAATCCTCCCATAGCTCCCAAAATGTTTTGAGCAAGTTAACTTTCTCTATTAGAGCCTTCATTCCCCATGCCCGAAATAACGCGATTTTTCTTAACTTGTTCCTAACATCAATTATCTCTACATGTTTTCCTGAAACTACCTAATACAAATTAATTTATCTCTTGCAAAACTTATGGTTTATGTATTCCATTCTATCTTCAATAGGTTTCCCAAATGTTGTAATATGGCTTAAAATAGCTAATTTAGTGCTTTGGAGAACATTATTCCATATCAAAGCTTAGTCTTATCATGAAATCAACCTAGATTCATTCCTTTGCACATGAAACACACTTGAAAACCATGTTATCACCTTCCTCTTAACCGAAATGAGGATGACACATACCCGAAGGAGTTACATGAGATGATAGATTGGACAAAGGAAGGGTTCAAAATGACTGAGAGATAGGTTTTCAAATGGTGGGCTTAGTTTTCATGGTTAAAATTTCAATTTTGCATGCTACATATTTTTCATGAAAACACACATGGAAATAACAACTAGTGAAATCATATAGGAAAATAGAAAATAAGGACACAACAAGGAGTTGGTTGCATACATGGGACACCACTCAAAATGTCACAAGATAATCGAAGCCATCAAGGCTTCTGTAAACAAGGTAAAAAGAAAACATAGGGCATATCCCACAAATCAGTTACAAGAAAACATAGGGAATAGCCCACAAATAATTGAAAACAAGATATAATCAAATTAGAAAACCATGATTGGAAGGATTCATGCAAGGAAAATGCTACACATGAAACACTTGTTAACATGTTAGGAAAGATAAATAGTATGAGAAAATGTAAGATTTGAATACAAAAATGAAAATGTGAAATATTACAATGATAGAGTTTCATAATAAGTGGAAATAGGTAAATGCCCCCACGATCCTCTGTTGGACTAGTAAAAGACAGGTCCAAACATCATAAATCATGTAACAACTTGTAAGTGACTTACATTCACTTCAATATACCATCTAAACATGCCTATACATATGAAAGATATAGAGAATACTACAAATTTGCAATACCATTATAAGTAAAGGTGCAACATATAGTAGTATAAGGAAGAAAGAGTACATCCAATCAAGATCTAAGATAACATATTTTTTATTTTAAATTATAACTATGTAAAATAAAACGATTATTAGGAGGATATAAGGATATCCTGTGTGTGTGCGTGTGTGCGTGCGTGTGTGCATGCATGC
Organism: Taxus wallichiana var. yunnanensis; assembly: GCA_018340775.1. NCBI lineage: Eukaryota > Viridiplantae > Streptophyta > Pinopsida > Cupressales > Taxaceae > Taxus > Taxus wallichiana. Next base: position 78,590,006 of record CM031239.1, read on the forward strand.
GTGTGTGTGTGGGGGGAGTGAGGTTAGTATAGGTAAGGATGTACTCAATAGTAAAGTATGAACCAGGAACAAGAGTGCATCATCAAGTGGTGTAGGGGAATTAGGATGCCCCAAATGTGAATTCTCAAAGTATCTATGTGATATCATCAATAATATCATTTAAACTTAGATCCAATGGGGTTTTTTGAGATGCATGATATCCAAAGCATTTGTATTTACCAAATAAATATCCTGAGATATGTAAATCATACATGCCCATAGCATATTCCTCATCAATGAATAGTACATTGGGAACTTGAGTGCATTTCATCATGTAACATTAGGATAATGCTTAGATAATGAATCATTTTGAATAGTAGAGACTTGGAGGAAACAATAAAAGTGACAAGAGTATTATGTCTATCAATAGTACCACTAATGTAACTAAGTCAAGATTCCCAAGAGTAAGGGGAGAATGACAAGGGTAAAGTGTAACCCAAAATTTCATGTGGAAGGTACTTGGCTAATGAGCTCTTTAGGAGGAATATATAGACTTGATATTTAGAGTGAGGTGCAATAAAAGAGATGATGTCATTAGGAGTAAAGATCAATTGGGTGAGGTATTCATATGTGCAAACATTTTCATAACAAGTAATATCATAAGGGACTTGCTACCAATACTTGTGATCAATGTATAATGTGCAAGTAAAGTAATAAAAATAGGGAATGATATAGGAGAAGAGGTAAAAGTAACATTTTTGTCATGAAAAATGTATGAGGAAGGGGAGACAAGAGGAGGAGTAGGCTCTAAAGCATGTATAGTATTAGAATAAGAAATCATATTAATAGTGTTGGGTTGGGTGATGGGATATTTCACTTGATATTCAATAGGACCGGTAGAAATATAGTGAGTATGAAAGAAAGACTTGTAAAATCCATGGGAGTGATATCCAAAACATGCAATGTATCATCAATGAGATCAATAGTGTCAAGAACATCATCATCAAAATCATCAGTCTCACTTGAAAGTATTGTTTAGAATTTTCTAGGGGCTTGGCAATAGATGTGGAAGGTGTATGGGAGGATATAAAAATGAGAGATAATATTAGTAGTGTGAGTATGAATGGAGGGATCAATGGGGGTGGTGATATAGGATTGAAAATATTATACTCCACAATATCATATGTATCAAGATAATGCAAGGAATATGTAAAACTAGGGGAATGACCATGGAGGTGGTAGAGTCCATGTGACAATACTCAAAAGGTTCGGGATTAGTGGAAATAGCATTATCATAGCCATAAAAGATAAACTTGACACGATGATGGATAGTATAAGGTATAACTTGCATAGCATAGATCTAGGTCGGCCAAGGAGTAGATTAGATTGCAATGGCGCATCCATGTCATAAAATGGTGTGCAAAGATTTTGGGGTCCTACTTTCACCTCTAAAGTGATAGTAATAATGAATGCAAGAGTAGTACTATAATATCCACAATAAAAATTATTATATTTTTCAATTACAATATGAGGAATGTGGAGTTGGGAAAGTAATGATAAACGAAAAATATTTAGTGTTGAACCATTATTGAAAAGTATAAGCTTATTTTGGAAATCCTGAATGTGAGCCATGATAAGAAGAGGAGGAGAATCGATGGAAGACTTGGGAGTAATGTCCTCATTAGAAAATGTGATAGAATTAGTGATATGCTTGAAATAATCCATGATATGGGAAAAATATACTAGAGGGTCATCACTTTGGATTTGAATAGAGTGAAGGGAAACCTCTAAAGTGTGGAAACAATCGGGATAAGTGCACAATAGATTAAAAAAAAGATATATTAGCTAGGGTATTATGTAATTTCTCGGTGATACCATAGTTTTTGGATGGAGTGGAAGGTTTTAGAAGTGGTGCACTAATAGGAGGAGGAAAGACATAGGAAACAGAAATAATGTCTTATTATGGTAGGTGGTGACAACATTAGCAAAGGAACTACAAAATCATTTGTATAATGAGGTGGATGTTGCATGGTAACAAGTATGTATTCATATCTAATGATGTCCAGGGAATAGACACAGGTAAGGATGAAGGTATAATAATTATCCATGATCTCATAAGAAGAAGAGGAGGAGGAGGAAGGGAAATGGATCCAGGGCATAAACATAGTTTTTAGTTTCACTAAATGATTTAATAAAATTTAAATCTATGTAAGGGCATTGTTGATCACATATATAAAATAGTATTAAAGAAATATATATCTATTGAAATATAAGAAATAGTGATAAATAGTTTTTGAATAATGACTCATCTTACCTCCATAGGTATGAAATTATATTGGGATGGCGACGATCTAGAAAGTATAATTTTTTACTATGTAAACTTTAATTCATAAAGCTGGAGTGTGATGATCTTAGGGATAGAAGCACCTATGAGAGGACAAGGACACCTAAGCGCTAGCATTTGTTCTAGGTGTTTGTTTCTATGGAATAGCTTTGGTTTTGGTTCTTCATGTGTCATTTCTTATTCGTTGTAGGTCGAGTCAGGTTCTCTTCAATTATTCTCAAGTATCACTTGTACCTATAAAACAAACGCTAACTACCTACATAATACTCAAGTGCACATTAGATGAATAAATAATGCATATGATTGAGTCAAGTTGACCTCGCGATCACCCTAATTTTATTTTCACTGAGAATTGTACTAAATTTTAGACTCAATGTAGTTATAGTCTATGTTTGATTGGAATATTATACCTTCAACTAGGTTTCTCTAGTTTCATTGACATAAAGAATGGCGGGTTACAACTACTTTGTGCCAATGCAAAATGTGTTGTATACAATTCAAAATATATCCCCCTATATAGTGAATAATGTAGTCCTTTGATGTAGTAGACAAAAAATATTAGCTCATAGTAATATTATGTGCCCCTTGAAATATTTTCCCCTCTAATGGAGTTAAATAAGTTATATATGTGTGTGTGTGATTCCTTCATTTAAGTTTCGTCATAAATAATTGAAAGGAATATCTAGGGTGATAAATGAAGACAAAAAAGAAGTGACATCGAAATATCATAAAAAAAAAAGAGAAAGTGGACAGAAGCACTCCTAGAGGGGATAATAACACCTGGGTGCTCCTATCCCTAATGGGTGGTTATATACAGGGTGCTCAAAAGGTAAAACAATGAAATCAGATATGAGAAATATGTCAGCTAGTATGAAAAATTGTATGGAGTAAGTCTAGAAACAATAAGTAATAAAAATAAAAAATTGTCAAAGAAAAACAAGTGTTGTTAATGACTAGTTCTCTTGCTTAGGAATCATGCATATAAATGAAGTGTTTAGAGGCTATATATACATATTAAGTGCATGATTTAATGACTAGAGTTCTACTAAATAAAGTGATGGTAGAAGAAACCACAAAGTATGTCTAATATTTGATGGCTTTTCTCATTTTGATGGTCACATAAGGAGATTAAATGATTGACTAGGGGCATATCATAAGCAATAATATTCATCAGTAGTTGTTGTAGTTTCCTAACTCTAATATTTTCACCATGAATTCTTTTCTAGTATATTCCCTCACATACAAAAGGCCTTTCCGAAGTCTCTCCATTGCACCTAATGTTCCACAGAAGTCATTATCCAATGAAAAATACCCACAGTCACTTATCAAGAAATTAACTCACACTTCTCTAGGGTGAATGATGCATTCACCATGTATGTCATAAGGCTACTTGAAGGAAATCTTGAACAAATAATATCATCTCAAGAAGATAAGTTGATCGAGAAGTATGGAAGTCACTTCATTTAGTTTCCCACCTTCACCTATATCAAGGTTGGAGGATTTTATCTTACACCTCACATGATACCAAGGTACTCAAGTGATAATATCATCATAATTGATTTTTTTAGTAAGTAATCACATGTTCACACTATGTTCGAAAGTGAAAATAATTAAGGTGTATCCTTTCCTATTTCTATAGGATTCTACTCATGTAAGAGTAACAGAGACACAAAAAAAAACATTTAAACTTCATTCGCAGCTTCAAATTTGTATTCATATGTGTCTCTATCTAACTTTGACATTAAGAAGAATCATGAAACTCTCCTCCTGTCAGGTTTACATCATATTCCACAAATTGAGGACTATTGGGATAATTACACTGATGACTTTGAAGTCAGGAAATGAGACTACATGAGAATGATAATGGATCAGACGAGGGACTTAAAGTTTGGCTATTTTGTGGAAAGAATTAAGGATGATGAATCAGACCCATTCAATCATGAATATCAAGTAATGAAATCTTATCCTCTTCCGCCTACCCCATGGAACATTCAAGATTCTGGTGACATCAAGGAGAGAACCATGACAATGATTCAAAGGTCAAAATATTGGTTCAAATGGAAGAGGGCTTCATTCATCAAATATGGTGGTCTACTATATCCATCGAGGAAAGTGTATCTCACTTTCTTTCTTAAGTCACATTAAAGGGCCACGGGGTGTGCTCATTTGGAGAAATCCTCCAATAGGAATCTTGTGAAAGTGGAGTGCACTAAAGTTTCTCCACTAGGAGACTTCAAATGAAGGAAAATGTCATATAAGATCTCATCGAGCCACTTTAATTAGGGAAATTGATCCATCACAATATCCCTAACATCGTCAAAATATAATTATTTCCTCGAAAAATGAATCATCTCATCTTGGGAAAGCCCTAGTTCCTTATCAAGTGCCTAAGAATTCCCCTATACCTAAATTTTTTTCCACACCATTTGATACCTTCCCATGGGTACAAGAGTTTCTTAGAGGATAATAAAGAATAGTGCAGCAAGCCATGTCACCTATCTTTGAGGCCATCTCAAATTACATCAAAACCAAGTGTGCTAATATAGCACATATATCTTCTCGTTTATTCACGAGGCTTATGGATATCAATATGTGGAATTTACATGTTTGAAATTTGTTAAAGCCATGAGAGAAATAACAAATAATTATTATGAGATAACAATAATTTCCTTAGGATAGGCCACTCATGAGGGATATATGCACCTATTTGAATATTCTACAGCATTATTTCTTACGAGGAATGAATAAAATAAATAAATTATGGATCAACTAAAAGAGTATGCGAAGACATTTATTTTCTATGTAAATTCATTCTTGGAACCCAACTCAACACCACCTCCTCCTTCAGATGTTATCTCTCCTATCATGAATTTTAATCCTCAAGTGATCACGAAGGCTCAATGGTATACCATGCAAGCGATATCAAATGATAGATGGGTGGATAAGATTCTAGAAAAGGAAATGTATTATTACCCGAGATTCTCTCTCTATTCAAGTTTTCCCTTGACACTGCTTCTAAAGTAAAGATGAAAAAGGAAGAGAATGAGAAATAAAAGGCCCATTGAGATAATGTTTTACGATTGGTGTCCAAGATGAGTTGTCTTAATTATCACTCCTTAGTGAAAAATAACTTATTCAATTTTATCTCAGATAATTTGTCTCTGGTGTGGTCACACACAATGAGTGTTAGGTGTGATTTGATAAATGATGTTATCTTAGAACTTGAGTTTTGTAGAGAAAACACATGTAAAATCTTTGAATATGTCAATCACATTGTGAAAAACTCGGATCACCTACGGTCGGTGAACAAACATACTTAGAAGAGATCCTAATATCTTTCCAATATTTTGTCTAGAAAGAGGTAGGGGTCCTTTCTCTTTCAATGAAGATACTTTATAATCCCTCTTAGAAATTGGAGGCTCAATATCTAATACTAAAAATATCATTGAATTGAGTTCAATTAATGAAAGACCATTGGTGGTATTCACGATACTCGGATCGAGTGTTTTAGGTTAGGTTTTTATTCCACAAGAAGAGAAGGTGGCACTCGCAGATTCGTGTCAAAAAGGAATTCAAAGGAAATGAGCTCATTGCGGGAGTATTTCATCATATTTCTAAAAGACTGACTCTTCATCATCGAAAGTTTCTTCATCCTCATACTAACCACTCTTTTCTTCCCTCTCTATATGTTCTAATTCCTTATTCGGCATGTATTTTTTACCTTTTTGTCTTTTAACTTAAGTGACCTTTTAATTTGACATTGTAAAAATTCCTTTTCATTGATAAGAAAGGGGTTTATTTTTATTCGTAGAGGAATATGAAAGGTCACTGTTAGATAATTAATACATTTGTGTGTTAGTATTTGTTAAAGGACAGTTGTATAACTGTTTCCCTCACGGCTCTTCCCTATCGGCCTATATAAAGGCGTGAACTGTATCATTTAAAATATATAGCAATACATTCATTCTTCTTGGAGCGCCTATCATTGGTTTCAGAGCAGGTCGTGCGTGGAGGAAGAGAGGAAGAGTAGACTAGCGCATGAAGGAAAAAGCGTACTGTCTCGCGTGAAGGAGAAGGGAGCAAAGTTGCCTGTCCCACGTGAAGGAGCAAGGTTGCCTGTCCCGCGTGGAGGAGACTGGTGCCGCGTGAAGGGAGAAAAGTTTGAGTGCCTGTGCGTGTTGGAGAGTCCTTTGCTGGTGTGAACCTGTGCGTGCGTGGAGAGAAGAAATCTGTGCGTGGAGGAGACTGGTGCGCCTTCTTTGCTGTTTAGAAACGTGAGGAGACTCAACCTGTTGTGCCCCAAACGTGTTTGCTGTTCATTGCTGGTTAGAAACGTGGGGAGCATTTACTGTGCGCTGGAATGACCAAGGGAGACTCGTGCACTTGCTGGCGTGGAGGTGAATCCAACGTGAAACCCCTGTATGTGTGAGCAAAGCCGGGAAATTACAAAACTGTGTGTGCGCGTATGTCTCAAATTTCGATGCACAAAGCACCGCAAGCAATGCACCAAATATTTGGGCATTGAATGACAACGAGGACACCACTGGGCTGTTCTTTGCCTTGGTCAACGAGCTACACAACACTGGTAACATTCTCTTTGACGAGATTGTGCGCCGAGGACTGTTGGAATACTTTTGGTTCGACGTTCGATGTCAAGCACGGCGGATTCGTGCAGAACTTGAACGTGGTTATGATGCAGATGACGAACGCGAAATAGAATGCCCACAGGAGCGTCGGCGTCTCACTGCACGAGCCTATAGAGCCCATCTTCGGGACAGATTCCTTCAGTAAGCATTGTAGCCATTTTGAAAAATAAATAAATAAATAAAATACATTTTTGAGTTTTTGAAAATGTCTGCTCCAAAAATATTGCTATCCGATGCCCAACTCTTGAAAGGGCCAAATTTCGCCGCATGGAAAACCAAAATGCGGACGATTCTTCAATTCGAAGATCTTTGGGGGATTGTCTCTGGCAAAGACGCCCCTCCCACAGACGATGATCTGTTGGAAAAATATGAAAAGGCTGATGCGAAAGCACTAATGCTCATCACCCTCAGTCTTTCTGATGAGGTGCAGCCATACATTCGAGAAGCAACTGCTTCTTCTCAGGCATGGAGCGCATTGTGTACCATCTACGAAGCTAAGAATCTGACGACAAAGTTACAACTTCAGACAAAGCTTCATACGATGAGTATGCATGATGGCGAATCAGTAGAAGCCTTCTTGCGGCGTGTAGCTGAGTTACGTGCAGAACTCTCTGCACTCGGTGAACCAGTGGACGACAAGTTGCTAGTCCCGCTCACCCTGCGAGCTCTTCCTTCACGGTTTCGGACACTGATCACCACGTTGACAATTACTCAACAGGAGGTGAGTTTTGCAACCCTGGTGAATTATCTCCAGCAGGAAGAAGCCATGCAAAATGTACAAGAAGCCTTCGAAGACAAGGCTCTCATCACGAGGCAAAAACATAAGCCTCGGAAAGGGCAATCTGCCCCCCAAAATCAGAAGCAGCATGCTCAGCAGCCATCTTCACAGCGGCCACCACAGCGGCCACCCCAGAAGCAGCATAATCACAAGGCGGATCGGTGGTGCCACATTTGCTCCACGGATACGCACACACTGCATGACTATTATTACAATGTCGCAAGTATGGAAATTCTGGCGAAGAGAGCACTTCTGGCCGAGGATATTCCAAGAAATCCCGATGGCATGCTCGTAATCAGAGGCAGAAGGGCCACATTGCTGCTCAGCAGGATGCCACCTCCGATGAAGAGGTACCAGATACGACTCAATCTGACATTGTTCTAGTCTCACAGACTTCACAGCCATCAGAAGATGTCTGGTTGATTGATTCAGGTGCCAGCAAACACATGACTGGCAACAAGAAGTTGTTTCATACTTTGAGTGCTGGCCCACAGGAGATCGGATCACCATTGTAGACAATCAAGAGTATATTGCAGCAGGGATTGGTGATGTCATCATTCCTCTTGGAACACGAAGATGTACACTCACAAAGGTGCTCTATGTTCCAGGTTTGACTTCAAATATTTTTTCTGTAAGTCAACTTCTTAACCATAGAATGCAGGTTGAATTCTTTGTTGAGAAAGGGGTCAAGTCCTGCATCATTTCCCAGGGAGAGTCAGTCATTGCTCAAGCATTTCTGAAGGGCCGTCTATTTGCACTGGATGCGGTCACTTCATCTAGCGTTGCTCTCTCTGCATCAACGGCAGAGTCCACTGCACTTTGGCACTTTCGATATGGTCATCTTTCTGCCGGGGCTCTGCATCAACTCAGTGCGAAGGAAATGGTAAGAGGGCTTCCTCCACTCTCCCATTCCTTACCTGTTTGCTCAGGATGTCTTGCGGGCAAACAACATAGAGGTCCATTCAAACAGAGCTCTTATCATTCTACAGAGCCTCTTCAGGTCGTTCACACCGATCTGTGCGGACCCCTGCCAGCTAGCTTTCAAGGTTTTGCATACTTTCAGCTCATCATTGATGATTACTCACGGAAAATGTGGGTATATTTCCTTCGGAAGAAGAGTGAGGCACTTGCAAATTTCCAGACCTTCTACCAGCAAGCCACCAGGCAGTCTGGGAAGCCTCTTCTTCTCCTCCGCTCAGATCGAGGGGGGGAATTTGTGTCAAAGAAGTTCTTAGCATACTGAAGCAACATGGCATTGGCAAACAACATTTTGATTTGCTCCTACACGCCCCAACAAGCAGGATTTCGAGCGCCACAACAGGACTGTCATGGAGATGGCTCGTTGTATGCTCTCGACCGCCAAGTTGGAGGATCAGTTTTGGGCAGAAGCAGTCCAGACAGCAGTGTATTTACTCAACCGGGCACCCACGAAGATCTTGCAGAACAAGACACCGGAAGAGGTATGGACTGGTCGTAAACCTTCTATTCATCATTTAAGAGTTTTTGGTTGTACTGCATATATGCATGTTCCAGATAAGAGAAGGAAGAAGATCGATCCAAAGACACTGCCATGTCTTTTCTTGGGGTATAGTACTACCTCAAAGGCATATCGTCTCATGGATCCTGAGACGAAGAAGATCTACGAGAGTCGAGATGTGGTATGTGATGAGTCGTCCTTTGACTCCTTGCCACACAATGGAGATCCAGTACCGACCTCGTCACATAGATTGCTCACACATCTAGATGATGAGCAAGATGATTCTTCTCAGAGAGAAGAAGAGCTGAGTGGAGACTTGTTCGTTGATCTTGGCACACTGGAAAACACATCTTCACATCAGCAGCGCCAACGTCCGAAATGGGTCCAGAGTACTATCAGGGATGCACACCTGAACTCACTTCCTGGTACTTCTACGGGAGTTAGAACACGAAGTCAAGCTAGACATGAGGTAAATTTTACACTCATGAGTTCAGTTGTTGAGAGCACCGAACCTGACACTGTTCGTGAGGCATTAGACCAACCACAGTGGAAACAGGCTATGGATGTTGAATATGATTCCCTGATTCAGAATCAGACGTGGGAACTTGTCGATCTACCTCCAGGTAAGAAATCCATTGGCTGCAAATGGATTTTCAAAACAAAATATAAGGCAGATGGTTCAATCGACAAACACAAAGCACGACTTGTTGCAAAGGGTTATGCTCAGCAAGAAGGAATTGACTATGACGAGACCTTTGCACCCATTGCAAAGATCAAAACCATCAGAGTTGTATGTGCACTGGCAGCACAAAATGGATGGAAACTTCAGCAGATGGATGTCAAGAGTGCTTTTCTAAATGGTGATCTACAAGAAGAAGTGTACATGGCCCAACCTGAAGGGTTTGTAGATGAGCATCAACCACAGAAGTTATGTCATCTGATAAAGTCTCTTTATGGACTCAAACAAACACCTAGGGCATGGTATATAAAAATTGATGATCACCTATTGCAGCATGGATTCACTCGTAGCCCCTCAGATACAAATTTGTATATCAAGAAGGTAGGAACAGAGATTGTCATTCTGGTTTTGTACGTAGATGATCTTGTGATCACAGGAAGTTCTGACAATCTTGTAGATGATGTAAAGAATGATCTGAAGAAATCCTTCGACATGACTGATTTGGGGCTACTTCACTATTGTCTTGGCTTAGAGATATGGCAGAAGAAGAATCATATCTTCGTCTCCCAGATGAAATATGCCAAGACACTCCTGGAAAAGTATGGGATGTCAGATTGTAAACCAATGTCCACACCTATGGAAAAAGGTTTGCAACTATCTAGATTCCAGGATTCACCACAGGTAGATGGCACTCACTACAGGCAGCTTGTGGGGAGTCTCATTTACTTGACTTATACCAGACCAGATCTTTGCTTTGCTGTGAGCTATCTCGCCAGATTTATGCAGGAGCCGAAGAAATGTCATTGGATAGCAGCAAAGCATGTGTTGAGATATGTCCGAGGTACAGTTGACTTTGGTCTGGAGTATCAGAAGAACACTCAGTTCTTCTTACAGGGATATACAGACTCGGACTATGCAGGATCCGTTGATGACAGGAAATCCACTTCAGGATATGTTTTTCATCTCGGGTCTGGACCTATCTCGTGGATCAGCAAGAAGCAAACTGTTGTTGCTCTCTCATCCCGAGGCTAAATACCGCTGTTGCACGAGGAGGCGTGTGTGCGAAGCAATTTGGTTACGTCGCATTCTTGCAGATATAGGGATTCCTGAAGAGAAACCTCCCATCATTCACTGCGACAATCAAGGTGTGTTGAAGCTTGTGAAGAATCTTGTTTTCCATGAACGAACAAAGCATATTGAGGTCGAATGTCACTACATTCGTGAGCAGGTCTTGAACCACCAAATTCAGCTCGATCTTGCCCTACCGATTCTCGGTTGCAGAGATATTCTCACCAAGCCTCTCGGCAAGGTGAAGTTTGATTTATTTAGGGGGTACATTTGTAAGAGCAATGTATTAAGGGGGGGAATGTTAGATAATTAATACATTTGTGTGTTAGTATTTGTTAAAGGACAGTTGTATAACTGTTTCCCTCACGGCTCTTCCCTATCGGCCTATATAAAGGCGTGAACTGTATCATTTAAAATATATAGCAATACATTCATTCTTCTTGGAGCGCAAGTAATATGAATGTGAAAATTCATGTGGGGACGGGGAGATGAAGAGACATATTGTAAAGCTATATATTGGGATGGATTCTCCATTCCAAGGGTTGATAGCTATTGTTCTCTTACTACAAGCAAGAATATATTTCTTCTATTTTCTTTTCTATGTTCTTTTATTTCCTACTTTCAACTTTGCAAGCATTTTAATCTTGAATAACCAAGAAAGAGATTTGTATCTTTGAGGAATAAATAAATTGAACTTTGTGTCTTTGATTTGTTAATCTTGTTATTTCTTACATGGTTGTTTTATTCTTATTGGATGTGGACCTAATTTGGTTAATGTCGATGAATTTTTCATTATCTTATTCACTAGCTTAACCCTATATATATATATATATATATATCTCCTCTTCACCTCTCTCCAAACAAATTCCTCCCTTGTACCATATACAAGTGATTTTCCACATGTTTAGTGGAGTATTCTGTGTGATCCCCACTTAATGACCTTTGTCGATTTTATTTTTCCCACATTCAATAAATGGGAGCCTCCCCATTTCCAAGAGGAGGGACCTAGTCCCAAAGCATTGGTGAAAACCACTAATTTTCCCTTGTGAAAATTAATTTTGCCAATAGATTGACATATACAATTTTTCTATTTTATCAAACAATTAACAAGTACTATTATATTATTTTGTATCTAACATCAAGGCATTACATTTGAACTTCCATTAATATTTATAGCATGATATTTTAAAATATCAACAATCTTATATTTCATTTTCATATAAGTCCTTTTCTAACTACGGTTGTACTTAAAGATAAAATATTAAATTTGTCTATATTGGAGAAATAATTGAAAAATGCTAGCTAATTTTTTAATCATATACATGGGAAGTAACTTTCAAGATAATGTTTATATTGCAATTGGAATTGTATTTATTTTGCAAGAGATGCAATATCATTTCTATTTGTGTACCTTACAAATTAATGCCGAACATAAGAAACGCGTATGTTAAATAATTCATTCTTGTAATCAAGTGGATGTCCATACCTCGACATATCGTTGTATAGAAATCTTCTAAGTATTTATTTACAATAAAACCAATATAGAAACAATTTTGAAAGAATAATATAGCATGAACATAAGGTTGTGGCAACTATTGAGTGTTGAAATAGAGAACCTACAAAATGTTTTTGTGTTGAACAGATTATATGAATTTTTAAAAATTCAATGGTATCAATATGATATTCTTCTACAATTAAAACTTGGAAAACAATGGACGCCATATAAATAACTATCCAATTTAGTGTGTTTGTGTGTGTGTGTCATTTTAGTTGATACACACATAAATGTATATATACATATATTTTTAGTTGATACACATATGTAAATGTATATTTACATGTATATATACATATATATACACACATAGAAATATTTATAATATTTACTTTGAAAAAAATCTAAAATCATTTTTTTCTTTTAGTTTTACATATTTTCATGTTTTCCATACATAAATATTTTTTATTTATTTCAAAATTTTAAAAGATTATATTTTATCATTTTTCAAATTTTTATATTTTTTCAAATTTTAATATATAACATTTTACATATTTTATGTTTTTCAAAAAAATAATATTATGTATTTTTTCTAAACTATAAATATTTTCAAAAATCAAATATTTTCGAAAATGAAATATTTAATTTGTTTCCAAAAGTTAAATATTTAATCTTTTTCCAAATTTTAAATAGTTTTCAAATGTAAAATAAATGCTATCAATATGATATTCCTTCTCGAATAAAAATTTAGAAAACACTAGACTTCATATCAAAAACTATCTATTTTAATTTACACGCACACACAAACATTAAAATATTTAATTTGGGAAAAATATCTATTTAATCAGTATTTTTACAATTGTCTTCTAATTTTAAATATTTTTAATCTTTGGATACAAAATATTTTTATGTATTTCAAATTTTAAACTTTTTATATTTTATCATTTTTAAATATTTCATATTTATTCAAATTTTTAATATTTAACATTTAATATTTTATGTTTTTTCAAAAATTAATATTTTCTATTTTTTCAAATTAAAAATATTTTAAATTTTTTTACCAAATTTTAAAGATTATATTTTTTTCATATATTAAATATTTTCAAAAATTAATTATTTTACTTTTATACAAAATTTAAATATTATATTTTTCAAATTTTAAATATTTTAAAGTATAAAAATTTATTTTAATTTTTAGTTTTTAATGTTTTGCAAATATAAAACTTTTTTGATTTTTTAATTTTTAAACCACACTTTGAAATGTATATATATATATATATATATATATATATATATAAACTTAAATATTTTATATTTTTAAATCTCATTTTAGAAAATTCTAATTTATTTTTACCAACATAATAATAACATGTATGATTATAATATTATTATTTTTAAAATAATTATTATTGTTAATTTATTTTTAATTAAAATAAATTAAAAAATCAACTTTTCATTTAATTATGTTTTTCAATTTTTACTATAGAATGGATACTATTAATAAGATTATTTGGTATACACTTAATAATTTAAAAGCATAATTTATAATGTGAAATTCATTAAAAATATTTTTTCAAAAATAATACTTATTAAATAAAGCATATCCACCTTTAAATAGTTCAAAAGGTTTAGTTATTGAAAAGAAATATGAATAATAGATTTTAAAAGTTTACAATTTTATTTTTTTAATAATTTTTATTAAGATTAGTTTTATATATCTATTTTATCATTTTTTATGAATAATATCTCATATTATATTAATAATGGTACCATGATACAAGATAATTCAACAAAAAAGCAGGTGTTAGGAGACCACGCCCCAAAACCACGTCAAACCATGTCAACCCTAGAACAAAGGACAAAGGACAAACAACAAAACAACTTAACAAACATCAAATCTATGCGACTGTAGCAAAAAGTTGACCATCGGATGGAGGAGCATGGTCGCTGGAAAAATAGGAGCGGGAAGATCTTTTCAAGTGTCCGGAACTTCCCAACCTGAACCTAGGGGGTCTTCATCTTCATTGTCAGCAACAACCCGTGTGGGGGAGATGGCAAGAGCCATTCGGGAATCTTTTCTACGACAGAGGCGAGGCGGGGCGGGAGGCTCCACCCACCGTGGGAGCATGACTTGAGGGAAATAGTTGAGCCCCAACCATGGTGGCAAGATGGGGAGATAAAATTCTCCATGGCTGATTGTGTGGAGACATGATACCATGGTGAAAGAGCGCCGGCGAGAACAGCTCGACGACCACCTTGGGGATGACCACCACAAGGTGGGGAGCACTGAGAAGGTGAAGGTGGCTCGAGAAACATTATAGGGCATCCTCTCAATAATGCAGAATGGTCTCAAAGTGTTCCACCTCTAGGGCCACAATATTCGCTTGCACTTGAATCTGCAATAACACATTGGAGATAACCACCAACTTGTTATATATCCAAAAATAATTTTCCCTCTAAAATCATGTCAAATCGAGAAAAAAAGTGGGGTAACTCGGGATTATGTCCAAAAATAATATGTTGCCGTGTAGAACATTGGCCAAAATGGGTGAAAGAATGAATGAATCTAATTACAATATTTTGGGATTTGCAAAAAAACCAAAATAGGTGTGATAAGGTTTCTAAGTGCCCACGTAAAGGGAATTTGGGAGTCGAGATGCCAATATGAACCAAATAGGTACCAATTGGGAGACCTTGATGTAAAATGCACCATAAAAAGTGCGTAAATTTAGGTTCCACATAAGAATAATAGATTGTGTCGAATCTCCTCTCCATTGGATGGAGAGGAATGAATCACCCACCGAATGTTGAGCTTATCGACCATGGGTAGATGTAGAGAAATCTAGTGATATCCTTTGTTAGATGAATAATACCGAAAGGGGTGTCCACGAACCAATTCCAATCCATCCACCAAAGACGAGAAGAATGCACAGAAATTTTTTGGTTCATATTATCGAGAGACATAAAAGATGATGTCGGTGATACAAACACGGTCATGGGAAGTAAGATTGATATGATTTCTTAACTCATTCGAAGGACACCAAGATTGGATACGCTTGTAATAGAGGTCCTGAATGGATCGAATTCCTCGCTTGAATAATTTAAGTGTAGGGATTCCAGGGACATCTGCAAGAGATATATCCTGGACTTGAATGACATGTAACCACCATAAGGAGTGTTGGTTGATAGAGAGGCCATTACAAAATTTGTTGCCTTTCCATTGGACACACGGTTTGATTTTCTCCCATGCTTTTGAAATACTTTTGAGGATGAAAGTGTAGACCACTTTGATAGGAATAGGAGCAATGAGGATATTGGAAAACCCTAAACCTTTTCGGGCCAAGTGGCCATAAGGGGATCCTTCCTCAATGTAATGGCATAGAAGCACTTGCCAAGCTTCTTAACCTTCAATATTACGAATTATCCACTTGGAACAAAGTTCTTTCCATTGACGTAAAATATATATAAGGCTTATCACATTAGAGTCACGGGAATACAAAGCAAGTCTCCTAAGCGACTCTGTGGAATCCTTTACCGAAGGACTTTACCATATTATATTAATCTCATATTTAATATTTCTTCATGATAGTTTTGAGTGTATCAATAGTTTTATAAATCGGTTTTAACATATAAAATTATATTTATTAAAAATTTAATATTTCTATGAAATTTTTAGTGTTCCATGTTTTTTCCTCCTAATTCCATACATTAACTATAATTTTTTATAGACATAGATAGAAATATAGATAACCAAACAACTGTATATTATTTGTAAAAAATGTTATTAATTCGGAATCGATTTGTTATTAAGATTTAGCTTGGGTAATTGGATGTTGTTAATCTAAAAAAAATTCTCTGTGGACATTTGGAAACAAGTCTCCATTTACTTTCATTTTGTCCCAAAGCTTGAAGTTATTGGGGATGGATCCACTCATTTTTATGCTGATTTCATCCATGATATTTTCTTGGTAGCATGCTTTATTGTGGGACAATCCAAAAATGGTGCATAAGTTCACTCAAATTGTGCATGATTTTAGAGTGGAAATTCTTTTTTGGATTTGGAAAGAAATAAATGATTTTATGTTTGTTAATTCTGATATAGATCAACATTTCTCTATCTGTGATAAATCCATAGTTATTTCCATTTTTATTGCAGATTAAATTTCAAGCTAATAAAGTGTCCCTAGAGGTTGAGCATCTCCAAATTCTTCTACGCCATTAGGGGGATGTTCCCTACAACATTGACCATGTCCCAATGTCGCCGACTCACCAATCTGAACCTCATGGTAGTGACAATACTTGAGAAAGGGATAGTGGTTGTTGGAGTCACTCACAATGTCAATCTTACAATCGTGCTCATCATTCACCATTTTCCACGTGGACCACCTACCATATGGGGTTCCTCCCCGATCCCTTCTCCTCGTCATAGGGGTTAGGGTTTTCCTCCACCACCTAGACCCTAAGGTTAGGGCTGACCACTATCGCTTGGGCCGCTCCCTCCTACTTTCCATGATGGGTGGAATTTTTGCCGTTGTCGATTAATTTTTTTGGCTAGCCCTTGTTATCTCCCCTTCGAGGGATCCAAAGTAGGTGATTGAAGAAGAAGACTGTCCCAAAGGCTCGGGATGGGATCCTCTAGATTCTGGAAAATACATACTAGGCTCGGGTGTGCATGATCAAGAATCGCCTCCTTCCAACCAAAATTTTTCAATTGCGGCTTGATTCTTCTCTTCTCTCTTTGTGTGATGTAACTACTTGCGACATGTAGGACTTGTATTGTCATTTTTTCCTAGGGCCCTCTTTGGCCTAGTTTTTAGAGTTTTGGGGCGTGTGTTGCCCATATAATTAACACACAAATACAATAAAAAAATACCTTTGGAATACTTTTTGGTCTCACATTACTTGATACACGACACCACATGGGATCACTTAGGATAACTCAACATCACATGAGACATTTATACAACATGAACCCACATATGTAACATGGTGAGGAACGAATAAACACTACAAGTAGAAACAACATGCATTGCCAAGCCTACCTATAAGGCTTACAATGGGGAAATTTCATCCTTTCTACCCCTTATCACTCTAAAAAGGAATCATGGCTAGTCATTGGTTCCTCCAGAGTACGCACACCACATCAAATTCTACATGAATCTTATCCCTCCATTATAACACTCACTTATCCCTCTACTAATAGTAGCCACAAATTCCTTTGGTTCCTCCATGATGGCAAGAGTTTAATTGCAGAAGACAGAATGATATTCATTCATTGCGTGTGTTTACAAACAAGAGTGCCAAGCCTTATAAAGGCTGCGGGAGGAAAGATGGAGAGAGGACAGTTACAACTGTCTGTTAACTGTCCATTAACAACAATGGATTAAACTAACAAATGCTAACATTCCCCCCCTTAATACATTGTTCGTAAAAACATACATTTCCTGATAATAGGTCCCCCCCTTAAAGAGAACATCGCAAAGAGGGTCTTCACACGAGCATGTGCCTACATGGTCTCACATGGTTTTTCTAAGGTTGACCAGAAACCTAGAGGGACAGGAACACTTTCCAACTGTTCACCTCGGTGGTTTTACAGGCTTACCACGAACCAAGAGGATTTTACCTCGGTGGTTTTACAGGCATACCACGAACCCAAGAGGATGATACCTTGGTGGTTTTACAGGATTACCACGAACCCAGGGCAAGTACCATGTGCTGCTTTTAGTGCTTTTCTGTTCCCCACAACGCTCTTCAATTAGAAGGTCCCAAACAGGAAACTTCGTATCATCTGAACTTTATTGAATAACAAAACAACAGGAACACGACACAAAACTGAAACTGAAATAAACAAGCCAAAAATTGAGGAATAGGTCCTCAATACCTTATTCTGCCACAATCTCTGTCGGCGGCCTCGTCACTTGTGGCTTGCAAGAGGTCGCTGGATTTCCTCCAGCCTCCGTTATCCTCCGTCCTCCTGTACTGATGCTTACAATACTAGAGATGATGTGAAGCCAATCTCATCAACAGCTTCCTCACTCTCGTCAGAATCTTGTGGATCTTCTGTATGAGCAGTATTAGCTCCATTGTGTTTTATATTTCCTTGTAGAACATCTCTTGCTCGGATATGACAGTTCCACATTGTATGACCTTTCTTCTGACAATAGTGGCATTCAATCTCTTGTTTAGGCCTTAGTTTATTTTTATCTGATCTCCTATGAAATTTTCTGTTTGTGGAATAAAGTGCACTTACTTGTTGAGTATCACCTTCTGCAACATCATCAGTTATGCGTTTTTCCTCTGCGAGAAGAGCCGCGATCATGTCATCTAGAGATTTGGACTGAATTTGACTGAGAGTAAAAACAACATTGTTGTATTTGGAAGATAGACTGTTTAATAGGATAGCTTTGGCATCCTCATCTTCTATCACAGCTTTGACTTCTGCTAGTTGTTGGAGCAGAGACCGAAGATTATTAATGTGACTAGACATAGAAACGCTTTCTTCCATTTTGAATCTATATAACTGAAGTTTTAGGGAAAACTTCGCGTTCACTGCTTTCGCTCCAAATAATTGATTTAAATTATCCCACATGTCCTTGGAAGATTTATTGAGATCAACATGATGGAGTTCAGAATCGGAGAGAGCAAGGCCAATAATGGCTTTTGCTTTATCATCTCTGCACTGCCATTCTGCTAATTTGGCGGCGTCTGTGGGATTTTTCTCTTTTCCATCTACTATACCCCATAAGTTTTTATGCATAAGTTGCATTTGAATCTTCACCTTCCATGTATGAAAGTTTAACCCCGAGTATTTTTCCAAGTGAATGTCCATAATAACTACTGGAGAAACGAAAAAAATGGTGAGGTAGGAAGTAAATTACCGTGAATGTCCATCAGGTAAGACTAGCATTGCAGACTTTCGGGCACTCGTCAGCCAGGCCTATGCTTCTCGATTGAGTTCCATCCCCGAAACAGAAGAACCTTTATACGCTGGTGGCCATGCAGAACATGTCGTTTTGGGTGCTCAAATCCACGCCATCAAATGCAGGTTTCCTCCTTTCCTTGCAGCAGGTCCACTAAACTTTAATTTGGCTTCTCCAAATTTGCACACATTGATTTTATACTAAACTTCTATGTCTTAAAACTGCCAAAATAATCTCTAAACTGCAATGGCTCTGCAGATGTTATTCGCCACGCTATATTAAAGTTGGTCGGTTCTATGCCAGACAACAAATGACAAAGGAAAGCCGTTCCTCCACGTTATAAATGTTTCACGCAGATCTCAAGACAGGAAACAAAATGACCATCAAACAGAATGTTCCACGCAAGTTACTAGACAGCAAGCAACCTGACAAAATATTTCCACGCAGCTCTTCAATGTTAAGATAAAACAGGTCGCTACATCTTCTCCTTCTCACGTTTCTGCCTCCTTTGGACACATCATCACGCTCAGCAAAAACGAGACTCCTTCACGCACGGATAGTAGAGAAATGGTTGCTGAGTCTCCTTCACGCACAGCGGACTTCACACGAGACAGCCACAGTTTTTCCTCCTCCACGCGCCAGTCTGCTTGCACTCACGCACAGTAAAAACGCAAACCTCCATCAGCGAGAGAGGACAGGCACACTCGCTCTGATACCAATGATGGCAAGAGTTTAATTGCAGAAGACAGAATGATATTCATTCATTGCGTGTGTTTACAAACAAGAGTGCCAAGCCTTATAAAGGCTGCGGGAGGAAAGATGGAGAGAGGACGATTACAATGTTGTCATTAACTCGTCCATTAACAAAAATGGATTAAACTAACAAATGCTAACACTCCAAAACAAAATACACTCTTTCACTTATTCCTCCTTTCACTAGTTATACCTTATTCCTCTAATCATCAATGATGAAACCTCACCCCAACAAGATGAAAACATAACCACATGAAAACACGTGATGCACATCGAACCACATCATTCCAAATGACAAAATACAAAAATACGATCCAACTACAATAAAAAGTTATGGATAGGAAATTTTCACAACACAACATTTTCATGGTTACATATTTATTACAATCATATTTCATTATTTGACATTAATTATTTGAATAACACTTAACATGTAAACCTTCATTCTTCTTAAAACTAGACACTATTTTATTTATTTCATTTAACATTTTACCTATAATGGTTACATTTTATTTTTTTGTTTGCCTTATCGCAAAAAAATATATATAGTCATATTGTTAATATGAACCTTTAAACACACCTGAGTCTATTAGTTCTTGTCCTAAGGATTCATTTATAAGGAACTTTTTTACTTGGTTTAGTGTTATACTTGCATTACGCAAATGGAACTAGTACGGGATCGGGAGGGAAGAGGTCTATAGTTCAAAGGATTAAGGTTCAAGATTTATTTGTTTAGATATACTTTAATAATTGGTCGAGTTCATATTAACATTTACACATCATGAGTTTATTTTTCTCAAATTAAAGTTTACATTTTATTGAAATCTCGATCTCATATGAAGCAGCTTATATTCTTTTCCCACAACATAAGAATGCTTTATATTTGACTTTTCTCCAAGAACAACATCTCAGAATACACTTTCAAAGAGTGAGTGTTAATTTAAATTTTGTTTTCTTCCGGAGGGTAAGTGCACCAAGTTGGAAGGCCAAAAACCGGACAAGAAAGCGAAAATGAGAAAAATGTAAGATCGCTTTACAATATGTAATTACGTTATGTTTTCTTAGGCTTGGGAATTCACGAGCCTAAAACGCGTACGCATTATAACACGTGCGTATTATAACATGTACCCATTTCTAGATCTATGAAACGCATACACATTTTGAGATATATGAAGTTTAGGAGGGCCTGAAGGAGCCATATGCTTTAAATTTATTTTAGTAAATATAAGAAATTAGGGACACTCTACACACTGATGGAGGTAGTCTCGTACCTTTGTGAGTTATAATCTAGAAGATATTTTTTCAAAATCTAATATGGTCAGTACTTACTCATTTTCAGAATTTCACCAATGACCTACAACTTTCTGGCCATATATACTATAGTAATTCTTTGTTTTACGAGAACATATAGTCATTGTGTAGGTTTTTTGACCTTCTAGATTGGATTTTGGCCCTACCACTACTTGAATTGGTTCTTTTTATCACCAAATTACAACACCCTCTAAATAGCCTAGTTTGAGATGGGGCATTCGGTGTAATTTGTGTAACATTGGGTTATCTCTCAAGTTGTGGGACTTGCGGGCTTGAGATAACCCTCCAGAGAAAGTTGGTTCTTACTCCTAAACTACCTACCACAAACTACTCCTAATGCAAGAAAGAAAACTACCTAATCCTATTATAACCTTCCAAGGAGACAGGAGAGATATGTATGAAAGTAAACCTACACTAAGAGTGGTGATACACTAGAAAAGGAGGTTGTTAATCACTATC
This sequence comes from Taxus wallichiana var. yunnanensis, assembly GCA_018340775.1. Lineage (NCBI taxonomy): Eukaryota > Viridiplantae > Streptophyta > Pinopsida > Cupressales > Taxaceae > Taxus > Taxus wallichiana. Next base: position 78,611,915 of record CM031239.1, read on the forward strand.
CAACTTCCTGAAATGGAGAGAGGTGAGCAATGGAGAGGGTGGACAAGATGCACCACAGACCAGAGATAGATTCACACAGAACACCATTTATTTCCCATTAAACACAGACTCTCAAAACCTACAATAAACATCAAGAATATGCACAATATACCCTGTAATGAAGAGAGGCAAGTAGAGACAATAAAACATGCAAAGGATGGAAAAATGCATCACAAAACACAATTTATTTCTCCATTAAAGTTTGCACAGTACAACATTAGTGGGAAAGAGGCAAGAAAATTCCATTACAGAGCTTAGAAAGGAGGCTTAAAGCTCCACATTCAACCCAACAGAGAAGAAAGAGAGGGGGGGAGAGAAAATGACTAACTCCTCTTACAAATGAGCCCCATGTTACAATTTATAGAATTTAAAGAAGAAAGAGAAGAAGTAATCCCTGAAATCTACTTTTTGCAACCACTTACAACCCACCATAAATGAAGGTAGATGATGATATTTTATTTTTAAAATATCCCTCATGTTGTCCCATAACCTATAGTTGAATAAAATGATGCCCATGCTCATTTGATGCTCTCTTAACCACCCAGTCATTGTCAAACTAAACTAGGTTCATTTTCTACAAAAATAACCCCTAAAAGTCTATCAATTTTTTTATTTCTTAATTTCTGCATAAATTTCTTAGAGCCACAATTCCAACGAGACCAATTTTGCAAAAATCCACTAAGATATTCTCAATATATGGTCATCTCGAGTAAGAAGTATCTATTTTGTGGTTTTACTAGGCTTGTTTGCATTCCATGGGACCGAACATCAAATTTTTGGTGGAAAAGACAATTTAAGTATTTCTTTCTTTCACCTAATGTTTTTACATCATTTAAATTATTTAGACATTTTAAAATGTTTTTGGACCCACCATATCTTCATTTTTTCTTATTCTCCATGTTGGGCTTTGAGTATTAAAACACCCAAGTTAGGAGCCAGCTCATGCAATGACTCGCCTAGTGGCACCTTCCTCCATATTTCCCAACTCCTCCTCAATTCATATTGGCATCTTTTCAATCCACTTCCAACTATAGAATCTTCCTAGAGCCCCTATAGTGCCTTGAATTCTACTCACATTGGATTACACTAACTCGACCATAGAATATTCCTTGGCGCCACATGGACATCGAATGTCAAGTCATTTCAATGTGTTAGGCTCCCCGTGAAGACTCCACTTTCATTTTGGGCCAAATCCCATCATGAAGAACTTCAATCGATGCATCCCATGACACTTGTGATCCCAACATCTAAATCAGCGACAAATCAGGCTTCAAACACCTCCATGGGTCTAATCGATTCATCTACCCCCATTGTTGACTCACTCGGAGTCGTTGACGCGTTTGAGGCCTGCTTTCTATTGTTTTTGTGGCTTGGGAATTTTAGGCTTGAGCCACATCCATGCAATGCTCTACTTCCATGCTCAAGTTAAAAAAGTTAGGTCTTCGTCGCTCGCATGTCCCATGGGCCACAAGGGTCATCTACCTTCACCTTACCCATACACAATGGGACGCATACATTTTTGGCTTTCACCACACAAATGTCCGCGGGCCACTTGACCCCTATAAACTGCCATTACCACATCATTCTTCCTACGAGAAAGTTCACACTTCCAATGCAATCATGTAATGGGCCCTATGTGCAAAAAATTACCACATTAGCCCACAAGACTCTACGACTTGTCGAGTTGGCTCGGCAAGCCAACCTAAATTCTCTGCCATTTTCCTTGCATTTTCCCTAGTGTTTTTTTCTCGACCATTCAAAATTTCTCGAATTGTTTTGTTTTGAGCTTGTCTCTGCAATACTTGGCTACCATTGTAGCCATGATTCGGCTATGGAGCGCGACCACTTTGTTGTTGGTGTTGATGGCTCAAAATCCTCACGATTAGCTCACCCGAGGCTTTTTCCCAAGCTAACTATTGCGATGATGGTCCTGGATTGACTCACCCTCAAATACAACATGCCTCTAATCTTTACCTCCCCTCATTACCCACATTGAGTGGTTTCTCTCCCAGTAGATTCACATTCACATGATCTCCCAACTTGATCACTTGCTTGTAATCTGCATATCTCACCCCCTCTTGATGACCTAGTGGGTATTTCGAATAGCTTGATATATCGTATGAAATCTTACATTTCCTTAGCCAAATGGTGGATTTTATTGATTTTCTTGCCATGAATTGACTTGGCCTATGGATGGCTCGATCTAAATCAAATCAAGATCACCCTTGGCACAAAATAGCTTCGCTCCATTTAAGACTTTCAGACCCGTTTGAGTTCTTTGTATGTCGACTGCATAACCCGGTCGAGAGCTACTATTGAGATAACTCGAGTGCATGAGTCTCTTCCAACTCAACCATTAAAAAATATCTCGGATTTGAATTATAGATCTTGATTTCCTTAAAAAATAGTCTAGTGCAGGTTATAACAAATTGGTCACCAAAAGAGTTCGGTTTATGTTTATCATCTTGTCCTCCTTCGATAACTCGAGTCACCAATGCAACACACCAATGAGCTCGATGAGTTAGCCTTAGAATCTTGATGCATTTCATTGAAATCTATACCTTCTTTTGAATATTTTATTCAATTTCTTGGATCCATGTAACTATGAAGAGATGTCAAGAGGAAAGTTTTCATTTTTGCTTCTGTAGGCCCACCTTACTTGTTACTCCTTATCTTATCAAAACTTTGAACTTTATGAATACCAAGAAGAGGAAAAATTCCTCTTGCAACTTTCAACTCTCTCAAAGGCCTCAATTTGGCCTTAAACATCACATCTTCTTGTATCTTACGGATGACTATGAGAGTCCCTTAGTGCAAGCCTACCTTATTGTCCAATTTCACCAAGGTAGTTAGATTGGATAACAATTTTGTGACTCGCGCAGGTCATCTCGCCTTCTAGATGGAGTATGAAAAGTTTCTTGTAGATATCCATTGGACATGGAGTCTACTCGATCATCATGAACTAGTTAACCTTTGAAAAATTTGACCTCGGAACACTTGAGATGTTGAAATACTATTGTTTGGATTTGGAACCGCCTTCGCTGCTCGCATCTTCCAAATCTTGTAAGAAAATCTTAAAATTTGTTTTGTGAGAGTTGAAAATTTCCTTCAAACCTGAATTTCACACATTCCCAAAGAATTGTGATCCGTGAGGCTAAATGATGGCACATGTAACCATTGCCTAACATCTATTTTTGCAAGAATGAATAAATGAGATTGATTTTCTTGGCAAGGTTAAGCATACTACATAATTTGAGTGAAACACCTGTCAGCTTGGACATCGTGGAACTCAATTAAGTTATGATTTTATTTCTTCTTCTGAATGCCCAATGTTGCCTTGAATTTTTTTGAAGGTTGGAGCTGATCCAAATGGACTATTGGCTGATCTAAATGGGATACCTACATGGAAATAGAGGCTTGTTGTAGTTGTTCTTGGGGAGAATCATCAATATTTACACCTTAATTAAATTTAGTTGTTCTGCATTTGTTTTGATTTGAAGGTTGCAACTGTTATAGGAAACTATGAGCTTCCTTACCGCAACAATTGGAGGGCATGTTGCATTGTACTGCTTGGAGCAACAACGAATAAAAACTATATACAAAAGGAAAAATCATACATGCCCCAAGTAAAACATGCAGAGTGTGCCTAAGCACGTCTTCTATGAAAACAAACCTACTCCTACCCTACACTAACCATAGAGATTGGAAACTTAAAACAAAACCTTCCATTAGTGATGAGAAATAGGTGCCCTTTCTCACATTTTATAGCCATGTAGATGATTTAACATTAGACCTAGCTGAAGTTAGGAGTTAAAGATTGGTTGAAATTGATTCATTACTCCTTAATTCATCAAGGTATCAACAAGAAATAAGACATATACCTCTTTTAGCTGTTACTCACTTGGTTCCAAGAGGTGTTATTATTGATCCTTGGCACTTGTAGTTCATCCCCATGCTTAGAAAATAGCATGACGGGTTGTGGATTCTCCTTGACTCTAATGAAACCAAGTACCTAACTAGGAAAGGTCTGGACCACTGAATTTTTCCACTTCTTTGAATTCCAACTTCATAAGGAATTCTTCTTGCAAGCCTTCCTCGAAGAGGTAACTATCTGTAATTGGATTTTCTTCTTCTTTCTCATCTACAAACAACTGATGTGTCACCTTAGTGAACGGTGTGATATAAATGAGACTTTCATGTTCCTTTATTTCCTTCTTGGTAATATGGAACTCCTCTTCAAAATGCAACTCATTGTTTTTATTGCAGCACCTAACGGGATCACTTGTACATTATTTCAATCAACTACAACATATTGATCACTTGGGAGTTCTTCCTTTTTTCTTGAAGACCACATTGTTATTGAATAGCCTCTTCCTCTAGCATGAATTTTGAAAAATCAAACTCTCAATCAATCTAATGCGCTAGAGGATTATTTTGGGTAGCAAGGTATTTTTGAATGCTCTCCTCCGTCAATGACTCATCAACTAAATCAGATCTTTCAAATGAAAGCAAGAAAATTTCAATGATTTCATTCTCATTAAGTGCTCCTAAATATGATTTGGTCTCCTCTAGGTGTTCCTCTTCAGTGGAACTTGGAGCTGATTTTTCTTCTCCTTCCTCCACTGATTTTTTAATTAGTGCATGATCAATAACTTCTAAAAAAATGGTGCCAATGTGAACACTACATTCTAATAAAATATATTGTTGATCATCATTCTCTTCTTTGTGCCCTGTTGCTATAACATTAGCTTTGAAATCAGCCTTAGTTTCTTGTTCCCCAACCTTGATCTCATTTGTCGATTTCACCATCATGGGGATTTTTCAATTCCAAATCTTAGAGCCCAACTTCTCAAATCTTGTGTCATCTTTCTTTTATTGGGTTATTCTTCTTGTTTCTCAGTAGCTAATGCAAAATCAGACTCGGCCACCATTGTTTCGTTAACTTTGGCCTCCTCCTTTGGCTTCACCATTAAGGGAATTTTTCAATTCCAAACCTTTGAGCCCGTATTTTCAAATTCTCATTCATTTCTTCTTTTTAGGCTCTTCTTCTTGTTTCCCTTGGTTGGTCTTTTGATTTTTTTCTTCCCGACATGGATTTGGGAATGCAAGAGGAGGGGTGGGTTTGGTTACAATAGGTTTTACTATTATTTTTGGTGGTGGGAGGGTTAGAAATTATTGTTTCTTTAGAGGGGATGACTGCTTGGAAGGGAAAAGGGAAGAAGAATTGAGATGGGATGGAAGATTAGAGGGTGGAGAAGGGAACTCAACACTAGGGGTAACATACAATGGGCTTGAATCATGACAATGTTGAAATGATAAAGCTTGTTAAGAAGAACAAGGACACATGGTGATTGAATTTCCCATTCATAAGGTTGTCTCGCACTTTGCTCATATGCTTCAATATCCTTGGTCCATTGTGCAAGTTGGGGCAACATCTCAACCATGAAATCCAACATCTGTTGCGAGCTATAATGTCTTGGAAAAGGGTCTTCCCATGGACAAGGTGCCTTATAGCCAACCCGAAAGCTTTCATCTAGGTTGTAGTCCATAATTGAACCATGCCTTCCTCCTTTCTTTGAATCTTCTCTAACAAATCAGCACTATTCATTTGACTGCTTTCATTATATGCATACCCTTGTTCTTAATAAACTCCATAGCCAAATTGGTTTTGACATTGCTCATATGGGTAGGCATAGTGGTTCTAAATTTGATCATAATGTTGATCGGAGGAGTTGTGAAGCTCATTAGAGGTTGATTGCACTACTACAAGTGTGAATTCCACTATGGGAATGAAGCCATGATTGCACAACTTCATAGAATGGAAGAAAATGAAAGAGATGGAAAGGAAAATGGATGGAAATGGATGGGAGAAAGGTCTATAATTTCAGAGATTGGGTTGTTTGCACCAAATGGAGTAACCATATTTTTTTGTCAATGCTTCCAAAAGATAGAATTCCAATAAGAACACACCAATACTGCATTGAAAGCAAATTCTACTCCAAATGTTGAATGCACTATAGCTAAATATCCAACTTATAATGTAGTCCTACCAGGTGTGCCAGAACTGTTATCCAGCAGTGAAGGTCGCATAGTGGCTGGAATGTGTTTGATAGTGGAAAAAAATTTTAAGATAGAAAACTAACTTATGTGATGTCCCACCAAGCGTCTTAGAATCTGTTATCAAGTAGTGGAGGTAGCACGGTGGCTTGAATAATGTTGTTTGAAGTGGAACACATCTGAAAGATGAAAATCTAACTTCTGTGATGTCCCACCGAGCATACTAGAACTGTTATCACCAAATTACAACACCTCTCAAATAGCCTAGTTTTAGATGGGGCATTCAGTGTAGTTTCTATAACATTGGGTTATCTATCAAGTTATGGGACTTGTGGGCTTTAGATAACCCTCTAGAGAAATCTAGTTCTTACTCCTAAACTACCTACCACAAACTACTCCTAATGCAGGAAAGAAAACTACCTAATCCTATTTTAACCTTCCAAGGAGATAGGGAGAGAGATGCATGAAAGTAAACCTACACTAAGAATGGTGATACACTAGAAAAGGAGGTTGTTAATCACTATCCAACTACCTGAAATGGAGAGAGGTGAGCAATAGAGAGGGTGGACAAGATGCACCACAGACTAGAGATAGATTCACACAGAACACCATTTGTTTCCCATTAAACACAACTCTCAAAACCTACAATAAACATCAATAATATGCATTGTATAACCTGCAATGAAGAGAGGTGAGTAAAGACAATAAAACGTGTAAAGGATGGACAAAATGCATCACAAAACACAAGTCTATTGCTCCTTTAAGTTTGAATAGTACAACATTAGTGGGAAAGAGGCAATAAAATTCCATTAGAACTTGGAAATGAGGCTTAAAGCTCCACATTCAACCCAACGTAGGAGAAAGAGAGAGGGGGTAGGAGAGAAAATGACTAACTCCTCTTACAAATGAGCCCACATTAAAATTTATAGAATTTAGAGAAGAAAGAGAAGAAGTAATCTCAAAATCTACTTTCCAACCACTTACTGACCTACCAAAAATGGATGTAGATGATGATATATGATTTTTAAAATCTCTCTCATGCTCTCCCATAACTTGTAGTTGAATAAATGATGCCCATGCTAATTTAATGCTCTCTCAACCACCTAGTAATTTCCAAACTGAATTGGGTTCATTTTCGCAAAAATCACCCCAAAAACTCCATCAATTTCTTGATTTCTTGACTTCTATGGGAATTTCTTGGAGCCACGATTCTAACGAGACCAATTTTGCAAAAATCCATTGAGAAATGCTCAAGATATGCCCATCATAGAAGAAGAAGCTATTTTGTGGTTTTGTCGTGGTTACATTTCACGGGACAAACAATCAAAGTTTACGGTTGGAAAAGACATTTTAATTATTTATCTCTTTCCAATGAGAATGGACGACTAGCGTTGTTATTCCTCTATTTAAAAGTGGTGACGTTAATAACCCGTCCAATTATCGCACCATTATGATCAACCCTCTTCTTGGCAAATTATTTGGAGGCATGATAGAACGGAGAATCAGCAGCTGGGCCGAAAGAGAGGGTAAAAGAGCAAAAGGGCAAGCGGGTTTTCGACCTAAGCACTCAACAATTGATCATTGTATCACTCTTAGGCATTTGATTGAAAAAGTTTGGGACACCCAAGGAGAAGAAGCTTTTTGTTGTTTTGTTGATTTCAAGAAGGCTTTTGACACAGTGCCCAGAAAGAAACTTTGGGATAGGATGGAGGAACTTGGGATTCCAGATGAGTTTAGAGCAGCAGTTCATAAATTGTATGAGCAGGTCAGAGCTAAAATTAGAACCAGAGAAGGTATGTCCGAGTGTTTCGGCAGCAACATAGGTGTCAAGCAAGGATGCCCTCTTTCTCCCACGTTATTTGGGTTATACATTGACAAGCTTGAAGATTGGTTAAACAAAACTGAGGGAGGAGGTATTCAGTTAGCAAGTTATGTGGTGAAGTTACTTCTTTATGCTGACGACCTTATCCTAATTTCAAAAACAGCCCAAGGTTTGAGGGAACAGTTAAAAGCGCTAGAGCTCTTTTGTCAAGAAGTCGGGATGCAAGTGAACACCAGCAAAACAAAAATCATGATTTTCACCTTGAAAAGGAATGAGAGACAAAACGTCTTCCTTTTTGAGGGGAGCCCTTTAGAAATAGTCAATGAATACAAGTATCTTGGGATTGACTTTCACCACAAACTTAGCTGGGAGACTTGTAAAGCAAAAAGGATACAGGGAGGTTGGAAAGCTTCTTTCCTACTTCAAAACAGGTGCAGGAAAGCTGAACTTTGGGACTGGAAAACTAAAAAAACCCTTTTTGGTTTGTTGGTCACCCCGGTTGTTCTATATGGCTGCGAAGTTTGGGGAAGTAGCATGTCAAATCATGGGTGGAGACAGATAGAAAGAATCCAGAAACATCTAATCACAAGCTCCCTTAAAGTCAAATCAACTGTTCCTTATGAGATCTTGTTGGCGGAAGCGGGTTCTTTCTCGCTGGAAGCATCGGCAATAGCTCGGATGATAAGCTATCTGAAAAAAGTTGAAAACATGGACAACCTTCGCTGGCCCAAAATGGTTGTAAACGACACTTTGGAACGCAGAAAGAAAACATGGATGAATCAGAATACTAAATGGATGTACAAATGGGGCATCAACATGCAGGAGTGTCCTAACAGCAACAGGGAAATAAAAAATTATGTGATAGAAAAGTTCAGGACTGCCATGTGGACGGGTCAGATTGGTCGGAAGAAAGCGCATTATATTAGAGAATTCAATCTCACTGGGGAACATGATGAAAAAGCTTATCTAGGGACGGTTATCAAGGGTAAAGCAAAAATTCTAGTGGCGCAGTTAAGAACTGGATCACATCATCTTCGATGTGAAACTGGTAGATGGACTATTCCAAAGGAAGATTGGGAAAGGAGAATTTGTCTCTTCTGCAGCAAAGGGGTCGTCGAGACAGAATGGCATTTTGTCATGGAATGTTCTGCATATGATGATATCCGTATTCAGTATAAAAACAATCTAAAGGTGGACAGACTGGAGGAACTCTTCGAAGGAACAAAGCTTCCAGCGACAGCAGGCTTTATCTTCAAGATTCACAGCCGAAGAGCGGATATTGAAAAGAGTTTGAAATCTGATTAAATTACTGTTTCTGTGGTCCCATAGACTCTTTAGTCTCGTGGACGTCATTAAAATCTTTCATTTCATTTCATTTCGCGTAATGTTTTCACATAATTTTAATGATTTGGAGATTTTAAAATGTTGATGGGTCCACCATATCTTCATTTTGCTTATTCTCCATGTGGGGCTTTGAGTATTTAAACAACCAAGTTAGGAGCCAGCGTGGCAGTGAATCCTTCCACCATATTTCCCAACTCCTTCCTTTGTATTGGCGTGTTGTCAATCCTTCCTCAACGCCACACGGACATCGAATTCCGATTCGTTTCAAGGCTCCCTGCGAAGACTCCACCGCTTGCATTTCAGGCCAAAGCCCTTCGCGAAGAACTTGGCTTGATTTGGCCCATGCTTCAAATGTTATCTCATTTGAGGACTTCTTTCTATTTTTTTCAGAGAGTTCGAGCCCGAGATGCATGGGCCGCTCAAACTCCACATCCCCACAATGCTCTGCTTCCACATTCAAGTCGGAAAAGTCGGGTCTTTTTGGCCTACGTTTCCCATGGGCCACTTGGGCCGCCTTACCCGCACACAATGGGAATCGGGAAATTTGGGATTTCCCCACACGAATGTCCCGCGGGCCACTTGGGCCCGCTAAACCTGCTATTTCTGCATTATTCTTCCTGAAATGAGTTCGGGCTTCCAATGCACTCACGTCTCGGGCCTTCTGTGCGAAAAATTTCTGCATTCGCCGCAAGACTCTAGGGCTCGCCGACTTGGCTCAGTGAGCCAACCTAAATTCTTCGTCGTTTTCCTTTCGTCTGCCCAAGTGTTTTTCCACTACCATTCAAACTTGCTTGAGTTGTTATGTTTTGAACTTGTCTCTGCAATACTTGGCTTCCATTGTAGCTGTGATTTGGCTATGGAGCTCGACCACTTTGTTGTTTGTGTAGATGGCTCAGAAACCTCATGATTAGCTCGCCCGAGGCTTTTTCTTGAGTTAACTATTGCGATGGTCTGGACTCAGCTTGCCCTCGGATCCAACATGCCTCCAAGCTTGGCCTACCCTCATTGCCCACATTTATTGGTTTCTCTCACAATCTGATTCACGTTCACATGAGCTCCCAACTTGATTGCTAGAAATCTGCATAGTTCACCCCCTCTTGATGACTCGGCGGGTATTTTGATGAGCTCGATCTATCATATGGCATATTATATTTACTTAGCCAAATGGTGGCTCTTAGTGATTTACTCGTCATGAATTGACTCAACCTATGGATGGTTCAGTCTAAATAAAATCAAGCTCACCCTTGGCAAAAAAGAACTCGACTTCATTTAATACTTTCAGACCCATCCGAGTCTTTTGTAGTTCAACCTACATAACCCATTCAAGTACTATTGAGACAACTCGGTGCCTGATTCTTGGCCAAATCGGCCATTTAAAACATAGTTCATCTTTGGATTATAAAACTCGAAATCCTCGAGAAATATTCCAATGCACATTATAACAGCTTGGTCACCAAAAGAGCTTAGTTTGTGTTTATTGGCTCGTTCTCCTTCTGATAACTCGAGTCACCAATACAATTCACCAATGAGCTCGATGATCTCTCCTTAGAAGCTTTATGTATTGAATTGAAATCTATAGCTTCTTTTGAACTTTTTATGCGATTTCTTGGATCCATGCAACTATGAAGAGATGACAAGAGGAATGTTTTCCATTTTGTTGTTTGCGGGCCCACCTTGCTCATTGTTCCTTTTCTTATCAAAACTTTGAAATTTATGAAGACCAAGAAGAGGAAACATTCCTCTTGCAAATTTCAACTCTGTCAAAGGCCCCAATTCTTCCTTGAACACGGAAGTATTCTTGTATCTTTTGGATGGCTATGAGAGTCCCTTAGTTCAAGCCTACCCTATTTGTTAGGATATTAATGTTTACATTATACTTGTGTATTCAATAAGTATAAATGTTAGTAGTTATATTATTGTTATATAAACAATAATATATTATTGGAGTTGTTTTAACAACTCGTATGATTTGAGTTGTGTATTGTTACGTGAGTAACAATCACAACTAAATAGGATTATGGAGATATTGTTGGGAAAGTAGTTTCCTAAAAAATAGGGATGTAAATACCTATTTATATGGAGTGGCATATGTTGTATAAACATCCGGAATGAATTGAATGATAAATTATTCTTCCGTGAATTTTATTGTGTAAATCTGGTCTCAGGCTTTCATTTGGTACCAGACCGATCTTGTCTTGCATCTTTGTGATGGAGCAATAAACTGGTTGGAGGGGCAATTGGTGTTCTTCTTGTCCCATGTATGATAGACTATTGCAACCCAGTGAAACTTTGTGAGTCCAAGCTTGGTTCAGAAAAATCAAAAGTGCCTTCTTGGTGGATCGAATCTATCAGGATATCATTTTCGCTTCATATATAATACACATTTTTTGTTGAGGAACACCTCGTCAAAGGTGAAAAGGAATATCCATGGTCTCGGTTGTAGCTTGAAGAGGGCCTTACATTCCGTATCACTTGCTGTCAAATCCATGGTGGCTAAAGACGTCAAAGTTGGTAATAATAGTGGATGTTATTCCCTTAAGAATAGATATTTTATTCTTACCAGGCTGTAAAGGTCAAATATTATTTCTAATTCTATGGATTAATCTTCATATTAGGTGATTCTAACTATCTGCAGTCTTGTACATCAATAGTGGCTTGCGGTGCTAAAAATGAGTAACAAAGCGTTTCGTACTTATATATCCACTACTCGGTTGTAATACATTCATAGTATTTATGTTATTCTCTATTCTGTACAAGGGAACCGAAGCCGTATGCCTTATTCTTGCAAACAATCATGCAGAAACGTGATATTGCCAAATCGTGTGTATAGTTGTGATCCAAGCAGCTCATGTGCTTCCACTTGTCGATCTACATAAAGAGATAAGTCTTCCCTTTGCTGTTATCCTTGGGTTATCAGTTGGATTTTTTTCTGTTATTGCAAACCCATCCACCTCTATATCATCTCCAAACATACACTGATCTAATTAGAGTGCTTTAAGTGCATATTCAAATCTGTTGTTGCCATATTGATTCAATCCACCATGTTCCTGCCAAGCCCATATAGTGCATGTGTAAAGCCTGATTGGCGTGGAAGATGATATCGAAATCCAAGTAATTATACATATGTGATAGCTTCTTGATCTGTCACATAAAGATGATCTACATGTTATATTGAGCTCAAATCTGTGTTGGGTGAAGTCTCTCTTTCTCCTGGACACGTGAATACACAAACCTCCACATGTAGGTTCATATCCATGAAGGTTTGGCTTAGGCATTGTTGTATTAAGTCTCGAGTTGAGTTACTCAAAATTGTCAAAAAGTATTTCTAAGTATGTTTATAAGTCTTCATTAATTATTGTCTTCAAATTAGTAGAGTGTAGGGATTGCATAGTATATTTGTTCATTGAGTTTTAATTTTTCAATATCCACCTTGTCAACATAAATTGTGTCTTATCCTGTATATTAGTGGTATAAATAAGTTACTTGTTCAGTTTGATGTTTAGAAATCCATAGTTTATATTAAAAGGTCAAAAAGTTTTATATTTCATAGTTGTGTCATCATATTAAAAATTATTAGAGTTTATGTTCGTCATGTGTAAAAAAAGGATCTCGTTGTAAAAGTCAAATAGGTGATTTTAGGTTTTTCTTATTGTGGTGTCAAGAGTCGAATAATTGTAAAAGTCCGAGAAAAAAATTGCCTTACTGAGACACATTTTTGGTGTTACTGACGTATGAAAAAATAAAGTGTTTTACATTACGAGAGGGAAGATATAATAAACAATGTGCAAATAGTTGAGTTTCATATCAAAATCAAGCTGAGTTAGCGGCATGTTAACTGGAGGATGAAGGCATCAGAGGTTGGAGGTTAGACAATGACCTCTCGTCAGTCACCAACGATGGGGCCGCACGAAGCTATGGTGGCATTTTGTGGTGTGAGTTTTCTTTCAGTTGTGTGCTTTAGTTTTTACAATTTCTGTTTTGATAAGTGGAAATTTCACATTGAGGGGGAACATGATCCAATGTTCCATTTCCATTTTTTCAATTGTGTATGTGATTATTCCTATTTCCCCTATGCAAAAACATAGTAAAGAACATATAGCACAGTGAAAGGCAACATCATGAGTCTTGATGAGGTAGAACAGTCATATGTGTTCTTGTTCATACCTAGGTTTGTGGTTAGCCTCTTGAAAACCATTGAAGGTTGTTTAGATGTGTTCCTACTTGAGTTCCCCACTGTTAGGTCATATGTGTTCCCTAGAGTGACTGGTTGATAAGCAAATGATTCCTGAGTGTGTTCCCATCCTTGTCAATTAGATGTGTTCCTGACAGTGCATGGTTGATAAGAATTTGATGTGTTCCTTCTTCTACCTTCGGTTTGGGTGTGTGCCAGAGATCATAAGTGCGCAGAGGCGCAAGTTGCTGGAGAGGAAGTGTGAAATTTCTATTGTTACCATGTAAACATTAAGGGGGAATGTTAGGATATTAATGTTTACATTATACTTGTGTATTCAATAAGTATAAATGTTAGTAGTTATATTATTGTTATATAAACAATAATATATCATGGGAGTTGTTTTTAACTCGTATGATTTGAGTTGTGTATTGTTATGTGAGTAAAAATCACAACTAAATAATATTATGGAGATATTGTTGGGAAAGTAGTTTCCTAAAAAATAGGGATGTAAATACCTATTTATATGGAGTGACATATGTTGTATAACTATCCGAATGAATTGAATGATAAATTATTCTTCCATGAATTTTGTTTTGTAAATATGGTCTCATGCTTTCACTATTGTCCAATTTCACGAGGGTAGTGAAATTTAAAAACAATACTAATTTTGAAATTTGGTCCTTAATTCACTTTAGTGACCACGAATCAACGTTATGATGCTTGTCTACTTCTTACTAAATTGAGATCTTTGCTTTATAAATAGAGGATTTCTCCCTAAATGGGATTCATGTCCTATGGAAAAAATGAGGTGATCGTTGATAGCAGGAGATAAAATAGATTTATTCAATGTGTATACAAAACAACGGACAAGAAGAATATAAAACAACGAAACGGTTACACAAGGAAGGGACGGTTAAGGAGTAACCGTATGTAGCGTAGGATGTATTAAATTAAGCTAACATTCCCCCCCTTAATACATTGTTCCTACATATGTACCCCCTAAACAAATCAAACTTCACCTTGCCAAGAGGCTTGGTGAGAATATCTGCAACCTGAAAATTAGTAGGGCAGTATTGGAGCTGAATTTGGTGGTTTAAGACCTATTCACGAATGTAGTGACATTCGACCTCAATATGCTTTGTTTGTTCATGAAAAACATGATTCTTCACAAGCTTCAACACATCTTGATTGTTGCGATGAATGATGGGAGGTTTCTCTTCAGAATTCCTATATATCGTAAGAATGCGAGCGTAACCAAATCGCTTCGCACACGGCTCCTCATGTGGTGTGGTATTCAGCCTCGGTGGATGAGAGAGCAACAATAGTTTACATCTTGCTAATCCACGAGATAGGTCCAGATCCAAGATGAAAAAAATACCACGAAGCGGATTTTCTGTCATCAACGGATCCTGCATAGTCCGAGTCTGTATATCCCTGTAAGAAGAGGCTAGAGTGTTCTTCGATACCAGACCAAATTGAAATTTACCTCAGACGTATCTCAACAGATGCTTTGTTGTTATCCAATGACATTTCTTCAGCTCTGCATAAATCTAGTGAGATAACTCACTGTAAAGAAAAGATCGGCCTGGTATAATTCAAGTAAATGAGACTCCCCACAATTTACTGTAGTGAGTGCCTCCCGCAAAGTGAATCACGGAATCTAGATAATTGCAAACCTTTTTCCATAAGTGTGGACATTGGTTTACAATCGACATTCCATACTTCTCCAGGAGTGTCTTGGCATATTTCATCGGGAGACGAAGATATGATTCTTCTTCGCCATATATCTAAGCAGGATAGTAGTGAAGTAGCCCTAAATCAGTCATGTTGAAGTATTTCTTTGAGATCATTACATCGTACATCATCCATAAGATCATCTACGTACAAAACCGAATAACAATCTATGTTCCTACCTTCTTGATATACAAATTTGTATCTGAGGGGCTACGAGTGAATCGATGCTGTAATAGGTGATCATCCATTTTTATATACCATGCCCTAGGTGCTTGTTTGAGTCCATAAAGTGACTTTATCAGACAACATACCTTGTGTGGTTGATGCTCGTCTCTACAAACCCTTCAGGTTTGGCCATGTATACTTCTTCTTTGAGATCATCGTTCAGAAAAGCACTCTTGAAATCCATCTATTGAAGTTTCCATCCATTTTGTGCTACCAGTGCACAGACAACTCTGATGGTTTTGATCTTCATTGTGGGTGTAAATGTCTCATCATAGTCAATTCCTTCTTGTTGAGCATAACCCTTTGTAACAAGTCATGCTTTGTGTTTGTTGATTGAACCATCTGCCTTATATTTTGTTTTAAAAATCCATTTGCAGCCAATGGATTTATTACTTGAGAGGTAGATCGACAAGTTCCCACGTCTGATTCTGAAGTAGGGAATCATATTCAACATTCATAGCTTGTTTCCATTGTGGTTGGTCTAATGCCTCACGAATAGTGTTAGGTTTGGTGCTATCAACAACTGAACTCATGAGTGCAAAATTTACCTCATGTCTGGCTTGACTTTGTGTTCTGACTCCGTAGAAGTGCTTGGAAGTGAGTTCAGGTGTGCATCCCCAATAGTATTTTGGACCCATTTCAGATGTTGGTGCTATTGCTACTGATGTGAAGATGTGTTTTCCAGTGTGCCTAGATCAATGAATAAGTCTCCACTCAACTCTTCTTCTCTCTGAGAAGAATCATCTTGCCCATCATCTGGATGTGTGAGCAATCTATGTGACGAGGTCGGTACTGGATCTCCATTGTGTGGCAGGGAGTCAAAGGATGACTCATCACACACCACATCTCGACTCTCATAGATTTTCTTCATCTCAAGATCCATGAGACGATATGCCTTTGAGGTAGTACTATACCCCAAGAAAAGACATGGCAAGTGTCTTTGGATCGATCTTCTTCCTTTTCTCATCTGGAACATGCATATATGCAGTACAACCAAAAACTCTCAAATGATAGATAGAAGGTTTACGACCAGTCCATACCTCTTCCGGTGTCTTGTTCTGCAAGATCTTCGTGGGTGCCCGGTTGAGTAGATACATTGTTGTCTAGACTACTTCTGCCCAAAACTGATCCTCCAACTTGGCGGTGGAGAGCATACAACGAGCCATCTCCATGACAGTCTTGTTGTGTCACTCGGAAATCCCATTCTATTGGGGCGTGTAGGGTGCAGTCAGATGTTGTTAAATGCCATGTTGCTTCAGGTATGCTAAGAACTTCTTCGATACAAATTCCCCCCTCAATCTAAGGAGAGGAGGAGAGGATTCCCAAAGCGCACGGTGGCTTCTTTGGTAAAAGGTTTGGAAATTTTCAAATGCCTCACTCTTCTTTTGGAGGAAATATACCCACATTTTCCATGAGTAATCATCAATGATGAGCTAGAAGTATTCAAAACCTTGGAAGCTAGGCTGGTAAGGGTCCACACATATCGTGTGTGTGTACAAACTGAAAATGCTCTATAGAAGGATAAGACTTGTGTTTGAACGGACCTCTATGTTGTTTACCCATGCAAGACATCCTAAGAAAACAGTAAGGAATGAGAGAGTGGAGGAAGCCCTCTTACCATTTCCTTGGCGAGTTAATGCGAGCCCGGAAGAAATATGACCATATCGAAAGTGCCATAGTGCGAGTGGACTTCGCCATTGAAAGCAGAGAGCAATGTTAGATGAAGTGACCGTATCCAGTGCAAATAGATGGCCCTTCATAAATGCTTGAGCAATAACTAAGTCTCCCTGGGAAATGATGCAAGACTTGACCCCTTTCTGAACAAATAATTCGACCCGCATTCGATGATTAAGAAGTTGACTCACAGACAAGAGATTTGAGGTCAAACCTGGAACATATAGCACCTTCGTGAGTGTACATCTTCGTGTCCCAAGAGGAATGATGACATCACCAATCCCCGCTGCAATATACTCCTGATTATCTATGATGGTGATCCGATCTCCAATGGGCGATCACTCAGGGTATGGAACAACTTCTTATTACCAGTCATGTGTTTGCTGGTGCCCGAATCAATCAACCAAACACTTTTTGATGGCTACGAAGTCTGCGAGACTAGGACAATGTCCGGATGAGTTGTGTCTGGAACCTCTTCATCGGAGGAGGCATCCTGCTGAGCAACAATATGACCCTTCTACCTCTGATTACGAGCACGCCATTGGGATTTCTTGGAATATCCTTGGCCAAAAGTGCTCTCTTCGCAGAGTTTCCATGCTTGTGACCGTTGTAATAACAGTTTGTAGTCGTGTGTGTATTCGTGGAGCAAATGTGGCACCATCGATCCACCTTGTTGTTCTACTGCTTCTAGGGTGGCCACTTTATGGTGGTTGTTGAGAATTTTGCTGTTGTGGATGTTGCTTCTGATTCTGGGGGGCGACTACCCTTTCCGAGGCTTGTTGCTATGCTTTTGCCTCGTGATGAGAGCCTTGTCTTTGAAGGCTTCTTGAACATTCTAAATGGCTTTTTCTGTTGGAGATAATTCACCAGTTTGACAAAACTCACCTCCTGTTGAGTGATGGTCAACGTGGTGATCAGTTTCTGAAACCGGGAAGGAAGAGCTCGCAAGGTGAGTGGGACTAGCAACTTGTCGTCCACCGTTTCACCGAGAGCAGAAAGTTCTACGTGTAACTCGGCCACACACCGCAAGAAGGCTTGAATAATTCACCATCATGCATACTCATCATGTGAAGCTTTGTCTGAAGATGTAGCATCGTCATCAGATTATTGGCTTCATAGATGGTACACAACGCAGCCCATGCAATAGAGGAAGTGGTTGCTTCCCGAATGTGAGGTTGAACCTCATCAGAAAGGCTTAGAGTGATAAGCATTAATGCTTTTGCATCGGCCTTTTAATACTTAGCCAACAGATTAGCATTTGTGGGAGGGGTGTTCATGCCAGAAATGATCCCCCAAAGATCTTCAAACTGAATAATCATCTGCATCTTGGTTTTCCATGCGGTGATATTTGGCCCTTTTAGCAACTGGGCATCTGACAACAAAATACGAGGTGCATACATTTCTAAAAACCCAAAATTGTATTTTATTTATTGATTGTTCAAATACGATTCTACAAATGCTTACTGAAGGAACTGTCACGAAGATGGGCTCTATAAGCTCGTGTAGTGAGACACGGATGCTCCTGTGGGCATTATACTTCACGTTCGTCATCTGCATCATAGCCGCGCTCCAATTCTTCATGGATTCGGCGTGCTTGACAACACACGTTGTACCAGAAATAGTCGAACAATCTTTGACGCACCAATTCGTCAAATAATAAGTTGCCAATATTTAATAATTCATTGAGCAAGGTAAAATAGATGCAGTGATGTCCTCTTGGGCTCTTAGAGTTGACTCGGTGGAAGGGTTTCTCGCAACACTCTCAGCATCAAAAATGTGTGATATGTACGTGGCGAGGTAATCTGGATTAGCCTCCACACACAGATTTATCCTCTCTCGCCAAGCTCTTCACGCTGCAGGTTTGGACGGTGCCAGGCTCCTCACATTGGGCAGACTAGGTAGACACTTCCATGCTCAGGAAGACAAGACAAAACTGGGTTGGGCATGTTTTTATTTTCTCCACATAGGGCTACAGGTCTCACACGGTCTCCAGCCTCCTCGTTGCTTCCACGCTTCTCCTCTTGTTTTGATACCAATGTTGGTTTTGTAGGTTGTGGTCACCCTTACTTGTGTAACAGGTGTGCAGGCTTGGTATTGGCAGCTTACCAACCCAAAACTACACATAGGCCTAGTGTTGGCTGCTCCTTCCTTGGCGGCGCTTCCTCACGGCTCACCAACACTCCACGCCAGGCTTCTACCCACACGGCTCACACAAACCTCGATGCACAGCACAAGACCTTTATGGGCTCTCATACCAATGATAGCATGAGATAAAATAGATTTATTCAATGTGTATACAAAACAACGAACAAGAAGAATATAAAACAACGAAACAGTTACACAAGGCAGGGATGGTTAAGGAGTAACCGTATGTAGCATAGGATGTATTAAATTAAGCTAAAAATCGTAATGTGCCTCCCCTTAAGGTTTGGTCACACTCTTAGGTGTTGAATGAGTTTTTACGAATAGTACCAAGTGAATTGCAACAAGTGAACTCGAGATGATTGCTCATTCTTAGAACTCCATAAAATTATCATCCTTTCATAGAATCAAATTCAATATTCTCATACGTGTCTTTTCTCATATGTATCTCATGGAGATAGACGATGCCTTAATACTTCACACATGATGGTCTTGGATACCTTGATGGCATGAATAGCTCATTTTAGCTTGTTCTTTGGAGAGATTTGGGTACAATGATAGAGTTAGGATATGATTATCATCAAGTCACTCCTTGAGCTCCACATTTCACCTTTAAATATGATGAATCCTTCACAATTCAATTTATTGACCAAGATGAAACCTGGGTGTAAGCATGCTTATGGTACATGGACACCTTTTTTCTCAAGTTTCTCCTCATGGAAATGGGTTTCCTCCTTTAGATAGGGGATGAATCCTTGAATGAAATTTGAGTATGAGTTACATGTTCTTGACCTCCATACTTCATTGAAACACTACAAATCACATTTTATGATCAATGAAACTATTCTAAAAATCTAATTCTTCCTGTAACTCAAAATTTAGGTCCTATTTCATTTTGAACTTAGAGGGGCATGAAGAGTTTTACAATACCTAAAGAAATATTTAAGCCTTGAATCAATGTTTATTATTACACCTTATAGATTATTCTAATATCCTTCCAATTCTTATTTTTTCTACCTAATTATTTCCAGAACTAATGGAATCGCCCATATAAGTCATCTTTTACCATTTTAGCTTTCATTCCTTACACCTGAAAACTTGGTATTAAAAATATTTCTCCTAAATGAGATTTTTATTTCCTAAACTTTCCTAAATTTACTTATACATCTTCAATTATCTCTAAAATCACCCTTAGATGCTTTATATTTTCTCTAAAAACTTGAAGGATCTTGATTAGCTACAAAATGGCCTTTTTAGGCCTTCGGAGGAAGTAGTCTCTCATCAAAACTAAATGAGTTGATCGATCACCTTAGACACTATTCCCTACACACTAAAACACACTAAATGATCTTATTAGGAATTTCTTTTGGGTTAGGGTTTATGATTTAGGGTTTAGGGTTTAGGGCTTAGGGTTCATGGTTTAGGACTCAGGGTTTAGGGTTTAGGGTTTAGTGTTTAGGGATCATGGTTCAGGTTTTAGGGTTTAGGGTTTAGGGGTCAGGGTTTAGGTTTTAGTATTTATGTTTTAGGGTTTAGAGTGTAGGGTTTATGGCTCAAGGTTAAGGGTTGAGGATTTAGGATTTAATGTTTAGGGCTTAGGGCTTAGGGTTCGGGTTTTAGGTTTCATAATTTATGGTTTTGGTTTTAGTGTTTATAATTTAGGGTTTAAGGTTTATGGTTTAGGGATTCATTATTTAGGTTTTAGGGTTTAGGGTTTAATGTTTAGGTTTTAGGGCTTGATATTTAGGGTTTGTGTTTTAGGCTTTAGGGTTTAGGGCTCGAGGTTTTAGGGTTTAGGGTTTAGGGTTTAAAGCTCATGGCTCAAGGTTGAGGGTTTACGGTTAAGGTTTTATGGCTAAGGGTTTAAGGTTTAGGATTTAGTGTTTAGGGTTTAGGGTTTAGGGTTTAGGTTTTTTTGCTTAGGGTTTGGGGTTTAGGTTATAGGGCTCATGATTTAGGGTTTAGGGTTTAGGGCTCAGGGTTTAAGGTTTAGAGTTTATGGCTCAGGGTTGACGGTTTAGGGTTTAGGGTTCGGGGTTTAAGGCTTAGGGCTCATGGTTGATGGTGTAGTGTTTAGGGTTTATGGTTAAGGGATCAAGTTTGAGGATTCATGATTTAGGGTTTGGGCTTAGGAATTAGGGCTTAGGGCTTAGGCCTTAGGATTCAAGGCTTAGGGTTTATGGTTTATATTTCAAGGTTTAGGGCTTATGGTTAATGGCTTAGGGTTTATGGTTTATGGTTTTTACATATTAGGGCTCGTGGTTTAGGTTTTGGGCTCAAGGTTTATGGTTTATGGTTTACCACTTAGGGTTTAATTTTTCAGGTTGATGGTTTAGGTTTTTGGGTTAATGGTTTATGTTTTAGGGTTTAGGGATTAGGGTTTAATTTTTAAGGTTCGTGGTTCAAGGCTTAGGCTTTAGGGATTAAGGTTCGGGGTTTATGGGTTAGGTTTTAGGTCTCGGGGTTTAGTCTCACCCATTCACTCACTATAATGTTTTGTTTCTTACCCATTCTTATTAGTATTGACACAAATTATTAATGTGAAAAGGGTTCATCATTTTTGTAGGCGAGAACATTCAAAGAGAGTCATCATAATTTGATTTCTTTCATATTTTGATATTTTGAAGGAGGGAAATTCCAGATATCCAAGAAAAATTTTCTACAAATAAATGTTTTTGATGCTCTTTCGAATAATTCTTTCAGTTGCAAGTTATCGGGAATGAAGGTTTCATTCGAAGAAGAAAGCTTGATATGTCCAGTATTTGTGTAAGCTGGAAATTTGAGAGGATTTCCGAGGTTCAATTTTATTTTCCAAGATGCATTAATCCAATGTTTGAAAATGTTTCTCCAGATGCAACGACATTCTAATTCAAACACTCAATGATTCATGAATGTCCAATCCTACCACATACCCTAGTAGTTATAATATAGAGAGACGTTGAAACTTGGCTTCCATTTATAACGATAGAGATATTTGTAAATTCATGTTATGACCTATAAATCTATATGAATTTTAAGTTGTTTGGAAATCACATCACACCCTTCACTAGGATTAATGACTACCCCTATCTTGTTGAAGGAGCTTTTAAAATCATCCATGGTTTTATCATAGAAGGAATTATCAATGAATGCAAGTTCACTAAGTCATAGGCTAGCTAACTCACGTTGATAACTAAACAAGAAATATTTACTAGAAAATTAATAACCCCTTTGTGTTCTTAACCATTCCCCTATTTCTATCATTATTTTTAACACTTCAAGAAGTTTTATTAAATTTGATATCCTTTCTATTAGTATAATATCTTTCTCTTTCTCCGAGAGGAGGAGAGGATACTGTAGGCAATTCGGTTCTAATCCGACACCTTCGTGTTGGTATATTATATATGTTTCTTTCATTTTCTTTGAGATTAATTTTTGTGTTGCGATGGTTATTTATTCTAGCTTCCAATGGGTCATCTTGGAATGCATAAAACCATACATGGAAATATGAGAAATGTGAAATTTGTTTCAGAGTGTGAAGAAATTGACATTCAAGAGTGCAAGTATATATGGGGAGAAACGGGTTTGGAAGCAATGTGTAATATTCATTGCAAGGCACAAGGTAGATGTCATATCCATTTAGTTACTTGTCCCACCTCTCATAAAAAAAGAAGTTGTACAAGTCAACTCAATGATGGTTCAAGGCATGAGACTAGGAAATATTGATGAAATATGGTTCGGGGTTTAGGTTTTAGGGTTTAGGGTTCAAGGTTCATGGTTAATGGTTTAGGATTTAGGGTTTAGGTTTTGGGTTTTGGGTTTAGGGTTTAGGTTTTATGGTTTAGGGTTTAGATTTTAGGGTTTATGGATTAGGGTTTCGGGTTTAGGGTTAAGGATTTATTGTTTAGGTTTTACGTATTAGGGTTTAGGGCTTAGGGTACATGGTTTAGGGTTTAGGGTTTATATTTTAGGGCTCATAGATTAGGGTGTAGGGTTCAAGGCTTAGGGTTTAGGGTTTATGGTTCAAGGTTTATGGCTCACGGTTCGGGGTTTGAGTTACGGGTTTAAGGTTTAGGGCTTACTGACTTAGGGCTCTTGATTTAGGGTTTATGGTTTAGGGATCAAGGATTAAGTTTCAAGGTGTAGGGTTAAGGATTTAGGTTTTAGTATTTAGTGTTCGGGGTTTACGGTTTATTATTTTAGTTTTAGGGTTTAGGATATATAGTTTAGGTTTTAGGGCTTATGGTTAAGGGTTGAGGATTTAGGGTTTATGTTATAGAGTTCAAGGTTTAGTGTTTAGGGCTCATGGTTTAGAGTTTAAGGTTTAGGGTTTATGGTTTATGGTTTAAGGTTTAGGGTTTAGGGCTCAAGGCTTAGGGCTTAAGATTTAGTGTTTAGGGTTTAAGGTTTAGGGGTCAAGGTTTAAGGTTTAGGATTTAGCATTTAGGGGTCATGGTTCATGGGTTAGGGTTTTGGGTTTTGGGCTTAGGGCTTAGGGTTTATGGCTTAAGGGATAGGGTTTAGGGGTCACGAGTAAGGGTTGAATGTTTAAGGTTTAAGTTTTAGGCGTATGTTTTAGGTTATAAGGTTTAGGGATCATGGTTCAGGGTTTAGGGTTTAGGGTTAAGGGCTCAAGGTTTAGGGTTTAAGGTTTAGGTTTAGGGCCTAGGGTTTATGGTTTATGGTTTAGGGTTTTGATTGTAGAATTTAAATGCTAAAATCTTTAGGTTGAATGCTGAAATCCTAAAAATTACCTATGTATTGACCAAATTATACTATAAAAAACTATCCCCTAAACGCATTGCTCATGAAATTTGAGACTAGTTCCATAAAGTGCAGATTGACCCTAATTTCTTATATTTACTAAAATAAATTTAAAGTATAAGAAATAATAAAATATAAAAAATAATAAAGTATAATTTGTAAATAGAAACATACCAAAAGTGTTAGGAATAAACTTAGGTTAATTCATCATTTACTAAGTTGTAATGTTAAAGTAATTAAATTTTATTACTTTAACTTAGTTAGTTGTTAGTTAGCTATTATCTAGTTGTCACATCCCTAGATTAGTGGGGGCTATACTATTGTTAGTTTACTACTTTGGAATGTTCTAGATGTGATTAGTTAGGGGAAATATGTTATTTCTGCATATTTGCCATAGTTAGTATATTTGATCCACTTTCCGTGGATGTTGTTATAGTTGTTCAATGTCTATAAACATTGCAGCTTCTTCATTTGATATGAATAAAGGGTTTCCAAAATATTACATTCTTAAGATTTGGTATCAGAGTTGGTTGGTCCTAACTTCCGAGCTCTGTGAGGATCCTTGAATCACCAAGGAGGAAAGAAAGAGGTTGCAGAAGTTTTAGAGCACCAGAGGAAGTTGGAGTTGCATTGGAGATCCATAAGGCCTCTCATCCAATTCTTAGCCTGTTGCATGTATCCTCACATCCCCTTGTAGATTCTACAGATGTATTTACTATAGCAAGCAGAGAAAATGTGTAGATTAAAAAAATTAAATTATATATTTAAGAGTCTACTGCTACATTTGGCAAACTGATTGGAGGAGGTCCTGCTCAAAATTGGAGGACTGTGACCAAGTTGCAGTGACAAAGTTGGAGGTCCCTGTAAGCATTGGAAAAGAGTTGCATTAGATTGGAGAAGCCATCCAGATCGTGCTCCTCTACATGGTTGGTGAACTACATACAGATCTGGATCAAACTCTCACACTCATAGAGTTAGGTCCATTAATATTTCCACCATAGAGACTATGGATTGGGGTGGTTGAGTGGAAGCCTTGAACGAGATGCATACACAACTCCTCACAGAGCTACAAGGGAAAAATCGAGCATCGGTTTTAAAATAATCGAGCCATGTAAATCCATCATGCAGACCACCGCTTAGATCTAGCTCGATAGGTAAGTTTGGAGGAGACTCTACACATGCGGTGGCAAGCTAGTTGAAACTCTTCTAGAACAAGATAGTGACGAGTTACAAAGCATCAGGATCGAGCCCATATTGGCCAAGTTGGGATCTTGAGAGATAAGTCCATAGTCAACCGAGCTCGCTAAACCAATGGATTTCCCTTTCTCCACATGACCTCCATAAAATCCAAGTTAATTAGTTATTGTGGTGAATTACATGGTTTATTGTAACAAACCTTATCCTTGTGGCATTGGAAACTCTAGGTCGTGTTGCACAGTCGATCCAACATTGCATTAGCATTTTTACATGACAAGACTTTGATCAAACTTTTACAAGTTTAACACCTTTCTCTAAGTGATCTACATGCAAGCTAAGCCCAACATTAAATGATGCCTTTATTCATTGTTGGTCGATCCAACCCACCAAGCTCCAAGGACCAAGTATATACCCATCTCCATTGTGAGTAGACCCTACACAGAGAAGAATTAAAAAAGAGGTGTCCACAAAGAAAGAAAAGGAGGGAAAATTTACAAAAATAAAATGGTGGAGAAAAATGTAAGGCAATGGTCAAAAACTAAAGAAAACCCCTAAAAACACATGCAACACAACCATTCGTAGCCACGTGGCTCTCCTATTAGCTTCCAAGTCACATTTTTGAAATAATTTAGGGGGAAAAGATAAAAAACTTGCAAATTATTCAATGATCGCTCAACAATGGTATTCCTTGTGGATTAGATAAAAGTGAATGGAGGGTAGTTTTTCGTGCAAGTGTCAATTTCGAGCTACGAGCCAACCCAACAGAGGTTTTCAAAACATTTAGAGCTACTCATTTGTTTTTCGAGCACACGTGCCAACCCAATAGAGGTTCCAGAAATCTAGAGACAATTCTTGAGCCTATTCCATCTCTTGCACACCGTTCAAATTAAGTGCCTACATCCAACTAATCCTATATAGATGAGATCTAGAGAGAAGATTCTAAATTAAGGGGGGAAATGATAAAGTTTTTTTATTCACCTTAGAATAGGTTTCTTGTAGCATGTATGTGCTAATAAATGTTTACCTCTTGTAAACATATTTTTTTCAGTTTTTATCTCCTATTCACTTTAGACCATGATGAATTTAAGGGGGTGTTAGGAGTAAACTTAGGTTAATTCATCATTTACTAAGTTTTAATGTTAAAGTAATTAAATTTTATTACTTTCACTTAGTAGTTAGTTAGCTATTATTAGGTTGTCATATCCTTAGATTAGTGGGGGCTATACTATTATTAGTTTATTTCTTTGGAATGTTCCTGGATGTGGTTAGTTAGGGGCAATATGTTATTTTTGCATATTTCCGTGGATGTTATTATAGTTGTTTAATGTCTATAAACATTGCAACTTTTCATTTGATATCAATAAAGGGTTTCCGAATATTGCTTTCTTGATAAAAAGCACATATAATGTTTAATATACTATGAAGAACACGTACACATTTTTTGTTTTTTACTTTTTATAAGTCATGCCTCAAGGCTTGGATCCCCAAGCCTAAGGCATGGACCTGCACAAACACAAAAAATAACATGTTTTTGCAAAAAATGCTAAAATGCCAAATATACCATCATAAATCAAATTAAAACGATCGATTCGTTTAAAAATATATATACGCATAACATACTTTATTCTTTCTAAAAATATCATTTTTCAAATTTTGTGACTAATATAAGGTTTCCATATTATTTATTTTCTAACAATGCCTTTTATAGCTATTTTTGAAGTTTAAACACGTTTATCTTTCGTCGTGTATCTTTTTTTGGCTCATCGAAATTGAAAAAAATATACTAGCCCAAACTAGGCCTAATTCTATACATATTCAAAAACAAATATAATTTTCAATATTTTTTGAGGTAGTTAGGGGGGCACGGTTGAAGCTCCATTATTTTTTAAAATTTAAAATTTTTGTACTAGAAAAATCATTAAAAAATCAAAAATAAGTGGAGCCACAACTAGATGCTCCTAGCTAACTTTCTACCAAACGGTTTTCAAAAATACTAAATGGTGCTCAAAAAATGGTGGGGGCATGAAAATAACTCTATTATGTTTTTTAACAAAACCAGAGCACTGTTAGTATTTTAATTATTTAACCCACTAAAACTTAACCGTTTTCAATAAAATTTAGTAGCTTAGAAACTAGACTCAAATTTCTACGATTTATGTTCTTACAACATCTTCCAATTTTGAGTGTAACTATTTCAAATAATCTCGTATAAGTTGAAGATTTTTATTTTTAGGAAAAATCGTCCACTTAAGACCCCCTTTTGGCCCCCAAACTTGGTGCACTTACCCCACAATTAACTCTTAATATCATATTATAGTAAATCAAATTGATAGCTAAAATTAGGTATGGAATTCATCTGTAACCCAAATCCTCTAAGATGTCTTTAAAAGTAACTCCTATCTGTGTCACCTAAAACCCTTCATTCTACTCATGTGTCGGCTTAAAAATATTTGCATTAGATTTAAAACTGGATTCTCTTGAGGTACTAACTTAAGAGAACCCATTCACTATACGATTTGCCAATTTTTTTATAATCACCCATTAGTGTTACAAATTTATGTTTCCTATTTTCCCAAATGCTACCAAGTACGTTCATTGCTTAGCCCTCTATGCCTATCCTTAACACAAATAAACAATTATGTTGCTTAGATCTTACATACCACATGTCCCAAAATAACTTTATACCTTAACTAAAGCATCCCACACAATTTTCCACAAACAAAAATACAATTCCTATGAGAAAACCCGGATACTCTAGTTAGTGTTTAACCATTACCATTCCTACAGGTTGCTTTCATGACAAGTCAATAAGCATACATGTTATTGATTAAACTAAAATATAATTATTCTAGTGTAATCTAATGTTATAAGAGGTGTAAAATGAATGAATGAAGTAATAAAATATTAAAATAATATCCCAAGAAAACTAAGCTAGAAAATATGAAACCTTAATGTGCAAAGAGGGTTAAGAAGGGATTAGTTGATTTGTAAATGTCGTAGGACTGTGTCGTAGTGTAGACCAGGTGAAAAGGAGGAGGAAACCTTATCATAGGATCTTGGAAAAGTACATATGTAGACTTTCTCAAATGACTAGGATTCCGAAGAGGGATAAGGGCACGGTGGATGCCCCAGTCTAAGATATGGGTGCCCTAGTCTGTGGAAATGGATAGAAAACCTCCTCTAGAGATTTTTTTGGATGTTCTCATGTGTTCGCTCTCTATTACTTGAATGTATCTATGTGATCTCCAAATCACTGGTAAACCTGCAATGGAAGAATCACCTACAAAACTCAAGACAAAGCATCAAAACCCTAAAAACAAAATATGCATATAAAGAAGTCAAACTATCCTCAGCTACGAAATTGATGGACTTATCACTTTGAGTATTGCAATAAAACTCGGACCCAATGTAGTTCTTGGTGTGTGTGTGTGTGTGTGTGTGTGTGTGTGTGTGTGTGTGTGTGTGTGTGTAGAGTGTGGTCTAGGTTATCTTGTTCCATTCATACTTTGTGGAGTAACAAGCAAATAAATAAATGTATAATTTAGTAAATATGTACATGGAAACAATATACTCCCCTCTTATGAAGAGTGATGCAAATGAACCAACCTTATGTGCCTTGTGTGCCTTGTGATGGAGTCGATGGATGCAAATATAGCTTTAGATGCCTTTGGTGGATGTAACCTTAGGTGGTGATAGTAAGTGCTTAGTGATTGGTCCCTCATCATGGTCGCATACCTTTATATTTATATGGTTCTCTTATTTTAATTTTGTAATTAACCCCGAAAAGGCTGACCACCAAAAAATATAAGAAGCTTAAATGGTTAGAAAGTTCTCAAAAAGTGAGAGGACAATACAAAGAGGATCAGGGCACTTAGAGGGGACCAAGGTGCCTAGGGTGCCCCAATCAGAAATAAGGAAAACAAAGTATGAAAAGATAGACCGGGAAACTACGGGTGTAAGATCTAAAATGCCGATAGAAAGCAAAGAAAAATTGCCAAAGACTTGGTTCAATTATTACTCTTTTCACTTAAGAACCATATGAATAGTAGTATGAGACCAGGACTAAATAATGACTCAAAGTGAGTGATTTTTTGTCTACATTTTCCCCCACTTTATGTTGGTCGGTGGAAAGCTTGGTAACATAAAATAGATAGATATGCATGCCGATATCCATGTAGAGTGATGTAGATTGTGTACCGAAGGACTAGAAAAATCGTGGAGTGATAAAAACATGGAGCATGGAGACTAAAGATGCAAAAGTGAAAACAAAAAAGTGTTGAGAGTGGGCCTAGGGTGAAAGCGTGTGTGTAGGTTCCAATATGTATAGTAAACTTGCATGGTTAGTACCATGTGTGTGATGTACATGCCACATGTATGTGTTGTTGTTGACTACTTTCTTCCCATATGAATGGACTTGTAAAAGAGAAGACAATAAAGTATTAAAATAGGCATGTATATGTGTAATGTGTAAAAATGCATGTATATATGTAAAAATCATGTAAAGAAAGTACAAAAATGAAAAAGGAACATGTGCACCTGATTTGTGATGAGAAAAAGGGTGTAGAAAGGATCATGTTGATCTCATGCAATATTTTTTTGAAATCTCATACCTTTGGCGAAGAAGTATAGGGAGGAAAGTTTGATTTATCCTCCAACCTATAACTACTTCTGAAAAGTGAAGATATCTCTATACTGTCTAGTTTTTATGGAAATCCAACGCCATAGTAGTGTAGAGAGGAAGGTTTTGTTTATCCTCTATTCTTTAACTACTTCCGAATGTGCTAAGGACACCTTGTCCTATAAAATTCATTATGTATGTAGGTCATAGACTAGTTTGAACCCATTAGTTGTATAACCTTTGTGTGTCATGGAAAAAATTGAAAAATTAATCAGATCAAGATGCGTGTGTAAACCCAAATTATGCCCCCCTCTTTGGGGGTGCATCCGATGTCACAGATAGGAGAATGCATCCCAAAATAGGAGTGACCACAGATACTAAAATGGTTCCCTGCAAGGGGAAGGGGATGTGCTTGGTAGAAACCAAGGCACAAATTAACAAGGTAGATAAATAACAAGCGTTAGTACGCGAACATGCATGTAGAAAACAAGTGTAATCCAAATAGATAGTGTGTAAGCTAGAATATAAATAGATAATGCAAACACCCAAGAACACAATTTGAGATGCATAAAGTGGTTTACAAGCATGGGACACCACTCAGGTATCACAAGACACTCAAGGCCACAGAGGTCAGTAAAAAAAAGTGTGCACACAAGACAAAGGGAAAATCCTGCAAAGAAAAACAAGTAATATCAAACAATGTAACAAACAAGTATGGAAGAAAATATCCTTGCACAACAAATGTTTCACATGAAACACCCTTTAGCATGTTAGAAATATAAAGCATATGTCAAAGCATGTATAAACCAATATAGTGTGTTATGAACAAGAATTAAACAATAGCACTTGTAACATACGAATGTGGATACCCCAAGAGACACTATGGGACTGGTAGTCAAGCATACCCGATGCATGTAATATCCCTATATAGTCTACGATCAAAACTAGAAAAAAATTGAACATGCATGTGTGTATGATAATGATAATGACATACAAGATATCTATCTAGCATGTGTAATAAAGCGTACATGTAAAATAAAGTGCAAGCAAGAGTAAATGTAACCATAAAATGTAGTATGTTGTGGATGGATGGAATGGAATGGAATGTAGATTGAATGATAGGAGCCATGTGCCCCCATGAGTGAATGGAATTATATGCAGTGAGTTTCATTTAGTATTCCCCCTTATAAATCAAGAATCAACCAGAAATGAGAGTGCACCATCAGAAAATGGTAGAACTATGTGTTGTGTGCAATGTACTATGATGATTGTGTAGTGATGATATGCGACATATATGAGTTATGTGTGAAGTTGTATCCTAAAAATATATCATGAAAAGATTAATAGAAAGGAGTGGTGATGTATACTACTAAATGATGCAATTGAAAGTGATGATGTAGCCTATCATGGGATGATGCTAGAAGAAGTGACCATATAGCCTAAAGCATCTATCACTTAATCTAGGTATGTCGCATGAGAAAATATTGGATGATGAGTGTGCAAGGGTGATGAGTTCCATTTGTGATGTATACCTCAATAATACAAGTATGGACCATGAGACTAGAGTGTGTCACCGGGTAGTGAGTGCAATCCATAAAAGAGAGTGTGAAAATGCATAATGTCTCGTATTTAGGGTGTATGGTATATAATGCAAGATGCGAATATGACCTAAGATGTGCAAAAGCATAGTAGATGTAAGACACAATATGTAATATGTAAGGTGTAGGATGTAAAATGAAATATGAAAATGTGTGATAGGTAGTGACTATGGTGTATTATGTGAGACATAAATAGAATGTGTATAATGTATGTAGGAAAAGATGCATGATGCAAAGTGTAGAATCTATGAAGACGTGTGATATCTATAGTATAGTGTGTGGGGTTCATGTGTGTAGGATGCCCTCAATAGTCAAGTGTGAACTGAAGCACAAGAGTGTGTCATCGAGGTAATGAAAAGGTAGATACGTATGCTAAGAGGTATGTGTAAGTATTTGATGAGATAATGACATGTCACGTGATGTTAGGGGGGAGTATAGTTTTCATGCCCCCCAAGTGTGCATTGATGAATAGACTATCTGATGAGAGTGAAGGACAATGGTACTCCACTTGATATAAGTGGAGATGAAGGTGTGTGACCATGTTCTAAGAGTGGTGGTATATGAGAGAGGAATTTTGTAGGTGAGTGAAGTCTATGTCCATGTGATAGATGAGCATAGTGTGAATGGCATGGTGTAAAAACATGTGCGAGATGATGGAGATCTGTGCAAAAAGAACGTTGGAGTGCTGAACATGGGTGTGGAATGAAGCGAGGTTGAGACTTGTATCTAGATGCAAGAACTATTAGAGGAATGGGACTATATTGGTGTGTGGTAATAGCATAGTGATGAGACCATGTAGGTTGTATACAAGCAGGTGATCTAGGAGAAGATGGAGCTTTAGGCTCTAGAAGTTGTGACACACTAGAGGCAACATGTGATGCATTGATGACTGTGTGCGATGAGATTGGGACCATGGGGTAGATGGAGGCACACCATTGATAACAATAACTTGATTTATATGAATGAACTTTAGACGTAAATGATTCATGTAAAATATATAGTGTAACCTATGAATTTAGTTAAGACCTAAGAGCATATCACGATCACAACTATTTGTCCCACAAGAAAGGGTATAAGCATATTGATAGGACCGAACGCAACACGAAGTTTGACAATGCCATATGAATTGTTCATCGAGATAGGAGATTTGCAAACATGGAAAAATGATAACATCAAGAAGTGGAATAGAACATGCATTAATGGGATAGGACGAATCAACCTTAGTATTATTCATGGAGACCACTTCGATAGATACACTAATGTGTAAGTGGTTAAAAGAGAAGGTGGCATAGTAATCATGATCAGAAAAATAAATAATCAGTCAAGAAATTTTAGTGTTAGCAACTAAGAAATCAAGATCCCCTGCTATAGGTGGAGCTACCGCACGATAGGTATGATTAGCTCAGGAATCAATAGGTTTCTTTTCATGTTACGGAGGTGGGTTATTAAATATTTTAACATTTTGATTTTATTTAATTGGTTTTGAGTCTGTAGCCTTGAGAAATTTGATGCTTATTGTTATTGATAAGATCTTGAATAATGATTCAAATCTTGAGACACTTGTTGGTAAAATGTCCCACACATTGGTGATAGTCACATAGAAAGTTTTCATTAAAGTTTCTTCCTTTTAGGCATGATGGGTGTAAGTCGAGCGGTGGAGGAAGTGTAAAAAGATTTATCTCGAGAATCTATTATATTATGAGATGTGGGGCAATAGGAAATTTGGTTAGTGTATGTTGAGATGGTTTTGACTCAACTTCGTTAGTAGTAGCTACCACGTTGACAATGATTTTGCACAAGTAGGTATTACGGTGGAAGGTTTAAATGTTTACTTTCTTTGAACCCATGCAGATGATGATGTTTTTTTCCCGATACTTAAGCTTACCGGAGGTGTGGTCACAAAATAACACACTTTAGACATTATTTAGTCTTGGTCTCATACTACTATTCATATGTTTCGAGTGAAGAAGTGCTAATTAACCCCCGTCTTTTGGCCATTTTACTTTGATTTTTATCGTCACTACCGACCTCCCATACACACTTTCCCAATATATTTTCATCATTTTCCTTCACTTTATCCTTCACTAGGACACCCATGCTTATGTTAGGGCACGCGGAAAGTGCCCTGGTCCCGCTTGAGGTGCATTAATCCTTTTCTCACTTTCCCACCACTTTTGGGCACTTTCTAGCCATTTGAGCATTTCATATTTCTTGTGGTCGGCCTCTTTGGGGTTAATTACAAAATTAGATTAAGAGAACCATATAAATATAAATTTATGAAACCATAATGAGGGACCAAGAACTAGTCACTACTATCATCACCTAAGGTTGCATCCATCAAAGGGTACACTTGCATCCATCTAGCTGCATCAAAAAGGCACAAGGTTGGTTCATCTACATTACAAAATCATAGGAGAGAAGTTTATTCTATTCCATTCACCATTCTATTACATTTTCTACACATATTTATTGTTTTTTACTTTCACAAAGTGTGACTGGAACAAGAGCACCTAGGGCATGATTGCACACATTTGCACTTAGAAATACATCGGGTATGAGATGTAGTGTAGCGCTCGATTAATAAGTCTACCATTGTGGAAGCTAAGGACATTCCAACCCCTTCATATGAATCTTTCTTTTTTAGGGTTTTGATGTTTATCTTGGGGTTTTCATGGGATTGTTATTCATTATTGATTACCAACGGCGACATATAAAAGCAAAGTGCATAAAAGTTAGTGTGATAGGTGGCAAAGGCTTTAGATCATATAGTGACCCTACAAATATGGTTTTTGAACCTTCTTTATAGACCAGTGGTGCCCATAACACGTACTAGGAATCCATAGTGCCCCGATACTCTCCCAAGTGCCCCAATCCACTCATATTTCCTATATATGTAAGTTTTTGACCTTGTCATAGTCATTTCCTTGTCTTGTTTCTCTAATCAGCTCTATAAACACGTCTCAAGCAAGTTTTCCGAATCACCTAAGATCCTTCCAACCCTTCTTTACATATTAGGGTTTCTATTATCATTAGTCTAGTTGTTTGGGTCACTTTCTATATTTATTTATTACATTTATTATTGTTCCTACCATTAGCACTCTTGTTGTTCCTATCATTATTGTTTTTGGGTCACCTGTCACTACCATTATTCTACTTTTTAGTTAAACATTTTGATTAACCCAAACCTCAAATACTCCTTTCTCCTTAGGCCTTTTCCTTGCATTCATGTCACTCGTAGTGGTGGTTTTAGGTATTTTCAATATTGTGAGCTTCATTTATTCACTTGTAGGGTTTCCAAACCAATGGTTGATATCCCTACTTTTGTAGCTACTACTGACAATCGTTTGGATAATTCACACAATTTCCCTCTCCACAAAAGAGAAGCATCTGATAGTGATAAATCCTATGACGAAGACACTAATGTTAACCTAGATCAACTCAACACTATTAATGACTTTTGAGAATATTTGTGTGAAAATCCTACTCATATCCTTCATGTCTTGCATGCTTTAATTATTGCTAAGAAAAATTGTGAAGCTCCCACCGTGGTGCTTTCTCACTCTTCGGTTCCCATGGTCTCCACTCCGTCCACTTATATTTTTGATCCTATTCTTACAACTACTGCTCACATCACTCACCCTAGCATGCGTAATATATAGCTCGGTTCTTCCTTGAACACTCCAGATTTAACATCTTTATATTGGGATTTACAAAATAAAATTCACCAGCTCTAATTCACTACTTCTCATGTATCCCCATATTTAGACTCTACTTCAATGTTGCATACCCCTTTCACACTAGCTATATATACCTATCCATTTCCACTTAAATTTGTCTCTCCCAAATTACCTATTTTTCAAGGCCATGATGACCCACAAGAGTGTCTCTCCGAGCTTTCCATGTAGCATGTATCAACTATGCAAATGATCACAATATACTCACTAATATTTTCCATCAAAGTTTACAAGATTATGTGATGCATTGGTTTTTTGACCTCCATGTTCATTCGGTAGTCTCTTTCACACATTTAGTTGATACTTTTCTCACTCACTTTTCTATTAACATTGGCTCTAAGATATCATATGCTCAACTCACACAAATTAAACAAGGGTCTAATGAACACCTATCAAATTATGTCTTTCATTATAAAAACAACTTAGATAAGATATCTAATATCCTTGTGGATTCCAAACTCTAATATTTTTTCATTCAAATTCTCTTTCCACCTCTCTAGGAGAGTGTTCTTTTTGAGACTTCTCCTTCGTTTGATCAAATTTTTCATACTCTTAAGCTTCATGAAACCAAGCTATTAGTTGTAGGAAATCTTAAGTATCATGAGCAAGCATCATCATCTACACAATTTCAAGGTAAGTCAACATTCAAGCCATCTACAACTAAATCCTCTGATACAAAGGTTACCATTAATGCAGTCTCTACCACCAAGGAACTACAATCACAACCATTTAGGCGTAGCTTCTCTAGGTTTAGCATCCCTCCGTGAATTTTGTTGCCAAAACTAGTTGATAGTAACCTTATTACATTACCTTCCCCTCTAGAAGTTGATCCATCTCGACCAAAAGGGTGTCACTTTGATGAAAATTCCCATTGTGACTATCATCAATGTGTAGCACATTCCAGTGATCGTTTCTTTTGACTACGATTTCTCCTCCAAGGTTTAATTGACAAGGGTCAAATTGAGCTTCAATACTATACACAATATCCACCTATCAATGAGAATCATAATCTCAAAATCTTTAATAACCCTCTACCAAATCATGACACAAAGGCAACTGACTCATCAAATAATCATGTATATCACGCGGTGCCTTCTCCTACATCGGGGCTCTTGATTTCTTAGTTGCACATACTAACACTTCACCATCAATCATATATTTCTCCATCCATGATTATCATGTGAATTTCACATCTAATAACTAACGTATTAATACATTTATTGATTAGGTACCTATCAATAACACTAAGGTTAACCCATCATGGCCCATTAGTGCATGTTCCATGCCACTCCTTAAGGCTATCAGGCATCCTCTATTACAAATTTAATACCCTATGAACAAACCCTTTGGTGTCGACAAAATACACGTCACAGTTGGTCATATTACTATGCTTGTGGATTTCCTCTTTGGAAACACAGTTGATGGGTGTGATATGCTTTTTGGTCTCAATTGGATTCGTCGGTCTCAATCTATAATCTCTATAAATCAATTACGAATTGAATTCATCCATAAAAATCAGGTTATTTCTATTGATGATGTCCCTCCATCCACTCCATGGTCTTCATCTCCTCACACATCAATTAGCACACCACCTACATCATCTACCACATCACACTCTATGTTACTCAAAGTGCAATCTACTCCTAGTTCACTTACTTGGGCATTGTCTACATGACCCCACAACTCCACTAGTCTTACACATAAGCATCATCCCATTCCTAGGACCGTTATTGCATATCAACATATATCACCACCTCAATTTATTCCATGTGGGTGTCCATCACCTTCACACTCGAATCACGTAGTTATCCATCATCAACGCATTTTCTCCGCCACGGTCTACATCATATATGCACCCATCACATGCACATAGAATTCATTCACCATCACAATTTCTATCTCATATACCACCAATTTTGATCAGGGTCATATGCTTTCAACACCACATGCATCAGATGGAGGACATTTTTCCTTCACTGTCATTACATAGTTCATTCATTCGTGCACACTTGGGGGCATAACATCTAACACATCCACCCCCAACCTAGTAGCATCACCCACTACAACAAATTGTCCTTCTAGAATACATATATAACATCCTCATCACATTGAGCACTCATCAAACTTATACTAGCATCGTCATTACCCGATGACACACTCTTGTGCTTCGGTTCACACTTGACTGTTGAGGGCTTACTACACATGAACCCCACACACTACACAATAGGCATTACACATTGCATCTCTTCACACATATAGTGTCATATGTCTTACATATTACATCATACACTCTACATTTAGTCTACATCATTTTTGCATCTACACATCACACATCATACTAGTCGTCATTATACATGTATCACACTTTTAGGGTCTACATTATATACTCCTCATCTTACATACCACATAGCGCACACCTTACACTTTTATTCTAAATACACATCTTGCATTGCACATTTATACATCATACATTTTCTACACACCATACTAGTATTCATCATACATGTGTCACACTTCTATTGTCTACTTTAGTCTAGTTACACATACTACTCATATTACATAAAACATTACGAGTACTCTCACATTATTAGTCTATCTTGCATTGCAAACTATACATTGCATTTTACACATCATATGGTCATCTATTATCATCACACATACTACACATTGTCTTCTACGTGCTGCACTCACTACCCTATGATGCACTTTAGTTCCTTAGTGCATACTCAATCACGAAAGTGTTTACAAATCAAATGGACCTTCTCATACTTACGCATTCATCATTCGACCTTCTATTATGCGACATTACCAGGTTAGTGACATATGTTTTATGCTAAATGATCACATATCCCTTCATCTTGTAGTGATACACGCTTTAGGCTCAATCATTACTCCCACATTCCTCTTGTCGTGATATATGCTTCAGCTATAATGGTCGTGCATACTTCATTTCTAGGTCGCATCACCTCCACACACATATACACAATCATAATAGTGTGTTAGACACAACACACACATTTTGATCATTTCCCGATGACACACTCTCACTTTGGTTCATTCTTGACTATTGAGGGGGGAAAAAAAAAGAACCTCACTACATACATTTCCATTCACTTAAGGGACATGCGGATCCTATCATTCCATATTGCATCCCATTCCATCCATGCACAACATATTGCATATCTTGGTTTTCTTTTACTCTTACTTGTATTTTCTTGTATGCATTCACTTTATTACACATGCTAGTTATATCTCTTATATGTCATTTATCTATACCGTACACGCATGCGTATTCACACCTTTGTTTAGTTGTGATCACATATAGAGGTCTTTTGCACGCATCACGGATGCTCACCTTCTACCCATCCTACATTGGTCATTTAGGGAATCCACATTAGTCTATCACAAGTGATATTATCTCATTTTTACTTAGCACTCTATATCACACGGTTATACATGTTTTTGACATACTTGATTATATTTCTAACATGCTAATGGGCACTTCATGTGCAGAATTTGTTTGTAGGATTACTTGCTTCCATGGCTATTTTTTGTTTGTACTTAGTTATTTTGTTTGTTATTATATGTGGGACTTGCCCTTTGTTTGGTGTGCACACTTTTTTGTTTTATTAGGCCATGATGGCTTTGCTTGTCTTACAACATCATGAGTGGTGTCCCATGTTTACAACCTACTTTGTGCAGCTTACTCTGCTTTTTTTTACATGTTTACATTGTTATATTTCTTGGTAGCTTATACATTGTTTGCATAGATTACACATTGTCTTATACATACATGTTTATTTGTACTAAAACTTGTCTTTGGCTAGCCTTCTTTTTTGTGCGTGCCCTGGTTTCTATCAAGTAAATTATTTTCCCTCTACATGGCAGAGTTACAAATTTCACGTAGTTGGTCCTCTTTTGGGGCCACATTCTCCTATTAGTGACGTCACATGTCCCCCAAAGAGTGGGGCATCATTTGGGTTTTACATACTATACAATGCTTCTACACCAATTCGGATTCGGTTCAACTTCCGTCCTTGGCATTGTGGGTTATATAGCGAGTGGGTTCAAACCATTCTACGAACCCCATACACAATGGATTTTACAAGACATGGTTTTCCTTAGAATTCTTGGGAGAAGTTATAAGTTAGAGGATACAATGGAATTCCTCTCTACACTACTTTAGCCAGTGGCGTCAAATTACCAAAAAAACTAGGCAATACAGAGATATCTTCACGCATATCCAAGGAAGCAGTTACAAGTTTGTGAATAATGCAGCTTTCTCCCTATACTTCTTCGTCCTATGGCATCGGATCGACCAAAAACCCAAGACAAGATATCCTCTTTATACACCCTTTCTCTCATCACGGATCAGGTGCACATGTTCCTTTTACACTTTTCATACTTTCATTTCAATCTTTTCATTACATATACATGTGTATTTTACATGCATTTTTACATATATACATGTGTATTTGACCACTTGATCATATTCTCCTTGCAGGTCCAATAGTATGAGAAGCAAGCAGTCAATAAAAAAAAAATACAAAACAAAAGTAAATTTTTGTGGCAGTACACACCATACTAACCATGCAGGTACATCAAACACATCGGGAACTAAACATGTGTTTTCACCCTAGGTTCACTCTCATCACTTTTTTGCACTTTTTATATCTTTAGTTTCCATGCTCCATCATATTTTTATCGCTCCACGTTTTGTCAAGTCCTTTAACGCATTTCTACATCACTCTACATGGATTCTTAGGTACACATCTCTATCTACTTTGTGTTACCGATCTTTCCTCTTACCAACATAAATTGGGGAAAATGTAGTCACAAAATCACACACTTTAGACATTATTTAGTCTTGGTCTCATACTACTATTCATATGGTTTTTAAGTGAAGAAATTAATAATTAACCCCTGTCTTTTGGCCATTTTACTTTGATTTCTATCATCACTACCGACCTCCCACACACTTGCCCAATATGTGTTCGTCATTTTCCATAATTTTATCCTTGACTGGGGGGCTCATGTTTATACTAAGGTGCCCATAGGTACCCTGGTCCTAGTCGGGGTGCCCGGATCCTTTTCCCACTTTTTCACCACTCTTTGGGCACTTTCTATCTGTTTGAGCATTTCATATTTCTTTTGGTCACCTCTTTGGGGTTAATTACAAAATTAGATCAAGAGAACCATATAAATATAAAGTTATGAAACCATAATGAGGGACCAAGCATAAGTCCCTACTATCATCACCTAAGGTTATATCCATCAAATACTATATTTACATCCATCTAGTTGCATCACAAAGGCACAAGGTTGGTTCATCCGCATCACACAAGCATAAGAGGGAAGTTTATTCTATTACATTTTCTACACATAGTTATTGCTCATTACTTTCACAAAGTGCAATTGACACAAGAGCACCTAGGGCATGATTGCACACACTTACACATAAAACTACATCGGGTTTGAGATGTAGTGTAGTGCTTAGTTAGTAAGTCCACCATTGTGGCAATTGAGGATAGTCTGACCCCTTCATATGCATCTTTATTTTTAGGGTTTTGATGCTTTTCTTGGGGTTTTGCAAGTCTTTTCTTCATTATTGATTACCAGTGACATATAGCGAAGTTAGTGTGATAGGTGGCGAAGGCTTCAAATCATATAGTGACCTGTGAATCTAGATTTTGGACCTCCTTCAAAGAATAGGGCAGCCAAAACATAGACTAAGGCACCCACAGGCACCCTGATACTCTCTTAGGTGCCCCAGTCCACTCAGATTGCCCAAATCTACAAGTTTCTGGACCTTGGCATAGTCGTTTCCTCCTCTTGTTTCTCTTGTTAGCTCTGTGACATAGTCCAACAAGTTTGTTGACTAAACTAAGCTTCTTCCAACACTTTTTTACATATTAGGGTTTCTATTTTCATTAGTCTAGTTACTTGGATCACTTTCTATATTTATTTATTTCATTTATTTATTGTTATGCACTATTGTTCTTAATTAGATTGACTACCATTATTCCAAATTTTATTTAACCATTATGGTTTCATAACTTTATATTTATATGGTTCTCTTGATCTAATTTTGTAATTAACCTTGAAGAGGCCGACCATAAGAAATATGAAATGCTCAAACGGCTAGAAAGTTCCCAAAAAGTGGCGGGAAAGTGAGAAAAGGATTAGGGTGCCCTGATTGGGACCAGGAACCTGTGGGCACCCCAATATAAGCATGAGTGCCCCAATCAAGGATAAAATGACATAAAATGATGAAAACAAATTGGGCAAGTGTGTATGGGAGGTCGGTAGTGATGACAGAAATCAAAGTAAAATGGCCAAAAGATGGGGGTTAATTAGTACTTTCTTCACTCAAAAACCATATGAATAGTAGTATGAGATCGGGACTAAATAATGTCTAAAGTGTGTGATTTTGTGACTACAAATGGATAAAATCTTGGTTTCAGAGAAGCTTAATAGTATGACATAGTTGATTGAATGAAGGAGAGGTCTCAAAGAGTACACTTTCTTAGAGAGGCGATAGTAGACTCGGATGAATAATTCTTGAAGCTCAGATTCTGCAAGAACATTTGACATCTTGGCTAAGTTGTTTTTTTATCTCAAAATGTAATTTGCTAAGTGTTCATTAGATCCATGTTTAAGTTGTGTGAGTTGGGCATATGAGATCTTAGAGCTAATATTGATAGAGAAGTGAGTGAGAAAACTTCAACTAGATGCATGAAAGAGATTACCAAAGGGACAAGTAGGTTATAAAACCAATGCATCACATAATTGTGAAGACTAAGAGGAAAGATCTTAGCTAGAAGAATGTGATCATCTGCAAAATCTAGACAAGCCACATGGAATGCTCGAGAGGTGCTCTTATGGGTCACCCTAGCCATTGAAAATAGGTCGTTTAGGTGTGAATAAATTTTGTAGAAGCAAATAAGTGGATATAGCAAGCGTGAATGGAGTATACAATAATACAATGGAATCCAAATATGGAGACACACGAGAAGTAACCTTTCGTAGTTGATGAATTTTTGCTCAAGGTTCTAATAAAAGGGAGGTTGGGTCTTGAGAGCCAAGTGGAAGGATCCCGCCACATATGAGAAATAAAAGGTGGGGTATAGTGAGTAGTAGGGGTAGGGATAGAAAAAATAATGGTTGATATGGGTGGAAGAGTAGAACAAAGCGGTTGGGTATCAACTATATCGGGGAAAGCACAAGACACTTTAAGATTTGTAAGGTTTGTAGATTCCTCATGAGTAGCATATATAGCAGAAAGTCTAGATCTTTGGTATGCTTAGCAATATAATCATTGATGGATTTAATATGGGCTTTGGTAAATTCCTCAAAAGATTGAGCCATAGTAGATAAGTGAAAGAGATACCTAAGAGGAAGGTGGTGTTAACCGTGGGGTTTAAAAAAATGACTAAACTAAAATATAATTATTCTAGTGTAATCTAATGCTATAGGAGCAATAAAATGAACAAATAATTGAAGTAATAAAATACTGAAATAATATCTCAAGCAAACTAAGATAGAAAATATGAAACCCTAATGTGCAAAGAGGGTCAAGAATGGATTATATGATTCACAAATGTTGTGGGACGATATCGCAGTTGTAGACCAAGTGAACAGGAGGAGGAAACCTTCACACAGAGCCCACGGAAAAGTGTATATCTAGACTATTTGGATAAAATGGGGTGCACGGAGAGGGATACAGTGCTCGTGGATGCCTTGGTCCGAGATATGGGTGCACCGATCTATGGAAATGGATAGAAAACCTCCTCTAGAGTGTTGTTGGATGTTCACCTATGTTCACACCCTATCACCCGAACTTCGATGTGTGATCTCCGAAGAACCGTTAAACCTTTAATGGAATAATCCCCTGTAAAACCCCATACACAACATCAAAACTTTAAAAAATAAAGATGCATATGAAGGGGTCAAACTGTCCTCGCCTACTAAACTTATGGACTTATCATTGAGTGTTGCACTACATCTCAAACCCAATGTATTTCTAGGTATGCGTGTGTGTACATTTTTTTGTAGGTGCTCTTGTGTTAGTCGCACTTGATGGAGTAGTGAGAAAATAACTAGATGTATAATGTAGTAAATGTGTGTATGGAAATAATAAACTCCTCTCTTATGAATTTTGATGCAGATGAACTAGCCTTGTGTGCCTTGTGATGGACCTAGATGGATGTAAATGTAGCTTTAGATGCCTTTGATGGATGCAACCTTAGGTGGTGATAGTAAGTGTTTGGTCCCTCATTATGGTCACATAACTTTATATTTATATGGTTCTCTTGTTTTAATTTTGTAATTAGCCCTGAAAAGTCGGCCGCCAATAATATAAGAAGCTAAAATGGCTAGAAAGTTCCCAAAAAGTGAGAGGAAAGTACAAAGAGGATCATGGCACCTTGAGGGGACCAGGGCACCCCAATAAGAAATAGGGAAAACATAGTATGAAAATATAGACTTAGCAAGTATGGGTGTAGGATATAAAATGATGACATAAAGCAATGCAAAATGACCAAAGACATGGGTGAATTATTACTCTTTTCACTTAAGAACCATATGAATAGTAGTTGAGACCGTGACTAAATAATGACTCAAAGTGCATTATTTTGTGTTTTACAACTATTATAGAAACCTAAATTTGGACTCTTATTTCCCCTAAGCTAGGAGGTTTCATCTAGTATAAGGAGCTAGGATCATCCTAAAATTTCAGTTTTCTATGTTATGAAGGTGATCACACAAGAAGGGTAAATCATACAAGAATTTTACTCTAAGGTTGACCTTTTTATTTAAGTTCCTTTCCTATAATTCCAAAGTAATTAGTACAACACACAAGAGGTTCATTTATTAATTTCACACTAGAGCACACTATAAAAGATAAATTCATTTCTAGTTAACATATACATCCAACCTCTTAACAACACATAATCCTAAATTAAGTTAAAACCCATGACCAAATGTCCATTTTCAAAACACCCCAAAATGCTAACAATTTCATACTCATCCCAATATTCAATAATCATCATTTATTTATATAACAAAGTATTGTTGATATATTCTATATCATTATATTGTTCCAAATAACATGATATTATAAAATCGCCAATAACACTTCTTTTTCTCCTTATCTTGATACCTACAACCAACACATGGTCAAAAAAAATGGTTGTCGTGGCATCTACCCAAAATCTAGTATAATTCATGCTATCATATTTTACTATTCACATGATTATAATACGTATCACGCAACAAGAGAGAATTAGAGATAAATTCATTTCATT
This sequence comes from Taxus wallichiana var. yunnanensis, assembly GCA_018340775.1. Classification (NCBI taxonomy): domain Eukaryota; kingdom Viridiplantae; phylum Streptophyta; class Pinopsida; order Cupressales; family Taxaceae; genus Taxus; species Taxus wallichiana. The sequence goes on from CM031239.1 coordinate 78,656,321, forward strand.
TCCTAACTAGAGGATGAAGAGAGAGAGAGAGAGAGAGAGAGAGAGACTCCATTTTCGATAGCCAAATTTCTCAAAACAAGCCACAAAAGAGAGTTCCATACAGTCATTTATAAGTGTCTACAAGTTTCTCATTGGTTATTTCACTCGTTAAGGGTCGTACAGATTCTTTCACATTTTCCTACAAGTTTGAAAAAGTGTCCAAATATGGCTCGAGGATAAGAAACTCTTCAAAAATAATTTTCTATGGGTGGAATCACCACAAGGTAATTCATTTATTCTCTCCTATATACAAGGAATTCACAGGAGTTGACGGAAGTTATAATTGGCAAACAGGATATGAATGGCAACTACATTTCTGGAGCCACTAATCTTAATTAGACTAACTGATTTGGTCACCTAGTGACCAAACACCTACAAATCCCCCTTGTAAAACCCACTGGTGAGGGTTTTTCTCATAAATGAGGGTTGAAATAAATTTTCATGGATGAATACTAGAGGAATGTGGAGGCTAATATCCATTTCTTCACTCGGGCTCCAAACAGAAAGCCAAAACCAAACCAAAAAAAGGTCTAATATTCCACAAATCCACTCACTAGGGTGAAGGAGGGAGCCTATAGAACATAAAAAATGTCCAACCCTTTACAAAATGAGCCAAATCTAGCTTTTAACAATGAAAACCTGAGTTCAGGAAAGAGAAACACGGGAAAATTGAAATGAATGATTCAACCACCAACCAGATCCATCAAAATAGCATGGGTACCATTAAAATTTCATTCCCAAGATTTTTACCATGCTGGAGAAGAATGGAAGCCATACTGCATTTAAAATGGTGGTTGAATGTCAGTTATGCTCTTTTCCCCATACCAAAGGCATTTTCTCATTTTTATCTCACTAAAATCCATTAAAAAATAAAATTCAAGATTCCATCGTGTAGAGGACTTCAATAGCTTTCCAATGACACAAAAATTGAGAAAAATGAGCTCTGGATAGAAAGATATGCCCCTCTGAAGATTTAGGGCAAAACTAGGCAAAATCGGTCATGCGAGCCGAAACCTAGAAATTTTTCCCTTTTTTGAATTTAGGAAGAATTCCCCAAAAATCTCCATGCCCCACCACTCCACCACCACGTGGCACTTCCTTATTCACCCACAGGTTCAAATGGCCATTTTACGCTTTTTTGAATTTTGGAAAAATTCCAAAATCGCTTTGCACCCCGCCACTCACGCCACGTGGCACACTCTGATTTGGCACGGGCCTTAATAAGCTTTCTTTCCTCTGTAGGACTACGAGCAAGAACTTTCCTTTGCACCATTTTAAACATTTTGGAAAATTTTGACAAATCCTTCCACACCTCCGACTCCTACCGCCGATTTGGACACGTGTCACCCTCTAGTTGGTCCGCGGGCCTTCGCAAATTTCTTCTCCTCCTCCTTGGCAGGCCTACAAGCTAGTTTTTCCCTTTTTTCCCTTTGTTATTTTGGTAAAAATCCAAAAATTTCTCCACTCCTCGAGACTCCCATTGTTTTCATGGACATGTGGCATATTCTCATTCGTTCGGGGCTTCTGGGCCAAAATTTTCTTTGCGCCATCTTTGGAAATTTTTCCAACTTACCCCCGCCGGTCCGACCTCCACCTGTCATGTGGCACATCCTCATTCATCCACATGTTCAAATCATTTCTTTCCTCTACGGGCCTCGCAGCAAAAATTTTCTTTCGTGCCCCGCCCACTCTTTGGCAAATTCTCCAACTTACCTCCGCTGACCTGCCATTCCACCACCACGTGGCACATTCCTATTGGTTGCGGACCTTCCCAAGGAAAATTTCCCTCAAAAACTCTGCCGAGCCATAACTTGCAAAATACAAGGAGTTAGAAGGAAAATTTTACCTTTCTAGAAAGGTGAGAAAATTCTCTATTTGATGAAGCCATTTCTAGAAAATTTTGAGTTCCTGAAAAGTGGAAAATTTTCTTGAGGCACAACGAAGGAATGAAAGAAAGTTAGTCAAAAATAAGCAAGGGGCTTATTTTGGATAACAAGTCCCTTTTGTCGTTTGAAAATACGATCTATTCAATTAAACCATAAATTTTTCCTTAGTTTTATTAGAAATCCAATATCATAGAAAAAGGTAAACTACCAATACAAAAATTTTGCAAGTTCGAGGTGATAAAACCATGCCTACAGTACTCGACCCCGAGTGTACTACCTCCAAATGGTCAACATTCACAATTAGCAAAACCATGCAATGGAAGTGTATTTTCATCAAATAGTTCATGTACCTTGACTAAGATTTCACAATTTTCATACGTAACTTGCACATAGTCTATAACCTTAACACACGTAATAGTCACCTTCTCTCTAATAATTTATAAACAATCCCATGCCTTGTCAATCTCCCACATTTTGTATGCATGTCCAACCCCTCCATAATAATTTCAACTTTTGACACACTCCTCCTTCCTACGTCTTTGTGACAGACAATCCACATTTTGTTTCAAAACTCCCTATTTGGCACGCATTGGGAGGAAGCTAACAAAGATTATGGACTCTTGACTTTATACTTGCCAATGGCAGTTCTATTCATGCCTCTTAAGGACTTTCCAATAAACTCATTTTGTGCATACCTTGCAATATTGTATTCCATGAAAACACATTCCTTCCGGGCATTACGTTGAAAAACTCACATGGTTCCTGTATTCTTACATATTTATCATATGAGTTCACATATTTTTGAAACACTTTTCCAAATAGGTTTTCTTCCCTCAAAAATCCATTTGGTGCATACCCCACAATTATTGCATTCCATGAGACCACCTCCCATTTAGGCATTTTTCAAAACTTCACGTTACTTGTGTATGATTGCACATGCTTCCCTATACATAATTGTTTTCTCAAACATTGCAACACAAAATTAAAAAAATCTACTCTCCATCATGTTTTGGTGGATTTTCTTACCCTATTTCAAATCTCCCATTTTGGACATAGGCTAGAAGGGCATGGCCATTATAAGTGACAAAGTGCCTCGTTATCAATGTGAAAATTAGATTGAATCATTATGTGCATTTCTAGCACTACACTTATAAGCATACAATGTCTATGTCCTCCAAACAACTCATGTGCCTTGTGTACACTTCCACATTCATTCATATGTCTAAGAAAAGTTATTTTCTACTAAGGCTTGATGTATGATCATACCCTTTTCCAAATCTCTCATTTTGGCACATACATGAGTATGCTTTGAAAAAGGTGGATTGATCAATTTAGACACTAGTTTCTTGAATTTTGTGAACAATTCCACATGCCCAATAGTCCACATACCCCTCTTACTTTTCCATATTTATAACGAGAATGAATCCCCCATAAGCCTACTCAAAATCTCTCATTTTTTTCTTCTCCCACCAATGGCATCCACCACAATGAATCATGTTATCTCGATTTAAAATTAAACAATCTAATTTTTGCGCGGGTAGTCAAGGAGAATGTTGGGAGAGGTTGTTGAATATGGCTTAATGCTTGCCATTTGAATTTACAAAATCTAACAAAACTTTCAGATTCTATGTCTCCACTTCCTAAGCAATCTACCTACCGGAAGGCAATTAATTTCCTCACTAGCCCAAATTAATTCATTTTATTTTATTATTGATATGTTTATTTATTTGTTTGTTTATATTTACTTATTTTGATCCCATTTTTAAAATTATTTTTTAAAACACTCCCATCTTGCATTGTTTAAATTGTTTATTTATATTTTTATTATTATTATTATTATTATTATTATTATTATTATTAAAAGATCACATTTTAATATATCTCATTTGCAAGGCCATTAATGTCTAAGTGATCAAATTTTTGTTTGATTTCCTCAACGAAAGAGTTATTAAATCTAGTACCAAAAAGGATGTGGATAGAGTCCGCTTTAAAATGCCATATGATGAAGTTTGCACTAAAGTGTCTTAAAACTCAAACAACATACCCTATCGTATCTAACGTTATTATAATTATTGCTTTATACTTATGATACAAGGTCAAATGAGGTTCACATTTTAAGGCACAAAATATGATGGCCAAGATGGCAAGTTGATGCATAAAGAGATAATGGAAACCTTTCATATGACTTCGCAACATCCATACATAGGATTCAAAATCTAAAATTTTGTAATGATTAACGAGATGATATTGCAACTATCCGACCACTTGCGACATAGGGACCCAAAATACTCATTAGCTCATAAAAATGATATGGGGCACTACATTTCCCTCCCTCATAAGAGCATCATCCCTGATGCAACATAATGCTAAGGCTAGCTAGAAGGATAAGTAAGCAAGGAAGGGTAATAATACACATTTTGCTTAGAAAATAGCTTTTGCTACAACACGACCACCCAAGGACAATAAAATTTATAATTTTCTTCAATTATTTATGTTATATGAAGATTAGTAGTTCTCTTTTGCACACTATTTCTAAATCTCAAGTTTATATTATTTAATTATTTAGGATTTCTATTAATTTATTTTAGTGGGTGCCCAACTAAAAACATAACATCGCAATGTCACACAAATCCCAAACACAACACTAATGACCCACAAGACATCTTGTTAACACATTTTCTTAACTCTAACTAAGTACAAGACCACCAACCCAACCATGGGAAGAAACATACAATCCAAACAACATAGTACTCAACACACAACCTTAATATAACAATAAGGAAATCCCAGTAATACACATACACAAGTTTCACATAACTCAAAATCATAATTATAACTACATAGTGTCAAAATGGAATCAAAATCATATCATCAATGAGGAGCATCAATCCTCCACAACATAAAACATAACCAGACTCACATGAGTGCTCATGAATCATAAATACCAACTCCATATACCTCTCAATCTCCATAATCCTCCCAAAGAAACTCCATAAACCTCCTAAAAACTCCATAAACCTCCCAAAACAGAAGAGAATCATAATATCAAACCAAGTTGGGTCGCCCTTTGGACATGAACACAAAGTGTCATGTCACATGAAAAACTAAAGGCCTAGATATATATAGCCTTAGGCAATACTATCTTACGAACTTTAAGCACACCCCAGTCCACACATGGACCGTATCAAGTCAATGGAAAATATATAAGAACATACAACATAGTGGAGCCAACTCATTAAAACATATAAGAAATTCCACACATGACAAAAATTATCCAAGTCACAACAAAAACATGAAGCTTCAAGTTTATAAGGGAACTAAAAGAAAGGAAAACTTGATAAATCAAGAAAAATGGATTAGTATCTACATCCAAATAGAAAAAAAAATATCACAAAATACATATAAAAGTCTCAAAGCTTAGAAAAAATCAAATAAATTGTTGGTTCCAAGTACAACTGAGTTTACAAATAAAGTATATATGAAAATATTCACATCACAAGCACTATAATAACCTCTAAATAGGTCACTTGTCGAGGTATTATACCATCAAGTGCACATCTCCGCATCGAGAATCCATCTCGGAATATAACATAATAATTGATCAAATAATATAACTTTCATAATCTATGTCTGAATCATCCCTCCAAACTCCCATAAGGCTCAACATAGTTAGTATCACATATGATTATTTGATAAAAAAACCCAAATAGAAGAGAGTAATGACTCTAGTTTGCATAAGTTGAGCCTAAGGTGGTGTACATCCACAATATACTGAGCAAGCTCAAAGTATATCAAATGGATAAAAGTGGGTTTTCAGTCTACATGAGACTTCACTTTCAAACTTGTACTTGGCTCAAGGTTATGGGCACCTTAACTCACATCTTATCTCTCCACACATACACTTTTTACCAATTGCTTCCCTTAGGGTCGGCAAGTGTAGGGTACACAACATAACACATAACTACATTACTAATACAATGATGTTTTATGCACAACAACATTAGTGTATTACATATGGTATACTTATGGGGTATAACACATCATGTTTCCACATAATGAACCCAAAAGTGCAATTACAATATAATAGGGGTCATAAGATCACCATATGCCCCCAATTCATGACATGAATCCATCACATAATGTATGAATACATATGTACAATGAACATAGTGACTAACATCACAACATATACATAATTACAATACAACATGGTGACAACAACACAATATGACATAATTCACTATGAAGCACTTTCTTCATACAATGATTAGTACACATATACAATCTCACAGGATAATGAAGCACCACATAAATTTCATAGTCCATAATAACATTTATTTCACACAATAAGGTGATACATCACACATGAAATTATCATTGAATTCACGAGAGAGAGAGTGAATACTCTCATCATGAAACACAACAACATCATAAAAATCCACACTAAGTGGTATGCACAACAGGTGCATTCATATTATCACAAGTACAATATTTTTCACATCACAACATAATATCACATTACTCTTCCAACTCCTCCACCATCATGCATAATCATCACAACACCAACTATCCCAGAGGTTTGAGAGCATGAACCTCTTCTCTATTACCATATATGACACCCCACATAATTAACACATAAATACCACAACAAAAATACCGGAATAATTTTTTTGTCTTACATTACTTGATACATGACACCACATGGGATCAATTAGGATAATTAAACATCACATGAGATGTTTACACAACATGAACCCACATATGTAACATGGATAAGAATGGATAAACACCACAAGTAAAAATGACACACAATATCAAGCCTACCAATGAGGCATACAATGGTGAGAGATCATCATTATAGCTACCCCTTATCACTCAAATAAGGATTCCCTGGCTAGCCTCAGGTTCCTCCTAAGCACACACACCACATAAAATGTGGTAGACCCCTTATTCCTTCATTATAACTCGTGTTCATCCCTCTACTAAGACTAGCCACAAATTCCTTTGGTTCCTCCAAAACAAAATGCAAACTTCCCCTTATTCCTCCCTTCATTAGATACACTTTATTCCTCCAATAATCAATGATAAAACCTCACCCCAACAAGAATAAAACATAACGACATGAAAACACATGATGCACATCAAACCTTATCTTCCCGAATAACTAAGTACAAAACAAAAACTTATGGATAGGAACTTTTCACGACACAATGTTTTTGTGGTTACATATTTAATACAATCCTATTTCATTATTTAACCTTAATTATTTGAATAAAACTTAACATGTAAACCTTCATTCTACTTAAAACTAAACTGCATTTTCTTTATTTCATTTAACATTTTACTTCTAGTGGTTCCATTTGATTTTTCTCATTTATTTTATCACAATAAATTTATATAGCCAAATTGTTAAAAGGAATATTTAAACACATCTAGGTCTACTAGTTCTTTTCCTAAGCATTCATTTCTAAGAAACATGTTTACTTGGTTTAGCATTATACTTTCATTACGCAATAGGAACTAGTATGAGATCAAGAGGGAAGAGGTCTATAGTTTAAAGGATTAAGGTTCAATACTTATTTTTTTGGATATACTTTAATAATTGGTTGGATTCATATTAACATTTACATGTCATGAGTTTATTTTTCTCAAATAAAATTTTATGTTTTCTCAAAATCTTGATCTCACATGGAGCGTCTTATATTCATTTTCCACAACATAAGAAGGCTTTGAATTTCACTTTTCTCTTGGAAAAACATCTCATGAATACACTTTCAAAGCCTTAGTGCTAATTAAATTTTGCTATTTTCCACAATTAACTCTTAATATCGTATTATAATAAATCAAATTGGTAGCTGAAATTAGGTATGGAATTCATCCGTAACCCAAATCCTCTAAGATGTATTTCAAAATAAACTCCTATATTTGTCACCTAAAACCCTTCATTCTACTCATGTGTCGGCTTAAAAATGTTTTCATTATATTTAAAATTGGATTCTCTTGAGGTACTAACTTAAGAGAACCCATTCACTTTACGGTTTTCCAAAGTTTTTATAATCACCCATTAGTGTTGTAAATTTATATTTCCTATTTTCCCATATGCTACCAAGTACGTTCATTGCTTAGCCCTCCATGCCTAGCCTCAACACAACTAAACAATTATGTTGCTTAGACCTTACATCCCACATGTCCCAAAGTGACTCTATACTTTAACTAAAACATCCCACACAACTTCCACATGCACAAATACAATTCCTATGAGGAAACCCACATACTCTAGACAATATTTAACCATTACTGTTCCTACAGGTGGTTTTGCAACAAGTCGATAAACATACATGTTATTATAGTAACATGAATTTGGACTCTTATTTCCCTAAGCTAGGAGGTGCCATTGAGTATAAGGAGCTAGGCTCATCCTAAAATTTCAGTTTTCTATGTTAAGAAGGTGATCATACAAGAATTTTACTCTAAGGTTGACCTTTTATTTAGGTTCATTTCTTTCAATTCTAAAGTAATTAGTACAAGACATAAGAGGTTGTGTTATCCTAAATTCACCCCCAGTGGTAAATCGATAACATGCATCAGATGTCCAAATTCCAAGAAAAATGACTGATTGAGCAAAATCAGTTTCTAGGGTCCCTTCAGAATCTTTCTAAACTCCTCGTGCCGAAGAGGGAAGGAGCAAGCTTTGGGAAAGTGCGAAAAGTTGCGAGAAAGGCAAATAGGATTGATCCGGGAAAAAGTGAAAAGCGGCTAAGTCCTTCAGAGGAGCGATCGGGACAAGCGGGCGAGAAATACCCAACCGGATGAACCGGCCGAAAAGAGACAAGTCAGCCCAAAAGCAAATGGGACAAGCGGGCCAGAAATACCCGAACCGGCCGAACCGGCCGAAATTGTCCCAAAAGGTCCAAAATCAAAATAGGACGTCCGGGACAAAAAGACCCGAAATACGCGAAGAAGCCGAAGGAGCCGAAAGCCAATCAAAAGGTGCCACGTGTCTGGCCAAATGAGGGACAAGGAAGCCCATTTCGGGCGGATCGGAGGTTTTTGTCCCAAGCAGCATTGGGACATCCGGGACGAATGGACGCTGGCACGCGGAAGACCTAAGCAGCCCGAGAACCATTGAGAAATTGCCACGTGTCATCAAGGAAAAGCCGAAGGGTCAAAGGGCAAGATTTGAAGCGCTGGCCCGAGCCAATAGAAATTGGACACGTGTCCAATGGAGCATAGAAGTGCGGAGCTCGGGGAGGAGTTGGAAGGTTTGGCCAAATCTAAGCCAAAAGGGGTAAAAGTGAAGGAAGACCCGGCAGGTTCGTGAACCAACCAATGCATGCCACGTATCCCTAGTAGCGGGGCGTGGAAAAAGATGTGGAAAATATTCCAAGAGCACCAAAAGTCAAAATTCAAGAGACAGCCCGCCGAAAAGTAGAGGGGAGAGAATTATTCAGCGAATCAGAGCATGCCACGTGGTGTCCAAGTGGCAGTACGCGGGAAAGCTTTTCAAATCCATTATTGCCTGTTTTCTTCAAATCGTCGTATCTTTTGATCCAGAGCTCGGATTTGCATGTTCCTTATATCAACGGAAAGCTAGTGAAATCCTCTACATGATTCTGGGATCAATCTCGAGTTTTGGTGCAGTCTGAAGAGTGAAAATCAAGAAACACCTCTGGCGCGAATAACAAGCAGAGGTAATGCTTCAACAACCACTTTAATGCAGCAAACAACCCGCCACTTCTGTTAGGCAAACCGCCGCTTCGCCCGAACCCGCCACTTCTGCCATGATGGACGAATTAAATGCAACCTAGAGGTGGTTGGGGCAGATTTCGAATTTCTCTCTCTTTGCTCTCCCATTCTTCCTATAAATTGTAAGGAGGGGTTTCTTTCTAACGTTGGACATTTTCTGTTTTGCGACCCCTCCCTTCTCTCCCGCTTGCAAGAGAATTCATGGAGTTTTCAAACCTCCCATATAGACTGTAACACCATTTTTGCCTTCAAGCTATTGCAATGTATTGAATCGATCCTTGAGCAATATATATGTGTCTGTGGTTGCTTTTAAACCCTCTTACATATTTATTACTGTCATTCTTGATCTTTCATTGCATTTTTGCTATCTGTGCATGATGTTGTGTTATATCTACATGGTCTGTGTTTAATGTGGCAAAGCATATGTTCTTCATTCCTCGGTGCATCACCTCTATTAGCTTAGATTTAGTTTATGCATCTTCTTACCTTGTCTCCTTGGCATATTAGATTAGATTTTGAGGAAACCCTCTGCATATTTCGTGTGCACCTGAACAGAGGAATAGGAACCAGCCTTTCTCTGGAGATTCCTTTCTCACTCTTCAAGTCCCACACTTGGAGAAAGGATTCAATGTTATGCAATCACACTGGATATTAGTGATCAACCTAGAAATCTGATCAACATCCAGGGGTGCTGTGATTTTGCACTAACAGTTTTGGCACGCCCGGTGGGACCAGAGGTCTCATTTTTATTGCAGCAAGGTTGATGTGCATCTGCTGCAATTTTCTTGCTTGAAAAGAGCTATTATTTGCATATCTGGCGACTCCACTGGGGAAGAATCAACTGGTTCCAGCAGTCAGGCCTAAAAGCTTATGAGAAGAATCACAAGGTCAAGAGCTGGAGAAGAGGAAGTGTTGTTTGAATACCTGCAACTATCTCCAAGAAGAAGGCAAAGAGGAAGAAGGATTCAAAGGTCTCCATCTCCACCAAACAGAACTCTCTCAACTCCTCCACCTGAGCGGCCTTTCTTTCAATATACAAGGATTTTAAGACCAATCAGAATGGCACAACCAGTGAACCCCTATGTCAACTTCACAGGCAGCAGCCCACTTGCTCTCAATGCACAAAATCCAATCCCAGTAGCAGCACTGAAGAACATTCCATACTTTACTGGAGAAAATCAGACCACTCCTGGCGATCATGTCAAGGACATTGCTAACATTTGTGCAATCCATGAGATTAACGAGATGCAAGTAGCTGTCAAATTGCTGGCGTCTTCATTCAAGGGGAAAGCATTGCAATGGTTTAGGAGCCTTGAAGCTGCTTCTATCACGAACTGGAATCAGCTGTGTGTTGCACTTCATAATCAATTTGGAGAGAAGGGAGACAACTTGTCTCTTTTGGAGCAGCTGACAACCATCAAGAGAGCTTCCAATGAGCAGCTAACTGACTTCAACTTCAGATTTCAAAGATCTTGGGATAGAATTCCAGTAGCAGTCAGACCAACAGCAGAAGGTGCTTTTCTATACTACCTTAAAGCTTTAAATTCTGATATTTCTATATTGATTCAATCCATGGGAGGCACAACTATCCCTGCTGCTTATAATATTGCCATTAGAGCTGAAAATTGTCTGATTCAAGCTGGCAAGCTATCTCCTAGGCCTCCAATGCCATTATATCCAAGTTTAGAGAGCCCAAGTACTAGTCGGGCTGTCGTAGCTCCTTCTCCCACTCCTTGATCCATTCAATTCATTTGTAGTTAGCATATACATCTACCCCCTTAACAATACATAATCCTGAATTAAGTTAACACCCATGACAAAATGTCCATTTTCCAAACACCCCAAAATGCTAAAAATTTCATACTCATCACAAAATTCAATAATTATCATTTCTATATATATATGAGTAATTATTGATATATTATATACAATTACATTGTTCCAAATAACATGATATTATGAAATCACTTGTAACACTTCTCTTTCTCCTTGTCTCGGTACCTGTAACCAACACATGGTCAACAAAAATTGCTATGATGGCATCTACCCAAAATATAGCATAATTCATGTCATCATAGTTTTCCATTCACGTGATTATAATATTTAACACGCAAAAAGAGAGAATTAGAGATACATTCATTTCATTTCATTTCTTAACTAGAGGAGGGCTAGAGAGAAAGAAACACAATTGTCTCAATATCCTGAATTTCTCAAAAATCCATAAAACAGAGTTCCATATAGTCATTTATAAGTGTCTACAATTTTCTCGTCTTTCATTTGACTCGGATAGGGTCCCACAACATTCTTTCACATTTTCCTACAATTTTTCAAAAGCATCCAAATTTCTCCCAAGAGTTAAGAAATTCAGTTTGAAAACTGATTTCTGATGAGCGGACATACCACAAGGAAATTACTATATGCTCTCGTATATATAGGAAATTCATAAGAGTGGATGAAACTTAGAACTGGAAAATATGGTACAAATGATGACTACTTTTTTGAAGCCATCGGTCATAATTGGATTAACTGAACTAGTCACTCAATGATCATAGGCCTACAAAGCCCCCTTGTAAAACCAATTGGTGAGGCGTTTTTACATAACTAAGGGTTGTGAAAAATTTCATGGATAAATACTAGATTTATGTAGAGGTTGATATCCATTTCTTCACTCTGGTCCAAACAACAAGCCAAACCCAAACCCAACTTTTGAGTTTCATTTGATTCCCAAAACTACAAAAAAAAGGTTAATAGGGCTCCTAGAGGGGTGAAAACAAATGCACAAATGATCATTCAAGAACATCCTAAGGTTTGAAACAACACCCCACATGAAAAGGAACACAATCACAACTCGAATTTCCCATTTCAAGATCTAGAGGGGTGTTTACGAGTCTTGAAAATCACATTTTATTAACTTTACAAGGTAAACAAATGAGTAGTTTAGTGATGACTCATCTCAATCTTCCCAATTCAAATGGTCACAGACATCTAGTTATGATACCTTGGGTTTACAATATATTAGGTTATGGTTGTGAGTATATTTGATGATCAAATAATCGAGTAAAATTACATAGGAAAGTCCCCTTTTCGTCATTTGATACTTCTATTTATTTAATTAAAGCTGTGAGGAAGAACGTGTAGGGAAATATCATAGCGGGCAGGAGGCCCTCTATCTATTGGTAATTGTTCCTAAGGGAACACACATAGGGGTAAAGCATATGGAGATCTAGAGGCAAGGAATGAGCTACATTAATGATCCCAAAGAAGGTTTTGCATGCGCACTTCCAAAGCACAGTCCCAACACTCAACTCTTGGCAATGAATTCATTTGATGAAGAAGGTGCATACCCTCAGATGAGGAAGATGCTCTCTTGGGAAATTGAGTCCCACATCGATGAGCCAGAGTTCGACGTAAGCCACGGGAACTAATGATTATGTAACACCTTTGATAAACTATTAACTTCTCCTCTTTGCAATGTAAGTGTTGACATGTGATTCGTCCTAAGAAGGTGTATTATTTTGACTATTTGAAATCATGCTTGCCATGGATAAATTATTTCTTTTCTTGGATTCAATTGCTGAAATGTTGTTGCTTGTAAGGAATCCATTTTGTTTGAGATAAGTAAGGTTGTAAACTGGTAAAGTTGTTTGCAAATTTATCTCTATATAATAATGAAACCTTGGATCAATTCCATTGATCCAAGGTATGTTTTAATTCTTCTTACCTGATCTGTATGGAAAACTGACATTCAGAGGTTGAAGGAAATAAAAGACTGAACCTTTGTAGGTTTACAATTTCATTGATCTTCTTGGAAGTTCATGTTGTGCATTCTATTGTAAGTTGTGTGCTCAGATCTTCTTGTCAACTTCTCTAGAACGTTGAATGGCATAAGTTGGAAAGAGGTCTACTTCAAGACTATTGAGGGTAAATCCTAAGTCCTAGATCTATAAGATCTATCCTAATAGGATTCTAACCTAAGGTAAACTAGATCTACCGTATATCTATGCCTACTCTAATCTTGTTCATCCTAACCTAAGTTGCATGTTTTCTAAGTTAGGGATTTGGAAATAACCTAAGGTGATGATAGGTATATTTCTAACCTATTACCTAATACTATATTGGTATGAAGAATGGCCTATCCTAAGGTGGCAAATTTACCTAAGGCAATATTAAGATAACCTAAGGTAAATATTTTCTAAACTAACCTAAGGTCATACCCTAAACTAATGATATCTATCCTAAACTAATGCAAGGATAGAAGGGGACCTAAGGGGTCGTATGACAAGTTGAAGGCATGGCGATGGTTCCTAAGTCATTTATTTGATTTGATTTTTGAATTTAAAACATTATGTACTATCAGTTTGATAGAGGCATGAAAACTAGAGTGGATCCTAGTTGGCACCATCTCTAATTTCAAACAATGCATGTTCTCTTTGAATTTAGACTCACCAATTTTAGATGGTGGTGGTGTGGAGATATAGGTGGGAGACTGGAAATTAATGACATTTATGGTCATCATTTTTGGCGAGAAAACTACCTTGGAAACCATGCGAGTGGATTTGTTGGGAGTTGTTTGGTATTTCATGCATTTTGATTTTTCTCTACATGGAGCTATCTGGTTCTTCAAACCAGCAGTTCTATTTTCAGTTTGTTACTATTTTTAACTCCCTTGGACTATTTTTGATCTAATGGAAGTATATGAGGCATTTGAGAAGGAATTTTTTGGTTGTTGATTTCATTTGGAGAAGGAGTTGTGAAGGCTCAGTTGGAAATATTCTTTGAATCGACATAAGCACTATCAGGCATGATAGGATCTATCCATTAAGTTGCTCTGCTTTTCTCTAAGTGTCTTCATTAAAACAACTTTTCTCTCGTGAGATAAATGGGTTTTTATTTCTGTGATGGTTATTTGGTTTCCTTGCTTGAATATTTTTATATCCTCTGATTGAGGAATCTTTACTTGGAAAGGTAGTCATTGAGTTGTTTTCCTGTTTATTTGATGTTGAATCCCACCTTAAATATTGTGGATATTTGAGTAATGAATAGCATGCGTGAATCTTTCTTATCTGTTCAAAAATGGGTTTATGGAAATGATATGTGTCTTCAAGTTTCGAACCAAGTTGTAGGTTGGGTTGATAGAAGGTAAATGAATACCCTTCGTTGTCGCTTCCTTGTTTTGTGGAAGTTATGTTACTCCTGTTGGAATTGTATGAATATGCATGCTTGGATTCAGAGTTGTGTAAACTTGAATTTGTTTAGAGAAACAATAAATGCATGCCTTCTTCTTGAACTCACTGTATACTCTATCAGTTCTTTGGATTCGGTATCCAATGGAAGCTGGGTAGTTATTGGGTGTTTGGAATCTCTATTTTGTGGGTTATTCTTATATGGAAACTAGAGTGAATGTTTTATTATTCCTCTTATCCTTTCAGTTAAAAATTGAGTTACTCGAATTAAGTTCTTTTAAGGAAACTATGGGTTAATTGGTTCTTGGACATTTGATTTTGAGGCTATCTTGTTGGGGATACTTGTGTTTGAAGTCTTTCTTCTGATCTTATATTTATATTGTGTCTTCTTAAGTTCTTGAGTACTGAACTAAAGGTTACATAGGTGAGGTCTGTTAGTTAGGGACATTGTGAGAGTCGGCTTTTTGGAGTCAATGTTGGGTTATTCTTGTAGCTCTGTTTGAACTTCTTTATTTTGTTCATGCCATCTACTTCCTTGTTGAAGTAGATGTTGTTGGTTTAGCATAACCTGTCCCCTGAAGCTGGGTTAATCTCTTGAGTGTATTTCTTGAGTAAACTTGTTAAACCCCTCCTAATTGGGATATCGTGAACTTTAAGGATGTTATTCGGACTTGTGGTTGTTGTTTCTTGATTTTGAACTAACTAAATTGATTTTGAATAAGGGGTTTCTAGACTCTTCCATTTCTTTGATCTCTGAGTAAGATTGGAGGGAATAATTTTGTTGATAGCTTGTGCGCATGTAGCTAAGCTATGTCGATCTTGGGTTGCACCTTATTTGGAATCGAATCGTGATGGAACCTTCTCTGTCCTTTCATAAGATGTATTTCTCTCACCTCTGTGAGGATTCGATTGAGAGTTTGTCTTTGTTTGTTTTACTTTCGTCTTGAAAGAATTGATCAGTCTGTGGATCTTTGACTGAAACTTTGACATTCTTGAGTGACTATTGGAGACTATATTTACATTGTATGGCGATTAACAACTTTGGTTAATGCATCTCCTTTTTTATATGGGTATAATTTCACTGTCGTTGGATGTCCATGATTGGAAACCTTTCTTAAATCTATGTCAACCACAACAGTCGCACATTCTATTTAATCTCTTTTTATATGTGTTTTCTTTTTTAAAGGAGTTTGGGGATGTAGTGATTTGGTCTACATTGTCCTTTGCGACCTTATTTCCATGAGATAAAATGTAGGAATTCCCTTCTGATCATGAAATTTGACTCCTTCTCTTTCAGTCTCTAAGGTGAAGTCTGACCACTGCCCCTTTGGAAATAATAGGAGGTTATTTGTTGTGTTCTCTTTTATGAAGTTGTGTATGGGGTTAGGTTAACCCAATTATAAAATAATCTCTTACTGTTACATCACATTCATCCTTCTTCTTTTGAGTAAATATTGTCACAAGATTTCATTGGTTCAGTTGCATTACTTACTTTAATGCTCTTGGGTAGTTGACATTACTACTTGCTTATCCTCTTGATTCGTGTTAAGGTTTTTAATATTTGTGATAGAAGCTTAATGTGAGATGATGTGCATTGAGTAATTGATGTATGGCCTAACTTGAGAAATTGGGCTATGTCTTCGAATTGGGATTAGGATGTCACATCTATTGTGTGAGACTCGTATTTACATTTACATTTCAAATTCAAAAGAATTGTGAAGGAAATAATTAGAAGGTACTTTTATTTGATATGTATAAGTGTATTGGATGGAACATGATTTATCTGATATCATGTTGTAGATTGTTGATTACAACATGATATTTCCTTGAATGTTATTCAAATTTATTAATTGTTCTTCTATTATGGTTGTTATTACTTTTGATTTATTTGTCTACTTGACCTCACTGTTTCATTAAAGCAGAGTTGGTTTAATGAAACAGTTAGTTGAAAGCATTTTGTTTTAATGCTTAGTGCTTATCATGCTCAGTTCAATGAACTAACCCGTCTAGCACTTTTTTGTAGACGGACTTTATAAGTGGTAAAGGAAGGCAATAAATTTTATGATATATTGGTTGCTTGAAAGTCTAGACCATTTTAGAGAATTTTGATTTATTATTGAGATGCATTGAAGGAAGGAAAGTTGTATTCTTTAATGATCTTGATGATGTTGACATAAAATATGTCGATAATGCATAGCCTTGTAAAATATGTATTTTATCATAATGAATTGAAAAGACCTGAAGTTACTTAAATTGATTATGTCAATTCTCTTGTTCATATTATGAAGGAAACTTGTAATCCTATCTTTGATGTTATCATTCATATCTGATTGGATCCTTATTTTTGTTGTCATTTAATGAATTGGATGAATGGGAAATAGTATAATTTCCCTTACTTGAATGTTAAGCTACATGTATTGATGTTCTTTTACCTAAACTAGTATGGTTTATTAAGGGATGTTAAATGAACATACAATTAAACTATAAGGAAGTGTGAAAGGTAAAGGGGTATAATAAACCCTAACACTTAACCATAAAGAGTAAGGTTCTTCTCCTCTCAAAAGGATGTAAAATAAACGAATTATATATGAATTTGATAATCATTTAGACTTCATATCTATGAAGTCTATCATATCAAAACTGTTTTGGTTCTTATACATTCCTTAAATGGTTGAGACACATTAATTGAAGCTTATGATAGATGTTGTTTATTTTTTTGATTATTTACACGTTAACCGAGAAAGTTAATGAACATAAAAACAATCATAGGTTAAGAGGTTTCATAGTAATTAACCAACTAAAATAAGGATGGAAACCTTAAAGGTTGTTGGGATTAGGGTTATGTAAGGTTGTTGTGATTTGACTCTTAATCCAATGGTAATTAAGTGGTTATGACCTCTTGAGGTGTGTAAATCGTGATGAATTAGTTCTATCGGATGTTGGCACATGCCAACTACACTCTGAGTGTACCTTTGCGAAGACTTGGGTCTTCATGAGGATACAATGTTGCAGTAGTTGACATGTTACAACACCCTTCAAAGATTGGTTCATCTAGATCTACTCAAACCGGACTTAAACATAGTTTCTCTCTAGATCGGTCTAAGGATATGATTTAGCATAGGAAGTGGCTCTCAATGACTTAGGGTAACTTGGCACATTCAATTGACTTGGTCGATTGAGTATCCCCATATACCGTAGGTCATCATGAGTGGTTCCTATACCAAATTATGTCAATAACTCCGGGATAGGGTCCAACCTTAGACAAGTGGACTAATGAAGTCGAGTAAATACCATTCTAGATAACAAATGAGTGGGGTAAAGGATGTATTCGATTGGATGAGTATATCATCTTGGAATAGTAACATGAACAGTATATTGGAAATCTTTGGCCAAAGTATCGCAAGTTGTTGGTTGCGTTGTCCTATGTCACCTAGTTTGAGAAATGTGATTTTAGATGAATATGGTAACAAATATTTAGATAGATTTCTTAAAGCAGAACACACTCAATACCCAAAATAGGGTAAGAGAACAAAGTGTACATAGTATACCCATAGTATATAATACTTAAGTTAACATGCGAGATCAGTTGGTAATCGAGTCATGAAATGAGAGATCGGTAGCTCACCGAGTCATTTACAGTTGCATATGGTTATATGTTATGAGATTGATTGGCATGGAATGTGTGTTCTAAATTATGATTATTTAGAACAGAAAACATTATGTTAAAAAAATTCCCTTGTTTCTAAAGTCTTAAAATGGGAATGTTACATGTTGTGTGCACGCTTCCAAAGCACAGTCCCAATAGATCAACTCTTGGCAATGAATTCATTTGATTAAGAAGGTGCATACCCTTGGACAAGGAAGATGCTCTCTTGGGCAATTAAGTCCCACATTGACGAGCCGAGTTTGAGGTAAGCCGGGGCACTAATGAAAATGCCCGAGTCGGGAAGGAGATAACCCCTTGGTAAATGCCCGAAGCTTTAAAATGAGAAGTTATGCAACATGATCAATGAGGTCTCAGTTGAGGTTGAAGCTAGCCTCTTTGGACAGAATGACAGGGTAAAATTTCTAGAAGCAGAACTAGAAAAGGAGGAAGAGCTAGAAGAGAAGGCCAAGGCTTTAAACTAGGAGGAGTTAATTAATTAGCGCTCGGCTAAAGCTTGAACTTAGGGAAGAAAAGGCAAGGGTGCGCAAAGTACATAGAAGGTATAATCCATCACAGATGCCATTACATTGAAGCATCCAAACTTAACGCCGCCCATGCAAAATTATGGATCTTCCCTTGAGTGCCTTAAGGAATTAACACGCATCCTCACCATGGAGAGGCAACCTGCGGCCTCGAGAATCTATGGAAGAAGTAGGAAGTGCGCACGGAGAAGGATGAAAATTAAAGGTAGTAGCAATCATGGCTAAATATAACAAATTCCTTGTTGATGTAAAGATTGTTGCCCATACCGGTGAGGCCGCATATGACATTTGCGTAGACAGAGTGGCGAGTATTACGGTCGCCAACTATGAAATAGAGCTTAAAGAGTTCTAAGAAACGAACAAAGGAACAAAGCAGAGTGGGATAGAATCCTAGCCAAGGTTGAAAAGAATTCAGAAGCTATTGAGGCCCTAAGGGGTATAATCAAGAACCGGCTAAAGGAGCTATACCCACAAATTACTAGAAGGATGGACACACTTGAGGACGTGGACAAGGAGTTGGAAAGAGATGAAATGCCCTTGCGACCAATAGCCAGCGTGGAACCATTTGAGAAGTGGGCTATCGAATTTTTCATACCAATCTCTTTAGTGGCGTGAAGGACTAGTTCGCGGTATATCCTTACTTACAATAATTATTTGACAAGGTGGGCAGAGGCAACACCTCAAAAGGATTGTATAGTGGCTACCACTGCTAGATTTTTATGGGAAAACATAATCAACATGTATGGATGCCCATTGATTTTGACAAGTGATAGAGGTACACACTTCCTCAATGAAACAGTCAGGATTCTACTATCAGAATTCATGGTGGCCCATCACAAAACTACTCCCTATCACCCTTAAGCAAATGGAATTGTTGAGGCGTTTAACAAAATACTTAGCCACACATTGACTAAAATTTGTGATATTGGTAGAAAGGATTAGGATGACAAAGTATCATATGTTCTTTGGGCATATAGGACAACCTACAAGAGGTTGAATAAGGCCACACCATTTCAATTAGTGTTTGGCATGGAGGTTTTCCTTGAAGTTGAATTCATGTTACCTTCTCTATATATAACGCGTGTAGGAGGATTAGATTACAAACAAGTGCTGGAGGAAAGAATTGACAAGCTAATGCAATTGGACAAAATATGATCACTCGCCGGGTGGAGCCGAAACCGAAAAGCAAAACAAAAGGCATGGCGTGATCATCACATTAAGAACAAGAAGTTTGAGGTTGGGAAGATGGTCTTACTGTATGATTCAAAGTTTCTGCACCATCCTAGGAAGTTGAAGGTGCATTGGTTGGGTCCCTACATCATCTCGTACATCCTTGATTTAGGCGCATGCCAGTTGTAAGCGTTGGATGGGACGAGATTTCCAGGACACTTCAATGGGAGTAGGCTGAAGCCCTACTATAAATAAGTCTTCTTGGTGTTTGTAATAAGGAAGTATTGCCAGATAGTTCAGGATTTCCTTTATTTTTATTGTTCCTTTTCTTGTGTTTCCATTTCTCATTGTTGTTTTGTTTTGTGCCTTGGGCACCGTAACCTTGTTACTTTTTGAAGGTTGTGAATGCGCAGAGGACCGCACATCATTTTAGTGTGGGGTAGAGTAAGGTGGAAGAAATTGCAAGGTATGAAGCACCAGGAAGGATTGCATTGGAAATCCCGGTTGAATGGCCCTGTGAAGGAAGTACATGTAAGGAAAGGTGAAAAAGGATGGTTGGTGTCAGGGTAAGGCTACATTGTGGATCCATGTACAAGAGAGGAAGAAGTGCAAACGCAACATGAGGTAGGCGAGAAAAAAAAATCATGATAGAAGAAGTGCCTTCATCACTGGTTACGCGCACGCAAGAGTCTCTTGTCAAGATGGATTGGTTACATGCGAAAGAAGGTTGGAGAATTTTCGCACAAGGTTGGGCACGTGAGTTAAGGTGCTAAAGATGGGTTTGTTTGAAAAAGCCACATTAAGTGTTAAAGTATAGTGGTAGGTGAAGTGGCATTTAATGCTAAAAGTGGGAAAAACTATAAATAGAAGGTTAGGCACTTCATTTGTTTACTTTGCAAATATGAAGAGGAAGAGATTTTACAAACTAGGGTTTCAGAGTTGATCCATGCGAAGAAAAAAAATTCAAAAATTTAAACCATGAGCGACTAGTTTAGATCTGCAAACCTAGAGGAAGTAATTCATGAGCGTGGGAAGAGTTGTGGAGAAGCATCGTCTTGTGAAAATATATTCCAGTTAGGGTTTGACAACTAGGGCACAGATTAAAAAAAGAGTATTCTTCGCAGGTTGGAGATTTGAACTTGGAAAAGATAGAAGAGCAGAGCTAGGAAGAGAAGTTGAAGTGATAACCCAAGTAATGACACCTAAGAAACCAGCAGAATAACACCTAAAAAGGGCAAGGGCAAGGGAAAACAACAAGAGATTACCGCAAGTACCAACGAGGAATGGTATGCAGAAATGCAATACCCAGATGGGGTTTTTCTCAGGATGGAATGGGAATCCCACTTAATAAAAATGATAGTAAGTGACTACAATCATCACATGAATGTGATTGAAAAGGAAATGGCATTAGAGTTAGTGCACCCAACTAACTAGAGAACACCTGAGGGGTTACTAATTTGTAGCGATGAAGTAAAGGTGAAGTTAGAGAAGCTGGATTATTACAACTCTATGAGTTTCCCTACTTTGGAAAGCCATAGCACCTCTATCAGTGGCTAATTTCACGCATACATAAAGACCACTTTCACTTTGTGGGGCGCAATATGCACATAACCCCTCAGCTAATTTCAAGATTCACAGGCCTTATCTGTGAGGGAGAAAGCTTAGAGGATGACCTGTGTGACAAGGAAGAAATTAAGGAAATAGTGGTCGCATATGCGTACAAGAAGGGGTCAAGGTACTTTGATATCACGGATATCCAAGACCCAATGATGAGAATGGTCACGCACCTGATAACAAAACTCAACACGTAAGAAAGATGGATGCATGTAAACAAGTCCTGGTTGAATGTTTGTAGAAGAATATCAGAGGGCACCATCTATAATTTGTCTACATACATTACAGATGAAATTATCACCAGCACAGCACGGGAAGGAGACAAGATTCTCTTTGGTAATGTCCTCTTAACCATTGTGTTCTTAGAGATTGGAGTACCAGATGTAGCAAACAAGTTTGTTTGGGAGTACCCAGAGGAAGACCCCTCGCCTGCTAAAAATATTTGAGAAATATACTTGTGATAGCATGACGCCCATCCACAAGGCGCGTCTTGAAAACTGATATATGCATTTAAGGAATGCGTTCGGGGCAGAATGGAGAATACCAAAACAACTTCCAGCGCTTACAGAAGAAGAGAAGCTGAGTTTGTTGTATACCAACACTTTTGTATTGGTAGGTTCAAGTTGACTAATGAAACCATGAGCCCATGGTGCAAGCTCTCATTCACCTTCACAGCTCAATACTTCAAGGTGGGAGTTAACATATTCAAAGAGTCAAGAAGTTAAATTTTGACCTTAGTGAGGTAGACAGGGACCACAGGGAGATGCGTAGGATGTTGGTCTACCCCAAAAAGTACGCGTATATGGAAAAGTATGTGTTGTATGAAGTCCAAATGGTGAAACCCATGACTCTTCCCATTGCGGGGAGGTCAAGCGCGAGTATACCTTCGCATAAGGCCGAAGTTTGAGAAGGGCGTTTATCTTGAAAGTGAAGTATCTATACCTAAGGATCCATCAGGTAGGAAGAAGCTCACACCCAGACAGAAGGAAGAAGAAATGCAGAAAAAGACACCAAGTGCCCAAGATACACAGTGCAATAGACGCCCCAGAACAAGTGCTAGAACAAGTACTTACATGCATAGGAAGAGGTCCCTAGTTAAAGAGGAGGTGCCAGAATAGGAAAAGCTTATCGCAGAGGAGAAATCACCGGAGGAGGAGGAAGAGAAAGCATAATCTCCTATACTGGAATCCCTAGTTAGGAAGAAACAAAAGGTGATGGAGGAAGCTGATTCGAGAGAAACAAAAAGCTTGGAGAAATACATGGGTGAGAGGGATGATGATGAAGAAGATGATCCTAAAGGAGGTCGAGAACCACTTGTTTTCAGCGTGCATGATTCAGAAGAAGAGGGCAGAGAAGAAGAACATGAGTTCCTTTTCATGCGGCACAAGGGTAGCCAGGAGGAGGAAGGTGCCTAGAACATGGGAAGAAGTGAAGAGGTTGGCACGCAAGATCAGAAAACTCCAAGCCTCACGAAGGAGAAAATAAATGAGGTGGCAAAAAGAGAAGAAATGAAAATCATTGAAGCCTTAGTAGAACAAGAATTGGAGCGCAACATTGATATAGTGATGGAAGAAGATAAGGAAGAAAGCGTAGGGAAAGATCACGAGTAGCGTGGGAGGCCCTAATCTATTGGTAATTGTTCCTAAGGGCACGCGCACAGTGGGGAAAGCACATGGAGATCTAGAGGCAAGGAATGAGCTACATTAATGATCCTAGTAAGGTGTTGTGTGTGCGCTTCCAAAGCACAGTCCCAACAGATCAACTCTTGGCAATGAAGTTGTTTGATGAAGAAGGTGCATACCCTCGGATGAGGAAG
The DNA here is from genome assembly GCA_018340775.1 of Taxus wallichiana var. yunnanensis. Lineage (NCBI taxonomy): Eukaryota > Viridiplantae > Streptophyta > Pinopsida > Cupressales > Taxaceae > Taxus > Taxus wallichiana. The sequence continues at coordinate 78,679,963 of CM031239.1, forward strand.
ATGCTCTCTTGGGAAATTGAGTCCCACATCGACAAGCCAGAGTTTGAGGTAAGCCAGGGGGCACTAATGAAAATGACTGAGTCAAAAGGAGACAACCCCTTGGTAAATGCTCAGCAGCTTTCAGATGAGTAGTTATGCAATGCGCTCAACAAGGTCTCAATTGAGGTTGAAGTTATGCTCTTTAAACGGAATGACAGGCAAAATTTCTAGAAGCGAGAACTAGACAAGGAGGAAGAGATAGAATAGAAGGCCAAGTATTTAAAGCGGGAGGATTTAATTAGCGCTCAACTAAAGCATGAACTTAGGGAAGAAAAGATAATGGTGTGTAAAGTACATAAGAAGGTAGAATCCATCATAGATGGCATTACGTTGAAGCATCTAGAATTAACGATGTCCGTGTAAAAGTATGGATCTTCCTTGAGTGCCTTGAGCACTTAACATGCATCCTCACCATGGAGAGGCAACCTGCGCGTCGAAATCCGCGAGAAGAAGTAGCAACATGCCCGGAGAAGGAGGACAAATTAAAGATAGTGGCAATCATGGTGAATATAGCAAATTCCTTGTTGATGTAAATATTTCGCTCATACCATTGAGGCCGCATATGACAACTGCCGCAGACAGCAGAGATAAATTGGCGAGTATTCAGTCACCAACTATGAAGTAGAGCTTAAGGAGTTCCAAGAAAAGAACAAAGGGAACAAATTAAAGCCGGATAGAATCCTGATTGAGGTTGAAAAGAAGTCGAAGCTATTAATGCCCTAAGGGGTATAATCAAGAACCAGCCTAAAGGAGCTATACCCATATATTACTAAAAGGATGGATGCGCTTGAGGATGTGGGAAAGGAGTTGGAAAAAATTGTTGACACTATGAGCGTTCAAGGAGATGGACTGAGTTTTGGGGAAGTGAGTGCCCTAGTCGGCGACCTCCGCAGAGAGAGTAAAATGAAGTCGATGCAGAAACAAGTCGAAGGCCGACTTGTAAAAATAGTTTCCTATCTTATTGCAATAATGCCATCACTTCCCCATTCTTTCTTCTTTCCCAAATTCTTCATTCCCTTATTCTTTTCCTAAGACGTTAATTCTATTGTGATTCTTTATTCTTTGGATAAGTGTTCCCGTAGGTGCAAAACAAGCATAGTGTGGGGTGATGTTGGGCTCTAAAATATTGACTAAGTCCAAAAAGGTGCATGGGCGTGCAAGACTAAAGTTAAGAAATGGGCACGTAAGGAGAAGGCATGTAAGGCAAGGTTCTAAGAGGGTCTTAGTAGAACCCGTGATGTGCACCTGTAGGACAAGGTCTCGGGACTTAGTCGTATTTGGCGTATCAAGAGAACACGAGAAAAGCATGACCCCGACTGCACATGCGGAGTGGATAAGGTGCTAGCCTAGCAACAAGTTGGCCTAGGAAGGAATATGCCATGCGATGGAAGCTCCTAGAAGACCATCTTGACAAAGAGTGGAGAGCTCAGGCCTGGAGGAGCATGCATCCATGGAGAACCACATTGTTATCCCATAAAATTGGCAAGGGCAATTTTACTGAGATAACCATATCTTGAATTTTTGTTTCGATCCTCGTTAGGATCCCTTGTGTTCGGAACGTGGAAAATCCCTTCCCGGGAAATCCAGTTTCCGAACTTAGTCGATTTTTGGTCTTTTTGGCCGGGCGCATATAATGACTATGCAACATCAACTTTTGATGCGCCCCCTTTAAACCCTTTGGTGCATGCTTTCTTGTGTTAGCAGGCGTTTTTGTGTGCCTCTCTATGTTGAGTCTTTCCTGCGTGTGCCAAGGCACGTGTGCCTTCCTGTCAACAGATCATTTGTTGCGCCTCTTTTTGGTGCGCCAAAGGCGCACATTTCCCTCTGTCAACACCACTTTCGGTGCGCAAAGGTGCACATATCTTCGTGTTGACAAGCGTTTTGGTGCGCCAAAGGGCGCATGTTTTCTGTGTCGCTTGATTATTTTGGTGCGCCACTTGAAAAGGTTGGTGACACATTTATTGCTACCTTGCCTATATATAGGCGTGTGTTATTGTCATTATCACCAATGCAAATCACATGATTTTTCTCTGAGCCTGTCAACACACCTGCCCCATTGCTTTCGATTGCTTTGTGGACCCATTTCATGCATTTCTTCATTATAAAAGTGGGTAAGAGGTCCTCCTTTTGTGCTTCATGTTTGTGGTTTTTGGCTGTTTGTGGATATGATTTGGATTAAAAAGGAATGAAATCATGAATTTGTTTCCCCCTATTTTTTTCCACATTTCCTCCTCCTCTTTCCAGATCTGCTGGTAGAGGAAGCTCTGTTCTAAGATGATAGCTTGAAACCCCTTTGTTTAAGCCATTTCAATCACCCAAATGAAACTTGCAAAGAGAGCTTAACCATATGTAAACCCTCTGAAGAATCAAAGTTTTAAAGGAAACTGTATTTTCCTTTGGCGCATTGGCATACCATGCAACATCAAGGACAGTTGCGCCCTTGGCGCATCTGTCGCCCCTGTTACACAAAGATAGGCCACGCCAATGGCGCGCATTTCCTGCCTGCTACATCATAAAAAGATGCGCCCTCATGGCGCACTTCCCTCACTTGCTGCAAGCACTTTCCATGCGCCCTCTTGGCGCATCAGACTTGAGTGTAACATCATAAATTCCTGCCCCTTAGGCACACCCAGCATCCATGTAGCAGTCTTTTTCTATGCGCCAAGTGCAAAGCTATAAACGGCGCAGGCGCGTCCCTCATCGCAACAACATTGTGTCATGCAGACCTTCCATGCGCCGTGCCAAGTTCCCCTTCGGCGCATGAACATATGATGTTACACGCATTATTCATGCGCCCTTTGGCACACCCTGTACCCGTGTAACATGAAAATAATCTGCGCCCTTTATAAAATAAACACATGGTGCAGGCGCAATTGTGCTTATAGCAAAGAAAAAATGTACTCTGCAGTGTCTATGCGCCATGTGCCCTTTGGCGCTGATTTAACCCTTGCAACACCCTTTTCCTGTGTGCCTTGTCTATTTAGCTCTGCAATCTGCAATATCCATGTGCCATGCGCCCCGAGGCCTTTAAATTGCTAACTCTTTCTTCTGTCAGCATTTCAATGGAAAATCAAGCAGCTGACATGGCTTTCTTCGATTGGGTTTCACTTCTTATTCTTGCAGATCAACAGCTAAGTTCAGAAGAACATATGTCAACATCAAGCAAGAGACCTACCAAATCCAAAGGCAAGGCCAAGCTCACAGAAGAAGAAATGAAGTATAAGTATCAGAGGGTCAGAATGCCCGACTCCCAGGCCGAGTGTGACCTGGACATCAGAGACTCAGAGTTGGGTCATATTGATATGGAGGAATTCTGGGTCAGGACTCAGAAGGTCACAAGAAGTCCATGGATGGACAAGCTGATAGGCAGTGCCCTGCACTTTGCTAGGGGAATCCCAGTCAGTGCCGTTAACAATGAATTCATGATGGTGGTTTCCCGGTGCTACAATAAAGACACAAGATGTGTCGTAAATGAGAAGGGCGAGGTCATAATTAACCTCACTGCCCGCCACTTTGAGATAATACTCGGCATTCCTCATCACTGGCACTTTGTGGCCGTCAGCCGAGAGGATTGTATCAAAGCCTGGGACGACAATGAAGATCAGTGCATGCAACTGATGAATGAAGTATATCTGAAGAACAAGAAAGTAGTGACCCGTTGGCCACAAATCATTCACCACAGTGATTTTTCGGAGGAGCTCAGTGACACCATCATGTTCCTGAGCAGGGTGTTTGGGCTTCCTGACGCCCACTATTTCCACAAATGGATGCTGCGGTATTTAGAAACAATGAACAAAAATGTGCCCGATCAACGCTTCGAATGGGCAGAAATTATAAGCAGCACGATATCAGAGCAGCTGCAACAATTCCCCACAACGGGGAGGTTCTACATGAATTCCTATGTTGTTTATGCTGCAGCTTCTGAAAGGGACTATCCAACTCTGATGCGGAGTGGGGTTTGGCCCCAAGTTAGAATCTATGAATACTATCCAAAATGAAGTGGAGAATAGCATCCCTCAATTTACAAAGATCAATGATGCATTTTTCTATTTCATCATCATCTGCTGTTGAGGCCGAATATGACTTACGGTCACACGACCAAGAGCATCGTGGCAGCCACTGAGAAATGGGGGGCCCTGTTCACCCAATTCCCCACATTCACTTATCTGAGAGCGGCTAACTTCTTGGGAGAGCCAACTAGACTGCCAAGATATGTCGGGCCCAAGTTGATTCTGCTAGATCTGTCAAGATAGCTAATCACTTATCATGAAAAGTGCCTAAAAAGAAAGAAGGGTGGAACTCCTTTCCCCCTCACAGTGGGTAGATATACATGTCTTACTCACCACAAGGCAAAAGACATGTTTGCAGAGCTGGAGCTACTGAATCTGAAACATGACTTCCCGGCAAGGCCTACCTTCAACTCAATAAATTGTCTGCCAAGGGCTAAGCTCGATCCGATCCACGTCCCTCAGATCGAGGATATCTACATTGACCTATATCATGAGGTGGAGCTCAGGAGGAAAGACCATTCTCGTTTGGCCTTGGTAGAAATCATCCAATATGGGGTAGCCATCATCCCCAAAGGCTACCAAACTACCAAAGAGGAAGTGGATCAAGTATATCTTGACACAGGTGGGGATGATTGGCCTTTTGCGGCAATTGATAGGACCAAAGCACCTTAGACGATTGAGGAGAGGGTCAAAGAAACTCTGCACAGAAAAAGCATTGGTGCCGAATGAACGGACTCATCTACCTCGGGGTTGATTTCACAACCTCTCCATTGGGTAACGCACCTCCTCGATCAAAATAGTAGCCTAAAGGCAAAGGAAAAGGCAAAGAGGGTGAACCCAAAGACCACTCAATGGAAGGAAGCCCTGCATGTCCTCCCTCCGCGCACCCAAACAAGTTGTAACTCTGGCTTCTCCAGAGAAAGAAGTGAAAGAAGATGTTCCAATAGGCCCATCCACTTAGGATTTCGCCACTTACTGCAACAACCGAAGTCCCTTTTGTTTCTTCTTCTTCTCTTCCTACCCCTCCTCGAGTGACTCAAGTGACCATTCCTTTGGTCGTGTCCTCTCCCCCTTCTTCTACCATTCCTCCTACTTCTTCATCCATCTTCTCTTCTCTCGCGGACCTGTCCCCCTCCATTTCTTCTCTCATCTCTGAGCTCCCTTCCCTTCCTATGTCTTCCTCTCTGTAGTATCTCTTCCTCCCGTGAGAACTTATTCGGCCTCCCTCTCGATGCCGCCTCCAAGTGTCTCCATGTTTTCCCTTCTACTACTGTAGCTGCCCCCTTCTCTGTTTCGGCCCTTCTCCCATAAGTCCGCCTGGATCTCCTAGCACTTAAGTCAGTAGAAAAGGAAAGTTCCCATCGCTCCGATGGACTTTTCCGTAATCCCGTCCAAAGGGGCAAAGAAGCAGAAGCCCATCACACGCTTCTCTCAGAGTGCTTCGGGAGAGAGGGTAATGGAGATCGCATACCCCAATCCCCTCAAGGATAAAAAGGATCTGTCTCCCATAGATTATACAGTGACTCAAGTCACAATGGGTACATCTTCTGAAAGCCTTCAAGGAGAGGCCCTATTTGCAGTCGACGCCCTCTGCAAGAAGCTTCAAGAAACAAAAGAAGAGAAAAGGCTATTGAAAGAGCAAAATAAACATCTGCTCCAAGCCTTACAGAAGATGGGTAGTGCACCTCCCACAACTGCCGCCGAGACTCCTGAGCCTCTGAGCCAAGATAAAATTAATGAATATGCAAAAATTGGCGAGCAGGGCATGGCAGTTTCAGCTTGGAGGAGCCAAATCCTCAAGGACAGTGAACGAGTAATCACCAAGTTCTCTGATTTGTATCTGAACATCAACAAGGTGAATAAAGAGCTCCAAGCGTTAGCAGGACCCATATCAGAAGAGCTGGACCATGCTAGGCTGCAGCATGAGACCTTTCAACAAATGTTCGACTATTCAGTCAAAGATCTGGTCAAGTTCGGTGTCTTTGGTCATCCCAGGGCCCTCAATAAAGTCATTTCAACCTGGACTACCGGGTGGATCAACTGGAATTTGTCCTTGAAAAGATCGATAAGGTAAAGGAAGAAGCCCTGGACGCGATGCACCAAATGGAACAAATCGTTCTCAACATGTCACCAGGGTTGCTTACTCCTTCCTTTGCCTTAAGAAAAGTTGATGAAACCATCCAGATCTTTAAGGAGATCGTTTCACAAGGGCTGGGGCCAGAGGTCACTTTTGACGCAGAGTCCATCAATAACCTGCTGGCCTGTCGGGACTTCATCGGGTTCCTCATAGAAGCGAGAGAAAGAATATTCCAAACTCCTAGAGAAGCTCATAGACGAGCGGGAGACTTGCGAGGCGATCAGTGAGCGACACAAGGATCCTTCCCAGGATCAACTAGGGCCCATGATCAGCAAGTTCATGGAATACCGCGCTCAATTCCACATCTCGTCACCTGAGCAGCAGCAAAAGCAGGCTACCCCCTTTCGGCCGCAGGATGACGACGATGAATAGCTTCTCTTTCTTCTTCTTCTCTCTCTTCTTGAATTTATTTTTGTGAATATCTGGAGTATGTTGGCACAAATGATGACATCATCCATGTTGCACCATGGGATGATGTCATCCATCAAGTTGTCAAAAGTCAACATGACTTTGAGATATTTTGTATATCCTTGTAGATATTTTGTAAATATCTTTGTAAATAGGTGGTTGGCTCCTTTTTGCCTTCTTTTCTCTCCTTCTTCTATAAATACCCCAATACTTGTTGTATTGGGCATGAGTGAATATCTTTCAGATGAAAAATAGAAGTGAGGAGAAAAGACTTTGAGCTTTTTGTAACAGAAAGAATTATTAATACAATATTTAGTCTTTGTGCTGAATACATGTGTTATTTGCATTGGATCTTTCTTACGTTAGATCTGTGTGCTTGTTCTATTGGATCTACTTCTGTTTTATTGTCATTTATTCATCAGTATTGCTTTGCTCGTTTATGCAAGTAGGTTTGGCTCTATTTACTACCAATCCCAAAACATAAACCCTCTGACCTTTCTGCTTTGGAATTCATTTCTTTTCTTTCTTCGGATCTGATCTTTCTCCATCCTCTCTTTCATTCCTTTCTTTTGTAGTCGAAACATCCCTCTTTGGGATGAGATCCCAAACCCCAAAGGCGAGAATATTGTGAGACTTGCATAGATTCTGCTTTGGTAGAATAGAATAAACCAGTTTCGCTTTCTTTGACTCAAAGAGGGGCTATGCCCGCTGCTGTTGGCTCATCTATCCATAGATCTGCCCAAGCAAATTGATTTTGGACCAAGACACATTTAGACACTTGGTGTCGGATCCGAGGCCGCATAAGGATGAAATGGTACTTTGGGATGCCTATATATACAAGCACCCACAGAAGGAAAGGGAGAGGAAGAGAGAGTGGAGCTCTGCAGAAATGCTGCAAAGGAACTTTGTTTGGGTTGGGTAGATAAAACATAGGAGATGGATGTACCAAGGGCTTGGATGTTTAAATTTTCATTTTGAGAGTTAAAGGATAGGAATCTAGTTATGATGCATGACTTCGGTCTACCTTTCTGCGATGCTCTGTAATGAATCTAATGAATGTAATGAGGTTACTAGTTTATATGAATATGATCAGTAATGATTCTGGTGCATTTACATATCTTCATGGTTCTATTTTATGCATGGAATGAGTTTGAATCCTTGCGCATTTCCTTTCTATTTTGATTTAGTTCTTAATCTATTAAGTACATTTTTGTCTTGAATGACTGCACTGATCTAGAAACCATTCTAAGCTTTATCTTTGCTTGCATGTCTCATTTCCACTCCCTTCCTTTAATTTTAGATCATAGATGATGTTTTCCCACTCAACTCACATAAAAGAGAGACTTGGCACATGCGCGTGCCTTGGGTGGCGCCACTAGGTGATAGGTCGGTGCGCATGGGGTTTCCTTGTTCTTGGTGGGTGTAAAAATGGCTTTATGCCTTGATGTAAAAATAATCTCTTAGCCTTGATGTATGACACTATGTGGATGCAAATGATGTAATGGATGCAACTCTAGATGGAATAATAGTAGTATGTGATGTTAGGACTCTCATTATAGTCTTATAACTTTATATTTATAGGGTTCTCAAGCTTAAATTGTAATTAATCCCGATAAGGTCGATCTAAGAAAAGGATAAGGATGAAAAATGGCTAGAAAGGCCCCAAAAAGAAGCGAGAAAAGGATATGCATAGACAGGGGCACCCAAGGTGGGACCACGGTGCCCCCAGGTGCCCCAAGATAGGTGGGAGCCTTAATATTGGGCTAGAATGATGAGGTAGTTACTGAAACAAGTGGATAAGTATGAAGGAATATGCGGGAATGACAAAATAAAATATAAAATAAGGATGGCCAAAAGGTGGGATTAATTGGTACTTTATTCACTTGAGAACCTTCTAAATAATAGTATAAGACCAAGCTAAATAATGTCTAATGTGCATAATTTTGTGTCTACATTTTCCCCACTTTATGTTGGTGAGTAGAAATCTCGGTAACATAAAGTAGATAGAGATGCATACCTAATATCCATGTAGAGTGTAGAAGAAGACGTGTTGATGGACTAGACTCAAGTGTGGAAAGAAAAAAAGAAAAATGTGGAGCATAGAGTCTAAAAATGAAAAATGCGCAAAAAAAAGTGATGAGAGTGGACCTAGGGCAGATCACATGTGTAGTTGTTTTTGTGTATAATGTACCTGCATGGTTAGTAAAGGAAAATGCATGTAACAAAGTGTTGTCATTTTCATTATTGTTGTTGGTGTTGTTGTTTTTGTTTCCAATTTGACTACTTGTTTCTCATATGGTAAACCTGCAAGGAGAAAATGATCAAGTAGTCAAATATGTATGTATGTAAAAATGTTGTGTGAAATATGCATGTATATAGAAATGTGTAAAGTATGAAAATGTAAAATATGATGGAAAAAATATAAATGAAACATGTGTACTTGATCCATGTTGAGAGAATGGTAGAGAAGGATATCATGTACTGGCACGAGTTTTTTGGGCGATCTCACGCCACCCTGGCTAAAGAAGTATAGGGGAGTAAATGCGTTGTGTCCTCCAACTTTAACCGCTTCTACTGAAATGTGTGAAGAGATATTTATCTTTGTCTTGGTTGTTTTGAGAGATCCAACACCCTTTGAATGGAAAATTGTAGAGAGACACACCCACTGTAACCCCCAAGCCTATAACTACTCTGCAAAATTGCCAAAGGACACCATGTCCTATTAAGGCTACTATGTATGGAGTTCGTAGACTATTCTGAACTCACTCGTTGTGTCTGAACTGATGTAAATATGTTGTGTTAGTACAAAACCCTCAATGATGCCCCCTCTTTCAGGCGCATACGACGCCATTGAAAGGATAATGTGGCTCCAAAATAGGACCAATCGCACTCGACATCTCAAAATCCTCCCTACGGGGAAAGGAAAACGCTTGGTAAATACTAAGGTACACTCTAAAAGGGGATGGCTAGCCAATAAAAGTGTTATTCGAAAACACATGCATGCAAGAAAACAAGTGTAAAATACGTAGATAATGTAGAAACTACCAAACAAAGTAGTGTAAACATTCAAGAAAACAAGATGACTTCACAAAGAGGGTTTCAAACATGGGACATCACACACAATGTCACAAGACACACAAGGCCATTGTGGCTGCAAACAACAAATAAGTGTGCAAACAAGCAAAGGGCAAACCCCACATACAATGGAAAATAAAGAAGACGAGAAAAAACAAACAAGTAGTCATAGAAACATGTAATCCTATAAAACAAGTGTTGCACATGGAACACCTGTTAGCTTTTTAGAGTGATAACCAATATGTCAAAGCATGTTTGAACAAGTAATATAAGATGCTAAGTACAAAATTAAATAATAGCACTTGTATAAGGCAGTGTGGATGCCCCAAAACTGACCAATATAGTAAGCGTAGAAGCCGAGCATCCGTGCCATGTGTAGATGTCTTGTATCTCCAATCACACTAAACAAAGGCGTGAATGCGCATGTGTGTATAATAATGACATTTAATAAATCAAGATAGCATGTGTAGTATAGTGAAATTTAATTTGTACCTACCCTCCAAGGTGATAAATTACATCAAATGTAGGGAAATTTTATTGAAAGGATCAGGTAAAGAATCTCTCTCAAAACATGCATAGTGATGTCTTAGTTTCTCTTTACCCACCAATTTTTTTCCATCTCCTCATTACATTTTTTCTTTGGTTTGTAAATATCCCTCCCCTCATTCTTCATCCCAACCACTATAGCAATAAAAATGTAGAAGTTTTTATAGAAAAACCCCTGATACTAGTCGACCATCCTTCCAATGACTAGAAAAATCCTTGCTCAGGGATTCTTCGTGGCCTTTAAAACTTTGAAAGAGAGATGAAATACCTGCCTTTTCCAACATCATCCAAGATCTTCTACCGATGCCATTGGTAGAATTAGGTTTGAGAAAAACTAGATCACCACCTATTGGGCCTCGAATATTGGTTGAGTACAAACAGTACGTGGGGTGAAGGCGCACGGGACAAGGTTTTAGAAGGGTTTAGCGGGACCCAATGCGCATGTGTAAGGCAAAGGAAGGGGTTTCAGGACTTAGCCATATTCGGCATCCTAGGAGGCACACGAGCAAAACGTGACTGTTGAGCATGCAAAGTGGATAAGGTGCAAGCATGGTAGCTCGATGGTCAAGGAAAGAGTATTCAATGTGAAAGAAGAATCTAGAAAGACATCATTGTAGAAAGTGGAGAGCTCATATGGGAAGAAGCATGCTCCATTGAAGGACCACATGGACACTTGGCAACCAGATCTACTACTTCAGGAAGGCATGGCGGTGGATGTTAAAGCTATATATAGAGATGCTCGGGTAGAAGGAAGGGATGACTCTTTGGGAAGAGGGTGTCAAGAGAGATATCAAGAGAGGCAGAGAAAAAGAAGAGAGGAAAAGCTCTGCAAAAATAGTGATGGGTTCTAGGGATTCTCATTAGGGAGGCTATAAGAGAGATGACTTATCTAGAGGGATGGGTCTATGAACATCTTTGTAATCTAGAAAGCATTAGTTTAGGATTTTGATGTATAAGTCTTATTTACATTAAGACATTTGGTCTGTAATGGCCTTGAGGAATGTAATGGGGTTCCGAGAGTAATATGAATATATGGATTTCTCTTAAAATATATACATTGTTCACGGGTATAAACCCTAGTGCCTTTTCTTTGTATTATCAGATATGTTATCTATTTGATATTTCCTTGTTATCTAAATGGATGCATTTATATAGTAACTCATCATAAGACCCTTAGAATGAATGCATGGTTATTTTCCTTCTTGCATCTAAGCTTCTATTAGTAGGGGATGTATTCTCACAAAAATCACATAAAGGAGGGTCTCGACACCCGTGTGTGTCTCAGGTGAGTGCCCAGTGCTTTGGCGAGTGATAGGCCAACACGCATGGGATTAGAATATTGTTCTAAGGGCATTAAAATGACTACATCTTGGTTCCGTTGTCGGGACCTCTTTTCAAAGTTGTTGTGAGAAATGGCATACATCTTGGTCCTTGTGATGCATGATGACCGAACGTTTGACCTTGGAAAGTGTTGAAGCATGGTTTAAGAGCACGAAGGATGAGTTTTCTCAAAGATTCAACACTAGACCTAAGTTCGATGCATGTAGATGGGTAGAAGAGAACTTGTACCATGAGTTGTACGAGACATTGTTACTCGTTGTTTTCAAAGTAGAACTATATGAATGGCTTTCGACATATGAATCCGGATCGAGTTGCTACTGTAGATCATGTGTATGGACCCAAGATGTTTCCCAGAGGTTGCAGGATGCAGATCTAACTTGGACGCATGTTGTTGATCACTGGTGAAAAGGATTCATGACCAGTTATACTCTAGAATATGCCATTTCTACGTATTCTTTCCTAGAGGTTGTTGAGTTCAAGTTTCTGAGGAAGCCTAGAGGATCATTTTTACATGCTACCCCTTTTGTTATGAAGATCTTGATCATTACCCTAAGTTTAGAGGCATTTCCTATGTTCGGCTAAGCTTCTCTAAGCACTAGGTGAGGAAGCTAGGGTGGAGGAAGATGGAGGACATTGCGGTTGAAAGGGAAAGAGAAGAGATACGACTCAAGTATAGTAAATCTCGTGAAAGGGATATGGCTAGACAATGTGAGGTTGTAGGTGTGATGGATCTATGGAGGCAGATGTTGCAAGAAGGAGTTTAGGTTCACGCAAACGATGTGGAACATGAGCAGTTTGTGCTACCCCATCTTGGCAAGCACGAGAGAGAAGCCCCTTCAGCTTCTAATGAGAGTTCGTCACATGGAGAAAGGAGAGTCATCGACGTGCATCTGAACCCACCTAGTGGCCAACCCCTGGCACTTGGTTTTCCAGATCAAGGAAGAAGTATTGCTAATCCGATTGGTGTCGGTGGAAGTAACCGATCTACGCCTAGGAGATATAATTTCTCGTTTGGGACATCCATGGCGGCACAAACCATTCCCGTATTTGGAGGAATTTTTGGACAAGGTGCAAATACACAAGGTTTGGGTATTGCGTCTGGAAGTGGCGTGGGACACACTGGCGGCGGCGAGACAATATCACAAACCATCGGCACATAATTCAGTGGGATGTTGGGGACATTTGGCGCAACCACTTTAGGTCATTTTCGAACTACGGGAGGTAGATCGATGGTATAAGAGCTGGATTACTTGGTGGACCTATTGGATCACGGTGGGTTAGGAGGGACAATCCACGGTAGGTCTAGTGGATCTTGTGGCGGAGGAAACATAGAGAGGGAACTAAGGTTCGGATCGGGAGGACAAGGGATGCATCCACCTCCAAAAGTATTCTTTGAGATGTCTTTATACTTGACGGACTACGAGAGGCATTGAGAGGCATTGAGGATGTCATAGAACACATGCACAAATATGAATTTCTATGGTGCACAAAGGGAATTAGTACCTCGAAGTGAAAAGCAAGTCGGTTTACAACGACGTTGCAAGGGCACACACACGGCTAGTACTGAAGTATGAACCACATCGAGACGGTGGTGGATTCTTTGTTATTTTAAATTTCCATAGCTAGGATGTTTCATCCATTTTCAAAACCCATTCGAAGTTGAATTTTCACCGAGTAGAAAGGACTTAACCAAATCATGAAGAGAGACAAGAAGCTCATGGACACTGTCAAGTGTCAAATAGGTGCTATTTCAAAATTCAAAGGAGGGGACAAAGTCTCAAACTTCTGCAGGACTGACACATGGAGTCGACAAAGGAGTAGAATAACAAGCTTGCAGATGGTGCCAAGTGTCCACCCAACACTTTCCCAGGATCCATAAAGAAAAGTAGAGTCATAAGGATGTGTGGGCCTTCCACGTGGATCTTGCAACAAATGGACTCCATTTTAAAACCAGGCCATAAAAAGATGACAAGCCATTTGCTATGTATAAGTGGTTTTGGGTCTTATATGTAAGATTTAATGCTCAAGACTTTTTCAAAAGATCGAGAGGTGAAGGGTAGTCGACTTGTCATTTGAGTTGCAAGTTAATGTGTAGCCTTGTGTGAAGAGTGTCAACCTGTAAAGACTCGAGTTATTCATCTGCATTCAAAGGGTCATTTCATTACAAAATACGTGTCATTTGAATCAAGAGGTCGGGAACCAATGTAAAAAGGGTTGAAATATTTAGTTATGTGATAAATAGCCGAAAGGGTTTTTTCTCAAAAGGCAAGTCCATCTCAAGGGAGTCGGTTGCAGGATAATTAAAGATGCATTAAATAGGCATGGCTCTCATTCTTTCGAGGGGGAAAAATAATGGAAAAGTGTGAGAAGGATTTGAAGAAATATGTTTATGTCACTTCATATCATTTATCATAATTGAGGGGCAGTTGGAAAGGATTTTGAAATTTCTCTCTTACCTCCTCCTCCCCCTATATATTGTAATCAAAGTTTGAGAGAGAAGGAGAGAAAAAAAAATTTATTTAGATACTAGGAGAGTTAATCTTTTCTTCTTTGTTGCAAGTCTCTCTTTTGTAAAAAAGACGAGGTCTTGGAACTCTATCCTTCTGCCTGGTTTTGTAATAGAAATCTTACCTCTTTTCTAAATGTAATATTGTGCACAACTATTGGAGTAATATATATGGCTTATGGTGCTTTCTTTTCATCATCCGCATATCCTTATTATCTCTGATCGCCTTTATTTTCATGTAGAAATTGTGCATCTCTCAATGTTGTTGTTGTCTTGAAGTTGTGCTTAAGTAGTTTGAAGTAGTTTTATGTGTGACCCTTTCTGACCTATGGTGCATTTCGTCCACCCTTTTTCAGTTATTCACTATTTCCCTTCTTAAGAAGTTGCGGTCTCGATTGATCTCTTAGCAGGCTTGTTCGGCGCATCACCTTAGCTTGTTTTATGTTTTTGTTGAATTCTTCTCACCCCTATCTCCCCTATAGAGAAGATACAACTTCTTTAAAATATGGAGGTCTCCTTAGGGTGCATGTCCCACTAACCTAAGGATTCCCACGACTTTGACGACTCTATCCACCAAGGATGGTCATCAACAATTTTCCTGGCATGCTCGATGGGAGAACTCAAAGTGATATTTTATTATGGCATCAACTCAGTCGATTCTCGATAGAAATCAAGCTTCAATGAAGATAGTTGTGGAGCACATCGAGAAACTCCATGAGTCGAAAAAATCATTACAAAGGCTCGCATACCTCCCTCTCATCCATTTTCATTCATCTATCTTTCCACGCCTCCCATTTCTCTTCATCTTATGAGTCATGCAATCATGACTTCATTACCACCAAGGGATCATTCCCTTGTCCATCTCCAAGCCACCCATTCCACCCTTTCCCTTTCTTCGACCAGCTATACCACTCACACCAACAAGAAATGGCTCTAAATCCAAAAGAAGAGGAGCATATGGTGAGAAGTGATATGAGCTCAGGAAGTTCGTGTCACCAGCTAAGTAGAAAAGAGGCTGCAGAGGTTACCTCTGTTTGTCCTCCCCATAAATCCGCTGCCTGAGAAAAAATCTTATCAATGGGATTCATTCTGCAAAATGAAGCCACATATGATGGAGAATTTGCAGATTCAAAAACCATCATATCAAAGCATAAAGCTTTGACAGAGGAGGAAGAAGATAAGCTCAAGTGCTTATCAGATTTGGGGGGATGGCTCAATGAAGAAGGGCTTGTGGAAATAACAATCTTCGCCGCTTCATCAACTCTACAACAAAGGCAACCTTCCACTCATAACAGCTCCCCTTGGACTAATCCTAGGACTCTAGAAGAAAGTATTATTGAGAGCTTTTTCTTTCAATCGAAGAGCCTGAGATTCACCAGTGAAGCTACTAAAAATGGAGAAGGAGAAGATAGGGATGACACCCGTCAGAGAAGCCTACAAGGAAGCCTCGTTCCAAAAGATATGATCTAGAACCATGGGAAGGAATAGAGAATCAGACCAACTCCCACCGAGAGAATGGTCCTCCTCAAGACCAAGGAAAAATTTTATACCTGTCATGCTCACTTAGGGCATGAGGATGATTTTCAAGACCCTGAGGGTCAGCTACAACACCTCCAACCAAAAGATGAACAAAAGGAGGTATTCATATTGTTCACTAATAATCTGCAGTGGAAGAGTGAAGGGTAACTTTTCACTCTTACTACAAGCCATATCAATAGCCAAATTGATTGCATGGCCATTTATAAGAAAAGGAAGCTATTTTTCCTTGCCTATTTTAGGTTTCATTTAGCATGTATCAAACCAGTTAGATTAGGAGTAGGAGTAGATTTGATTTCAACAAAATAAGTGCTTATGCACACTCTGCATGACTCATTTGAGGCATGTATGTTTTGTCTTTTGTATAGGCCCACACTTATATTACTCTATTAAGGAGGCACCAGATCTTATGAAGACTCTAGCTTGATGAAGAATCCACAGTTAGCTGAGGTGGTTGCAAGCTTCACTTCGAGAAAATGTAGAGCAACTAAAATCAGCCAAAGGATTCTATTGGCCATCTTTTCAATTTTCTACTCTCGGAAAAATAAAATTTACTGAGTTTCATTATGAGAGTAGGAAGGCACAAGATTCAAATGACAATTATGAATGCTCCGTAGAAAACTAAAAGGGTCGCAATCTCATATTCACAATGGCTTTGAAGCACGATGCAGATCAATTGATATAGTGGGAGATCGTGGGTTCTTTTCATTTAGCAAGCTAATGGTCCCAGTGAGTCACCAGACTATTATTTTAAATTTCCACATGTAGGAGGTTTCTTGAATTTTCAAAGCCCATTCAAAGCCGAATCTTCACCAAGTAGAAAGGACTTAACCAAATCATGAAGAGAGACGAGAAGCTTGCGGATGTTGCCAAGTGTCAAGCGGGCACTATTTAGAAGTCAAAGGGGGGAAAAGTCTCAAACTCCCACAGGGTGACATGTGGAGTCGACAAAGGTGTAAAATAACAAGCTCGCGGATGGTGCCAAGTGTCCACCCAGCACTTTCCTAGGAGCCATAAAGAAAAGTAGAGTCATAAGGATGTGCGGGCCTTCCACGTGGATCTTGCAACAAATGGACTCCATTTTCAAAGCGGGCCATAAAAAGATGACAAGCCATCTACCACGTATAAGTGGTTTTGGGTCTTATCTGTAAGATTTAATGCTCAAGACTTTTTCAAAAGATCGAGGTGAAGGGTCATCTGACTTGTCATTTCAGTAACAAGTTAATGTGTAGCCTTGTGTGAAGAGAACCAGCATGTAAAGACTCGAGTTATTCATCTACATTCAAAGGGTCATTTCATTACAAATACGTGTCGTTTGAATCAAGAGGCTAGGAACCAATGCACAAAGGGTTAAAATATTTGGTTATGTAATAAATAACTGAAAGGGTTTTTTTCTCAAAAGGTGAGTCCATCTCAAGGGAGTCGGTTGCAGGATAATTAAAGATGCATTAAAGAGGCATGGCTCTCATTCTTTCGAAAGGGGAAAATAATGGAAAAGTGTGAGAAAGATTTGAAGAAATTTATTTCTGTCACTTCATATCATTTATCATAATTGAGGGGCAGTTGGAAAGGAGTTTGAAAGTTCTCTCTTACCTCCTCCTCCCCTATATATTGTAATCGAAGTTTGATGAAAAAAAAGAGATATTTTTAGTTAGATACTAGGAGAGTTAATCTTTTCTTCTCTGTCACAAGTCTCTCTTTTGTAAAAGACAGAGGTCTTGGAACTCTAGCCTTCTACCTAGGTTTTGTAATAGCAATCTTGCCTCTTTTCTAAATGTAATACTATGCACAACTATTGGAGTAATATATATGTCTTATGGTGCTTTATTTTCATCATCGCATATCCTTATTATCTCTGATCACCTTTATTTTCATGTAGAAACTATGCATCTCTCAATGTTGTTACTATCTTTGAAGTTGTGCTTAAGTAGTTTGAGGTAGTGTTCTATGTGACCTTTTCTGACCTATGGTGCATTTCATCCACCCTTTTTTAAGTTATTCACCATTTCCCTCAGGCAGTTACGGTCTCGATTGATCTCTTAGCAGGCTTGTTCGGCGCATCACCTTAGCTTGTTTTATGTTTTTGTTTAATTCTTCTCACCCCTATCTCCCCCGCAGAGAAGAGCCAGCTTCTTTAAAATATAGAGGTCTCCTTAGGGTGCATGTCCCACTAACCTAAGGATTCCCATGACTCTGACGACTCTATCCGCCAAGGATGGTCGTTAAAAATTACAGTTTGTGTTGAAAAACACCTTCCTAACAAAGTTCCATATCTACGAGTTCGAGCAAAAGAGCTCATCGAATCACATAGACACATGACAACACCATATACATGTTTATACCACACTTTTCCAAATGAATGAGTACTAGCAATGTCCCAACCACAAGAAAAGGACTTCAGGATTGGCGAACCCACAACACATCATTTCTTTAATTGTATTTTAGTTACGATCAACATTCCAAGAACATTATTGTGCAAGGAAAACTTCCTCCTTTTTCCATCTACAGAATCTTAAGTTCATTCCACATTTAATTTACAGTTTGACCATTTTAAGTTGGCCTTTTATCCTTCACGGAAATTTCCATAACTTACATACTTATTTGGCATAATAAAAATTGCATATAAAGTACTTAGTTAACTTGTTCTTGTGTTAAGAATATGCTTCTCAAATGTTTATTCAATGTTTAAAATTTACCCTTGCTACACAAGTGAATCTAACGTGATGTCAAGATGAAATCTTGGGATTAAGGAAGACTTAGATTCGAGATAGCTTTTTCCCAAGAACATTCTTCGATCACGGAATAGTTATTTCGCTACCATAGTTAATAAAGTTCAATAACTTATTGACTTCCATTTATATTTATATATCTTTTGTTTTCTCAAAGTTTGATCACACCAAGGCAATACATATTCTTTGAAACACAAAGATATTTAATTGAGTTATAAGGACTCCAAGAGTGGCAGTATCCCTAACCTCAAATCTCATTTTTTTCTCTTCTATGCTTTACTTTTACATCACATTATGGTCGCATTATTACCATCATTTTATAACAAAAGAGTTATGAAAGTACTTGTCTGACATCTTGAGGAAGTACATGGTTAGAAGCATTATAAACTACACATGAACCACAAGTGACTTATGTTCAAGTAAGATCCCATGTTTCTGCATTTCACGATTCCGCATATGAAATATTCTTTATTCCTTAATGCCATAAAATGACATAACAAGGGATTACGGGACAAGATTTCAGTTTCTAAGGTTCTCTAAAATCAACATCTTTCAAATCAATTTCGTTTGCAAGGAGTTAATTATAATTTTATACCCACAAGTTAACCTCCTAATCAACTAAGGTTTAGTTTAATTCCAATTTTCACTCAAGGTCTTTATGCCCTATTATAGATTAGATTAAGGTTCAAAACATATTCACCCTATAGACCCTCCAGAAAAAGGTCAAGGCACTATATTGTCACTAGCCAAAGATAAGACATTTAGTTGAGAGGATCTAAAGAGTTCATTAACAAAATTTTAAGTGATAATACAATTATTTCACTAGCTCCATGATGTCATCTGGGTCCCACAAACAATTTCATTTGATGAAGAAATTTAATCCTAAATCTATCTGCGGAAAACAAGGTAGTCCACTAGGATACGAAGGAAGAGTTAGCTCTATTTACTCCAGATATAGTTTGATTGTGATGCTCCTATCTGTCACGTTTATGACGATGTCACTAAACATACCGACTAAGACGATAAACCCATTCTTGGGATCTTATTTACCTAAACTAGGATGTTCCATCGAGTGTAAAGGTTCATTTGAAGGTCACAGCTTTCTACGCTAAGGGATTAACATAGGCAGGTTAGTTATGCACAAATTTTGAACTAGGGTTGACTATTGTGGTTAGGTTCCTTTATTACATTTTCAAGGTAAGAAACACAACACCAATTATTAAACCAATAATTGCACAATGAAAGTTCACTACAAGGTATTAATTTCAATTCCTTTTGACATTTATATTCCACTTTTACCATAACAATTTTGGGATCAAAATAACATCCATGAAAGAAATACCAATTTCTCAAGCACTTATTAATCTAGTGACTTTTACATACTACCAATTTCAACTATAAGTCTTTCAATATATTACCAAAAATAAACAATGAATTACTCAATGCCTTTTCGCCATCTTTCTTGCGTCCTGCAAAACCATGTGAGCATGAAATCAGCTGATAAATCACGGCATGGCATCCACCCTAATCTAACATAATTAACATTTTTCAGTTTCCCATTCACATATAATAATAATTAAAATTTGCAATTGAAAGAAAAGGTTTAGAAACATGTATTCATTACATTTCATTTCACTTCATTTCGTAATCCAGGGAGAGAGAAAGAGAAAGGAAGAGAGAGAAAACACCATTTTGTCAAAAGTTCTATTTCACACAAGTTACACTATAGAGTTTTCAAACAATTATTTACATGTATCAAAAGTTTCCACGGTGGTTTGGCAACCCGAGGGGGTCCCACAACTTTCTATTTTACATTTTCTTGCTAGCTACAAAATGTTCAAACCGGGCTCGGAGGCTAAGAAACCACTTCCAAAAGTTGTCTTCCGATGAGAACACACACCACGATTAAATTTCTACGTGTCCACTTATATACCAAGAGTTCATAACCACTGCCGAAATTTGGAAATAGCAAACGGTTTACGTTTGGCGGCTAGTTTTTCGGGGCCCCTTTGGTGCAAATGAACAAGTTGGCCCGTCTGTAAATGAACAAAAGTTAGCTCGAGGGCTCAGAAAACCACGTCCAAAATTGACGTTTGATGGATGAACGTGCAACGAGAAACTTCCTACAAATTTCCTATATAAGGAGAATTCAACAAAGTTCGACGAAACTCAGAACTAGAAAATGAGTCTTGATGGAACGCGGTGACAAGTTTTCCTATATAAGGAAGCCACCGGTCTAATTGGTCCAGTTTGACCTTGTCAAACTGCAACCAGAGGCCTACAAAATGCCATTGTCAAACTATCAGAAAAGTGTTTTTCCCTAAACTGAAAGTTCCATGCAATTGTCTAGTAAAAACACTAGAGGTTTACGAAGACGGATAATAATTTCTCTATCCAGGTTTCAAATGGCGGTTCAAAACGAAAGCCAACTTTCTAGATTTAACAACTTCCTACCACTATAAAATAGTGTAACAGGGCTCCTATAAGAGCGTCAAAAAGATCACATATGTTCATTCGGGGTCAATCCAAAGGTTAAGGTGACTCCTCACATAACAAGGTACACGAATGAAGCTTAACATCTCATTTTCAGAGTTACGAAGGGTACTTAATGAGTCTCCAAAAATGCAAAAATTAACTATTTAAACAGGGAGATGGTCAACATTATTACTGGGAAGTCAATTTCGTCTTGTCGATAAAATAATATTGTAGTGATCTAGTTGGGTAGGAGTTTTTCTAAATCACCTCAGAATGAGGGTTGAAGTTCATGGTTTAATACAAAAGAGTTATTTTGATTTTTGTTAGTTACGATACGACATTTTATTGTTTTGCAACAAGTTAAAATAAAACAATTAAAAGTATTAAAATCCTAATATTTTAAAAATTATATTAAGTTGCAAACGAAAAACTAAAGTATGAGAGTTATGAAAGATAAGGGGAGGTGAACCATGCCTGGAGAGACGAAGTCGGTCAACCCCGTCAGGATTTGGTTCAACATCTCGCTTGGGCATTATGTCAAACAGTTCACAAGTGTTGATCTGACCTCCATAACGACATACAAATATTCCCAATCACTTGAAATTTTCCAACAGAATATGTTGCCCATTTAGTTTTGATGGTTTTCTAGGGCCTACTCAAGGCTCCATACTGAATACGAGCTAGGAGAATGTTGGAAGAGGTTTACGGAGCTTGGAAACACATTTATTTCAATAAAATGAATCTTTCAGACTGGTTGTTCTCCTTAAATATAGATGTTTGACAGAAGACATAAGTTGTAGCATTTCGACGATCCACTTCAAAAGAAGAGTTGAAATTTATTGCAGCCCCATAATATTATGCGCTCTACAGGGGTACCAACCAAACACGTCTACACACCACCACAGGTTTAATTAGTGAGTTGAAGATAAAGTTTAGAGCCCCCTCAAGACAGCCAACACCGTAAGGGAATGACAACCAAGTAGGTGTAAAATTCAGTTCTAGGTGGAATGTTATTACCAATGCTCATGCCATTGGAGTATATACAACCCTTTCCCACTAAACCTACGAGCTTGCATTAAAAAAAAAAAAACAAAAATGAAGCTTACATGGTCGGGCGTGTTCCATTAGACCACCTCTCTCAGACATGTTTCCCCCAACAGAAGACTTGGCTTATGTGAGTTTCCCATTATGCGTACTGACTACCAGGCACTTGCAACCAAGCATCTGAAAAATCCCCATTTTGGCACAGGATAGGAGGAAGTTGGAAAAGGGTAGGAGGCTCTACACCTACGCATGTATTTGCTTGAAAGTTTGTGAGATTTTTCAACAAACCCAGTTCGTGTATATCCAACAACCGTTGGAGGACAAAGGCCACGTTGCTTTTAGGTATTCAGTCAAGCAGTTCACATGCCAAGCATGAGCTTCCACATTTTGCATGCTGTCTGCCCAAGCACTTCCAACTGTAGCATCGATAAAAACTCAACTTGGCGCACAAGGTGGGAGTAAACTGATCAGGTTGGAGCTCTGCGTGTTGAAAATGCAAGACTGTGTGACTGTCTGATGAGGAAAACCCATGTCTTCCATACACATCCACACGCTACCAGTTTGTCAAGAAAATCTAAACGAAAAACCAAACTAATCCTCTTTCTAAAAGTTGTGACTATCCATACTACTGCTAAAATTACAAAGTTGAATTGGGTTTCTGCGTGGGAAAAAGTGCTTATGGATGTAAAAATAAAGTGCTTGTATTGATCTGCAAGGGATGTGATGGGCTTGAAAAGTTGCATGCTTCTCTGACCGCTCCTTCTACATGCCATCTCCCTTCCACTTGCCGACCAATTCTACACAGTTCCACCTAACATTAGTTTAATTTATCTTCTCTTTTAATTCTTTTATTCTTTTATTTTGGACACACACCATGGCGGTAGGCTGTGAGATTCGCCATGGGAATCATGATACAAATATGTGTCCTCTACTACAACACATGATCCGTAAGAATGTTTCTCGCTATCATAATATTTGTACCTCTACGACCCATGATACCAAGGATTATAGGTTGATTGACCAAATTCATGATGCTATTGATATTTTTGTGCGCAAGACTAGCCTTGCAAGTAGTTCCAAGGATGATGATCGCCGCTATGAAGGGCATGCAGATGGAAGAGCACATGGAAGAGGTTTTCACAAAGTATTTCATGGTCATAGAAAGCTGTGGTGGAGGAAGGGGTGATTTCCCGTGAGGAACCTGTTATAACTATGGGTCTACAGAGCATTATAAGCATGAGTGTCTTGATCTATTGCAGTGCTCATGGTGCGGAAAGAAACATAAGTATGAAGAGTGCCTTGAGTTGTTTGAACACATGATCCAACAACAACAAAAAGACAAAGGCATTGGGATGTCGGGCATAAAGAAGGCCGACCCTTAGTGGATGCCAAGAGTGGCGTGTGAGTCAGGATTAGAACTCCTAATAGTGACAACGCAAGCGAGAGGGTGCATGCGCAAGGGAGATGCCAAGACAGAAACTGGTTGTTAGGGAAGAAGTGGTACATGGGAAGTATCCAGACCCTACTCATCAGAAGAAAGTGTATCAATAGACTATGGATGTGATTTAGAGTTTGCAAGGGAAATCCAATGTCTAAAGGAGAAGTCAAGGCAAGTTAGAGTAAAGAAAGAATGTCGAGGCTCTACAAAAGGATCTGGATGAGGTTAGGGAAGTGTGCAAAATGTTAAGGTAGGAGAATATCATTCCCTTGCTAGGAGAATGGTTACGAGAGAAGATACCACACTCGGAGCAGAGCGCGAAAGGCAGGTTCTACATGCCAATCTTCCTCCTCACATCCTTGACTATGATAAAGAAATTACATTGAATGCAGTTGTTGATGGGTGGCTTCTGAGCAATATCCTCATCGACATAGGAGTGGAGGTCAATGTTCTTACCTTGGATGCATGACATCAAATGTGAAGGCCCTCATTATAGCCATCTTTGAATGTATTGTATATGGAGAACAAGACAAAGGAAATGGCCGTTGGAGTCTTGAAACATGTGGTTATCACTCTTCAAGGGGCCAAGTTCACTGGGATTGTGAAGTCTTGGCCCTCGCCAAGGAAGATAATTTCCCATCATTACTTGGGCACCCTTAATATTATAAGAACAATGTCGACTTGCGGTAAGGGGTATATCAGTTTTGAGAATAAGGAAGAAAGGGTGATCATCCCCTTAACAGATGGGAAGTCAATGCCTTATACTGAGCCCTTAGGAGAGGAATTCCTTAACAGAACCTATGTGCGCTCCATCAGAGATCCTGAGGTAATTCATCCTATAGAAGGAGTCATCCAATTTGAAGATTCTTAGTTGATGAATGATACAACTAGCATAGTGTGTGACAATTGGGTGCACAATACTTATGAGTTCATTAGGTGATAATTGAGAGGATCTATAACAA
Organism: Taxus wallichiana var. yunnanensis; assembly: GCA_018340775.1. Taxonomy (NCBI): domain Eukaryota; kingdom Viridiplantae; phylum Streptophyta; class Pinopsida; order Cupressales; family Taxaceae; genus Taxus; species Taxus wallichiana. The sequence continues at coordinate 78,704,209 of CM031239.1, forward strand.
GGGTGATAAAGGCATGGTCAATCAAGTGTATGGGAAGAAAGAAGCTACCAAGTTACTCCAAAGGGGCAAGCTCTGATACTATTTTACAAGAAATGGAGGCTCAATGGAAAAATGAGGATGAAAGGAGAAGTATGCTTAGTTATAACTTGCTCAAAACTTCAAAGTGAAATGGTGGGAAACACATCATGAGTCTCCTAGAGTGACATGAGGTAAGATTCGCATTCTCTGTAAGATTCTATAGAAGCAACACACCCAATGTTATCCAAGACTACCATGGCAAGGAACCCACCTCATTCCATATCCAAGCTTGTGAGAAGGCCTGGATGGGAAGCGCATAAGTGTTACCACCTTCGTTATGGGTGCATAAGTTATATTCCACCTTACAGGGTTGTGCACGTGCATGGTATATCCACTCAGAGACACGCCGTTAGACGGGGAATTGGCAAGAGTTAACGGCTGATCTCATTCAAGCTTTTGAGTATCGAAGTACCAAGCCATCAGTGGATAAGGCGTTGCAAGTTATCAAGTGCCTTACAATGGGAGATAGTGCTATGGCAGAAGATAGGTTACTAGAGTTCTTTGGATGAACCATGTTTAGAGACACATATCAATTAAGAAGAATCGGAAGAAATATGAAAGCTTGAGTGTGCGCGCATTGAAAAGAAAAAAGAAAAATGGTCTATGTAGTAGATGGTGAAGAAATGGGAAGTTTGGGTGTTAAACATTTTGAAGGTACGCACGATGTCATAGATAAGCGCTGATGAGTGAGCATGTGCATACCATGAGCCCTTGAAAGCAAATAAGGTTAACATTGGGACAGAGACAAAACCTAAGGAAGCTATCATTGGGGACTATTGGTTGGAGAAAGAAGTTTCAAAGATCATTTATCTATTGCGCGAGTTCTAGGATTTGTTCCCACATGGGTACCATGAACTCAAAGGCATCCACCATTCCTTGTGGGATATGAGAATCAAGTTAAAGGAAGGCATGCACCGATTCGGAAGAGGCCTTATTGGAAGAATCGAACTTGTGCGTCTGGGTCAATGAGGAAATAGACAAGATGATAACATCTGGTATCATTGAGGCTATGGAGGAATCAAAATGGATAAGCCCAATGGTCATCATTATAAAGAAGGATGGAAGAATAAGGATTTGTGTTTACTATAGAGACCTGAATGCAATATGTGTCATCGATCCTTACCCAACCCCCTTTATTGAAGAAATTCTAGAGGGAGTAGCCAGGCGTGAGGTCTACTCTTTCACGGATGGGTTCTCGGGTATCACTAATTCAAGATTCTAAAGGAGGACTAGAGAAAGACAAATTAGGCATTAAGTGGGGAAGATTTTCCTATATGGTCATGCCTTTTGGATTGAAAAATGCATTTGTTGTGTTCTCGCGCATTGTGGTATAAGCATTCCATGAATTTATCCATAAGTTTCTTCAAGTCTACCTGGATGACTGGACAATGTATGGGCTAGTGAAGGACCATTGTGACAATTTGAGGTTGATGTTCGAGAGATGTCAATAGTTGAGGATATCCCTCAACATTAAGAAATGTGTCTTTGCTACTCCATTTGGAACCCTGTTGGGACATATTATATGTAAGGAAGGCTTACTAGTGGATCCTGCCAAAGTTGCAATTATTGTGGGATTGGGGGAGCCTACTAGTCAAAGCGCAATGTGCAAATTTCTTGGGCATACGAGGTACTACAGGAAGTTCATCAAAGGATATACCAAGATTATCGCACCCTTGGAGGAATTGCTAAAGCACAAGAGTTCCTTTCATTGGGGAGAGGCACAATCAGAAGGCATTTGAAACTTTGAAGGATAGACTTATCACTACACCCATACTACGTTTTCCTTCTTGGGATAAGCCTTTCCATGTGCATGTTGATGCCTCAGGAACAACCATGGGAGAAGTACTAGCATAACCTGGTGAGGGGATTATTGATCACCCCTTGTGTTTTGTAAGTAGGAATTTGACACCAACAAAATAAAATTATACCACTACTAAGCACGAGGCACTGTCAATGATCTACGCACTACATAAGTTCAGGTAGTATCTACTGGAAACACCTTTTATATTCTACACAGATCACATGGCACTGAAGTACTTGGTAAATAATCTCGTTTTACAAGGGCACATATGTCGTTGGGTCCTATTATTTCAAGAGTTTGAGTTCACGGTGGTTGTAAAACTAGGAAAAAGAAATTCAGGGCCTAACCACTTATCAAAGATTGAATTAGGGGAGGATGTGAAAAGCATTGAGGATACCATGCCAGACACGCAACTATCTAGGTTGTGGTGTGCACCCTTGGACTTGGAAGATATTACGGTATTTCTTACAACAATTTTGGCGTCGGAAGGGATGAAGGCCCTGGAAAGGAAGCAAATGGCTATACAAGCCATGCCTTACATGTTGATTGGTGGATATCTGTATATGTTAGGACGTGATGAGGTTCTGCACAAATGCGTATTGGAACATGAGTACGTGGCAATTATGGAGGAAGCGCATGGTGGGATTGTAGGAGGACACTGTGCATAAAATTCTCCATGCGAAAGATTCTAATGGAAGGGCTTTGGTGGGAAACCATCTACGGGATTATATTTAATTTTACAAGGTCTGTGACCATTGTCAATGCCTAGGCAATCCTAGAAAGAGGGATGAGATGCCATTACAGCCAATAGCCAATGCAGAGCCATTTGAAAAATGGGCAATCGACTTTGTAGGAAAAATTTCACCGGCACGCGAAGGACTAGTTCATAGACACTTCGATTACTTGACAAGATGGGAAAAGGCATCAACTACAAATGATTACAATGTAGTGAAAACTTCTAGGTTCTTATGGGAAAACATAATCAATAGGTATGGATGTCCTTTGAGCTTGACTAGTGATAGGGGTACACATTTTCTCAATGAAATGGTTAGGATTCTGCTAGCAGAGTTTATGGTGGCCCATCACAAGACTACCCCCTATCATCCACAGGAAAATGGAACTATCGAGGCATTTAACAAGATACTAAGTCACACGTTGACCAAGATTTGTGATGTCGGAAGACAGATTGATATGACAAAGTATCAGTCATTTATGGGCATACATGATAACCTACAAGAGATTGAATAAGGCCACATTGTTTCGGATTGGTGTTTAAAGCGCAGAGGCTGTTTTTGCTAGTTGAATTAATGTTACCATTGTTGTGTATAACACGCGTAGGAGGTTTAGATGATGAACAAGTGCTTGAGAAAAGGATTGAAAAATTGATGCAGTTAGACGAAAGGTGGTCACTTGCTAGATGGAGTCAGAAAACTGAAAAGAGCCAGACAAAAGGCATGGCATGATCGTCATATCAAAGACAAGTAGTTTGAGGTTGGGAAGATGGTTCTATTGTATGATTCCAAGTATCTGTGCCATCTTGGCAAGCTAAAAATCCATTGTTTTGGCCCTTACGTCATCTCGTACATCCTTGATTCAGTGCACACGTCAATTACAAGCACTGGATGGGATGAAGTTACCTAGCCATTTCAATGGGAGTAGGTTGATGTCCTACTATAAATACGCCTTCCCTATGTTTGTAAATAAGGTAGTATTGCCAGTTAGCTTAGGATTTCCCTTTATCCATTTCCTTTTCTTGTGTTTCCCTTTCTTGTTTCTTTTTCTTTTATTTGTGTTCTGCTTTTACGCCTTGTGCGTCGGTAAACAAATTATTTTCAAATGCTTGTGCATGCGTAGAGGACCGCACATCTGTTTTAGTGTGGGGTAGAGTAGTGTGAAGTGAAGTATAAGCTGAAAATAAAAGTTGTAAGGCCCGGATGAAAGGATTAAAGGCACAAAAAATAGAATAACACACATGGAAATGGTGGACAAGAATGGTTGGTCTCGAGAATAAGGCTTCATAAAGACCACGACTGAGAGAAGGAAAAGTGCATGAACAACATGAGGTAGGTGAGGGAAAAAATCAGGTAAAGGATAGAAGAAGTGCCTTCGGTACCATAGATGTGCGCGTAAGAGTCTTGATTAGTAAGGATTTTTATTTTCCGAGAAGGTTGTAAAGAGTTTTTCATGTAGGATTGGGCATGTGGGTAAGGGTGCTTAAGGTCGGCTTTAGTGGAAAAATCTGCATTTAATGCTAAGTACATTGGTAGGTGGCATAACATTTATTTCTGGAAAGGAGGAAAAATCTATAAGTATGAGGTCAGGTGAATCATTATTTTACCTTGCGATTACGAAGTGAAAGATCTCTTACGAACTAGGGCATCCAGAGATATTTGTGCGAAGGAAGAAGAATCATAGAGATCTAAGTGTGTGACTAGGGTTGATCTGCAAACCAGAGTGGAAGGAGTACACGGGCGTGGGGAGAGTTCTTTTGGAGTACGTCGTCTTGTGGAAGGGTTTCCTAGTTAGGGTTTGGCAGCTAGGGCATAGAGGTAGGAGGATTCTTCATGGAGTTGAGCCTTAGAGTTAAGAAAAGTATTAGAGTAGAGCAAGGAGGCATTTAAGTTTTAACCCGATAAGTAGAATGGCACAAAAGAAGGCAACCATCTTGCCAAAGAAATAGAAGGGAAAGGGAAAAGGAAAATAAACCACTGCCATTGGTAGTTCCAATGAAGAGTGGTATATAGAAATGCAATACCCAGATGGAGTGTTGTTAGGGAAAGAGTGGGAAGTGCACTTGAGGAAGATGGCCATAAACGACTACAATCATCGCACGAGCATTATAGAAAAAGAGATGAAGTTGGAACTGGTTCATCCAACTAATAAGAGGACACCAGAAGGAATGTCTATGTACATCGATGAAGTAAAGGTGAAGTTGGGGAAGGTTGGGTTGCTGTAAATTTATGTGTTTCCCTATTTTGGCAAGCCTGAATGGTTATACCAGTGGTTGATGTTGTGCATACACAAATACCATTTCTATTTTACAAGCTGCAAAATACACATAAATCCTCAACTTATATCGAAGTTCATTAGCTTGATTTGTGGAGGAGACTCCATAGATGATGACTTGGATGATAAGGAGGCCATCAAGGAAACTATGGAGGCCTATGACTACAAGAAGGGTTCGCACTACTTGATATCTTAGATATCCCTAACCAGTTATGAGAATGGCCACACACTTGGTTACCAAGATGAATGATCAAGAAAGGTGGACACAAGTGAACAAGGCATGGATGAATGTATGCCGAAAGATCTCTGAAGGCACCATTTACAACTTATCTACCTACATTGCAGATGAGATCATTAACAACACGTAGGAAGGAGAGAAGATATTGTTCAACAACATTCTCCTCACCATCGTCTTCTCAGAGATTGGAGTACTCAATGGGCCAGAGAAGTTTGTATGGGAGTATATAGAAGAAAATAACTCGCCCACGAAAAGGTTTTACAAATATACGTGTGAGACCATGACAACCGCTCACAAGGCACACTTGGAAAAATGGTACAATTGGATGCGCGACTCATTCGGGGTAGAGTGGAGGATACCTATGCAGTTTCCCACACTCGTAGATAAAGAGGTTGAGTTTTCTATATTATCACTTTTGCATTGGAAGATTCACTTTGACAAATGGGACTAAGAGTCCATGGTGCAAGCTACCATTTTCTTTCACCGCACAATACTTCCAAGTAGGGGTCAACTATTTTAAGGAGGCCAAGAGACTAAGGTTTGACCTTAGTGAGGTAGACTAGGACCATCGCAAGCTACATAAAAATCTCGTATACCCAAAGAAACATGCATATGTGGAGAAATATGTCTCCCATGAAGTGTAAATGATGAAACCAATAACGTTGCCAATCACCGGAAGGGCTACAACAAGGGTATATCTGCACATAATGCCAAAGTTTGAGAAGGGTGCCTACTTAGAGAATGATGTCTCCATTCCAGAATACCCCACAAGAAGAAAGAAGGCCACACCAAAAAAGAGGGAGAGAGAAGAGGTGCAGGAGAAGAAGGCACCAAGTGTGCGAGAAGAAACACAACTTGTGGGCACACCGGAAACAAACGCTAAGACAAGCACTTAGTACGCGGGAAGAAGTTTCAGTCAAGGAAAATACCCCAGAAGAAGAGGCACTAGAGCAAGAGGAGCCCCTCACAAGAGAAGAGTCACCAAGGAAGGAGTCACCCGCTGAAGAGAAAGAGAGGGAAGAGTCTCCTTTACTGGAATCATCAGTTAGGAAGAAATATAAGGTGGTAGAGAAGGAAGACTCAGAGGAAACGAAGGACTTGGAGGCCTACAGGGGTGAGAAGGATGATGATGATGATGAAGAATTTCATAATCATCCCATGTATGATATACACGATTCAGAAGAAGAAGGAAGAGAAGGGAAGAATGGTGAGGAAGAAGCATATTCTTAAGGCAAAGGGATGAGCAAAGAAGTGAACACAAAATATCATAGGACTCCAAGCCTCACCAAGGAGCAGATAGAGGAGGCCGCGGAGAGAGAAGTGGAGGCATCATTGAAAATTTAGTGGAACAGGAGGTAGAGTGTAGCGCAGATGAAGTGATGAGGGAGATTGGGAAGAAAGCGTTGGAAAGGAGTATGACAACATGGGTGGAGATCCTAGCCTAGCAATGAGTTTTCCAAAGGCTGTATGAATAGGTGGGAAGAGCATAGTGGTATCACAAGGGAAAGGAATGGGTTACATCAATGATCCAAGCAAGGTCCTACGCGTACACTTCTAGAATCATTGTGCCAACATAACAACTACTTGTCATGCCCTCATTTGACGTAGAAGATGCATACCCACAAACTAGGAAAATGCTATCTTGGGCATTTGAATCCGATGTCAATGAACCTGCGTTCGAGGTGAGCCAAGGGCAGCGATGAAAGTGCGAGAGATGAAAGGAGTAAATCCTTTGATGAATGCTCAATGATTGTCGGATGAGCAACAAAGTTTCAGTTGAGGTTGAGGCTAGAATCTTTGGGAGGAATGATAGGGTGAGATTCCTAGAGGTGAAGTTGGAGGAGGAGGAGGAGCTTCTCGAGAAAAGAAAGGACCTAAAACAAGAAGAACTAGTCAGCGCATAGTTAAGGCGTGAATTGAAAGAGGAGAAGGCAAGGGTGCACGGATTATACAAGAAAATTGAAATGATTACAGATGTTATTGTTTTAAAGCATCCTGACCTAGCGCCGCCTGAGTAAAAATATGAATCAACCTTACAGTTCCTAGAGGAATTAACTCACACCCTCATTATGGAGAGGCAACCACTCGCCTTAGAGTCCACTGAAGAAGCGTTGGCATGCCAAGAGAGAGAAGACAAGCTGAAGGTCGTAGGGATTGTGGCTCAAGTATACTAAACTACTTTCCGATATGAAGGCCACCATGCAAGTTGTTGAAGCTGCATATAATAATTGTGTTGATAGAGATAGAGTAGCAAAAATCTTGGTCACTACAGATGCATGACGGAGAACTCAAGGAGTTCGGGAGAAGAATAAGGGAAAAGAGCAGAGCGAGATAGGATCCTAGCTCAGGTGGAGAAGAAATCAGAGGCTATTAAGACCTTGTGGTGCTCGATCAAAACCTGGTTGAAGGAGTTATACCCCTAGATCACCCGCAGGATGGACGCCTCGAGGATTTGGTTAAACAACTAGAAGGAATTGTTGAAATGATGAGCGCCAAGGGGGAAGGGCTAAGCTTTGAGGAGGTAAGTGCCCTAGTAGGTGACCTCTGTCAACAAAGCAAGTGTAGAGTGAGCTTAATTCCTGGGAGAAGCTAGAGGTAGATATAGGGAAGGATTTCCCTCTCCTCCTTCAACAATGAACATGTTCTCCTTCATTTCCGCATTCTTTCATTATTTCTCCCAATTCTTCATTCCTTCATTTTTTTCCAACTTTCAGAGACCACCATTCTTTATTCATTCAAGAGAAGTGTTTAGAACACAGAAAACATGCATAATGTGGGGTGATGTTGGGCCTTAGAATATTAGCTAAGTACACGAAGGCACGTGGGCATGCGGCACCTATATGAAGAAGGGTGTGTGGGGTGAAGGCACACATGATAGGGTTTTATAAGGGTTTAGTAGAACCCAAGGTGCGCGCGAGGAAAAGGAAGGGGTTTTAGGACTTATCCATATTCGGTGTCCTAGGAGGCACACGAGAAAAGTGTGACATGATTGAGCATGCAGAGTGGATAAGGTGCCGGCTGACAACTCAATGGTCAAGGAAGGAATATTCCATGTGATGGAAGGATCCAAAAAGACATCATTGCAGAAAGTGGAGAGCTCGGATGGGAAGAAGCATGCTCCATTGAAGGACCACATGGACACTTGGCAACCGATCTATTACTTCAAGAAGGCATGGCGGTGGATGTTAAAGCTATATATAGAGATGCTCAGGTAGAAGGAAGGGACGACTCTATGGGAAGAGGGTGTCAAAGCAAATATCAAGAGAGGAAGAGAAGAATAAGAGGAGAGGCGAAGCTATGCTAGAAATAGTGATGGGTTCTAGGGATTCTCATTAGGGAGGCTATAGGAGAGATGACTTATCTAGAGGGATGGGTCTATGAACATCTTTGTAATCTGGAAAACATTAGTTTAGGATTTTGATGTATAATTCTTATCTCGCATTTAGACATTTGGTTTGTAATGGCCTTGAGAAATGTAATTTGGTTCCGAGAGTAATATGAATAAATGGCTTTCTCTTAAAATATATGCATTGTTCACAGTATAAACCCTAGTTCCTTTTCTTTGTATTATCATATCTGTTATCTGTTTGATATTTCATTGTTATCTAAATGGTTGCATTTATATAGTAACTCATTCTAAGACCCTCAGAATGAATGCATGGTTGTTTCCCTTCTTGCATCTAAGATTCTATCATTAGGGGATGTATTCTCACAAAACTCACATAAAGGTGGGGCTCTGTGCTCTCTCATGCCTCAGGTGAGCACCCAGCACCCGTTGAGTGATAGGCCAACGTGCATAGGATTAGACTGTTGTTCTAAGGGCATAAAAATGACTACACCACCCATAGTTTTGGTTTATCTATAAACGACGGTAAAATCAACCCAATTCGAATCCTTTTTTATTTTTTTAAAGCCAATGCTCTCACTTTTATCAAAGCCCTTGTCTAAACCCAATGTACATTCTAAGCCCACTACAAGTAATTTTATCATCCCACCTCACACATGTCTCCTCATAACTTCTTACTCTGCCTTTATACCTAATAATGACATAAAATGATTTTTAATCATTAATAATCATTAATATGACACAAAAAGTTCAACCTCTTGAACACCTCTATTTGCAAAGTAATTAACAAACTTGTTCCCTTCCCTGTAGACATGATTATAGGAAATCAGTTCAAAGGATGGTTCCATGGAATTCTCCCATTCTTTTCATTCTAATACAAGAAATATTGAACTTAATCATTTTAATAACTCTTTGAAGGTTGTGAGAATGGGCAACTGGCCATTCTAAAATGAATTCAATTTTATCTCTATTCTTTTTTATGATTCCTATATGAGAATGGAAATTTTCTCATTCAATACAAGATTGAACTTAATCATTTCAATACCTATGAAGGTTGTGATGATGGGAAATTTCCCATTCTAAAACAAAATATTTGTTCTCTATTTTTCTTCTATGATTCATATATGAGAATGTGTAATTGCCCATTCTAAAACAAATTAAATTTTGTCTTTATTATTCTTCTATGAATCCTAAATGAGAATGGGCATATTCACATTTAATACAAGATAAAAATATATGTTTGTATGTAAATGAAAATATGCCCATTCTAAACATTATAATACAAGAAATATTGAACTTAATCATTTTAATACCTCTATAGGAATGGGTATCTGACCATTCAATAGAAGATAATTATTATTTTTGTATGAGAATGGGCGTATGCCCATTCTAATCATTGTAATACAAGCAATATTGAACTTAATAATTCCTCATGGGAACAATAATAGGATATAAGAGTGAAAAGGAATGGTCAATATAATACAAGAAATATTGAACTTAATCATTTTAATAACTCTATAGACAATGTAAGCATGGAAAATTTTCTATTCTAAAAAGAAATAGGTTTATCTCTATTATTATTTTATGATTCCTATATGAGAATGGACATTTTCTCATTTGATACAAGATTGAACTTAATCATTTTAATACCTATGAAGGTTGTGAGAATGGGGAACTACCCATACTAAAATAAAATAAATTTTTATCTATATTCTTCTTATATGATTCCTATATGAGAATAGGCAATCTGCTTGTTGGTATCCAAATTTGTTCTCCTTTTCAAGCTGAGAAACATCATAGATTTGGCACGGAGCTTAGAGACAAATAGATCATGATGTATGTCATTTTGTAGCTGAGGATGAGATCTAACTGGCCCTTTATCACTCATATTTGTGGAGAGATGGATAGCACCTTCAAGAGGATTTGACCTATCCTCACTACTTTAGGTTGTGCCTTTTGACCAGGGTGAGAGGACCCGTAGTGTAACCTCTATTTGATGAAGGAGATGGAGATATCCTTCTTTTGCACAAATTTTATGAAGAAAACCTTGGGAAAGTATGATCAATACTCCATAATTTAACTCTCAATAGTTTTCACTTCTAAAAGATGGAGATACTTTCAAAACAAGGTTAAGGTTATGAAGACATTATGAAATACCGATTATTCTGCATATTTTAGTAAATAGATTTTGTTCCTTTGTGGATATACAAGGTAAACCGGGGGTGGTTCAAGATGGATTCAATATTTTTGAATAATTTTGGTGGGAGATTAAGAAGGATAAAATTGATTATACCAGATATTAGAGATACTTCACAATAATTGGAAAGCTAAATGACAGAAAGCTTGAATAGCTAAGTTATTCCTTTAACGAGAAGGTTTGCATTAATGGAGGCCCAGATTTACACGGTTTCACACAATCTCTAAGAATTTAACACGAAGGCTCGAGTTAAAAGACTCAATTAAACATCAAAGACCCTTGGTTCCTCACGCCTAAGATACACTCGAAGGCTTACAGACAATCTTTATCAACAAATGATAGTGAAGTGATTTTAAATTGTTTATCTCATCACATGATGAAAGCTCTTCTTGAAATGAAATTGCAAATGCCACTAAACTGTCACAGGGATGAGATCTGTGTGATTCAGAGGGACTTTAACACAAGATTGCAATAGGAATAAGAAAAACTACTTGCAGACATTCTAAAATAAAGTAGACACAAATTGCTCTAAGATTGACACAGATTAACTCAAAATTGATTAAATTCATCGGCAAGGGAAAGTTTCTTTGAACAGTCTCAGAGCTTGTCAATGGCTGTACACTCGTAACCAACTTGACGTGATTGAAATTTAAAACACAGGATATTAACAGGTTTCTCGGATTGGTCTCTTAGGAAGACGGGCTCTCGCAAATTTTTCTCTTAAGAAATCAACCCCCTGACCCTTTGCAGGAGTATTCTCATTGCATTTATACATTTCACTCGCTCACTCATCCCAAATTTTCCCCCAAAAAAAGAAGAATACTTGAGGGACCTTTGCTTGTTACCAATCTTCCTCTGAAAGTGATGTTTAACAAATTCACATCTGAAAGCTGTCAAGTGGACCAATTATGAACTGATCATGTTTCTCAAACCATCGCCTAATGACTAGGATGCCATGCCACAACCTTTTTGACAATCTTTTTATTCATTCTAATTTTTTCATGCAAGAAATCCCCATTTTAATCATTTTCTGGAGGCTCTGCATAGCTGGATATGACAGGAAATCCTTTTCACCCTCGAGGCAACACCTTTTTCATCTTTTGCACTTACAACCTCCATCATTTCATCATTTTCCCTCTCTTTCCTTTGCAACTCTGCCTCGCATCCATCTTCTATGGTAATTCACATTTTACAAGTGCTCGAGCAATTCCAATTTCAAAATATCAACCTTAACAATTCTCATACTCACAAATTAAGTTCTAAATCCATTCAATGGCACTTTGTAGACAAAAACGACAAGGAATTTCATCAAAAATGATGAAAAATAGTGCGTATTCGCATCTCCAGGAGTTTTAGAGAAAAAATGGTAGAAAAATAAGTGAAATGCACAGCAACCATTGATCCTGCCCCTTTTCAACGCGTTTTCTTAGCGCAAATACAAATGAGGTAGAGTGGAAAGTTTCCAAACAAGTGCAAGCTTTCTATGTGCCTTGGGCCCAAGAAAATTATCCTTTGGCCTTTGAAAAGTCTCAATATAAAAAGGAACCAGCGGAAGCTTCCACATGTCTCAATGGTGCACTTTGAGATGATTCCTAAAAGTGGAGACCCCAAACAAGTGCGGGCTCACCATGTGTTTTAGTTCGGAAGAGTTTGCTAAAAAATTTAACAAACAGTGGAAGCGCCATGTGTCTAAGGTCCAAGACAATTTTCCTTGGGTGTTGAAAAGTCCAAGCAAGGGCGAGTGAGCGAAGCCTCTAAGTGTCCTCTGGCACTTCGCAAAATAAAATTTAGGGGTTAGTCCCAAAACATGCGCGGTCCCTCCACGTGTCCATGGTGTGCCAAAGCTATACCGACCGCATGAAAAATTTGTCTAAGTCTGGGCAAGGCAGCGGAAACCTCCATGTGTCTCCTCGCGCAAATCCAAGGTCAAACCAAAAGGTAAATTTTTCAAATGAGTGTCGACCCTCCACGTGGACCAGTTTTGATTTGAAGTGCCCTACCGAGCCACATCCAACCAAAAAGGGCCATGTTTCCACAAATGCTGAGATGTAAATTTGACAGGGAAAACACACACTGTCAAACCGTAAAATGTAGGAAAATCACCATTTGAGCCCAGGAAATGAATCTTTCTTTCAAGACAGAGAATTTGGAAATGATATAAGGCCTAAATATGATCTTTCAAGCCGCATCCAATCACATTTCCACAAATATTGGGACAACAATTGACAGGGAAAACAAAACATGACTGTGGAAAATGGAAGGAAGGGAAAAAACTTGAGTTTTTGCCCAAGTTACAGAATCTTTCTCATGGACAGAGGAATGGAAAACAAACTCTGGATTTAAAGTGATCCTCGACCAAAGGAAGGGACTGGTCATGGCAACCAAATGGAGGACAAAGTTTTCATGCATCAATACAGGAGATAGAAAACACGACAGAGCCCACAAACTAAAGAATTTCAAGGACAAACGGGGCAAGACCAAATTGAGCACCAACATCGGCTCCGACTCGAGGATGGACACTCCCTGTGAGTGCCACAAGAAAAAATAGTAGACCAAGTGTCAAAAATAAACCATTGGGAAATGGAGTCAAAGAATAAGATTGCAAAGCAGAACAACAATAACCAACTCCCCTAAGGATGAACTGAGAAATTAATAAAATGGTCGTCAAGGACCAGGACAAACAAAAACAGAAAAACATGAAAGCAGAAAGAAACTAAAAGACTATACATTGTACAATGGAGTATACCTTGATTCTAAGAAATCAATCAAGGAAATGTTTCAAATGTCTTCCATTAACAGGCAATTCAAGTAGTTCCCCATCTAAGTCTTTTAGGAAGAAGGTATTTTCACCAATTTGAATGTCAATTGAATAAGGGCCCATCCACAATGCATCAAACTTTCCATGTTTTCCCTTATCCTCATGCTGTTGTCCCATAATAACACAAGATATCCCACACTGAAAGCTCTTGGAGTCATTTTTTTATCAAATAACTTCTTCAACTTTCTCTGAACTTCACATGCCACTGATGGGATGCCCTTCTTTCTTCATCTAACTCAATAATCTGATTGATTCAAGCATCATATGGACTAACTTCTTGATCTTCAATTTGTTGAACAAACTAAAATGAAGATAATTGTAAATTAAGGGGCAACAAAGCTTGAGTTCCATATACCAACTCAAATGGGCTTTTACCAGTAGCTCTTTTGACAGTGATTCTGTCATCCCAAACAACAAACTTCAGTTACTCACCCCACTTCTTTTGTTCAGCTCTAAGGTTCTTCTAATGATCTTCAACAAGTTTTTATTGTTGGACTCATCTTGTCCATTTCCTTGGGGATTGTAGTTAGAAGCATATGTCAAATTGATTCCATGTTCTTTGCACATTGCCACCAAAGGTTTGGCTATGAAAATCATGGTATTATCAGTAATAATCTTGGTTGGCACTCAAAATCTGCATATGATTTGATTTAGCATGAAGTCCATGATGACTTGGTGTGTTGCTTTCTTGGTGGGGATTGCTTCCACCCACTTAGTGAAATAATCAATGGCTACAAGAATCCATTTATGACCAGCACACTGGAAGGATCTGAAATCTCACCAATGAAATCCATTCCCCATTGCTTAAATGGGGCTTTAATTGACACAGCTACAAAGGAAGGGAGCTGAAGCTTTCATTCTTCTAAAAATGCTGGCAACTTTCACATTTCCTAACCAATAGAGTTGTATCTTTGAAGAGAGTTGGCCACCAATAATTAGCCCTCAAGATTTTATGTGTTGTAACTCTTCCAGCAAAATGTCCCCACAAAATCCTCCATGGAGATCAGCAATTACCTTTGGGGCTTCATCCTCAGTAATGCATCTTAAGAGCACTCCTCTGGGTTCTTCCAAGCTAACCCAAAATCAGTAATGACATATTTTTGAGAGGCTAACTTAAGAGCTCTTTTCTGATTTTTACTCAAATGTTCAGGGTAGCATAGATGTCTAAGATAAAAGATTATATCTTTGTACCATTCAGAGCTTACCAACTTTTCAAGGACATCCACCCTTTCTCCTTCTACTTCATTCACCTCAATAGTTTGCAAGTTGCTCTCAGCCATAAGCTTAGCTAGGCCCAAACCTCTTATCAATTTCATGGTTTGGATATCCATGTCATATTCCTACAACTTATTTACCCATCTGCATCTTTTTCTTGAGACATCCATCTCTGATAAGATATCTTTCACCATGGTGTGGGGAACATAAGAAACAACTTTAGAGCTCAAGATGTAAGGTCTAAAAACCTTTGTTGCTTTCACCAAGGCAAATGTTTGCTTCATGATGGTGTACTTCAACTCAACTCCTTGCAATGCCTTACTGAAAAAGGCAATTGGTCTCTTAGCCCCTTCATCATCCTTTGCAACAAGACAGATACAATGGTGTTTTTGAAGCAAAAGAAAACATTTGAAAAGGCTTCTTGTAATTTGGAGATGCCAAAATAGGGGCATGCTTTAATGCTTCTTTGATCCCATTGAAATCTTGAATGGAAGCTTCTTCCCATTTGATAACTTGGTCCTTCTTCAAGCATGCTAGTAATGGGGATGGTCATCTCAGCAAAGTTAGACACAAATCTTCTGATAAAGTTTATTTTTCCAAAAAAGGATTGAACCTTAGTTCTTGGAATTGGAACCTTGTTGATGGCTTCCACTCTCTGGGATTAATCATGACCACTTATTTGGATACAATGTGATCAAGCAGCTTTCCTTTTGCACTCCAAAATGGCACTTCTTGGGATTTAATGATATGCCATCTACACCTTAACAACATTCTCTCCAAGTGTTACAAGTGATAATTTATTTTTCGGAAAAACAGAGTTATATCATCTTGATAAACAACAATGAAATCATTAATATAACCAGAAAATGCTACATCCATTTCTCTTTGGAAAGTTGCTCCAACATTCATTAAGCCAAAAGGCATCCTGACATAGACATAAATTCCCCAAGGAGTGGTAAAGGCAGTCTTTATTCTTTCTGACTCCTTCACAACAACTTGAAGCCGAGAGAAACCATCCAAAGTGGATAACAATTTAGAACCAGTTACCAATTGTAGTATATTCTCCATGTTTGACAGAGGGTAATTATCTTTCAATGATGCTTTATTCAAGTTCCTAAAGTCTACACACAACCTTATATCACCATTCTTTTTCTTGACAGGTACTAAATTTGCACCCCAAGATGAGTACCTTGTGGGCTGAATGATCCCTCCATCCCTCAACTTCTTCAATTCTTCTTGCATCTTCAAAGAAAGGAGTGGATTGATCAGCCTTTGTTTTTTCCTGAAAGGCTTGGCATTAGATTCAAGAGGAATTTCATGTTGGAACAAATCTTCCATGTATGCCTTCAACTCAAAGTAAGACCAAGCTAGGTAGTCTTGATATTTCTTCAACAATTAAACATAGGATTGCTTCTCTTCCTTGCTCAGATTGCTTCCTAACCAGATTTTACGTGGTTTTTCCTTTATGCCTAGGTCGTGCTCTTCCACATCTCTTGAAACCGACATAATTCTGTTAATAATGCAATCAACATTATCAAAGTTTGATTCAAGTGCCACCAAACCTCTGGGAATTGTGTTTGTCTTCAGCTGGATGATGTCTTTGCCAAATAAAGTTTCCTTTCCTTTAGCAGCACACACCATTGGTTCCCAATCTATATTTTGGTCAGTAAAATTGCCTTGGTTCTGTAGAAACCATTTCACCTAGGCATCATCATCAAACACTTTCCAATTTTTAACGTTGTCAGGGACAGATGGCCTTGTTAGTATTTCAACATCATACTCACAAAATGGAGATACTGTACAATTTCCAAATCTGGATCCTAGCATTGCTAACTTTGTCTGCAATAGCATTAAACTTTCTATCATGGTGTCAAATATTAAATGAGTCAAACATTTCAATAAAATCCCAAATTACATGCTTGTATTGTTTCATTCTCTGATTTTTAGTAGCATACAGTTTTCTAATCTGCTTGACAATCAGTTATGAATCTCCTTTGACAATGATATCCTTTACACCATATTTCCATGCAATTCTCAAACCCAATAATAGTGCTTCATATTCAACAATGTTGTTAGTGCATTCAAAGTTGAGTTTGAAAGAAAAAACAAACTCTTCCTAGCCTGGAGAAATCAAAACAATACTAGCACCATTTCCAAACTTGGAACAAGCTCCATCAAATAACAAGGTCCAAGGAAAACCTACTTGTTCAAGACATTTACATTAATCAATCTTGTGCTCTTTGCCATCAGCAAATCTAACAAAGTTATCAGCATCTACATCAACATACAACACTTCATAAGAAGCATTATTAGGATCTTCAATGAGGTGCAACATCTTCTTCTCTCCATACAGCTTTATAAGGTTGCCTTTAATTGGAATGGTGGAAAAAGACATATCCATCTGAACACTTCCACCAACACTTGTAGCCCACTTTCTTGATAACAACATGCCCCATTTGGCAAGGCAATCAACAATAACAACATCAAGTTTCAAGTTCTTACCGGATAAGTTGCAAATTGTACCACCAAACCTTTTACACATCCTACAACTAGCACCTCTCTAGAATCCATTGCAGTACACTTGCCATAAGCTATTGTCACTTTAATATTCAATTCATTCATGACTTCTAGAGGCATAACATTGCATGATGCTCTGGAATCAAACATACAATGTGCAAAGCAGTTTGTCCTTAATAATCAGTGTTGTAAAAATGGATCAACATTTAATTGAGACTCAACCAAATATGTTCCCAAGTAAACTTCAGGTGGTTCACCTATCTCCTCCAATGCTGGTGGTTTTTCTAGGTTTGCAATGGTTGGAGGAGGAGTGTTTACATTATTTATATTTCTTCCTTGGGTACTCCTATCTTCTTCCAATCCCAAATACTCAAAGGCCCTCTTCTTGTGCTCAAGAATCCTAAGCAATTCAACAATTGGAACAGAAATCTTGATCTGACTCAAGACTTGGGAAATGTCATAAGGAATGTATTTGGGAAAAGAAACATTTGGAGAAAGATTGACAAACTCATTAGATGGCATAATATTTTTCACATTTTGGGCATGGGTGGGAACACCAGTTCTACTTGAGACAACAAGGCCTTTGCTAGATGCATCTTTCTTTGGAGTTTCTTTTGGGATATTGGTGAGAACTGGGGTTTTTGGTTTGGCTTGAGGCCCTACCCCTTTGTGACTTTGCTCCTAGTATTATACTTTTTTCTTGGGAAACAACAACATTCATTAACAACTATTTATCCTCTTCTGATGGGATTCCTCCATCATACTTCTTAATCATTAGAGCTCTTAGGTACTCAAAATCATTATTAGGAAGTTCAAAAGCTTGTACCATATCTATTTCTAAAGTATGAGAGGGAGGAAGAAGAGGTACCCAGTGAATGCAATCCCAAAACTTGCAGTAGTTCTTACACTTATTACTTCAGTTGAAGTTGCTCCTTGTTGTGAGCTTGTAGAGAAATCCACCATACATGCATCATCATTAGTGTTATCATCATCATCATCTTCTTCAACTTGTTGATCTACTTCACATGGTGGGTGGGGTAAGAAATATTTGTCACACCAATCAATTTCATTTGTCTCTTTAACAACAATAACTATGGCATTTAGAGGATCATAAACTACTCTATTTTCCCTAGCTTGGGGTTGTCTAGCTCCCATGGGTCCTTTACCTCTGTCATCAAACCTCTAATCATTTCTAGGATGATTTGTAAAAATCTGTCTTGTCCTTGTTGCCTATGCTGACCTTGAGAACCTTGTCCAATTCCTTTCTCTCCTTACTGGCTAGCTTGTAAGAGATTTCTTTGACAACTCGGCCAAAGTCTTTACAACTTCCTCAAGATCCATAGCCTTACTTGATTGAGGCTTCTTTGGGTTGATCAGTTTAACACCCTCCCTCTTAGGAGGTTTTCCAACTACTTTAATGTTGTTCTCAATTTGCAGAGCCATGGTAAAGGCCTGCCTCAAAGTTCCAGGGTTCTTATCCCTCAAATAGTAAACATCTTTCTTATCAAATGCATCTGAATACTTTATCAGACATGATTCATCACATGGCCTCAAATTAACAGAAGTCTTCTCAATGTTTTGTTAAATCTTGTATTGAAATCATGCACTTACTCATTAGTATTACTTTTTGTATTTTCAAATTTGATAAAAGAAACATAGGGTTTGTTTTATCTCCATACCGCAAATTTAAAAGCATTCTTCATCTCTGTCCAAGAATCAATGGAATTATCTAGCAAATATTTATATTATTCCCTTGCATCTTCTTCAGAGAGCATGGATAAACAATTTAATGTACACATCTTCAAATTCTATTTCAAATTCATCCATCATATTTACAAAGATCTTTAAGTTCCGATCACCAGTGATTGCATTATTTCCTTAAAACTTAAGCAATCTATTTCTTACATCTTGTGGCACAACATTTGGATAGCCAACCATACCTCTAAAATTGATGGGACCAAAAGTATTAACAACAAATGGAGGTCTAGGTGGAGGCTGAGCCATATTATTTTAAGGAGGTGACCTTGGAGGAGATGCAAACTAATGAAGAGTGAGAAGTATATGTGGTACAAGGATGCAATTCTCAAAATGACTACCCTCTAAAGGCTCTGTTTCTTGGAAAACTCTATCAGATTTGGAAAATATAGGGGTAGATTGAGAAGAAAAATTTTCAAATACAAATGAAGGCCCCTCTCCAGATGGAGAATTCAATTCAACAAAGAGACTACCTGATTTAGATTCACTTGAGGAAGTATTGCAATCTTCAATCACAGGCTGATCAGTTTCACCAATGGAGATCTCTTTTCTTGATGCTTGATCTCCAACAACCTTCCAAATTCTTCTTCCTTCTGAATTAGACTTTCCCAACTCTGGAAACAACCTTCTACTAGGGTCCTTGGTGAAGAAAGATCTTCTTCCTTCCATCTTTGCAGAGATTAATGAAAAATCTTACTTGATATATGTTAAGACATTGGTATTTATTAAGAATTTAAACAACACGGAGTCGCCACTAAGGATTTTCACCTTAGTTTGTGCAAATGCACTATGAAAGACCTATCAAATGTTTGTCAATACTAGATTCATGCAAAGCTTACAAGATTTGCTCTTCTTCTACCCAAATTTGTCAATGATGATACAAAATTTAGTGCAATAACTATATAAGTTAGAAATATTGGAGTCATAACTTACAACTTTGAACAATTCTTATAGATCTGAACAAAGAATGATGTTTCAGCAATGTATTTAAACTTTAAAATTTGTAAGAAGCATTACCAGGGTCTATATGTGTTGTTGATGGAGTTCAAACTTTGCACACAACTTCATTTCCCCGGAAATGGCGCCACGAGTGTTTTTACCGTACAAATAAATCTCAGAGATCAAATAATCCCCGACAACGGCACCATGAATGTTTTTGCCGCACAAATAAATCTTGGAGCTCAAATAATCCCTGAAATGGCACCACGAGTGTTGGTATCCAAATTTGTTCTCCTTTTCAAGTTGAGCAACATCATAGATTTCATGGAGCTTAGAGATAGATAGATCATGATGTATGTCGTTTTGTAGCTGGGGATGAGATCTAAGTATCCCTTTGTCACTTAGGTTTGTGGAGAGATGGATAACACCTTCAAGAGGATTTGACCTATCCTCAATACTTTATGTCGTGCCTTTCGACTAAGGTGAGAGGACCCGTAGTGTAACCTCTGTTTGATGAAGGAGATGGAGATATCCTTCTTTTGCACAAAATTTATGAAGAAAACCTTGGGAAAGTATGATCAATACTCCATAATTTAACTCTCAAGAGTTGTCACTTCTAAAAGATGAAGATACTTTCAAAACAAGGCTAAGGTTACTAACGACATTATGAAATAGATTTTGTTCTGCATATTTTAATAAATAGATTTTGTTCCTTTGTGGATATACAGGGAAAAATAGGGGTAGTTCAGGATGGATTCATTGTTTTTGAATAATTTTTATGGGAGATTAAGTAGGATAAAATTGATTATACCAGATATTTGAGAGACTTCACAACAATTGGAAAGCTAAATGATAGAAAGCTTCGGAATAGATAAGATATTCCTTCAACTAGAAGGTTTGCATCAATGGAGGCCCAGATTTACACGGTTTCACACAATCTCCAAGAATTTAACACAAAGGCTTGAGTTAAAAGACTCAATTAAATATCAAATACCCCTAGTTCCTCACACCTAAGATACACTCGAAGGCTTACAGACAATCTTTATCAACAAATGACAATGAAGTGATTTTAAATTGTTTATTTCATCACAGGATGAAAGTTCTTCTTCAAGTGAAATTGTAAATGCCACTAAACTATCACAGGGATGAGATCTTGTGTGATTTGGAGGGACTTTAACACAAGATTGCAATAGGAATAAGAAAAACTACTTGCTAGACATTTTGAAATAAAGCAGACACAAATTACTCCAAGATTGACACAAATTAACTTGAAATTGATTAAATTCATTAGCAAGGGAAAGTTTCTTTGAATAGTCTCAGAGCTTGTCAATGGTTGTACACTCGCAACCAACTTGACGTGATTGAAATTTAAAACACAGGATATTAATAGGTTTCTCAGATTGGTCTCTTAGGAAGACGGGCTCTCTCAAATTTTCTCTTAAGAATTCAACCCCCTGACCCTTTGCAAGAGTATTCTCATTGCATTTATACATTTCACTTGCTCACTCATCCCAAATTTTCCCCCAAAAAAAGAAGAATATTTGAGGGACCTTTGTTTGTTACCAATTTGCCCCTGAAAGTGACGTTTAACAGATTCACATCCGAAAAGCTGCCGGTGGACAAATTATGAATTGATCACGTTTCTCAGACCCTCAACTAATGACTAGGATGCCATGCCATAACCTTTTTGACAATCCTTTTAATCATTCTAATTTTTTCATGCGATAAATCCCCATTTTAATCATTTTCGGAGGCTCTGCATAGTTGAATATGACATGAAATCCTTTTCGCTCTCGAGGAAACACCTTTTTCATCTTTTGTGCCTGCAACCTCCATCATTTCATCCTTTTCCCTCTCTTTCCTCTGTAACTCCCCCGCATCCATCTTCTCTAGTAATTCACATTTTTGCAAGTGTCTGAGCAATTCCAATTTCAAAATATCAACCTTAACAATTCTTGGACTCACAAATTAAGTTCTAAATCCATTCAATGGCACTTTGTAGACAAAAATGATAAGGAATTTCATCAAAAATGATGAAAAATAGTGTGTATTCGCATCTCCAGGAGTTTTGGAGCAAAAATGGCGAAAATAGGTGAAATTCACAACAACCGTTGATTATGCCCCTTCTCAACTCTAGATTAGAGTCGTCCACGTGTTTTCTTGGTACAACTACAAAGGTGAGGTACAGTGGAAAGTTTCCAAACAAGCGCGGGCCTTCCACATGCCCTGGGCCCAAGAAAATTGTCTTTTGGCCTTTGAAAAGTCTCAGTATAAAAGGAGCCAGTGGAAGCCTCCACGTGTCTCAATGGCACACTTTGAGATGGTCCCCAAAAGCGGAGACCGTAAACAAGCACGGGCTCACCACGTGTTTCAGTCTAGTAGAGTTTGCTGAAAATTTTGAAGGACTGCGGAAGGTGCCATGTGTCTAGGGTCTGAGACAGTTTTCCTTGGTTGTTGAAAATTCCAAGCAAGGGTAGAGTGAGTGGAAGCCTCCAAGTGTCCTCCTGGCGCTTCTTCAAAATAAAATTTAGGGGTTGATCCCCAAATAGGCGCGGTCCCTCCACGTGTCCATGGTCCGCTAAAGTTGTACCGGCCGCATGAAAAATTTGTCTAAGTATGGGCAAGCCAGCGAAAACCTCCACGTGTCTCCTCGACGCAACTCCAAGTTCAAATAAAAAGGTCAATTTTTAGATGAGTGTCAGCCCTCCATGTGGAAAATTTTTGAGTTGAAGCGAGCCATAGAGTTTTCAAAGTGCCCCACTGAGCCGCATTCAACCAGAAAGGGCCACGTTTCCACAAATCCTAAGATGTAAATTTGACAGGAAAAACACACCTGTCAAACCGTAAAATGTAGGAAAATCACCATTTGAGCGCGAAATGAATCTTTCTTTCAAGACAGAGAATTTGGAAATGATATAAGGCCCAAATATGATCTTTCGAGCCGCATCCAATCACGTTTCCACAGATATTGGGACAACAATTGTGAGGAAAATAAAACGTGATCTGTGGAAAATGGAAGGAATGGAAAAAACCTAATTTTTTGCACAAGTTTTAGATCTTTCACATGGACAGAGGAGGAAAGAAAACTCGGATTTAAAGTGATCCTCGACCAAAGGAATGGACTGGTCATGGCAACTAAATGGAGGACAAAGTTTCCATGCATCAATACGGGAGATAGAAAAGACGACAGAGCCCATGCAAAGTGAAGAATTTCAAGGACAAATGGGGCGACACCAAATTGAGCACCAACACTTGCCCATTCTTAAACAAATTTTGAAATACTTGTGAGATGCAAAAATTAATATGAGATATAAAAATTAATATTAGAGTAACAAATTCAATTATTATTTTTCATGTTAAATCTACGAATGAAAATAAACTCGGCCATAAGATAGAAAATATCAAAATCCGAGTAGTTCAAAATAAATATTTTTATAATGTACTTGACCATTAAAAATTGCTCTCTAAAAAAGAGCTCCAAAATTTAAAATTTGAATCAATCCTACCATAATAAATGACCATGATTTAATGTTTTAATATCTTGATAAATATGCTTTAATTCTTTTAACCGCAAAAGTGTACGTGCTTTAGTGCTTTAATATCCTAATGTTTAGACCAATTAAATGTTGTAAAGAGGTATTAGAATAATGAAAAATACATAGTACTATTTATGTACATACCTTACATTTTGTAGGGACATTACCACACACTACCCTAAATTAATACTTTAATATCCTAATGCTTAGAACCACTTTAAAATGATTAAGTTCAATATTGCTTGGGCATATAGGAATCATAGAAGAAGAATATATTAACTAGCCTACTTAGATCGACAGTCAACCCGCCCACCTAGTTTGGCAGGTCAGCTCAATCATCTAACTCGGTAGATCACCTCGCCCACCCATCTCGGCAGTCGCCTAACCCGACCAACTTGACCAGATAACTCGACTCACCAACTCGACTGCCAACTTAGCAAATCAGCTCACCCGCCGAGCTCGGCGAGAACAACCCTCTTGCTAAGCTCAGTAGGTCAACTCACCTGCTGAGATCGGTAGGTCACCTTGACTAGCCAACTTGACCGACCAATTCGAAAGATCAGCTCGCTCACCTAGTTTGGCCTGTATTTCCCACCCATCTAGCTTGACTTGCGAAGCTTGCCCGCCCAACTCGGAAAATAAGCTCTACCACCCGGATGGTAACCCCACTCTGTAATTTGGTAAAAACATAATAGCTTCATGGAAACCCCACCCTATATGCTCTTATGGTGAGTGGATGTTTAACTTTTTGTGCAACGTTATTATATTATAATTTCTTGCTAAATTGTTAAATCCCTATCTTAGCATGAAGGATTGGTAGTGGATTTCTTAGATATACATTAGTAGTTTGGTTGGGATGAGAGAGGAGGTCCATTGGGCATTGAGAACATACATTTATGCAAGGGAATGATCTTGTTGAAACTCTAAAACTTGCAAATTAGACAGAGTAAAAGTAGCATAAATGGCCATATTTAGATGCATCCATTTATAACTATGGAGGATAACAACTATGCACTTACAAAATATTGAAGTGATGGCCATCAATGACCCTGGACATTAAGGGTCATTTTATGCAAGGACCAAATACAACAGATCAAAAATAGGGCATTATCTTTAAACCCAGATCAGAATACAACTAAAACAATACATATTCCTCTTACCCATTAACATCAGATATTCCATTAAGTTTTCTATCAAATCTTTCTAATATAACACACATATTTTTCCAGATTCCATGCAAGAGAAATAAAACCAGATGATATTCTTCATCTCATAATAAATCAACAGAGAAGAGTTAGAAAAATTCATGTATGTGATCGGATTGGTGTATCTCAAAAGATTTCTTCAAATCTTCGCTTCACAAGACGAAACCGTCTAACGAAATAACAGGAGATGAAAGTGGAAAGGATGAACAAAAAAGTGGAGAGATCAAACAATATCTCATAAATCATCTACAAATATTCTTCTTCACAAGACAAAATGGTCTAACGAAGCAGAGGGAGCCCAAAGCGAGAAAAAATGAATGAAAAAATAGAAAGAT
Organism: Taxus wallichiana var. yunnanensis; assembly: GCA_018340775.1. Lineage (NCBI taxonomy): Eukaryota > Viridiplantae > Streptophyta > Pinopsida > Cupressales > Taxaceae > Taxus > Taxus wallichiana. The sequence goes on from CM031239.1 coordinate 78,729,195, forward strand.
CAAACAATAATGAAACAAATAGGTCACATGCAATAACTTCATGGTGAAGCTTCCAATTCCAAAGAACTCTATTTTCCTTGAAAGTATTAACTACCATTAGTATCTCCACTTTTCCACATAGTGGCATGGATTAAATGCCATGAATATTGCTAATCTCCCTCCAACGAGGAGTCGAAGATATTTTATAAAACAATTACCTTCAATTAATAAATAAATGGTTGTAAACAATATAGGTTCATAGTGGTCTCACTATGTCATTTTCAAAATAAATATAATTTTTTTAAACATTATCATAGCCATGTTTTAGGTTATTTTCATTTAAAATTAATTGGTACTAATTTATACTAGAGAGAGGGAGAGATGCATGCATGGAAAATTAGTAAACTTGTGGGACAATATACAAGATGTTTAATTTCAAATTTTAATAAGATTAGGATATTAATGATATGTCATATATGGTATGAATTTTATTATTTTATTTTCTATTATGATTGGAAATATGATATATGAATATATTTAAATGTTTATTAAGTTTTGCAACTTATTCATTCATTAGTGTCTTGATGTTTTCAATAATAAATCTGAGTGAGAGGAGAGGGGATAGCAAGGAAACTCTACATATCGTAGGGATTTCGTGAAATTAGTAGAATTTTGAATCATTTACTTACTTCAACCACTCCCTGAACTATAGATGGGTATGATTACTTAATTAGTAAGAGGGTAGGGGTGGGTCAATCCAAAACATCTATTAATAAAATGACTTGAACATCTATAACAATTTCATTTTACATTCACATTTCTTATATGGTTTTCTTATAAGAATTTTTAAAGGATGTTGATGAAATTTCATATAATTTCCTCATTGATTACAAAGGACAATCCTATTATTTGGTACTAATACCATATTTACTGATATTTAAGCCTCATTCTTATTTTTATTTTTTCATTATATTTAACCTTGAATCATATTTTTTAATATTTATCTTTCATTATATTTATCTAGAATGCACATTAAAAATAATTACATCTACCACATGTTTGTGTTAAAATCATTGATATTGTAATCTGGTTGTGATAATGATAAAAATTATATAACTTCTAGTACTCACATCAGAGGTTAACATGGGACATTCTAAATAATGTGATAGTAATTTGGAAGAACATTTAGAGTAATTAGTTTTTATTCCTTATGAGAAAAAAATTATCTAGCTGAAAAAGTGAGTAACATAAATAATGAAAATGAGGCAATACACATAATTAGAGTGGTATAATTAGAGGTAATATACATAATCTAAATGGTCATATTCCCATTCTCATACAATTTTTTTATCTTGTATTGAATGGGCATATGCCCATTCTCATATAGGAATCATAGAAGAAGAATAGAGATAAAACTTTATTTGTTTTAGAATGGAAAGTTAAATTGATTAAGTTCAATATTGCTTGAGTTAGAATGCTTAGAATGGGCATATGCCCATTCTCATACAAACAAATATTTTTATCATTGTAACCTCCTTGTCATAAATGGAATTGTAACCTCTATTTATTTCCCATCATTTAAATTCAATTGGGTCAAATTCAATCATTTTTGTAATTCATGTTATAATTATATTCATGTCAATTTTAATTCTATGCATAATTTCCAAACCTAACAAATTTTAATAGAATTTTATGACTCATGTGATATGTGTATACAATATTCTTATGGTTATACATACATGATGATTTTTAATTTATTTTATGCAATGGTTTAACATATTTTCTATCATCTCACAAACTTTGTATTTTATGTTGCTACAACATTGATGTCTCATGCATTTGTAGAGGATGATCACATGGACTTGTTTTCAAAAGGTACCGAGGTTGCAAAGGGAAGAGTATATCCAAGTAGGAAGACACTACATTGCAGATATGTGGGAAAAGGATTTATTGTTATCAGTGTTAGCATAATATTGGATGGAAAAGTAAAAATGTATTTCTCGGTTGATGAATTTAAAACCTTGATAGATGTTGGGAATAAAGGATACTACATTGCTTGGGAAGAGAGTGAATTTTCAAATCGTGCGAGATTCGTCCACTCCCCCCAATTTGTGTAGTGAACACATTTTGAGTGGTTCAGAGGATTACAACGCATAGAGTGACAAAGATTGTAGTGATGACACTGAAAGCACCATCAATACAAGTCCTAAAGAGAGGAGATTTTTTCACAGATACAATCATTCTCAAACAAAAATTTTGTAGCAGAGACGATGAAATGGCCATGGTTTTATAACTCATGTGCTATAAGATCATAAAATTAATGGAGAGAGGTTGGGTCCTTTGAATTTTGGTGTATGGATATAAAATGTGGTAAATATGTGTTATGATTTCTCAAACTTGCTAAAACCTAATAAATCAATAGTTTTTCCAATAAAACATTTGATTTTCCATGAAACAAGAATTTCCCTTATGATTAAGCAAGGGAGTGCTCAACTAGATGGTCTGCACCTTGTACATAGTGATCAACACAATTTGAAGTTCAAGGGAGTTGTTACTAAATTAATCCATTTCTTCTCATCGAGTGAAAATATGTTGCAAAGGGAACAATTACCAATGTAGTTGAAGGATACATGGTACATTTTAAGAGATTGGATGCCAATAGTTTGATCTGCATCATTACTTGCAAAGGATGCTCCCTATCTAAAGGATCTCTCATATAATGGCATGTTAGGCAATTAGATGACATAAACAATTTTCAGATGGATATTAGATTTAAAGAATTCCTAAAAGAGGTTGAGGTCATCATGTGGGATGCATTAGAAGAGTGAAAACCTCAGTTTGTTTATCCAATTTCATTTGATGCCACTAATCACAATCATTCAAAAAAGTGATAAAAAGATCTTATAATGCTAAAAATGTCAAAATTGGATACCCCTCTAGCCAATCCATCAAATCAAAATTGATGAGGATAGAAAATGGTCAATATTTATGGAAGAAGTGGAAATGCAGAGTTTAATTGTTGAAAATATAATTGTCTCCAAAAATTTCCTCTTACTTCAGTTAGAGTTCAAAATATATGGCACAAAACTAGAGCCTTGAATGAAATTGACAAAAATAATTTTGTGTTTGATGCATTAACAAGTAAATGCCATCTTCAATGTGGGTAACCAATCTATGGAGGTACATAAAATGAAATTTGATGCGATAGATGTTTTTCAAAATGCATGACACAAATTTTATGGGTGCCCGAGGAGTTCCTTCTATAATCATAAATCTTAATGGATAAGCACTAATAGGCATGGGGTGAATGGTAACACTAGAAAAGAGAAATAAAGGTCAAATACTTGCCACAACAATTACTGCATATCAAGAATTGTTGAGATAAATTCAGATATCTCTCTGCATTTGACTTGGTCTATAGGACAAGATGGAGTAAAATTTCCTCAAAGGTTTCTTCCTTCATTTTATACCCAAAATATATTGCGAAAAAAGTGTAATGAGGAGCTTGAATTATTGAAACTTCCTCAAGTGTCACAATCAAGCTTCAACAACATAATGACCAAAATATTTCAACATGTTTCCATTGCAAAAAATAATTTATTTTCCAAGTGTGATGAGTGCAAAAATTTGTAAAACAAACGTAGATCCACCACATGCCTATAAGCACTCTCAAAGATTGAGGAGGAAAAACATGGCACAATGAATATATTCATTTTTTTGTGTAGCTTACTATTCCAAAAAATTGCAATCATAAGAACAACCTCATGGTTTCTTGAGAATTGTGAATGATAAAATAGACAAAATGAAAACTTCCATACCAAGGATGGGTAAAAATTCAAAGTCAATAAGTAATGTTATGAACCTACTAGTTACTTTGACAGGTATGCTCACACATGGAAACAAAAAAGGGGGTTTCGGCCATTTTGGCCTACCATTTTTTGAACATGGAGAAAACTACACAGTCACATCATTAGATTTATGTCTCGAAAAGCTTGAATAACCTGTAATTGATGGGTATGAAGATTTATTACATATAGTTGTAGATCATCCAAATATCCATTACATGATGTAATATTACAAAATGATGTGAACGTAAAATGTAAAAGCTACAAAGAAATATTTGACCATGCAAAATCAATTAGTGTTGCTAGTGCAAATAATTCATTCATAAAGAAACCATTGATCCTCTATTGTAATTGAATGGTGCTTCAAGTGATAATAGGAATTGTACCTTATTTTCATTTACATCATCGTTGACAACAAAAAATGTATTTAACATTGTGTATCTAAGATTCCTTTTAGTGAGACACACTCACGAGGACATAGATGGGACATTTGGAAGATTAGCACCATCGTTACTTAAAGTAGGCACATTTTCTTTGCCACGTATCATGGAATCCTACACTGAGAACATGCCAAGAATTTTCAAGTACATTCAATCATTACCTTATTGAAGAAGTGTACATCTTCAAGGGCTTTGTGGAGCCATTCTTGTTAGATGGAAACCATAAGATTGTGGGTATCAACAAACCTAAAATGTTCAAATTCCATGTTATGGATGACATACCGGTGATGGAGTATCAATCAACAATAAAGGATCTGCAATGGTCTAGTTATATCCAAATATGGCATACAAAGGAAAATGGTGAGCCAATATTTCGGAAGGGAAACCTCCTTTGGCACATTTCAAAGAACTGAAAGAAATGGAAGATCTAAAAAAGGGAATAAAATAATATATTGAAAATTGGGAGAAAAGTGCAATAGGTGAAGGTAGTGAATAATGGCTTCCAAATATTACGTATAGGGAAAATGTTTTTGGTGTTGTGGATAGACCATTTGTAAATTGTCGCAGGAGGTCAGATGTCTTTTTTGGCCAAAAAAATACAAAATAAAGACATATATGACCAAATAACAAGAGCCACACATATTTATAGAGAAGACTACATTAGTCAACATATCCCAAGTAATGATGATATTTATGTTGGTCCGGTTTGTGGAAGATCTAAACAAAAATCCAATCCATTTAAGGATGTTTTCAAGGGAAAAATGCTTCTTATACGATCGGGAAATGATAATGAAAATATATGGATGGGGAGAGAAAACAGGGATATTTTACTTCAACGGGAAGGAAATGATGTAAATAAAAATTTAAGAGTTCAATATTGGAAACCTACAGGGAGAGGAGAAGGTGCAACATTGTATCGGGATTGTTTAAGGACAAATAAAACATGGACCATCTCAAACAAACCTAAAGAAGATATCGATGTGGATAACATCATCTGGGCATAGACACCAAACAAAAAATGGAAAAGTGGATGAATAAAGATACTCGATAAAGGAAACGTGGCTATTAAATCATACCTTGAACTAATTGAATAGGATAATGAATGTTAACTTCGAGAAACTATTGAAGATCATAAATCCATATGTGAAATTATCTTAGTCACTGGGTTGTGTTTTTTTTTTTTTAATATTTCAAAACTTGCTCCTATAAAAATTTATAGTTGCACTCTTATTTTATAATTAAATGAATGATTAAGTATTATACAACTTTGGAATATTTTTTCCATGATATAACTATCTAAAACATCGCGTTGCTTATTGGACTCTTGAATCTTATTAATGTCTTATTAATATAATTTCCATAGTGTAATTAATTTAATTTGAAAAAAGTAAAAAATCCTTTATTATGTTTCAAGTAAGTTTTTATAGCAAGTGGTTGTGATTTATAGGGATTTGGATATGATTTACAAGGAGTTCATTTCAAAAATTTATGATTATGTTTTTCAAGGAATTAGCCTTGATTTATGCATTCAATACAACCACAAAATTATATAGTTTTTCCTAAAGCTATGTTCATAAGTCTTGATAATTATTCTTTTAGAACCCGCAATATATCTTGATAGTTTCTTCTTATTTCATACAACATGTACCCATATCACATTGTTTAAATTTCAAAAGGGATCAAAATCCCTCATATAGGAATCACGAGAAGAAGAATAAATATACAATTGATACACATAAAAAAATTAGGAATATACTTGTCTTATGAGTGTGATGAGAATGGGAAAATTCCCATTCTCATAAACTCAATATTTTCTTCTCATTTCATACAACATGTACCCATATCACATTGTTTTAATTTTCAAAAGGGATCAAAATCCCTCATATAGGAATCATAGAAGAAGAATATAGATAAAAAGATACACATAAAAGAATTAGGAACATACTTGTACTATGAGTGTGATGAGAATGGGCATATTCCCATTCTCATAAAATCAATATAGAATTAGGAACATACTTGTATGTCATAGTGTAAGTTTTTAGAATATGATATTAAACTACTTAAAAACCAATAATAATAATATGGAATCCGATATCACTCTAGATAAAAATAATTAATGGCAATTTAGGAATCCAATTTCAACAATTATAAACTATAAACGATGATATTATAAATATCTAGACACAAAATTATGCACATTAGACATTAGTTAACCCGGTCTTATACTTTTGGTGTAGCTTATTTTCCATGTATTTATTTTAAATACATAGAATACCTCCACATAGGTGATTCACCATGCTTAGGTGTCCTAGGGTGTCATTATGGCTCTTACACACGTCATAGAGTGTCATTGGAGTTACATTTGACCGACTATTCCGGGAATGTAACTCCCACTTCTCGACGGCTACATTTGTGGGGGAGTTACACACCCCACTACTATTTGTACACCCTTTCATCTTGAGCAACACATGGGGAATGGAATAGAGTTTGGCTTTTTCATCTTTTTCCCTCAATGCATGCACATTGCTTCCATGAATGATTTCTTGCTTTGATCTTGAAGCTACATAGTTTTGCGGTTGAGTGCAACGTTTTTGGTGCTCACGGATTCCCTCCAGATCTTCGTCATTCCTCCGACATATACTACTATTTAGAAGGTTCTCAAGTGAATAAAGTACCAATTAATCCCACCTTTTGGCCATCTTTATTTTATATTTTATTTCGTCATTCCTGAATATTCCTTCATATTTATCTACTTATTTCAGCAATCGCCGCGTCATTCTATCCCAAAATCAGGGCACCCCACCCTATACTGGGGCACCCTAGTCCCACCTTTGTCACCCCAGTCTATGCACATCCTTCTCCACTTCTTATTGGGGCCTTTCTAGCCATTTTTCATGCTTATCCTTTTCTCGGTTGACCTTGTTGAGATTAATTACGAAATTAAGCTTTAGATCCATATAAATATAAAGTTCTAAGACCATAATGAAAGTCCTAACATCACATACTACTATCACTCCATCTAGAGTTGCATTCATTGCATCACTTGCATCCACATAGTGTCATGCATCAAGGCTAGGAGATATGCATCACACACATTGCATAGGGGGATGGATTCTATTATATTCCATGCACACATGCTATTTACATTTTCTATAGTTATTATTGCTCGCTACTTCACAAAGTGCAATCAAACAAGAGCACCGGGGCATGATATACACACACTCACCGAACTACATCCGGGTCCAAAATATAGTGCAACGCCGAGTGGGAAGACCACTAGTTTGGCGGATGAGGTCAGTCTGACCCATTCATTTGCATCTTTTATTTTTATAGGGTTTTGATACTTCCTCTTGTATTGTAGGTTATCATATAAATCATCTGGCGAATCCAAGTGTGACAGACAGGAAGGGTTCCGAACCAACTTACGACCATACAAAACTCGAGATCCGAGTTGTTATAGAGATTAGGGTGCCTAAACTATAGACTAGGGTGCCCCGAGGTGCCCCACTAACCTTCCAGCACCTCGGTCATTTTAGATCTTCCAGATCTGGTCTTCACAGGGTCCCTGAGTGATCATCGCACTTCAAGATTTAATTTTCGGACATGCGATAGTCTCTTCAAATCGGCTAAGTCATATCTCCTCCTTTACTTGCACATTTAGGGTTTCATTTCAATTAGAGTAATTAATTACATTTATTCTATACTATTTTTGTCCTTTGATTACAACGCGTTTTATTTCTCCTAATTAGATTATTATTTCTACTAATTACATTAACTAAGATTACTATTTCCTACCAATGTAGTTCTAATTTTAGTTAATCATTTTGGTGAACCCGATGTCTCCTTCTAGCACCTTCTAGGGTTTTTCACTTACATTCTACCATCATGAATATTTTCGTCACTAAATATCTGCTTACCCATCTTGATTTGCTTCATCGTGTTCAAACCCTCTTTGCTACTACTAATGTTTTTGTTCACATGCATCCAGATTCCATGTATGACACATTTGTTGAGGCCTTTTCCCAACACATAGAAATTTGGGTCCATCCTTTGGTGACATTCACCCCTTTGACAATGACCCACTAATCATATCTTGCATCTACAATGTATTCTTTGTCAAGTACACTCTTATCGATAATGGGTCAGAGATCAATTTGTGCCCTATGTCCTTTCTCTAGGCTTTAAGTTTGTCTTCTCGTGACATTATCCCTTTTTCCATTTCACTCCTTGCTTATGATGGTACTATGTGTCCATTCCTAGGCCAAATTACCTTACCTTTCATTGTAGGTCCTAAGACTCTTCCTACCAGTCTTCTTTGTCATCTATTTTCCTATCTCATATAATTGCTTGCTAGGAAGGCCATGGCTTCATGCCATGTAAGTCGTTGCTTCTACAGACCACGGTTGTGTCAAGTTATTACATGAGTGTGTTGAGTATACTATATTCCGAGATCATGATCCATTCAAATATTGTGTACATGACCCTCATAATAGTATCCCTATCCCTAGAATTGATACTACGGATGAACCTCAACCTATAGATGTTCAGCCTCGTTTACAACCGCTTGAGGGTGTTATTTGTTTACTAGATGTTATCCCTTCTACATTATCTCCTACTACCGCTATTATTCCACATCAGATGCATGCTCCATCCATACACCATATCATTCCCTCTTCGTCTTCACCATTAGCTCATACCCTCTTTACATGTACTCTTTTCATTCACAACTCTTATTGGGAACATGTTTCGTTCAACCCCGCATGCACGAAACCATCTATTACTGGTCTATCTCATATTACATTTACTTTTGAGGACCTCTAACCTTCAACTCACACCTCTCATCTATATTATGGTTTTGTCACCATCACTGACACTTATGGCTTGCATGTCTTTGATCTTTTAGTCTATCTCCCGTGTACCCCTTGTGCTTCTTTACTCACATTAGGGGACTCTTGGCTTACTTACATCGGTGGTACCTTAGACCCTAGTCACACTGATATTTCATTCCCTATGCCTTTTGGTTGTATTTTCATTTGCAATAGTTCCTTTCTTGGCTATTCACCTAACTACACTCAATGGTATGCACATGGTTTCCCACATCCCCCATTCACTGACGAAGAATATGCTATGGGAATGTATCGTCTATGTCTTATTGGATCATTACAAGATCAATCTCATACTATAGCATACTATGTCGCCAACCATGATCCATTTGACTTTGACCCAGAGGATGATGATCTCCTTGATGAGTTCACATAGCCTCTTCCCACACTACTACTAGGGGGCATATCACATGACATACTTACCCCCTCACTTGGAATGATTGTACCATTTTACATTATACAATGTGTCTCTATCACTTGTCATTTCCTATCAACATATCACTTCTTATGAATTCTAGCACCCTTGTTACCCAATGATGCACTCTTGTGCTTCGGTTCACACTAGATTGTTGAGGGATTACCATTACATTGAACCCCACACACTACACTCTAGGTTCTACACACTTATTCTATCACGTACATTGTACATCCCACATTCTACACTTAGTCTACATCCTACATTATCTTATACATACCTCATCTATTAGTCATTTATACATCATCTATATCATACACGCTACACTAGTCGTCATATCGTTTGCATCTAGTTTTGCATCTCTTTCTTACATTTTCTATTTATACTAGGCCGCATTATATATGGGTCTAGCTTTACTGTCATCACTACATATTCTACACCTATATCTCGCATCTTTCATCATCTACACATCATACCTTTCTTACATTGTCTTATTCACATAGCACATCTATCCATCCTATCCATTCTACACTACACTAGATTCCATTATATATGGGTATAGTTTCATCTATCATCCTTACATATTCCATTTCTATCTACACTTACTATTGCCTTTCACACATCACATATTCTATACATACCACATATCTTATATTACATTTCCCACGCTGCACATTTACATCACATCTTCATCACTTGGTCCTTTATACTACGTTATTTTCTACATGCTGCACTCACCACCCTATGGCACACTTTATTTCCTTGGTCCATACTCGACTACCGAGGGTTTACAAATCAAACAGACCTTACATTCATCATGCAACATCTTTCTCATTCAACATTTCTAGCATTAGTGACATACACCTTAGGTTAAATTGTCACCCATCCTATCATCTTGTAGTGGTATACGCTTTAGGCTAAATCACCACCCTTTCTATCATCTTGTAGTGGTATACACTTTAGGCTAAATCACCACCCCCATTTAATCATTTTTTCATGATCTACACCTTAGGGTACATCACCATGCCCTTCATATTCATCTCATAGTGACATACACTTTAGGCTACATTGTCACCCATCTTCATCCTTTTCATTCTATAGTGATATATGCTTAGGGCTAAATCATCACTCTTCCATTCAACAAGTCATGGTATATGCTTAGGCTATAGGGTCCACGCACATCTTTCCATATGTCTCATTCACATACACTCATTCCATAGTGATATACACTTAGGGCTAAATCATCACTCTTTCATTCAACAAGTCGTTATATACGCTTTAGCTATAGGGTTCACGCACATCTTCTCCCCATGTCACATTTTCAACACCACTACACATGTCGTCGATGAACACCGAAGAGGTTGTTGGTAATATGGAGAGGGAGTATGATGAGAATTCTTCCTATTTAGGCTTAGATAACATAGAATATTTTGTTATGTTGTAGATGAACACTAAATAAGTTTTTGATAATTTACAATCCTTGAAATTTGCTAAGAGGGACAATATTGGCAAGGAAGAAAATTTTTAGACGGGAGCCTAAACATTGAAACTCAAGAGTGTCAATCATATACTAATTTGAACAAGAATAAGCTTAACATGTTTCTCAAAGACTAGAATGTAATGAAAGATAAGATGGATTCTATCTCCAAGATGGTGGAAAAGGAATTTGGATACTTTAAATAAAAAGTATGAAGCTCTTGAAGGTGAAATACATCGGTGAAGGATATTATGTTACAAATTAAAAACCAAAGTCTTCTTAATATTAAGAGCACCATCGAGCATCTCAAAATCATGGCAGAGTTGGTCAAATCCAAGAGGGCTATTTACATGGGTGAGAAGAGAAAAAAGGAAGAGGGAAGATAAGGCTCTAGCATTTGAAAAGATAAATATTTCCATTGGGGATCTTGTAAAAGAATGGACTGAGACTTTTAGATCTTTGGAAGGCTAATTTTGGTTATTTGTGATCTTTATTTTCTATCACTATCTATCCCTTAGTGTTTGTTGTTTGTTTTGTCTTTTTAGATAATAGTGATGTTAATAAATTGTGTGAGGGTTGATATGTTCCTCTACATACCCAAAATTGTAGGGTACTGCACCGTCAGAACAACATAACACGTACCCCAATGATGATACAAGTCTCCTTGCAAGGTGTTCGGGATCCGAAAAAGCTTCCCAAGTGTGCGTTGACATCCCGCATGCCCCGCTTAGCCCCCACGTGATTTTTTTTTATCTTTTTCCCTCTTTTCTTGGCCTTTTGCTCTTCATTACGAAACCACCACCCCGATCAGGCGGCGGTCTCAGTAACCGCCGCCCGCTCAGTGGCGGCCCGGTCTTACGCGTTTTCCAGAATGCTCTTTTAACACGACTCGAGTAAATTTCAATGTTTACCAGCTTTTTTTCACCGCCATGAGCTTGCATTAATGATTCTGGTTCCCTGGAATAGTGTTTTGCCATTATTTATAGTTTAAGAGATCAATTTGGTTTTTACCTTGGGTAAATGCAAATGCTATAAATAGATGGCTTGTGCTCAAGCAAATGGCCCCTCAAATTTGCCGCTGAATTTCTCATTGCAATAGATTAGTCTTTTATTTTACTTAGAATTCTTAGTTTCTTTCATTGCATGCTTAGTTAGTGTTGTTTTGCTGTTAGGAAGCCACATATCCATCTTGTGCAAGTGTTGTTGATATTTCATCCAATCCATTGGAGTAGGATAGTCTGTTTGTCAATAGGAAGTCATTAAAGTTGCAAGTTTTTTTCTTCAAACAGGATAGTTTCGTGTTCGAACATTTTATGTTGCATGAATCGTGATAAATCCCACTAGGAATTGCATAAGCCAAAATCAGACTCTTGCGCTATCCCTATCCTACTCGCATTGTATTCAGTCTGTATCCTAAGCTGCCTTTGTCCCAATATCTACTTCTGTTGATGCTAGCATTACACACTTTTCTGGATCCACGTGAACATGAAGGAACGAGGAGATCACACTGAGGGGACAAGATCACACACACCATTGGATTGCCACTGTTCTGCAGAATCCAGGTTCTAGCTTTCAAATTTCTAATTAGAATCGTATCAAATAGAGTAGTTAATTACTTTATTTCAGTCAATCTTACTTTCGATATTGCCAGGGAAGCTGTGGGGATTGATAGTTTCTGAGAGACTATGATTCTTTCCTCACTTCTGAGGTAGGATCAAGAGTCTTTCAAATAGATTAGATCAGTTATTTCATTGTTTAGAATAGATTTACAACTACACAGGCAAGTAGCTATACTCGGTTAATTTGTTTTAAAATTCAACACTAGGTTAATTGTCAATTTCTAGATATATTAAAATAGTTGCTCTTTCAAATTCATTTATAAAATTCATCAGAAAATAACAAAAATATAGAAGTTATATATGTTATAGACATACTTTGCATAGTTAATTTTATTTTGCTGCATTTAGTTTACATTATTGCTTTTGTATGACAATCACGGGACCTAGAGAGCCCAGGGAATACATATTCGAGCCAATCGTGCCCCAACCCAATCTCGTCACATCCATAACTGATACAGATCAGAATATCATGATCCATGTCTTCCAAACAACGGTAAACTTACAAAAAATCAGTTTTCAACTGCACAGATTAAACATAGAAGATGACCAAGCACACACATTTTGGTCAAATCAACCAAACTACAGATTACCCTAGATTCATATCCGCATGACTGTGGAAGGGTTTGAAAGAGAGCAGACCTTTGGTTGTGATCCTTTAGTCCCACAACCAGATGTAGGAGACACTCTCACAGATATAGATACCACCTTGAGGATTTAGGTTGCACAAACACCTGTAACATATTATGAGAAGATCGCACAATTATTAATTCTGAATATAGAAGCTGAAAAGGCATATGACTATTGGATACTAAGGATTAGGGATTGATTCTACACATGACCATAAAGCAGGACCACAACAAATATGAATCTATGGTTGTGACCCAAAAATCCCACAGCCCAACGAGCCCATAGGTGAATCAGACATAGATGCTGGCCTACGTACACTAGTATTCAGATCTACTCCACTTCCACCTATCATCATCGAATAGTTATCCTTGCTAGACACAACAGCTAACAAAGCTAAGGAGTTCTGGACTAGGCCAGAGAATCACCCATAGAGTCAATTATATTTACCATCCGCCCTATGACCTTATCTGGAGATATACACGAAACTATCCCAGGTCATTTTCCACGTATTCCATAACCTATAGACCGAATCACGCCAGAGCTCGATATTGATTGGAGCCTTCGAGTAGTCATCCTTATTGATCGATCTATCACACCAGTTCAAGTTAGGAGGGCCTTCTTTGCCTTAGATTCGCAATTTCCACTAGTGCGCGTCGAAGACATCAGATTGCCCAATTAGCTTGTCTGCATCCCACACATATTTAATCCCCACCAGCTGTCTCGGCACGACCTCGGGAGGTTGGGTGCGAGGAAAAGTTACTTGTAGATTCCTATGCTCGCTTGTCACTTTTCCATCGTACAGTTCCCCTCTTTTTTATCTTCATATACTTATGGTTTCTTGTATGGGGTAGGGTTCCCTTAACCCTTTATTACATATAACCAAAAAAATATCAAATACCACTATAAATTTTAAACATTGCACAATAAGACCTTTATATGAAAATGATACATTATTAACTATATTCTTATGCACAAATACATAAAAGGAATGATAACTAGATCATACCAAACCAAGAACACGATATTAATAAAACACCACGATCAATAAGATGAAAGCAATTCGTCGAATAACTTTACATAAAAAAATTTGCAAACAAATGAGCAGCAATTTCATATATTATTATGGAACTCAATGAAATATAATGAGAATGGATCTTGCTTATATAGGTAAGGAATAACAATCTAAGAACCTAGTCAATGTCGTAGCTCAAGCCATAAATCAAGGAAATAACTAGTTATCAAAGAAATAGTTAAGACCATAGATTTATGAGAGAACTAGACATAAAGGATCTAGTAAATACCATAAATCAAGGAAAAACTAGTCAATACCATAGATCAAGGAAAGAACTATACCCGATAACTACATAATATCCCCTAATATCTAAATAAATAAAAAGAATTATCCACACACATAAGTGGGTGAGGATAAATACAATAAAGGTAAATAAAGTACCTATGTGAACATGAGTTAAGGTAAATACTTACTATAACACCCCCTCAAGTGATGATAAGGGAAAAAATAGAAGTGACATGTCCACAAGTATGAGTCCCAAAGAACTAGGCTCGATGAGGTACTCATGTATAATATATCCATGAAAAATCTCGAACCAAAAGAAGGAAAGAATCTTGCTATAAGGAAAAGAAAAAAGAAGAAGGAAGATGTTATCACGAACACCCCCAAGAACAACTTCGAAACCCCAAGTATTCGACGCAACTCAAGGTAGTGAGGTGATGCAAAAGGCTTCGTAAAGATGTTGCAACCCGTTGTTGAGTTGGAAGGTACTCCAAGCGAAGAACTCCATCTGAATGTGTTACCAAATGAAGTGGATGTGTATCTTAATAAGGGGATATTAGGGGGATAATAGCCAAAAGTGGAACGTCTATCATCAATAGAACTTTCCCAATCTGAATCTATATACCCAACCAACTGAGTAGAACCCCTAGTGTAGTATAGGCCAAAGTGGGAAGTGCCCTACAAATAGCGCAAAATCCTTTTAGCAGCCTGTCATAACTATTATGAGGAGAATGTGTAAACCAAGATACAAGCCCTACTACAAATAAAATATTAGGACGAGTATGGGTCAAGTACATGAGACTCCCAACCAACTGTCTATACAACATAGGATCACAAAGTGGTGTGGTACATGTGGAAGTAAGAGTAACCCCAGACTGAAAAGGTGATGGACTTGGCTTGTAATCAGCCATATCAAAGCGCCGAAGAAGATCATGGGTGTAATTTTGCTGACTCAAATAAATCCATGAATCTGTCTGAGAAATCTGCAAACCAAGGAAATAATGCAATAGCCCAAGATCTGTCATGTCAAACTTTGTATAAAGAGCCCTCTGAATACTTTGAATGTGGGAAGAAGATCTGTCAGTAAGTAACAAATCATCAACATACAAGATAAGTATCACAATATCCTCACCAACATGTTGGAGATATATTGTATGATCAGAGTGGTAACGAACAAAACCAATAGATAGAAGAAAATAATCCATCTTCTCATACCAAGCCCGAGGGGCTTGTTTGAGACTGTAGAGAGACCTTCAGAGCCTACAAACAAGAGAAAAATCCTGAACAAATATGGTTGGCTACTCCATGTATATTTCCTCTTGTAGATCTGTTGGTGCAAAATACAACACCCCCCAAATGACCTAATTTTGTGTGGGGCAATCGCTGTGATCTACATAATATTGGACCATCTCTCAAGTTGTGGGACTTGCGAACCTGAGATGGACCTCCATAGAAAGTTGGTTCTTGTTCCTAAACTACCTGCCACAATCTACTCTAATGCAGGCAAAACTATCTAATCCTAATCTAACCATTCCAAGGAGACAGGGAGAGAGAGAATGCAATAAAATAGAGCCTACACTAAAGTGGTGATACACTAGAAAAGGAAAGAGGCGAGATACTCTGCTGAGGGAGGATGAAACAGGGAAAACGAGATGAGGGAGGTCAGACAGAAGTAACATGACTGCAGATCCTAATCCACCATCAAAACTCCATGAAACACGACATCTTACACCTACAAACATGAAATACATGCACAGGAAGCAAACATGAAATGGAGAGGCACAGAGAAACAACAAAACATGAGAAAGGGTTGAAGAACACCAAAAAAACATGATTTTATTGCTCTATGAGGTGCATGACCATTACACGGATGTTTAGAAGCATAAAATCCACTTTCCAGGTATAGGAGAAGGCTTACAACTCAAATGGAGTCGTGAAACAAATTTTACGAAGTTTCCCCACATCCCATAATGTCTCCCCTTTTCAAATGAGAAGTGTTTTTAATATATAAAAGGTCGAGGCGAGAGAGAAAGAAGAAAAATCAGATTTTGCTCAAAGCTCAACCACCAACCATCAATGCCCTGCAAATCCACCTACAATCTATCAATTCTGGTTCCCCATGTCTGTTTGGCGTGTTGGAGAAGGAAAGATGGCAAATCAAATCAGATCTAGGTAGTTGAAGCAATCAAATCTTGTATTAATGTCTTTAAAGAATTTTTCCATATTTTCACCCATCAAAGCCTACTGAAAATAATAATTTATGCTTCCATGGCGTAGAGGAGGTTGAGA
Organism: Taxus wallichiana var. yunnanensis; assembly: GCA_018340775.1. NCBI lineage: Eukaryota > Viridiplantae > Streptophyta > Pinopsida > Cupressales > Taxaceae > Taxus > Taxus wallichiana. Next base: position 78,746,063 of record CM031239.1, read on the forward strand.
CCTTTCCAACAATATGAAATTTGTTGAATTTTGAGCACTAGATCAAAAGTTACGCTCATTTGAATATTTGAATCGAATCTACAAAATGGCGAAAAAAAAGTTTTGCAAAACGGATCCGCAGGCCCGAAATTCACTTTGTGCCTTTTGCGAAAAAACGCAAAATTATAAAAAACCTCCCACAACCCCACAGCCCAAAATTCACTTTTGCCCAAAAGCCTCCGTGGGCCCAAAATTCACTTTTCCCAAAATTGAAATTGCGCCTTTTGCACAAAAATTGCAAAAGTGCAAAAGTCTCCCTCTGACACTGTAAGCCCGCAACCTTCTCATTTTCCATTTGGCAAACAAACCTCCTCGGGCTCACAGGCCCGCACTTGCAAACTATGCTTTTATGAAAGTTGTAAAAAGTGCAAAACTCCTCGGCTCCACAACTTCTCATTTTCCATTTGTCATCCCCAGGCCCGCCGGCCCACATTTTCCACTTAGCAAAAGAAATCCTTCTCGGGCTCGCGGGCCCGCAATTATAACTTGTGCCTTTTGCGAAAAGTGCAAAATGCCAAAATATCTCCCACCACCCCGCCGGTCCTGCAATCTTCCCATTTGGCAAAAGTCTTCCCCAAGCCCGTCGGCCCGCATTTGGCAAAATATCCTTCCTAGGCCCATCGGCCCGCCATTTGCAAAATATGAGTTAGAAGGACTTCTTTATATTTTCGGAAAGGGGAAGAAATTTCCTATCTGATGAAGATGCTTTCAGGAATCCTTAAGTACTTGGAATGTATAAAAAATCATATTAGAGCGCAAAAGGGGGAAATGGTGTTAGTTAACCCAAAAATAAGTGTGAGCTTATTTTGGTCAACAAGATCTCTATGTAAGAAGGCACTCTTCACGTCCATCGGTATACGGGTCACCCCTGTGATGCATCAATAGCAAGTACAAGGCGTACAGAATCCATCTTGGCAGCGAGTGCAAAAGTCTCAGAGTAATCAATACCTTCAACTTGTGAAAAAACCTTTACAACAAGACGAGCCTTATACTTGTCAATAGACCCATCACCGCATATTTTGTTCAAGATACCCACTTACACCTAACCATCTTTTTTTCCTTTAGAAAGAGATACCAAATCCCAAGTATAATTCTTCATCAAAGAAGAATACTCAACTATCATCGCATCATCCCACTCATGTATCCCATGAGCATTTGAAAAAGTCTGTGGATCCTCGAAACCTGTCTAACACAAAAATCTAGAACCCAGTAGAATTTGTGGGATGATGCCTAGTGGGTGGAAGATCCTCTATGAAAGGTGTTACCTCATAAACTATAGTATGAGCCCACTTAGGCATAGTGATAACATCAATGGGAATAGGATCCTCAACGACATCTATAACCTCCTCATCAACCTCCTTAAAGAAAGGATCCTCAAGATAAGATGGAGGCATGGAAGAAGATGAAGAATCACGAGGAGTGAAGTGCTCATCAAACTGAACATGTGTTCAAAAAAATATGTCATGAGTATCAGAATCTAATAAACGATAAGCTTTCATATCCTCACAATCCCCTATAAAGATCAAGGGTTTACTCTTCTTATCCAAAGCTTTCCTTTTCTTCTTTGGCACAAAGGCCCAATCATAGCTCCCAAAGACTCGAAAAAATGAGACATTGGGCTTAGTGTTAGACCAAGCTTCCTTTAGATTCAAATGCTCAAGTGATCTATGTTTTGTGTGATTTTGAATGTAGTTAGCACAATTAAGCGGGTTTCGCCCAATAGATAGGAAGTATATCTCTAGAATGCATCATACGAGTTAGTCATTTCCTTCAAAGTTCTATTCTTCTTTTTTGTTAATCCATTCTATTGTGAAGTATGAAGAATAGAATGATGGTGAATAATGCCTTGAGTTTCCAAAAAGTCAAAAACTCATTTGAAGTACTCCCCCATTATCGGTATGAAGGTTTTTATGCTACTAGAAGATTGATTCTCGACCAAAGCCTTCAAGACTTTGAAGTGTGAAAAACATCACTTTTGTACTTGAGAAAATAAACTCAAGTACGCCTTGAGAAATTATCAATAAATGTAAGTGCATACTTCGCTCCATTAAAACATGAGGTAGGAAAAACCATCAAGTCACTATGCACAAGCTCAAGTGGTGAAGAAACTCTCTTAGAAAAATTCTTAGAAAAGGATCTTGGTGTTGTTGTTTCCTAATGCATAGCTAGAGAAAACTCCCTCAAGACAAGAAACTCTAAGAAGACTATCTACCATACCATGAGTGCTCAACTCCTTCAAATATCTGTAATTTAGATGTCCAAAGCTTTCATGTCAAAGCTTACTCTCTGAATCTGCATGAGAAACCAATCTTGTCCCTATAAAATAAGTTTCATCAAAACCCTTAAAGTGATATAGTCTAGAACTATGATCAACAATATCCTGAGCAACCAGTGAATGAGGCTCCAACAAAGTTCGTACTTCTGCTCCATATGGCATAAAAGTCGCTATTTTTCCTTGACGAATAAAAAAATTGATATACAAAAAGAAAAATTGTAGTGATGTTAGGAACATATAATGCATCTTGGATACTCCCACCATCACGTTGTATATCACTTTTTCCTTTAATTAAAAAAAAATGAAGAATCTTCTACCTCAATTTTGGAAGTAGAACTCAAACCTAGAGAAACAAAAGACTCCTTAGAAGAAGTCATGTGATGAGAAGCACCGGAATCTATAAGCCAATTGTCTACAAGTGGTGATTGAGATCTCAACAAAGCATTAAGTGTTTTGTCATGTTGATTAAAAGGAGGTGGCGTGGAGATATAATTTTTTATTTCATGACTACATCCTCTAAGGCTTTCATTCACTTATAACACCTATGTTCTTCATGATTACTACCTCCACAAAAAGAGCATGAATGACTAGACTTCTTCTTGGATTTAAAAGACTCATTGGGTTTTGAGTTGTTTTCTTTGGGTTTAGGAGCATTTTGAGATGGAGAAGGTGTGGATTTGGTTTTATTATTTGGTTTTCCCTTACCCTTAGGATTAGATGCAACTAATGTCTTTTGAGGGTGGAAGACTCAAGGTGAGACAATTTGGATTCTTCCCTAGTAAGTCTTTCATAAAATGTTTCAAGTTAGACATTTTGAATGTGTCACCTAAGACATCTATGCTAGAGAAAAAGGTAGAAGAAAAAAATTGGAATAGTCCTCTCAACTTAGATAGAGTCAAGTAAACACACTCTTCATCTTTTAATTGTGTCAAAAATGTTTGAACTTAGTAAGATAGTTTATAATTGTTAGAAAATCTTTAGGATTAAGAGAGGTGATCTCAATTTCAAGTTGCATGGCTCTCATATGATCCACCTTACTAAATAAATTCTCTAATTTCTCTCATATTTTGAAAGGAGAATCACACTTTTCCAAATGAAACAAAAGACCGACACTTACATAAGTTCCTATCAAACCCATGCACTCATCAAATTTACACTGGTACCTAAATTTCTCATATTCGTAGTGAACACGGTTGTTCAAGAAGTTAAATCCTATAATCATTTCCGCTTGATTATTGTTTTCATTCTTGGTTTCCATGTGTGGTAATTATGTGTTGTTAATGACTCAACATGATCTAATGCAGAAGTAGATATAGACGTCATCCTTAAAAATCACCAAAATAAATGCAAGAACCAAGCAATGCAACAAGACTCCCAAACAATGCAACAAGACCCCCCAGATTTTGGCACTTTATAATAAGTGTGTGTTACAATATGTCACTTTATAATTATATTGTGATTCTCAAAATAAATATTTCCAATGGAAAGAGCATAAAAAAAAGTACTTTTGCAAAAAAATGGCACTCAAAACTGAGTTACCGATCAAAAGATACAAGTTTTTCAATATTATGCTCTACTATTTATTTTAGTTTCAAATAAAATAGAATAAAATGTTCTTGCCTTCACCATACAAATAAAATAAAAGGGGGCTGGAATCAAGCACCTACTAGTAAGAATCTCAAGCTTTAAGCCGTCATATAACCATATCATATGACTAGGGGCCTATTCTAGGGTGTGCCACTTGTTTTCGAGAAAGTCACATCCAACTGCTTCTTCTGGTAACAAAAAACTATTTCTAGACTGTGTCAAAAATGACCTTTGCCACCCAAAATAGAAGCTTGTAGAATTTTCTGAAATAGCAAATCATGCACACCCACCCGTGGACCCCTGCCAAAAAAGGAAATAATCGTCTTTCCGAAAAAGACCTCCTGTGCGTAAACCGAAAATGTTACGCCGTAACAAAAAATACCCAAGTCAGATCTCGAAAAACCCATAAAAATAGTTGTGTTTCCTTTGTTGTCTAACACGAATCCTGAGGAAAACTAGTGTAATTCTCTACAACCACCAAAAAAACCAAAAAATGACTGCCTCCAAAATCGCTGAATTTACAATCGATCTTAGGATTTTTACGCCTTCGGATCCAATAATGGCCTATGTTTTGCATAAAACGCACACAAAGAACAAAATACGGACAAATCCCGAATATATGAATATACAAAAAAATGCTTGCAAAATGAAACTTACAGACGAATGTCAACAACAATCTCTTACTTTGATACCATAAAAGGAACGATAATCTGATCCTACCAAGCCAAGAACACAAATACTAATCAAATACTACGATCAATAATATGAAAGTAATTTTCCAGAATAACTTTACATAAAACCTTTGCAAACAAATGAGCAACAATATCATATATTAGTATGGAACTCAATAAAATACAATGAGAATGAGTCTTGCTTATATAGGCAAAGAATAACAATCTAAGAACCGGTCAAGGTCGTAGATCGAGCCATAAATTAAAGAAATAGCTAGTCATCAAAGAACTAATTAAGACCATAGATTTAGGAGAGAGTTAAACATCAAGGATCTAGTTAATATCATAAGATCAAGGAAAGAACTAGTCAATACCATAGATCAAGGAAAGAACTGTACATAACTAGATAATATCCCCTAATATCTAAATAAATAAAAGAAATATCCACACACATAAGTGGGTGAAGATAAATATATTAAAGGTAAATAAAATACCTAAGTGAACATGAGCTAAGGTAAATACCTACTCTAACAATACATACTCTTATCAAATGATATTATTCAAGTAGGGTTGAGTGTTATGGGTGTCCTTTAAGTTACAATATGAGTAAATATGAGATAAAAATGTAATACCTAGATGATTCAAGTAACAATATGAGTGAATATTAGATAAAAATGATAATATTGAAGTAGTGTTGTTAATGGCTTTAGGTGTCCTTCATGTAGAAATCCGAATGAATAGAAGTTACATTTGTATTTTGTATTGAATAGATGTTATGTTTGTATTTTATATCTAGAATGGGAATAACATTTCTCATATGGTATATATGGAGGAAGAAGATGTTTCTTATATGAAAATGATTAAAAAAAAACTCTATTATAAAAATGGTTGGAATGAGCATATGTCCACTCTCATACAGAAACATATAATAAGAATAGATGTTTAAAATGGTCATATGTCCATTCTCATATTATAAGAATTGTAAAGAATAATAGAGATAAAATTTACTTTGTTTTAGAATAGTAATATGTGCATTCTCACAGCCTTACTTTGTTTTAGAATGAGAATTTGTGTATTCTCACAACTTGTATCTCATTCTCATACAAACAAACATTTTTGTTTTGTAATTACTTATGATTGTATTATACTAGCTAGACTACCCCCTTCAAGAGCCAAGTGTTGCACTACATACCCTCGAGGGATTAAGCCTTATGTAGTTCTCATCACACACACACACACACACACACACACACACACACACACACACACACACACACACACACACACACACACACATTAGAATGGGAAGTGTGTTTGTATGCAAGCAATATTGAAATTAATCATTTTAATACCTCTCACATAGGAGTCATAGAAGAAGAATATATGATTTCTCTATGAGAATGGGCATATTCCCATTCCAAATATTTTTTAACAAATACATTTTAATTTGATTATTCTTCTTTGATCATACATGAGAATGGGCATATGCCCATTCTATACAAGTAATATTGAACTTAAATCTATTTTATACTTCTATAAACGATGTGAAAATGAAAAGTTAGTTTATACAAGCAATATTGAACTTAATCATTTTAATGCCTCTATAAAGGTTGCAATAGTGAAACTTCCCAATCAATACAAGACAAAAATGTTTGTTTGTATCAGAATTGGCATATGCCCGTATTAAACATTCTTATACAAGTAATTAATTAAACTTAATCATCTTGTATATTGTCCCTCAAATTTACTAATTTTCCATGCATGCATCTCTCCCTCTCGAGTCTCTCTAGTATAAACTTATACCAATTTATTATAAATGTAAATCTTAATTTTTGTTGCTAAATCATGCACCTACTTTATCTGAGGTTTTTGTGAGAAATGTTTACCCAAATAAACAATTAGGATTGCTACACCTACCTAGTAAATAATATCCAATAAAAGTATATATTCAATCCTTATTTAGGATTATTAATAATTTTTAAATAATGTCCCAAGGGTCTACTAAGACTAAGCTTCATGTAATACAAATCATAGTCCAAAATCTTATCAATACTATTCATAGAGTGTTGTATCAACATTTTTCCAACATGTGTAGAGTACCACATGAACCCATAAGGGTTTTAAATTCTACATTCCAAAGTATGTATTTAAATCTCACAATCTTATATATTTATGATGCCACCTTGGCTTTAGAAATCTATAAGAACACCCTTAATCAAATTACCACAGATTTTTGTGCACAAATATCTTCTAGTGGAAAACCTACCTTCATCATATGATAAAGCAGTCAAGGTATATATTTAGTTGAACCCATAAAGATAAATTCATATATTCATACCTAATACCAATCCTAATTTCCAACACTTAATCATTTTCCAAATGCCAATCTAAATTTTCTGTTGCTAAATCATGCACCTACTTTATCTGATATTTCTGTGAGAAATGTTTCCCCAAATCAACAATTAGGATTCCTACACCTACCTAGTAAATAATTTCCAATGAAAGTACATATTCAAGCCTTATTTATGATTATTAACAATTTTTAAGTAATGTCCCAAGGGTCTACTAAGACTAAGCTTCATGCAATACAAAGAATAGTCCAAAATCTTAGTCAAGTGTTGCACTACATACCCTCAAGATGGATCAAGCCTTATATAGTTATCATCATATCATCATCATCATCATATATATATATATATATATATATATATATATATATATATATATAATGGGTAGTTTCCCATTCTCATAAAAGAATATAAAATTTCTATATGAAAATGGGCATATGCCCATTCCAAATATTCTTAAACAAAGTAAATTTTAATTCTATTAGTCTTCTTTGCTTCATACATGAGAATGGGAATCGCCCATTCAATACAAGTAATATTGAACTTAAAACAAAATTATACCTCTATAAAGGATCTAAGGATGGGAAGTTTTTTTATATAAGCAAAGATTAAAGTTAGTCATTTTAATACCTCTATAAAGGTTGTGAGAATGGGAAACTTCCAATTCAATACAAGACCAAAATATTTGTTTGTTTGAGAATTGCCATATACCCATTCTAAACATTCTAATATAAGCAATATTAAACTTAATCATTTTAATACTTCTATAAAAAGTAAAATAGGTAAAGGAAATTCCTTTATTAAGTGGTCTTAGGCCATGGAAAGGTGTGAATGTTATGTTTAAAATTTATAATGGTCCTTGACCATGACAACTAAGAGTATTGTGACTCTTCAATTATTAATCATTAGTCATAACCAAACCACAATGCAAACATATTGTTAAAAAACATAGACACACCACCTTTTAATTATTAATTAAAGGTAATTGTTTTATAACACCAGCTTATAACACCTCTTTTTACTTCATAAAAAAAAAAAAACTAAGGGATTTTTTTTTGCACCAACTCATTAAATATAGTTAATGTCTTCAATGAATTTAACACACAACCATTAAATTCCAACACACAAGAGTTATAAATTCCCTTTAGTTATATTACGCTAAAATGAGTAACTTCATTTACAGCAACCGTTGAATTATTCCAACATTATTAATTTTCTTGATGCCTTCAATCATTAATTGCTTTTTACAAATTAATCAAACATCAATTAATGTTTAGAATCCAACCGGATAACTTATGATAGCGGTGCAACTTTGAGGGTTTATAGATTTCCTCAATCCCCCTCGATGCTCCTCCCAAGCTAATATTTCCATTATATTATTTGGTTAAACCTTTTAAAGGTTTAGAGAACTATGTGTATCGCCTCTTGGTGGCAGCCCTCCCGCTTACAACACGGTTTAAAAGAAGAGGTTGTGATCGGACAATGCAATAATTCATTTGCAATACTATGGCCATATTTTAGGGCATTGCGCTACCTAGCCCTGTTTCGTGGATGGCATAAGCCACATGAAACATGTCCCTCCATTCACCACACAATCATCTCAATCATAGTATCAGGATTCTTTTTCTGTTCTTAAGTTATTAAGTTCATTGTTTAACAACTTAAGCATTCATTAATGTCCATCTTTAGTTACTAGGTTGACTTAGTTTACTCGATATAGATAAGTCCACATGTACCCTTAAGTACACTTACTTTATTATGCATCATTTGTTAATGATCATAATACATCAGCGATATCATTAGTTATGAGTATATCTTTCATATTAACATAAAGAACAGGTTGTTGACATTGTTAATAGGATTACTCATAGAACATATGATTATCCAAAGTGTTCATTTATCTTTAAAAATTAGTTTAAAGTGTCATCATATTACATAAATTGATAATGTAACCGATCAGTGTTGATGTGTTGGTTTACATGGCAAACATGAACTTAAACTTTCACAAAGTGTAGGTTTCTTCCGCCGAGGAAACAGAGCTTTACCATATAAGCTAAATTATGTTAACTCGACCTAACAAGGACAATAAGGATAATTCACCTCATATAATTATTATTCTAATATACATCTTTATGGCCTACGATGTTGCTAATTTTGCTTCATTTGATTACTTCAATTTTACTCAATCAAGTTTATAGTGGTTGAGATCATAAATACCGTTGAGCAATTCATAACATCCTAACCTTTAAAATAAGAGTATATTTATTGGATTGATTTGTCATTACTTTGTATCACATCACATTAAATAATATTGTTGTTTAGTGCAAACAATTATATTCCCATAGGGACATTGCTTATAGTAGTATTTAAACTTAAATACAAATAGAATTTCTTAGTATAAATAGAAGTATCAAAATTAGAACATTGACACCAATTTACATAATCTTCTTTCAATTGAAAACTTCAATATTAATACTTTATACATGGTCAAGATTTAGACAAGGGAGGAAATGAATTTTGGGCCCAATTCCTTTTACCTTTTACAACGGAAGTATTTAATAGAAAACTACATTACAATACATTCATGTCACTCCTATAATTTGAAACAAATATCACCAATATCATGATTTTCCCACTTTAGCCAACTCGAAGTTCCCCTTCAACTCGCATTCTAAAATGGCGATTTAAACATGGTCAGTTTGAATGAATCGGCATGATTATGCATCTCTATGCCTAGATGTTTCATTGTAGAATAATTGAATCTTTATTATTGATATAATGAAATGACCAAATACCATTTCAAGCATCCACTAAAAATCCAATGAGTAATTTATTAATATAAATCTACTTACTATCACCAAACCGATTTCCCTCACAATTCATTTAAATATTATCATATTAACAAGCTTCACACTCATGCAATATCATTTAAGCTTAGCATTCATTCATTTATTAAATAATCCAACATCACTTTTAGACCACCTTAACAACTGCTACATCGACTTAAGTGATATCAAGAAATTAGGAAATGAGACCAACATATTCATCTTCCTAAATAGCTTAAATGCCCTCTCGAGACAACATTTTGCATAAGACCACATGCTTCACAAATGAAAGTTCCTTATAGCTCTAGCCGGGTCAAAGTCAATATTGGAAAGAACTTATACCCACATCTCCCACTTAACCCAAGTAAGAGTTATGTATTTACTACATAAGGTATGTAATAGTTTAATTCCTTCCTACATAATCTAGCATAAAGCATCATTCCCTAAGGATATTAATTACTATTAACTCCCAATATAGAGAAATTATCAAATTCTTATTAAAAATTTACACACTAAAGTAGGGTAACGGTTGTATCTAGGAAAGTATCATTTACCCGAAAAGCATTGCAAAGATACTTTCAAAGACAATGCATTTTAGCCAAATCATTTATATAGATATAATATTTTCTCATACCATACAATGAGAGCGTAGCAACATATTTAATTAAGAATAGTTATGTTGTATTATATTAATCAATAAGCATGGTTACAATATATAGGCAAAGGACATCCTATAAAATAGGAGTCAATCCAAAAACAACTTCCCTATACTTTTGCTCGATGGTTGAACAAACTCAATCACATCCAAACTATATATATTATTGCTACAACAATAATATATATAATTAACTTATCATAAGTAACTATTTATTTACAATATGGTAAACATTAGTTTCCTAAAATTCCCCCTTAGTGTTTACATGGGAAGAAGCACAGCTAAAAAATTGGAAACTAAATTATATGCCTATGCATACTTTTAGGTCTGCATACTGCTAGCTTGGATCTTGTTGCACATGACTAATCTGCTTCACCATAGTGAATCTCATACTGGATGATCACACTTCCACCAATTCACCTACATACGCGAACTCAACAATTATTGCTTTTACTTCGGCTAATCGATGTTAGAAGTACGACAGTCGAAGAATCTTAGCAGTCAGAGGATCACTCCAATTCAGCTTCCCGCCTATACAACTATTCTCAGCATCCACAATACACTTTTTCCTCATTTCAATCATAATAGGGAAAGGAAACCACAAACCATTTTATTCTACACACACCACACAACTGAAAAAGAGAAGCCACCATACCAAAATGCAGCCCCGTCATTGGTGACTGATAAGAGGCATTGATCGCCCTCCTTCCTTCGTTTCCTCTTACCTCCAGTAGACATTTTGCTAAATCAGCTAAATGAATTTGTAAGGATCCAGTTTGAAATTTCCCCCTCAATTTGAACTCGGACATCGGGTTACACCGAAAATGCATCCGTGAAGCAATTTTTTTGTTTATTTTCTGACACAATGACACTAGCAGTATCACTAATACTACAAATGTCATGACACTGACTCACAATCACTTTATAATATTTTTGACAATATTGTTATGAAAAATAAAATTAACACAAATATACTTTTTTGACGTTGAAAGACTATGATGACACTTTAATAGAATTGACCTATACTAAGATGACAATAAAATGTATCAAACACTTAAAATAAAAATTAAATACAAAAAGAAAGTAAATAACAAATCCTATCGACTAAAAATTTATGAATCTAAAAAAATGTAATGACTTGCAACCTAAAGATATATATGAATAACAAATTCTAGCATTATGGAACACCTTACACGATTTTTTTAAAATAAAACAAAACTTCAAAACTAAATACTAAAACCTAGACAATGAATATCATGGAATGTAACAGGTTATATGCATGACACATGGACCTGTATACGAATGAAAGTAGTTGTGTACAGACCTCATAAATCAGGACTTATCTGACAAAACTAGGGATTATGTAGACAGAGACTAGTCAATTCTAGATCTCTCGCGCCAAGAGGAATATTTGTTTGTAGTTTCTTTTGTATGCATCCTCCTACTAGTTTGAAGCCAACATGGAAAGAATCCAACAATATGTTTGGGGATATCGAGAAAAACTTCTGAATCAGCAAGATCCAAATTGACGGTAAATGGAATGAGTCACTGTGCTCATGAGACGTTGAACCCTTCATGAAGTATCACCAGAGAAACATAGTCTGATCTATGGCAAGGAGGGATATAAATGATATTGACACTGCAGCATTCGATCAGATATAAATGAGATTGACACTGAGTTCCAGGCAGACACAACCTTCACGTGAGTATTATGTATTTTCTGTTATACGTCTATTTCCCCGCAAAGGCTGATGAGTGCATGGAGATGAGAAAGCTACAACCCCAAATAAATAATTAGATATCTCACTCCAAACCATGTTACCATCGCATAACTACTTCGATCCACAGTTAGAATGTGTATGCCAAGTAGCCAAGGTATAACATTGTGTTGGAAAAATTCAAGGAATAAATTCTAGGGCACAAACTTTTGAAAAAGGCAATATTAGATATCTTTCTCAAGCCCGATATGAGTTATTTTCAAAATGCAACACTCCATTTCCATTCTAATGAATCTACGATAGAAATCTCCAAGATCTGAGGATTAAAAACTCAATTCTTCCATCTCAGAATTGGAACTCTGCTACCAAATGAGAGCATAGCAGCAAATTTAATTAAGAATAGTTATACTGCAATATATTAATCAATAAACATGGTTACAATATGTAGGCAAAGGACATCCTACAGAATAGGAGTCCAGCCAAAAACAACCTCCCTATATTTGTGCTCGGTAGTTGAACAAACTAAATCACGCCCAAACTAACTATCTATATATATATATATATATATATATATAATTGTTACAACAATAATATATATATAATTAACTTATCATAGATAACTAATTATTTACCATATGGTAAACACTATTTTCCTAACAAAAACAGTAATGATTAAATCCCCTTTTTATTTTTAATTATAACCCCAATTATTTTAGTAGAGTTAGATCAAAGGGAATCACTTTTTCCTGGTTTTGTAGGCACCACAAGGAACAAAATAAAATTTTCAAGGAAAGAGTCAAACAATAAATAAGAGAAAGAAACGAGTATATCAAGCTGTAATCCATACAGAAGATTTTAGCACAGCAACTTCGACAAGCTCATCAAACATTCCTGGGCCATTGAGGTACAGGATTCTCTCCCAAATAACTTCACTCCTTCAAAAGTTAGTTTCACAAGAGGAGACACGACAGGCTACAAATAAATATACAATAACCTATTATAGTTGTGTTGGTCTCAAGGCCATACTAGTTTTATACGAGCAACAAAATGTACCCGTAATTAAAATAATAAACTCTCTTAAACAGTCAAGTCAAACTAGACTTATTATTAGCCATTTCACATTTCTCTCGAAGAAACACAGCCAAATAATCACAGACCCCGTGCAATTTAAGATGAATTTACAGGATCAAATCGACTATATCTTACCACGTTTACACTAAGCATAGTGTTGGCGCTCACAATACTCTTTTTATTTTTATTTTTACAAATACCATTTAAAATCCAGATGAGAACATTCCCAATTATTCCATAAGAACATCTCTCCTAAAAATGAATTTTTCAGGGAAAAGGTCAAGTACCTAAATAAGGTGAGAAATCCCATAACAAAAATCCCATCACAGAAACTCCTAACTCACTTAGAAATTCAAAATCATTTCATAAACACACAGAAAGAATCCTATTATTTAAAAATGAAACAAACAGAAAAAGATAAATAACCATGCCTGTTTATTTGTGAGATTCCTCGTCAAAACCCAGAACGTTCCCTTTGGAAATATTCTCGAACTCGTCCAAATGACAAAAGCTCAACACAGTAAAACCCTCTTATATTTTCCTTATAGACTTCCGCAAAATTAGAAACGTTCCCTTCAAATCTTATTGGGGGCGTTCGACTTAATACCAGTTTAGATATGAACAAAATAATCCATTTTAGCAGAGAAATAGTAAAATAGCTCAAACAATCTCGAAAAAAACAAATAAGACAACCAAAATGAAAACTTTCTTGCATGTACCTAGTTAGCATGAGGGAGGAGTTGAGTTCCATTTAATGCATATCTGCCACGTCGGCGGTCTTGAGAAGCTCGCCACTGCCTCTTTCTTATTATTTTTCACTTGCATGGAGGTCAACGAAATAATCAAACAAAACTTAAGTTAATAAAATTTTTAACCAAGCATTAAGGGTGTTCTCAATCGGTCCAAGACCCTTGAGCAAATTAAATGATTATTGCTTTAGTCATAATGACCATAATCCAAACTTTACAATTGTTTTCCATAAAGATAGGGTTGAAACCTTATAACAATTCCATCATTCATCAATCAATGATATGGAGATTGGTCGAAGACAATTAGAATGAGTTATGTAACAATGCCCACCATTATGGGTTTGGACCCCTCATCCAAAACAAAACACAAAACACTTATACATAGTTTCCATAGTGCATGGTCAAAAGAAATCTAACAAACATATTAACACTCAATAACTTACTCGATGTTCCGAGACCACATGTTGATCGCAGTTTGCTCAATACTAAATCATATGGTCGGAACCATGATTTATAAGAAGTAATAGCAATAATACTCATAAGGAGTCAAGGTCAATTAGACAGGTCACTTACTAGCAATGTTAATGCCAATATGATTAATCAATGACCCTTTTTTCTTATTCCATAACACTTTTTAATTGCCCCTTGGTTGATGGCCCTTCAAGATTTAATCAAAGTCATAACCTTGTCACACACCAAGTACCAAGGAGGAAACTAATATCATTTGTGACAATGGTCGAAGACCAATGAAATAAACTTGCAACTAGGATAAATAGTAAATAACCTTTACCTTGTCTTCGTGAGATACTTTACTACTTCCTTACGGCCCATGACCGTAGCTTAATGCCAAGGCAGGAGGATTGTGACATTTAAAACATTATTCATTGTTATCCTTACCTTGGAACCGATATGTGACCAAGTAAATGAGAATGAGTTAGGAGTGTCATATTCTTCATATGACGATGTTAGACCGATATTTAACATGTAAGAAACCACGTATATAATAGATCCTTTACTTTATGAAATCACTATTTCCAACAAATTAGTCACCATCCATATCATTGTTAGGTACAACAACAAATCAAAGCTCCCAACAAGGAACCAAATCATCATATCAAGAAAAGTGAGTAACTCACAACATTTATCATTATTTCTACGTGATGAACAATACATTGCAACTATGTCAAGATTTATTGTAATTGCAATTTATGCCTTCCATCAAATAGTTGAACCATAAGATCAATGTAAGGTAAAACAATCAAAGAAAGATATCCAACATCAATATTATCACACACAGAGTGATATAAGTATACCACACAACATAACAAGGTGTACTCCAGTATTTACGTGCATCATCCAAATAGTCCAACAATGTACCCAATTGTTACCTTCAACAAAGTAAGTACTTTCAACATTAAAGAAAAAAAAAGAATATGGTGTAAATGCAAGGTACATTATGGTTTCAAATGATAAGTGTTATTCCACGGTTGACAGCAACTACAGTAAGTGTGCATATCCTTTTCAGGATATGCATACACATGTGTGGCTATATATACGCCTTCACAACAGAGTTTATTCTCGAGTCCCGTAACTCACTCCACATTTAAGACTTAACCCTTTTAATGAAATAGACTAAAATTGTGGCGTGTGACAACGGTAATTTTTTATAATGTAGATTATGATAACACATTTTATAGTCTATATTGCATACTTCCCATTTTCCAAGCATGCATCTCTCCCTCTCTCTAGTATAAATTATTACCAATATATTATAAATGAAAATAACCATGGCTATGATGCTAGACAATTGAAGAAGGATTAAAATGTCTACTTTTGATTCTCGTGACCACACTCCCAACTTTAGATGAGAAGAGCATATATAAATCTTCATAGTATAATATTGTAAATGTTAATAAAAACCAAGATGTTTTATTAGTATAAAGATGTTATGTAATGTTTAAAATTTATATTAGTCTTTGACCATGACATAGTGATACCACCATGAAAACATATTGTTTACCACCATTTAATCAATAATTAAAGGTAATTGTTTTAAAACATGTATTTGACCACTCGTTGTAATTGTCATGCAATTGGTGAGAAAGTGAGAGTGAAATTTTCCACGCCACTACATCGCACAATGGAGATATTAATGGAATTTAATCCATGCCACTACGTGGCATAGTAGAGATATTAATATCGTGTAATGTTTTCAAAGGCGTGAATTTCTTGGGAATGGGAAGCTTCACCACAAAGACATTACATGTGACCTATTTATTTGATTATTGTTTATTATTTCTTTCTCGGGCTCTCTCTTTCTTTGGACTATTTTGTCTTGTGAAGCAAAAGATATCAAGGAAATTTATGAGAAACACCAATCCATTCACAGGCATGAATTTTTCTAACTCTTCTTTGTTGATTTATTTTGAGATGAAGAATATCATATGAATTTATTTCCTTAAATGGTAGATAACTACCCATTGTACAACAAAGTAAATTTAATCTGTAATCTTTTTCTATGATTCCTATGTGAGAATGGGCATATGCCCATTCTCACATAGGAGTCATATTAAAATAATAGAGATAAAATTTACTTTACGTTTTATAATGTAATAAATTTTATTTCTATTCTTTTATGATTCCTATATGAGAATGGTCATATGCCCATTCTATATGACCATTCTCACATAAGAATCATACATGAATAATAGAGATAAAATTTAGTTTTAGAATGTAGCATTATCGATCTAAATCATATTGAGAGCTCTATGAAGGCTATGAGAATGGGGAAATGCCCATTCAAACAAATTAAATTTTATCTATATTGATTCTTGTGATTTATTTAGAGATGAAGAATATCATCTGGTTTTTTTTCCTTACATGGTAGAGAACTTCCTTTGTACAACAAAGTAAATTTTATCTCTATGATTCATATATGAAAATGAGAATATGTTCGTTCTCATATAGGAAGTAATATTGAACTAAATCATTTTGAGTGATACATAATGGTTGTGAGAATGAGAAACTACCCATTATAATAACAAATTAAATTTTATCTCTATTAATTCTTGTGATGATGAATGACCTTTTTATGTAAAATGTTCAATGTGAAATGATCTTATTTAATGATGAGATTTGCATCATTATTAGATGCTACTATTACCTTGTTTTCTCTATTGATTATTGTGATGATGAATGAATTTTGTTTCTTTCTTATCATATTTGTAGTTGACTTTATGATTATAAAATTAGGTATTAATAGTTGTTTTCCAACAGAGATTGCATTATTACCTTGTTTATTGATTAAATGTACTATGAAGATAAAAAGGATAGTTAACCATTTTATACTCTTTTTTCATAATAATGCAACATGATTACGAGTGATAATTCATGCCAATTCATTGAACTGACATGCATACAATTTTTTATTTTCCTATGTTATGCAAGAGTCAGAGTAATAATTATGAAGTGATACATTGGATTGGATACCTCTACAAAGGTGGTGAGATTGGGGAAGTGCCCATTCTAAAACAAAGTAAATTTTATCTATATTCTTTTTATGATACTTAATCATTTTAGTATCTCTATGAACAATAATAGACCTTTTTTATGATTCCTTTATGAGAATAGGAAAATTCCTATTCTAAAATAAAGGTTGTGAAAATAGGAAAATACCCATTATATGAAATATGTTAGCGCATTATTAACACATAGTTCTTAGTAGTTGTTAGTAGTTGTTAGTGAACAGTTATGTAACTGTTCCTCCTGTCCTCCCTCTCTTATGGCCTATATAATGGCGTGCTCTCTATATGAATTGATATAGCAATCAATAATAATTGTTGGAGTGCCATCATTGGTATCAGAGTCGGTTTGCTATGCGTGGAGGAGCAGCGACCAAGGAAATGGCCTGCGTGGAGATCAGTAAAGTCCAGGAGAGCCTGAAACCGTCCTCTTGCTGCATGGAAGCCTAAAGCTGCCCCTCTTCTTTGTGTGGAAGACCAAGAGCGACTGTTCGTTTCTTTGTTTTGGTGGAGCATATTGCTGTGTGGAAGGTTGGAGCGACTTGCATGGACTACAACCAAATTAAAAGCATTGAACAGAAGATTCTTTCTGACCTACTTTGCTGAGCAAAACGTGTAGGAAGAGTGGCGTGGAGAAGAAGAGAAAATTTGTGCGTGGAAGGAGCCCTCAGTGACTATTTTTTCTTCTTTGTTGTGCGTGGAAGGAGCCCTCAGTGACTGTTTTTTCTTCTTTCTGTGCAAGAAAGCCATTAAACTGTGCAAGTGGAAAATCCTTGCAGACATACAACCTGTGTAGGCAAGTGAAAGAAAGCCTACAAATTTCGAAACCATGTGTGCGCGTATGTCGCAAATTTCCGATGCACAAAGCACCGCGAGCAATGCACCAAATATTTGGGCATTGAGTGACAACGAAGACACCACTGGGTTGTTCTTTTCCTTGGTCAATGAGCTACACAACATTGGGAACATTCTCTTTGATGAGATTGTGCGCTAAGGACTGTTGGAATATTTTTGGTTCGACGTTTGATGTCAAGCACGGTGGATTCATGCAGAACTTGAACGTGGTTATGATGCAGATGATGAACGTGAAATAGAATGCCCACAGGAGCGTCCGCGTCTCACTGCACGAGCCTATAGAGCCCATCTTCGGGACAGATTCCTTCAGTAAGCATTGTAGCAATTTTTGAAAATAAATAAATAAAATACAATTTTGAGTTTTTGAAAATGTCTGCTCCAAAAATATTGCTATCCGATGCCCAACTCTTGAAAGGGCCAAATTTCACCGCATGGAAAACCAAGATGTGGACGATTCTTCAGTTTGAAGATCTTTGGGGGATCATTTCTGGCAAAGACGCCCCTCCCACAGAGATGCTGATCTGTTGGAAAAATATGAAAAGGCTGATGCGAAAGCACTAATGCTTATCACCCTGAGCCTTTCTGATGAGGTGCAGCCATACATTGAGAAGTAACCGCTTCTTCTCAGGCATGGAGTGCATTGTGTACCATCTATGAAGCTAAGAATCTGACGACAAAGTTGCATCTTCAAACAAATCTTCATACAATGAGTATGCATGATGGTGAATCAATAGAAGCCTTCTTGCGGCGTGTGGCTGAGTTACGTGCAGAACTCTCTGCTCTTGGTGAACCAGTGGACGACAAGTTGCTAGTCCCGCTCACCTTGTGAGCTCTTCCTTCCCGGTTTCAGACACTGATCACCACGTTGACCATCACTCAACAGGAGGTGAGTTTTGCCACCCTGGTGAATTATCTCCAGCAGGAAGAAGCCATGCAAAATGTATAAGAAGCCTTCAAAGACAAGGCTCTCATCACGAGGTAAAAACATAAGCCTCAGAAAGGGCGGCACTTCTGTAATTAGAAAAGCATCCTCAGTAGCCATCTTCACAGCGGCCACCATAGCAGCCACCCCAAAAGTAGCATAATCACAAGGCGGATCGGTGGTGCCACATTTTCTCCACAGATACGCACACGACTGTGAACTGTTATTACAACGGTCGCAAGTATGGAAACTCTGGCGAAGAGAGCACTTCTGGCCAAGGATATTCCAAGAAATCCCGATGGTGTGCTCATAATCAGAGGCAGAAGGGCCACATTGCTGCTCAGCAGGATGCCACCTCCGATGAAGAGGTACCAGACACGACTCATTCTGACATTGTTCTAGTCTCACAGACTTTGTAGCCATCAGAAGATGTCTGGTTGATTGATTCAGTGCAAGCAAACACATGACTGGCAATAAGAAGTTGTTTCATACTCTAAGTGACCGGCCCATTGGAGATCGGATCACCATTGGAGATCGGATCACCATTACTGCATAATCAAGAGTATATTGCGGCAGGGATTGGTGATGTCATCATTCCTCTTGGAACACGAAGATGTACACTCATGAAGGTGATATATGTTCCAGGTTTGACCTCAAATCTTTTGTCTATGAGTCAACTTATTAACCATCGAATGTAGGTTGAATTCTTTGTTGAGAAAGGGGTCAAGTCCTGCATCATTTCCCAGGGAGATTCAGTCATTGCTCAAGCATTTCTGAAGGGCCGTCTATTTACACTGGATGCGGTCACTTTCGATATGGTCATCTTTCGTTGGGTCTCGCATCATCTCAGTGCCAAGGAAATGGTAAGAGGGCTTCCTCCACTCTCCCATTCCTTACCTATTTGCTAGGGATGTCTTCATGGGAAAACAACATAGAGGTCCATTCAAACAGAGCTCTTATCATTCTACAGAGCATCTTCAGGTCGTTCACACCGATTTGTGCGGACCCTTGCTAGCTAGCTTCCAAGGTTTTGAGTACTTCCAGCTTATCATTGATGATTACTCACGAAAAATGTGGGTATATTTCCTCCGGAAGAAGAGTGAGGCATTTGCAAATTTTCAAACCTTCTACCAGCAAGCCACCAGGCAGTCTGGGAAGCCTCTTCTTCTCCTCCGCTTAGATCGAGGGGGGGAATTTGTGTCAAATAAGTTCTTAGCATACCTGAAGCAGCATGGCATTTAGCAACATCTGACTGCACCCTACACGCCCCAACAGAACGGGATTTCCGAGCACCACAACAGGACTATCATAGAGATGGCTCATTGTATGCTCTCGACCACCAAGTTGGAGGATCAGTTTTGGGTGAAGCAGTCTAGACAGAGTGTATCTACTCAACTGGGCACCCACGAAGATCTTGTAGAACAAGACACCGGAAGAGGTATGGACTGGTCGTAAACCTTCTATTCATCATTTGAGAGTTTTTGGTTGTACTGCATATATGCATGTTCCAGATAAGAGAAGGAAGAAGATCGATCCAAAGACACTGCCATGTCTTTTCTTGGGGTATAGTACTACCTCAAAGGCATATCGTCTCATGGATCCTGAGACAAAGAAGATCTACGAGAGTTGAGATGTGGTATGTGATGAGTCATCCTTTGACTCCCTGCCACACAATGGAGATCCAGTACCGACCTCATCACATAGATTGCTCACACATCCAGATGATGGGCAAGATGATTCTTCTCAGAGAGAAGAAGAGATGAGTGGAGACTTGTTCGTTGATCTTGGCACACTGGAAAACACATCTTCACATCAGCAACACCAATGTTCGAAATGGGTCCAGAGTACTATTAGGGATGCACACCTAAACTCACTTCCTGGTACTTCTACGGGAGTTAGAACATGAAGTCAAGCTAGACATGAGGTAAATTTTACACTCATGAGTTCAGTTGTTGAGAGCACCGAACCTGACACTGTTCGTGAGGCATTAGACCAACCACAGTGGAAACAAGCTATGAATGCTGAATATGATTCCCTAATTCAATTAAACATGGGAAATTGTCAATCTACCTCCGTAAGAAATCCATTGGCGTAAATGGATTTTCAAAACAAAATATAAATGAGATGGTTTAATCAACAAACACAAAGCACAACTTGTTATAAAGGGTTATGCTCAGAATAAGGAATTGACTATGATGAGACCTTTGCACCCACTACGAAGATCAAAACCATCATAGTTGTCTATGCACTGGCAGCACAAAATGGATGGAAACTTCAGCAGATGGATGTCAAGAGTGCTTTTCTAAACGGTGATCTACAAGAAGAAGTGTACATGGCCCAACCTGAAGGGTTTGTAGACGAGCATCAACCACACAAGGTATGTCGTCTGATAAAGTCTCTTTATGGACTCAAACAAGCACCTAGGGCATGGTATATAAAAATTGATGATCACCTATTACAACATGGATTCACTCGTAGCCCCTCAGATACAAATTTGTATATCAAGAAGGTAGGAACAAAGATTGTCATTCTGGTTTTGTACGTAGATGATCTTATGATCACAGGAAGTTCTGACAATCTTGTAGATGATGTAAAGAATGATCTGAAGAAATCCTTCGACATGAATGATTTGGGGCTACTTCACTATTGTCTTGGCTTAGAGATATGGCAGAAGAAGAATCATATCTTCATCTCCTAGATGAAATATGCCAAGACACTCCTGGAAAAATATGGAATGTCAGATTGTAAACCAATGTCCACACCTATGGAAAAAGGTTTGCAATTATCTAGATTCCAGGATTCACCGCAGGTAGATGGCACTCACTACAGGCAGCTTGTGGGGAGTCTCATTTACTTGACTTATACCAGACCAGATCTTTGCTTTGCAGTGAGCTATCTCGCCAGATTTATGCAGGAGCCAAAGAAATGTCATTGGATAGCAGCAAAGCATGTGTTGAGATATGTCCAAGGTACAGTTGACTTTGGTCTAGAGTATCAGAAGAACACTCAGTTCTTCTTACAGGGATATACAGACTCGGACTATGCAGGATCCGTTGATGACAGGAAATCCACTTCAGGATATGTTTTTCATCTCGAGATCTGGACCTATCTCATGGATTAGCAAGAAGCAAACTGTTGTTTCTCTCTCATCCACTAAGGCTGAATACCGCGCCGCACAAGGAGCTGTGTGTGAAGCAATTTGGTTATGTTGCATTCTTGTAGATATAGGGATTCCTGAAGAGAAACCTCCCATCATTCACTGCGAAAATCAAGGTGTGTTGAAGCTTGTGAAGAATCCTGTTTTCCATGAATGAACAAAGCATATTGAGGTCGAATGTCACTACATTTGTGAACAGGTCTTGAACCACCAACTTCAACTCAAGATCGCCCGCTGATTTTTGATTGCAGATATTCTCACCAAGCCTTTCGACAAAGTGAAGTTCGATTTGTTTAGGGAGTACATTTGTAAGAGCAATGTATTAAGGGGGGGAATGTTAGTGCATTATTAACACATTGTTGTTAGTAGTTGTTAGTATTTGTTAGTGAACAATTATGTAACTATTCCTCCTGTCCTCCCTCTCCCGCAGCCTATATAATGGCATGCTCTCTATATGAATTCATATAGCAATCAATAATAATTGTTGGAGTGCCATCAAAAAATAATAGAATGGACATTTGTTCATTCCTTCTTTTATGATTCCTATTAAAGAGAATAAGTGTATGCCCATTCTAAACATTCTAATATTAGCAATATTAAACTTAATCTTTGTAATACCTTTATAACATGCTATAAGAATGGGCATCTACCTATTCAATATAAGACAAAAAGGGTTAAATTCCCACATTTGAATACTGCTATAATGGCCATGAGAGTGGACATATGCTCATTCAATATAAGACAAAAAATGTTAACTTCCCATTATAAAACAAAGCAACCCATTCTTAAACAATGTAAATTTTATACGGCTGTGAGAATGGGCATATTCCCATTCAATACAAGACAAAACATGTTTTTCATATGAGAATGGGCATATGCCCATTCTAAAAATTCTAATACAAGCAATATTTGTTTTATGAGAATGCATATATTATTCCTATAATATATGACATATGCCCATTCTAAACATTCATCTACAAACAATATTGATTTTTTTAGGATTGGCATGTGCACATTCGTTATTGAAACATGTTTGTTTGTATGAGAATGGGAATATTCCCATTCTAAACATTCTAATACAAGAAATACTAATTTTATGAGAATGCTTCTATTATTCCTATAATATAGGGCATATGCCCATTCTAAACATTCTAATACAAGCAATATTGATTTTATGAGAATGGGCATGTGCACATTCATGATCAGGGGTATTGAACATAGTCATTTTAATACCTATTTAAAAGTTGTGAGAATTTTTAATCCATACTCTGATTCTATTATTCCTATTCGTATTCTTCTTCTACTATTCTTATCTACCCAAGCAATTCTTATATGATTCCTATATTAGAATGGGCATCTACCCATTCAATATAAGACAATGTAAAAATTCTCAATCAATTTCATAACTCTATACAAGCTGTGAGAATGGGATGCCCATTCTAAAACAAAGTAAATTTAAATAATAAAGTTTGTGTGTGGTATGTAAAAGGTATGTACTTTTTTTTTTAATATTGGCAAATAGTTTTTTGAAAGGGACTATACCCTTAAGTACAAAATAAGGCCTAGAAGCCGGAATAAGAGTGAGAAACAGAGCAGATGTAACAAAGTCCAAGTATAACAAAGAAATTCAACGTAGCCCAAAAACAGCTACACAGCATTTGAGACATAACAGCAAAAACAAACAAAAAAAAAAGAAGCGAACAACCAAGAAACACAGGAATAACGATAAAGAGCAGTAGAAGCATCCAGGACTACTTCTTGGCCGCTTGATCAATACTGATCTTGACTTTTTTCCAAGCATGAAACATACCCAAAGCGGTCATGTGGGCAGCATCCGTCTTGTCGAGCTCCTCGATGGTTCTTTTGCTCTCTTTTTCATTGCCCCAAAGTGCAGCCGGGACACCGCTTAGGTTGGAAACACTTTTGGCATGACCCACGATAAACTCCTCAATGGCCCTAAAGGCGGCAATATTGTAATCATGTCTAGTCTTAGCCTTCCCAAGGCGGGAATCTAAGGAGGTCAGCTTTTTGTATATGTCCTCAATCTGACTGTTGTCAATGCTCCCTTCCCTCTCCATGCTTTTCTTACCTTTTTGCTTAGCTAGGTTTTTGACCTCATCCTTCAGCAATTTTAACTCAGCCTCTAAGGCCTCCAATCTCTTAGAGGGGTTATCAATCTGTGCTTCCCGGGGACTGGCACTACTAATGTTCAGCAGGTCACGTGCAATGTCAAGTTCAAGAGGCTCTTTCCCCTCAGCAAGAGTCTCAAGGTTGAGTCTCCTAGAAGCCCTGGTGATTGGTCGTTTAGAGGTAGAGGCGAGGTGGGTGACAGCAGCAGCAGCAGGAGGAATAGAAGGAGAAGCTTGAGGAGCCGGCATGGGGGTAGCAGCACCGGTGGCGGGGGCAGCAGCAAGAGCAGCAGGGGAAACAGGACTGGCAGCAGCAGAGCCCATCAAAGGGGGAGCCGGGCTAGGAGAGGAAGGAAGGCCGGGGTACTTAAGGAGGCAGTATTTGTGAATTAGCAATATAAGCCCTTGATGCAAGGGAACCGACCGGGTATGCTTCTGGAACTCCAAAATGGAGCGCTCAAGAGAGTTTAACAGATAATGAGGGAAGCAAACCAATCTATTCCTACGGAAGTGGTTTAAAAAGATAAGATGCTTAGCAGGGACAGTGACAAACCGACCTTCCAATGAGATGAAGCGAATCATCATGCGAGTGACTTCATCAAACGGTGATGGAATTGAACTTACAAGCAGACCCGCAGTGCTAAATGTAAGCTTCTCATCATCCTCCACAAATCTTCTTTCTTCAGCTTCTTTGATAACCCTTTTGTTGAAGAAGCGGTACCCTTCCAAACTGAGGCCGGTCGCTTCAGCAATGAGCTCTTCATTGACAGGAATTTTCTGCCCCCCATAGTCGACAGTCCTCTCTTTCCACTCCTTAGCAAAGCGAACAGATATGCTTTGATCATGACCCTGCACCCTTTCAACAAAGTTGGTGAAGCCGCCTATGCTGAGAATGTTCCAAAGCTCAGAGTTTTCCTTCCAATCAGGGTCCGCGCACGGCTCAATTTGACAGGGAGGCCCTCCCATCTTCTCTGCGGTGTGCTGGTTACAACAATTACTAGAAAACCTCTGAGCGTAAAGAACAGTTCATTTCTTACTGTTGAAGGTCACATAAGACTGGGAACTATAGCCGTTGGTTTTCTCACGAACGGCTGCGTAATTGCTGAACTGAGCCTGCGGGAAGTCGCGTGTGAAAACCCTTTTCCTGTCAACAATCACAATGTAATTATCTTCGGTTTTCGTGGATCTTGGCATCCGGATATCAACAGCTGTTGTACCTCCCGCGTGCGCGATTTTCAAATCTGGATAACTCCACTTGAAGTTCCTTAAATAAATCTTGCTATCATTTGAAATAGATATTATTTGCCTCGCCATATATATTAAAGCAGCACGTGTGAAAGAGTTAATGATTCTGATTTTCCTCCAAAGATTAAGGCTTATCTCTAGAGATTGCTTGCTTGTGAAGGTCCGCATGGATGCTGTTGTGAAGCTGATTAGGGATACTATCATTATCCCAGACAGTGAAATTTATATTAATTCCATAATTGGCCAGTGCATCCGCCAGTTTGTTGCCCTCCCTGTAAGTATGTATGATTCTGATACTATTGAAGGTGTGACTGATGCTTATGGATTCAGAGATAAAATCTTTAATACTCCAACTGGGAGATGAGGACTGATTAAGAAGTTTAATGATATTAAGGGAGTCTCCTTCAACAATAAGGTTCTGAATATTCTGAGCCCGTGCAACTCTCAATCCCCAGAGAGCAGATAAGGCTTCGGCAAAATGATTGGTTTGAATTCCCATTTTTCCAGCATAAGCAGCAATCAAATTACCTTTGTGGTCCCGTATTGCTCCTCCTCCTGCTGCTGTCCCTGGGTTTCCCTTAGAGGCGCCATCAAAGTTCAGCTTGTACCAATTGGAGTCAGGAGGATGCCATTTAATCAAAGATCTATCTACACTATTCCCAGGGTTGCTCCAATTTCCAATCTGCCATTTAGCTAAGATGTGCTCTTCATTCTCAGGATAACACTTGTTCTTGGGAGGTTTGAATCTGGCCATGTCCTCTTTGATACCTTGAGAAATTTTGCCAATACTGAGTTTATAATTCTGCTTCTTATTTCTGAAAATGATGTTATTTCTATCCTTCCAAATCCTCCAGATTAAGTGTGGGATGGCTAATTTCCAGATTCTTTTGATAGCACAATGTCTGAATGGTGGGTTCCATTGATTCCATAGCTGATTAAGGTCCTTCGGCAACACCCAAAGAGCTTCGAATTTGGAAAGGACAAAGTTCCAAATTCTATTGGCATAATCACAATGTATGAACAGATGACTAATGTCTTCATAGTCATTCCTACAAAGATGGCACCAATTAGGAATTATAAATCCTCTTCTCATCAAATTGTCAGTGGTGAGAATTCTACCTCTGATGGCCAGCCAAAGAAAAAAATTATTTTGGGGGTTAACTCAGGCATCCAGATCTTGTTCCAGTTAAAATCAGATTGGTTACTGTGAAAAAGATTGGTATAACCGGATTTGACTAAGTATTTACCATCTTGTGAATTGCTCCAGACCAGCTCATCCTTGGAATCCAGCTGACTTAAAGGGAAGAGATCTAAAAGATCCTGAAGGGAGGAAGTGATTTGCTTCAGCTCAATTCGCTCCATAGTAAGTCTTTTCCAAGCCTTGTTGATGCCATTCCCATCAATGTAGTCCTTGATTTTAGTTCCATACTTGCTTATAAGACTGTCCTTAGCAATCCCAAATCTCTCCAAGAGATTATCACTGAACCAGTTATCCTCCCAGAAGTTTATCTCACTGCCATCCCCCACTTTCCATTTGCTGCCCTGCTTGATGAAGTTTCTACTCTTGACCAGATTATTCCAAAAAATGGATCCATTGGGGAGTTGTTCATCATGCAGATAGGAGTAAACAGCTTGTTGATTCAAGTATTTTGCTTTAATAACATCAATCCAGGGTTGTTTCTCAGATAGCAATCTCCAGCCCATCTTAGCGATGAGTGCCTCATTCATTTTCTCAATATTTTTTATGCCCAGCCCTCCCATAGATTTTGGGGTGCAGACCTTATCCCAGGCCACTAGGTGAAATTTGAACTTCTCTTCCATGCCTTGCCATAAAAACTTTTTCTGAATCCTTTCAATTTTCTCTCTGAAGGAAGAAGGAATTTTGAAAAGTGACATGATATAGATGGGCAGACTTTGGAGTGTACTTTTAATGAGAAGGCACTTACCAGCACTAGAGAGAGTGGCCCCTTTCCAACCGGCCATTTTTTTCTGAAATCTCATCAATAAATCATCCCACACCATGTGAGAGACTTTCTTAGTGCCAAGATGGAGGCCATTTTTTTCTGAAATCTCATCAATAAAAGGTATGTACTTTAAGTAATACTATGATTTTAGTTTTTGTGTGGTAATGTACCCATAAAAGGTAAGATATGTACATAAATATTACTATGTATTTGTTATTATTCTAATACCTCTTTAAAACATTTGCATGGGCCTAAATAGGTATGTACATAAATAGTACTATGTATTTTTCATTTTTTAATTCCTGTTTAAAATATTTAAATGGGTCTAAATATGATTATATTAAAGCATATTTTTCATTATTCTAATACCTATTTAAAACATTTACATGGGTCCAAATAGGTAATATCCCGTAAAAGGTAAGGTATGTACATAAATAGTACTATGTATTTTTCATTATTCAAATATCTATTTAAAACATTTAAATGGGTCCAAACATTAAGATATTAGAGCATTAAAGGGTAGTGTGTGGTAATGTCCCTGTAAAAGGTAAGGTATGTACATAAATAGTACTATGTATTTTTCATTATTATAATATCTATTTAAAACATTTAAATGGGTCTAAACATTAGGATATTAAAGCATTAAAGTATGTACCCTTTTGTGGTTACAAGAATTCAAGCATTCAAGTGTGGTAATTTTTATGGTAAGATTGACTCAAACTTTGAATTTTCAAGGTGCTCTTATTTTAGAGGCAATTTTTATTGGTCAAGTACATTATAAAAATATTGATTTTGAATGACTCGGGTTTTGATTTTTTCTCTTATGGATGATTTTTTCATTCATATATTTAGCAAGGAAAGACGAAGTTATGCAAAAGGATTTGGCTTGATTGGATACAAAGATTATAGAAAAAGAAACTTATTGCAGAGATTATAGAAAAAGATACAGAAAGAGACATGTAGTACTGAGTTTATCAAATCATTTTTGATCACCATACACATGTATGCATTATAGTCATTAAATCATCAAAAAAATAATGAAACAATTTTGATTTATGTATTTGGTTTTTGTTATGTTTATGCATGGAAAAAAATTGATTTATGTATTTGTTTGTTGTTACGTTTATGCATGGAAACAAATTGATACATTTTTCAGATAGAAAATAAACGAGATATATGAAAAAACTTGGATAGTTGATTGTGAATTAAAAGATCTTTGTTTATACATTTTTGGCTTTAGAAGTAAACAAGAAAAAAATGAGATATAAAAACCTTGAATAGCCTCCTCTGCCATTGATGTATTCCATTTGAGAAATATTTAAAACCTGTGTAGTCTCTCTCTTGCAAAATATTTGTATCTTCAATATACTACTCAACAACTTTTTCTTCTTATTTCTCCTATAAAATATTTGTATCTTTGTAAATTTCTCTTGTTAAATGTCTCTACTTCATCTTTCTCTAGGCTATATCTTTGAATAGAGAAAAAATCAAAACCCAAATCATTCAAAATCAATATTTTATAGTGTACTTGACCAATAAAATTTGCCTCTAAAAAAGAGTGCTGAAAATTCAAAAATTGTATCAAACCTACCATAATAAATGACCACTAATAATTACCTCCCAAAAATAAAGCGCTGGAAATTAAAATTTGAAACAATCCTATGGAAAATTTAAAACTTTATTCAATCATGTTGTAATAAATGACCATGCTTTAATGCTTAAATATCATGAGCAATATGCTTTAATTCTTTTAACCACAAATGGTACAGTTTTAATGCTTTAATATCCTAAGGTTTAGACCCATTTAAATGTTTTAAAGAGGTATTCGAATAATAAAAATACATAGTATAATTTATATATATACCTTACCTTTTATAGGGACATTACCACACACTACCCTTTAAATGCATCCAGCTACCAAAGACTTTTTAAAATGTAATATGTAAATTTAATCTTCATAAAAATATGATATTATTAAAAATTAATTAATCAATAACAACAAGTAATAATAGAAATCAAAGTGTTTCTATTCAAGATATGATATTAGTAAAAATTACTTAATCAATAACATTAATTAATAATAGAAATCAAAGTGATTTTATTTAAGATATGATATTAGTAATAAAAACATTAATTAATAATAGTATAACTAATTACAAAAATATTATCCTATCAAATAATATTAATTACAAGAAATAATATTACTAATAAACTTCAATTCTTATATTAACTAGAACAATATTAATAATATCCAATTATCTTTTATTATTATTGGTAAATGGATTTAAAGGGGACCATACCCGAAGAACAAAAAGGCTCAAAAGAAAGATATTACATGTGGTCCGCATACCGAGGAAAGGCCAAACAACCAGAAATAGAAAAGAATCACAAAGGCATAGGACAGGTCTCACCGACAAGAAACCTAATAACAATAATAACACAATGATTTGCCCACCTCGAAAGACCAGAAAAATCTACCAAAAGACAGCCGAACAATGGAAAGACTAGTTTAGGAGTGGTCTGGAACCAAGAAAGAAAAAAGAAACCTTAACTAGATCCACAAGAAACAAAAATCGGAGAGTACATATAGAATTTTCTACCACGACTCCAGGTCGTGGTGGGATGAACTATATATGTGGCATTTTCTTTTTAACGCATGTCCATCCATCATCTCCCTGATTTGAAGCGATGATGTCCACCTTTCCCAGAGACTTGGTAAAAACAGAAATTACTTTGTCGTTATCATTCGTCGAGAGGGGACTTGTTTCCTTTGTTGCACGGATCAAATTAGATGTGGTTCCCACTTGTATTGTTGTTTCATTCATCTCACTATGTTTCCGTTCAAGATCATTGAGTAAAGATTTTATCATTAACTCCTCAAAATTCTCAGTTGCATCCTTTTTAAAAACACTCTTCCCGAAGATGTGAGAGGCCCCAAGAAAGTGGGACCCACTTCCTTTTTCTCCAATGGTTCAATTTGGGAGACCTATTCAACATAGCATGACTTAGACCTAACATAAAATCCTCCATCAAATCCACTTGAAGTTGTTGTTAGAAGTAGTTAGAGGTGTCATTTTCAATGGATTTGCAGCTGCCATATTAATTACCCCCTAGCCATTCAAATTCAAATTCAGGGCATATTCCTCATGATGTTAGTGCTTCCTCCTTAGAGTCCACGTGGACCGTTCGGAATGATGGTGGCGGTCCAACCATGTTTTGTGCAAAGTGACATGGCTTTTCTGTCGTGTTTTTGAGGTTCATATCTCTTCCCACAAGAACTTATAGGGACTATGTATCTACTTCTTTTTCATTTCCCGTGAAGTCACATCCAATTTGTGATCCAAATTAACCACCAGTTGATGCCAAGGGTTTGTGGCTCTATATTTGTCTCTTTCCATTCTTAATAGATTCATTGTTGGGCATCCTTTGTGTTGTTGTAACCATTACCTCGTGCTCCACACTCCCACATCCGATACAATAAAATACCTCCGTGCTCCACACTCCCACATCCGATACAATAAACTAGAGAATCCTTGTATATGATTTTTACTTCCAGATCTCAAATTTGGTCTACAAGTTGATGACCTCGGAGGTGAAGATTTAGATGTAATCTTTGATGCACATCCTTGTTGCATATCTAATTATATTAGGAAATGAATAAAAATTATTTTTAAA
The DNA here is from genome assembly GCA_018340775.1 of Taxus wallichiana var. yunnanensis. Taxonomy (NCBI): domain Eukaryota; kingdom Viridiplantae; phylum Streptophyta; class Pinopsida; order Cupressales; family Taxaceae; genus Taxus; species Taxus wallichiana. Next base: position 78,777,469 of record CM031239.1, read on the forward strand.
ATAATTTAAAAATAATTAACATTATAAACTCTATTAATTATAATGCTTAGAATGGGCTAATAAATATATTTAAAATTTAATCTTCATAAAATTAGAAATCAAAGGATATCTATTTAAGATATGATTTTAGGACTAAACAAAATTAATTAATTAATAATAGTAATAATTAATGAATATTAGTAATTATTAATCTTAACATTAATTTTTTAATTAATTTTAATATAATAATTAATTAATATTAGTAATTATTAATCTTAACATTAATTTTTTTAATTAATTAATAATAGTAATAATTAATTACAAGAAATAATATCATATCATTTAATAATACCAATAAATTTCAAATAATATTTTAACTAGAATAGTATTAATAATATTTAATATTATTAAATAAATAAGTGTAAAAATCAATTAATTAATAAGAGAAACTTTATTATGGAGGAATAGTGAATATGAGATAAACATGTAAGACTTGTCTATCATCTATAGTGTCTATGTGAGAATGGGCCTTTCCATTCATATACAAGATATATTGATGATGAATAGATGTTTCATTTCTATTTTGTATAGAATGGGAATATGTCCTTTCTCATACAATAAATATGGAGGAAGATGATGTCGCCTATATGAAAATGATTATAAAAAATAACATTGAAGAAAATTGTTTTAATAACTCTATAAAGGTTGTGAGAATGGGCATCATTTTAATATGATTTCTCTATTATTGTTCTATGATTCCTAATATGGTTCTTATATGAGAATGGGCATCTTCCCATTCAATATAAGACAAAAAAATGTTTGTTTGTATGAGAATGGGCTTGAGCCCATTATTCTAAACATGCTAATATAAGCAATATTGAATATAATCATTTTAATACCTCTATAAAGGTTGTTAGAATGTTTTATCTCTATTCTTCTTCTATGATTCCTATATCAGAATAGGCATATGCCAATTCTAAACATATATGAGTATGGGCACCTGCCCATTTAATATAAGACAAAACATGTTTGTTTGTATGAGAATGAGCATATGCCCATTCTAAAAACTTAATGATTTTAATTTCTCCATCTAAAAATTTAATCATGTTGGTATCTCTATAAGGTTGTGAGAATGCACAACTCCCGACTCTAAAACAAAGTACACTTCATCTCTATGATTCTTATATGATAATGGGAATATGCCCATTCAAAACATATATTCTTATTCAATGTTTCCTATATGAGAATATGCATATGTGCACTCAATACAAGAAAAAAATGTTTCCTATGATTCTTGCTATGAAAATGCACAACTTCTCATTCTAAAGCAAAGTAAATTTTATCTATATTATTTTTCTATGGTTCTTAATATATGAGGATGGGCATATGCAAGAGCTATATAATCATATAGAGAACTATGTAAGGCTTGTTACTCTATACAAGGGATAAAACCTTAATCATTTTAATATCTCTATCTAAAAACTTAACCATAAAAATGGTAAATTTTATCTGTATTATTATTCTGTGATTCTTATATTAGAATGGGCATATTCCCATTCAATACAAGACACAAAATGATTGATTCTTCTTCTATGTTTCTTATTAAAATACATTTTGAACTTAAATTTATATCTATTCTTCTTCTATTAGTTATATATGAGAATGGGCATCTGCCCATTTAAAACAAAGTAAATTTAATCTCTCAAGTTCTTTTATAAAAATGATTTTTATTCTATAAGTCATATTATATGAGAATGAGAATCTTACCATTCAATTTGTATCATTTTCTTCTATTATACATATTTAAAAAATTACATTCTATCCAAGATAAAATGATTAAAAAAATTGTCTGTTTGTATGAGAGAATGGGCAACTACCCATTATTAAACAAATACAAAGTAAATTTTATCTCTCCACTTGCATCTTGCATGGTGAACTAGCTATATGAGTAATATAGAAGTACTAAACTGACTAAGTTCGATATTTCTTGTATTAGAATGTTAGAATGAGCATATGACAATTCTCATGAACTACTAAATTGACTAAGTTCAATATTTCCTATATTAGAATGTTTAGAATGATCATATGTCCATTCACATAACCTTTATAGAGGTCATAAAATGATTAAGTTAAATAAAATTGGTGGACTAACTATGAATAATATAGAAGTACTAAATTGAATAGGTTCGATATTGCTTATATTAGAATGTTTAGACTAAGTTTAGAGAATATATATAAATAACCTAGTCTTTTGTATTGAATGGGCATATGCCTATTATCATATAGGAATTACAGAGAAAGAATGGGCATAGACACATCCTAATATGGAATTACAGAGAAAACTAAGCATAAGGAGAATTACATAAGGCCCGATCCCTCTTGAGGATATCTAGTGCAGCACTTGGCTATGCCGAGTTAGTCCAACTAATAAAACACAATTATAAATAAATAAATTTTTAGATCATAGTAATGGGGTTGAAGACCTTTGTTCAGCAAGGTTAGATCATAGTAATGGAAGTTCAACATTTATTCCCGATGGATGAACCATTTGCATCTTGGCCTTGCATGCTTGGTAAATCATTCATCAATACAAATAGACACACATGACATCTAGGTAAATATACACTTGATTCACCAATGATATAAGGCCAAGTTTCACATGATTATCCATTGGGATAAAATATTTACTTTTATTACTATTACCTAACCTTGACAAATAATAGTCTTGAACAAGGAATCTCATATATTAATTTACTATATATATATATATATATATATATATATATATATATATATATATATGATGATGATGATGATGATGACTACATAAGGCTTGATCCCTTTCGCATGAGTATGTAGTACAATACTTGTAATATATCAGAATGGGTAGATGAAATAATACCCTCATCTAATTTCTTCTTCTATTAGTCATATATGAGAATGGGAATCTATAACTTTTGTATGAGAGAATGGGAAACTTCCCATTCAAAAACAAAGTAAAATGTTTGTTTGATTGTATGAGAGAATGGGCAACTTCCCATTATAAAACAAAGTAAACTTTTTAAAAGGGTAAATTTTATCTCTATTCTTCTTCTATTAGTCTCTATTCTTTGTTTTTAATTAATAAAAAAATAATTAATTACATTCATTCATTTTAATACCTCTAATCTCTATTCTTCTTCGTTCATGATTCTTATATGAAAATGGGCATCTCGCCCATTATAAAACAAAGTAAAATTTATCTCTCCACTTACCCATTTTAATAACTATACAAATTTTTTATTTGTATTATTGTTCTATGATTCGTATATGAGAATGGGCATATGCCCATTCTATACAAGACATAAAATGATTGATTCTTCTTCTATGTTTCCTAGTAAAACAAATTTTTAACTTAAATTTATCTCTATTCTTCTTCTATTAGTTATATATGAGAATGGGCATTTGCCCATTTAAAATAAAGTAAATTTAATCTCTCAATTTCTTTTATAAAAATGATTTTGCTTCTATTAGTCACATTATATAAGAATGAGAATCTTCCCCTTCAATTTGTATAATGTTCTTCTATTAGACATATTAAAAATTATATTGTATCCAAGATAAAAAGATAAAAAAATGTTTGTTTGTATGAGAGAATGGGAAACTACCCATTCTTAAATAAAGACAAAGTAAATTTTATCTCTCCACTTGCATCTTGCATGGTAGACTAGCTATGACTAATATAGAAGTACTAAACTGATTAATTTCAATATTTCTTGTATAAGAATGTTTAGAATGAACATATGACCATTCTCATGAAGTACTAAATTGACTAAGTTCAATATTTCTTATATAATAATGTTTAGAATGAACATATGTCCATTCTCATAAAATTTATAGAGGTATTAAAATTATTAAGTTAAATAAAAGTTGTGGACTAACTATGAATAATGGTGGACTAGATATGACTAATATAGAAGTACTAAACTGATTAATTTCAATATTTCTTGTATAAGAATGTTTAGAATGAACATATGACCATTCTCATGAAGTACTAAATTGACTAAGCTCAATATTTCTTGTATAAGAATGTTTAGAATGAACATATGACCATTCTCATGAAGTACTAAATTGACTAAGTTCGATATTACTTGTATTAGAATGTTTAGAGTAAGTGTGGAGAATAATATACATACATACATACATACATACATACATACATACATATGTATTATACACACACACACACACACACACACACACACACACATATATATATGTATATATGTATATATATGTATATGTATATATGTATATATGTATATATGTATATAGTATATATGTATATATATATATATATGTATATATGTATGTATATATATATATATATATATATACACACACACATATATATCTATATATATAGTATATATATATGTGTATATATACATATATATATATATATATATATATATATATATATATATATAACCCATTCTTTTGTATTGAATGGGCATATGTCTATTATCATATAGGAATTACATAGAAAACTAAGCATAAGGTGGACTACATAAAGCTTGATGCCTCTTGAGGTATGTAGTGCAACACTTAGCTCGCTAAGGTTAGTCCAATGAATACAATACAATTATAAATAAGTAGCTTTTTAGATCATATTAATGGATTTTCTTCCGTGGTTGAAGACCTTTGTTCAAAGAAGGTTAGATCATAGTAATGGAAGTTCAACATTTAATCCTGAAGGATGAACCATGTGCATCTTAGCCTTGCATGCTTGGTAAATCATTCATCAATGCAAATAGATGCACACGACATCCAAATAAATATACACATGATTCACCAATGATATAATGCCACGTTACACATTATTATTATCCATTGGGATAAAATCTTTAGTTTTATTACTATTATATAACCTTGATGAACAATTGTATTGAACAAGGAATCTCATGTATAGAGAAGTGTATATATATATATATATATATATATATATATATATATATATATATATATATATATATATATATATATATATATATATATATATATATATATATATGATGAGAACTACATAAGGCTTGATCCTTTTGGAGGGTATGTAGTGCAACACTTGTCATATATAAGAATGGGAAGATGAAATAATATCCTCATAAAATTTCTTCTTCTATTAGTCATATATGAGAATGGGAATATGTATCTTTTGTATGAGAGAATGGAAACCGCCCATTCAAAATCAAATTAAAATGTTTGTTTGATTGTATGAGAGAATGGGCAACTTCCCATTATAAATCAAAGTAAATATTTTAAAAGAGAAAATTTAATATATTTTTTTATAAAGGGTAAAAGCAAGGTTTTGGCAGGGTCCCTTCCTTGTTATAAAAGGATCTACAATCCAGATAAAACATTGAGGATTTCAAGAAACAAGAAATAAAACAATAGAACGACCATTCCAGAGCAGTCTAAATCAAGGAAAAAAACCAATATAAAGCCTAAAATAGGTTAGCAAGAAATTGAAGTGAAGAGGCTAGATGTCTAAAATTTTATATTGGAGCCACAACTCCTAGTTGTGGTAGGGTGAAAGTAAATTTTATCTTTATTCTTCTTCCATTAGTCTTTATCCTTTGTTTTTAATTTAAAAAATAATAAATTATATTAATTCATTTTAATACCTATAATTTATTTTCTTCTTCGCATTCATGATTCCTACATGAGAATGGGCATTTTCCCATTATAAAACAAAGTAAAATTTATCTCTCAACTTGCCCATTTTAATAACTATATAAAAAAATATTTGTATTATTTTTCTATGATTCTTATATGAGAATGGGCATATGCCCATTCAATACAAGATAATACAAGACACAAAATGATTGATTCTTCTTCTATGTACCCTAGTACAAACAATTTTGAGCATATATTTATCTCTATTCTTCTTCTATTAGTTATATATGAGAATGGGCATCTACCCATTTTAAACAAAGTAAATCTAATCTCTCAAGTTATTTTATAAAAATGAATTTTCTTTTATTAGTCATATTATATGAGAATGAGAATCTTCCCATTCAATTCGTATCATTTTCTTCTATTAGACATATTAAAAAAATACATTGTATCTAAGATAAAAGATTAAAAAAATTTGTTTGTATGAGAGAATGGGAAATTTCCCATTCTTAAACAAAGACAAAGTAAATTTTATCTCTCCACTTGCATCTTTCATGGAGGACTAGTTATGAGTAATATATAAGTACTAAACTGACTAAGTTTGATATTTGTTGTATTAGAATGTTTATAATGAGCATATGACCATTATCATCAAGTACTAAATTGACTAAGTTCAATATTTCTTATATTAGAATGTTTAGAATGACCATATGTCCATTCTCATTTACCTTTATAGAGGTATTAAGATTCATTAATTTAAATAAAAGTGGTGGACTAATTATGAATAATATATAAGTACTAAATTGACTAAGTTCAATATTGCTTGTATCAGAATGTTTAGACTAAGTTCGGAGAATATATATAAATAACCCAACCTTTTGTATTGAATGAGCATATGCCTCGTTATCATATAGGAATTACAAAGAATTAATGGGCATATGCACATTCTAATATAGGAATTGAAGAGAAAACTAAGCATAAGGTTAACTACATAAAGCTTGATCCCTCTTAAGGAATGTAGTGTAGACTCTGCTCTACCAGAGTTAGTCCATCCAATACAATAAAATTGTAAATAAAAAATTTTTTAGATCATAGTAATGGAAGTTATTTCAAGGTTGAATAACTTTGTTCGGGCAAGGTTAGATCATAGTAATGGAAGTTCAACATTTAATCTCGAAGGATGAACCATGTGCATCTTGGCCTTGCATGCTTGGTAAATCATTCATCAATGCAAATAGAAACACACACGACATCCACGTAAATATACACTTGATGATAGCAGAAGACAAAGAATGATTTATTCAATGTATTCAATATCCCAAACAAAAGAGCAGAGCCAAATATAAAGGTTACGGAAGAAGGAGAGGAAGGTGATAGTTATAACTATCCACCAACAAATACATAACAACAATGTATTATAAACTAAACTAATGCTAACATTCCCCCTTAATACATTTCTCTTACAAATGTACCCCCTAAACAAATCAAACTTCACTTTGCCGAGAGGTTTGGTGAGAATATCTGCAACCTGAAAATCAGTAGGGCAGTATTGGAGCTGAATTTGGTGGTTCAAGACCTGTTCACAAATGTAGTGACATTCGACCTCAATATGTTTTGTTCATTCATGAAAAATAGGATTCTTCACAAGCTTCAACACACCTTGATTGTTGTAGTGAATGATGGGAGGTTTCTCTTCAGGAATCCCTATATCTGCAAGAATGCGACGTAACCAAATCACTTCACACATAGCTCCTCGTGTGGCGTGGTATTCAGCCTCAGTGGATGAGAGAGCAACAACAATTTACTTCTTGTTAATCCATGAGATAGGTCTAGATTTGAGATGAAAAACATACCTTGAAGTGGATTTCCTGTCATCTACGGATCCTGCATAGTCCGAGTCTATATACCTATAAGAAGAACTGAGTGTTCTTCTGATACTCCAAACCAAATTCAACTGTACCTCAGACGTATCTCAACACATGCTTTGCTGCTATCCAATGACATTTCTTTGGCTCCTACATAAATCTGGTGAGATAGCTCACTGTAAAGCAAAGATCTAGTCTGGTATAAGTCAAGTAAATGAGACTCCCCACAAGCTTCTGTAGTGAGTGCCATCTACCTGCGGTGAATCCTGGAATCTAGATAATTGCAAACCTTTTTCCATAGGTGTGGACATTGGTTTACAATCTGACATTCCATACTTCTCCAGGAGTGTCTTGGCATATTTCATCTGGGAGATGAAGATATGATTCTTCTTCTGCCATATCTCTAAGCCAAGATAGTAGTGAAGTAGCCCCAAATCAGTCATGTCGAAGGATTTCTTCAGATCATTCTTTACATCATCCACAAGATTGTCATAACTTCCTGTGATCACAAGATCATCTACGTACAAAATCATAATAACAATCTTTGTTCCTACCTTCTTGATATACAAATTTGTATCTGAGGGGCTACGAGTGAATCCATGCTACAATAGGTGATCATCAATTTTTATATACCATGCCCTAGGTGCTTGTTTGAGTCCATAAAGTGACTTTATCAGATGACATACCTTGTGTGGTTGATGCTCGTCTACAAACCCTTCAAGTTGGGCCATGTATACTTCTTCTTTGAGATCACCATTCATAAAAGCACTCTTGACATCCATTTGCTGAAGTTTCCATCCATTTTTTGCTGCCAATGCATAGACAACTCTGATGGTTTTGATCTTTGTTGTAGGTGCAAAGGTCTTGTCATAGTCAAATCCTTCTTGTTGAGCATAACCCTTTACAACAAGTCGTGCTTTGTGTTTGTCGATTGAACCATCTGCCTTATATTTTGTTTTGAAAATCCATTTGCAGCCAATGGATTTCTTACCTGGAGGCAGATCGACAAGTTCCCACGTCCGATTCTGAAGTAGGGAATCATATTCAGCATCCATAGCCTGTTTCCACTGTGGTTGGTCTAATGCCTCATGAGTAGTTTCGGAGTTCGGTGTTATCAACAACTGAACTCATGAGTGTAAAATTTACCTCATGTCTGGCTTGACTTCATGTTCTGACTCCCATAGAAGTGCTTGGAAGTGAGTTCAGGTGTGCATCCCCAATAGTATTCTGGACCCATTTCGGACGTTGGTGTTGTTGTTGCTGATGTGAAGATGTGTTTTCTAGTGTGCCTAGATCAACGAATAAGTCTCCACTCAGCTCTTCTTCTCTCTGAGAAGAATCATCTTGCCCATCATCTGGATGTGTGAGCAATCTATGTGACGAGGTTGGTATTGGATCTCCATTGTGTGGTAGGGAGTCAAAGGATGAATCATCACACACCACATCTCGACTCTCATAGATTTTCTTCATCTCAGGATCCATGAGACGATATGCCTTTGAGGTAGTACTATACCCCAAGAAAAGACATGGCAGTGTCTTTGGATCAATCTTCTTCCTTTTCTTATCTAGAACATGCATATATGCAGTACAACCAAAAACTCTCAAATGATAGATAGAAGGTTTACGACTAGTCCATACCTCTTCGGTGTCCTGTTCTGCAAGATCTTTGTGGGTGCCGGTTGAGTAGATACACTGTTGTCTGGACTACTTCTACCCAAAACTGATCCTCCAACTTGGTGGTGGAGAGCATACAATGAGCCATCTCCATGACAGTCCTGTTGTGTCGCTCGGAAATCCCATTCTGTTGGGGAGTGTAGGGTGCAATCAAATGTTCTTTGAATGCCATGTTGCTTCAGGTATGCTAAGAACTTCTTCGATACAAATTCCCCCTTGATCTGAGTGGAGGAGAAGGAGAGGCTTCCCAGACTGCCTGGTGGCTAGCTGGTAAAACGCTTGGAAATTGGCAAATGCCTCACTCTTCTTCTGGAGGAAATATACCCACATTTTCCGTGAGTAATCATCAATGATGAGCTGGAAGTATTCAAAACCTTGGAAGCTAGCTGGTAGGGGTCCGCATAGATCGGTGTGTACAACCTAAAGATGCTCCGTAGAATGATAAGAGCTCTGTTTGAACGGACCTCTATGTTGTTTTCCCACAAGACATCCCTGAGCAAACAGGTAAGGAATGGGAGAGTGGAGGAAGCCCTCTTACCATTTCCTTGGCATTGAGCTGGTGCAAAGCCCCAGTAGAAAGATGACCATATCAAAAGTGCCATAGTGCAAAGTGGACTCCATCATTGAAGCAGAGAGCAATGTTAGATGAAGTGACCACATCCAGTGTAAATAGATGGCCCTTCATAAATGCTCGAGAAATTACTGAGTCTCCCTGGGAAATGATGCAGGACTTGACCCCTTTCTCAACAAATAATTCAACCCGCATTTGATGATTAAGAAGTTGACTCACAGACAAGAGATTTGAGGTCAAACCTGGAACATATAGCACCTTCATGAGTGTACATCTTTGTGTCCCAAGAGGAATGATGACATCACCAATCCCCGCCGCAATATACTCCTGATTATCTGCGATGGTGATCCGATCTCAGTGGGCTAGTCACTTAGGGTATGGAACAACTTCTTATTACCAGTCATGTGTTTCTTTGGCACCCGAATCAATCAACCAGACACTTTCTGATGGTTGTGAAGTCTGCGAGACTAGGACAATGTCCGGATGAGTTACGTCTGGAACCTCTTCATCGGAGGAGGCATCCTACTGAGCAGCAATATGACCCTTCTACCTCTGATTACAAGCATGCCATTGGGATTTCTTGGAATATCCTTGGCTAGAAGTGCTCTCTTCACGAGAGTTTCCATGCTTGCGACCGTTGTAATAACAGTTTGTAGTCATGTGCATATTCATGGAGCAAATGTGGCACCATTGATCCGCCTTTGTTGTTTTTTCTAGGGTGGCTTCTATGGTGGCCGAGAAGGTTGCTGTTGTGGATGCTGCTTCTGATTCTAGGGGGCTGACTACCCTTTCCGAGGCTTGTTGCTATGCTTTTTCCTTGTGATGAGAGCCTTGTCTTTGAAGGCTTCTTGAACATTCTGAATGGCTTCTTCCTGCTGGAGATAATTCACCAGTGTGGCAAAACTCACCTCCTGTTGAGTGATGGTCAACGTGGTGATCAGTGTCTAAAATCGAGAAGGAAGAGCTCGCAAGGTGAGTGGGACTAGCAACTTGTCGTCCACCGTTTCACCAAGAGCAGAAAGTTCTACGCGTAACTTGGCCACACGCAAGAAGGATTTGACTGATTTACCATCATGCATACTCATCATGTGAAGCTTTGTCTAAAGATGCAACATTGTCATCAGATTCTTGGCTTCATAGATGGTACACAACATGGCCCATGTCGTAGAGGAAGTGGTTACTTCCGAATGTGAGGTTGAACCTCATCAGAAAGGCTCAGAGTGATAAGCATTAATGCTTTTGCATCACCTTTTCATACTTAGCCAACAGATCAACATTTGTGGGAGGGGCATTCGTGCCAAAAATGATCCCCCAAAGATCTTCAAACTGAAGAATCATCCACATCTTGGTTTTCCATGCGGTGAAATTTGGCCCTTTTAGCAACTGGGCATCCGACAAAAAAATGTGAGGTGCAGACATTTCCAAAAACTCAAAATTGTATTTTATTTATTAATTGTTCAAAAATGGTTACAAATGCTTACTGAAGGAACCTGTCACGAAGATGGGCTCTATAAGCTCGTGTAGTGAGACGTGACGCTCTGTGGGTGTTTTACTTCGCGTTCATCATCTTCATCATAGCCGTGCTCCAATTCTTCACGGATTCGGCACGCTTGACAATACACGTCAAACCAGAAATAGTCGAACAATCCTTAACGCACCAATTCATCAAATAATAAGTTACCGGTATTTAGCAAGGAAAAATAGATGCCGGTGGTGTCCTCTTGGGCTCTTAGAGGTAACTCAGTGGAAGGGTTGCTCGCAACACTCTCAACATCGGAAATGTGCGACATGTACATGCCCTCTTGGCACTCTACTGGGGAAATCACGCTGGAAGGGTTTGCACTTGGCTCCTTGGCATCACACAGCAGCACCTCCTCGCTGCCCAACACCTCCTTGCTTCCAACATTGGCTTTTCCTTTCCACACTTGTGCCCGAAAACTATTAAACATGGATTTACTGAAATGCGAGTGCTCGTGGTGGGCATAAATACAAGGTAGATGACATGGTGGCCTTTCGATGAGATCCTCCACGCAGGTCACACGAGGCTCCTCCTCGACACGGCTCCACACAGTCACCACTCCTCTCCTTTGGCATTTTTTCTGTTGGTTGCAGGTTTGACCTTGCTAGCAGCGCTCCTCCTTGGTGGATTCTTCCTGCTGGCAGCGCAGACTTATGGGGTGGCGGCTTGTCTCCTTAGTGCAGGCTTGGGCTCCTTCCATGGTAGCTTCTCCTCACGGCTCACCACAAAGTGCTTCCTTCCAAACGGCTCACCTCCTCCATGCACAACACACATAGGACCTTTTCCTGCACCCTCCACCATGCACAGGTCACGAATAGATAGTCACCGCTCTGATACCAATGATAGCAGAAGATAGAATGATTTATTCAATGTATTCAATATCCCAAACAAAAGAGTAGAGCCAAATATAAAGGTTGTGGAAGAAGGAGAGGAAGGTGACAGTTATAACTGTCCACCAACAAATACATAACAACAATGTATTATAAACTAAACTAATGCTAACATGATTCACTAATGATATAAGGCCAACTTGCATGTGATTATCCATTGTGATAAAATATTTACTTTTATTACTATTATCTAACCTTGATGAACAAAGGTCTTGAACAAGGAACCTCATGTATGGATAAAAGAAGAATAATAGAGTTAAATTTTACTTTGCTTTATAATATTTGTAATATATATTAATTTACTATATGTATATAATGATAACTACATAATGCTTGATCCCTTTCAAGGGTATGTAGTGCAGCACTTGTCATATATTAGAATTGGCGGATGAAATAATATTCTTGTACAATTTCTTCTTCTATTAGTTTATTCTTCTTCTATTAGTCATATATGAGAATGGGAATATATATTGTTGTATGAGAGAATGGGAAACTTCCCATTATAAATCAAAGTAAATATTTTAAAAGAGTAAATTTTATCTTTATTCTTATTCTATTAGTCTTTATCCTTTAGTTTTAATTAATAAAAATAAATAATCTAAATTCTTCTTCATTCATGATTACTATATGAGAATGGGATCTTCCCATTCTAAAACAAAGTAAAATTTATCTCTCCGCTTGCCCATTTTAATAACTATATAAAAATTACTAAAGAAGAATAGAAATAAAATTTACTTTGTTGTAGTAATTTTAATACCTCTATAAAGACTGTGATTGTAGTCATTTTAATAACTCTAAAAATATTGTGAAAATGTTTTATCACTATTCATATGCTCATTAAAATCATTATGATGCAAACAATATTGAACATAGTCATTTTAATAACTCTATAAAGGTTGTGAGAATATCTTTTACTATTCTTCTTTTATGGTCCCATTCAATACAAGACAATAAATGTTTGTTCGCATACAAGGATGGGAAAATGTGTAGATCAGCCTCCCAACTTGGAAAATCATCTCAATCTCTTAGATGGTAACCCCACTCTATACTTTGGTAAAAAAACCATAGCAGCTCCATGTAAACCCCACCCTATAATTTGGTAAAAACATCAACAAAACCCTATGAGTTGTTTGGGTGATGAACTGACCGTGGCACATTTCCCATAACCAAATTTTCACCTATAGATTTCTTTCATTTGTCAAATAGAAACTTACTAATCGAAACTTTAAGGCATGTTGTTATGGTGAGCGTATGTTTAAATTTCGTTGCGAGCGTTATTGTATTAGAATTTCTTGCTAAATTGTTAACTCACCATCTTAGCATGAAGGTAACAAGGGATTTCTTACATATACATTAATAATTTAGTTGGGATGATAGAGGAGGTCCATTTGGCATTGATAACATACATTAATGTAAGGGAAATATCATGTTGAAACTCTGAAATTCACAAATTAGACAAAGTAAAAGTAGCATAAATGGCCATATTTAGATGCATCCATTTATAACTATTATGATCATGGTTGAAGACCTTTGTTTAACAAGGTTAGATCATAGTAATGAAATTTCAGCATTTAATCCTAAAGGATGAACATGTGCATCTTGTCCTTGCATGCTTGGTAAATCATTCATCAATGCAAATAGACACATACGACATCAAGGAAAATAGACACACGATTCACCAATGATACAAGGCCAAGATGGACAAGATTCTCCATCAAGATAAAATTATTTACTTTTATTACTATTATCTAACCTTGATGAACAATGGTCTTGAATAAGGAATCTCATGTATGGATCAAAGAAGAATAATAAAATTAAATTTTAACTTTTTTAATTTTTTTTAGAATTTTTGTAATATATATAAATTTATATATATATATATATATATATATATATATATATATATATATATATATGATGAGAACTACATAAGGTTTGATCCCTTTCGAGGGTATGTAGTGCAACACTTGTCTCTACCAAGAATAGTCAAGCCAATATGATATAATTATAAATAATTTTAAAAATATTAGTCATATTCAAAAAATTCTTCTTCTATTAGACATATCGAGAATGGGCATCTTCCTATTCAATTAAAGATAAAAAGAAAAGAATTGTTTTTTTGTTTGCATGAGAGGATGGGAAACTTCCCTTTCTAAAACAAAGTACTTTTTAAAAAATGTAAATTTTATCTCTATTCTTCTTCTATTAGTCTCTATTATTTGTTTTTAATTAATAAAAATTATAATTAATTACATTCATTCATTTTAATACCTCTAATCTATATTCTTCTTCTTTCATGATTCCTATATGAGAATGGGCATCTTCCCATTCTAAAACAAAGTAAAATTTATCTCTCCACTTGCCCATTCTAATAACTCTTTAAAAATTTACTAAAGAAGAATAATAGAAATAAAACTTACTTTGTTGTAGTCATTTTAATACCTCTATACAAATTGTGATTATAGTCATTTTAATAACTCTATAAATATTGTGAGAATGTTTTATCACTATTCTTATGCCCATTCAAATCATTCTAATGCAAGTAATATTGAACATAGTCATTTTAATAACTCTATAAAGGCTGTGAGAATGTTTTTTCACTATTCTTCTTCTATGATTCCTATATGAGCATGGGAATCTACAATTTTTTAACAATTCTTTTTCTATGGTCCCATATAATAAAATATCTGATACATTTGATAGGCATCTATAATGTATGATATATTCCATGTTAAGCCGGTTTAGATTCGTCTTCCTATTTTCCCTTCTAATTTTGGATGGAGAGTTGTTTTACTACTATAATAAATACTTTGGGGAAATGTTTGGCTATTGAACCAAAGATTATGAGCATACTACAAATGCCAAAATTTTTGTTGACATGGATACCTCTTTAGATTTTCCACCACTATTGAACTCAAAGTTGAGGATATAACATGGATATAAAATATGGACTATGAAGGGTTTCCCTTAGGTGTAGAATATGCTTTTCCTTAGGTCATTTAGCTTCAGATTTTCATATAGAGAGAAAACATGTTAAAAATATAAGCTCATGGTGGAAGAAATCTAACCCCAGTCACTTGGTTGTTAAGAATCCGTCATTGTGATTCTGATGTTGAATCTAAGAATTTGGTTGATCTAGATGCGGATAAGGAGGAAGTTCCTCTTCCTCCTCAGAAGGATCCTATGCAATAGGAAAGTAAGAATGATGTGGATCCTTTGGTTTTGAAAAAGGGTACATCGATCTCATCAGGGATGCAAAGTTTTGAGGAGCAGATTGAAGTGATGATTCCAATCCAGAATATTGAAAATGAAAATCCAAACATGGAAAAGGATTGGAAGGTTGTGAATCGGAAAAATAAAGGGACTATCTCTCCCCTTAAGATGCACTTAAGATCCAATGGGAAGGGGTCACAAAGATGAGATAGTTGTTGGTTGGGTATGATGTTAGTTTTGCTATTAGTTTTGTTCTTTTGTTTTATTTTGCTTCATTTTTTCTGTTGGTAGAGTCACCTCTTTTTTTTCCTAAATGTCATATCTTTCTCTCCACTTTTGTATGGGGTAGGGTCCCCTTAACCCTCCTTTACCCATAACAACAAAAGAGACAATAAATGTTCGTTCATACGAGGAAGTAAAATGCCTAGTCTAAACACTTTAATACAACATATTTTTTCACTATTCTTCTTCTATGGTCCAATTCAATACAATAAAATAAATGTTATTTTTGTATGAGGATGGGAAAATTCCATTCTAAACACCCTACTACAACAGATAAAAAATATGGCCATATCAAAATGTTAGAATGTCTAGAATGGGCTAATGCCTATTCTCATACAAATAAACATTTTATTATCTTGTGTTGATATATGTTAATTCTCATATGGGGATCATCTTGCAAGGGAACGAAAGAGAGGGATCCCAAAAGTGAAAGAATAAACAACAATAAAAAAATAGATGACATGCAATAGTTTCGTGTGAAGCTTACTATCTTTGAAAATATTAACTACCATTAATATCTCCACTGTGGGGTGGATAAGCTCTCTCTAACTTTCCCTTCACTTGCATGGGAGTTACAAGGCGATCAAAGACTAGTGTTTTAAAATAGTTTCCTCATTTAATAATTAAATGGTTGTCTAGGTATGATTTGTAACAATATGTTTGCATGGTGGATTATCTATGACTAATATAGAATTACTAAATCGATTAAGTTATATATTGTTTGTATTAGAATGTTTATAATGGTATTATGCCAGTTCTCATACAAACAAAAATTGTTGTAAATGGGCATAGAAATGATTAAGTTCAATATTGCTTTTATTAAATAGGTACATGCCCATTCTCATGCAAACAAACATTTACAATGTTTGAGAATACAAGATAAAAATGTTTGGTTATGTGAGAAGGGGCATTTTCCCATTCTAAAGAAAAAATTAACAAAACTAGACCAGATCAGTTCTTGACAATAAGAGTTGTTTTATGCAACCCAAATACAAAAGATCAAAAATATGGCATTGTCTTCAAACCCAAAATGGGTTTATGCCCATTCACATATACTGAGAACATAACAAAAGAATAGAGATATAATTTACTTAGCTTTACATTAGGTATTTCTTCGCCTTGTAAGGAAAATAAAACCAAATGATATTCTTCATCTCAGAATAAATTAATAGAGAAGAGTTAGAAAAATTCACACCTAATATCGGATCGGTGTTTTTCTCAAAGCACCCAATGAAATAAAGGGGAAACACGAGCCTTTGAAATCATTAACTAGCCTTAATATCTCCACTATGGCGTGGATAAGCTGCAATGTATAACACAGACTTATCCCAAGCGGGATTCATTTACTTGTTTGGTAATGCAATGCCAAAATGTGCATGATGCCTCTTCAGGATTAAAAGATTTTTACTTTTATCAAATATTGATATACATTGGTATTCAAAAATGATTCATGTTGCACTAGTACATTCAACAATAAGTCATAGTAAAATTTGGAGAATATATATATATATATATATATATATATATATATATATATATATAAGATTAGAACTACATAAGGCTTTATCCCTCTCGAGGGTATGTAGTACAACACTTGGCTCCTGGGGTTTGTCTAGCCAAAACAATACAATTGTAAACAAGAGTCATAATGCGACTAGTCCTGTCAGTAGTCGAAAGCTTATTTAAAAATATGTAATGTTTAGGATAGGAGTAGAAGAGAAATGAAGTGACATGAAACATAATTGATTTTTATTCGAATAGGAATTTGTAAATATCCACTTTGAACTATGTGGTCAAGATAGAAATTACAATCGCAAGCATATGTAGCTACTTGTTCCATCTGCAACATAAGGTAATTGAGTTTACTTCACAATGTTTTCTTCAAGGAGAAAAAAAAAAACCCAAACTATAATTGGTATAATCTTAGCTCTTCCAAATTTCAAATAGAAAAAGGCAAACATTAAAAAAAAGGAGTTGGTGGTACAATTTTTTACTACTATAAATTTTAGATACATGCTAAAATCCAAGACTTTGCTATAAAGTAAAGATTAAAAGGTAACCCGAAAAGAAAAAAATAGTGGTTTAACATGAAGAGATATTAGGTAATGAGTTTATTTCTCCGAGATTAGGACAATGCATCATGGGCAATGGGATGGGATTCTGGGTGAGGTGGGTGTTTTTGTTTCAAGCAAGCCCTGACGAAATATAATCCTCTATTGGTTTAGATATCTTAATCTCCAATGCTACTAATTAATTAATGAAGGGCATTCAAGCATATAATTTTATGGAACTGTGTTTCTCAATTTTATGGGTTTCATGATTTTAGTGGAATTATGTGTGTTTCATGGTTTGAGGTCGTATTTACTTTTTTGATACTATTTTGGAGGTGTATGGATTTATATTATTGGACTTATATACATACTAGTTTTATATAGTTGTATTAATGGAGTGTGGGGAATGGGGTAGAGCCTTAGAGGCTTTAGAATTTGGTGGTGGGGAGCGGTAAGAGTCATCAAGGATAAATACTAGTAAAATAGTAAGTGGGTGGTCTAGATTTTGAGACATGCATTGAATGATTTTGGTTTTTTCTGTGTAGTTAAGCTTTTAGAAGGAGGGCATTAATACTTGTATAGTATAATGAGTGATTCGATCGCTTTATATGTCTTAATGAAAGGACAATATGACTACTATATGACCAGGTGGGGGTGTGGATGGTTAAAGAAACTTGGTGTAATTCTCTATTATAGTGTAGGGAAACATGATTACATAATAATTTGGAAAGCATGATTTTGAATATCCTATATTGTTACTTATACATGGAGGGATGAGCCATCCTTAATGCTTATTTCATCTCTATTTTTATACAACTAGTTCCTACCTCTACTCTATTGTGTAATGGCTAGGATTTTTCCAACTGCAAGAGGCTACTGACGTTGAAGTGGGTGTTCTAGGATTATCTTTTTCTTAGGATTTTTTGTCTATTTTTTCATGGAAATTGATCTCAACAACCCAGATGAACATAACATTGACGGGAGATTATTCAATGGAGAAGAGATGGCATTATCAAGTAATAACACGAGTTCAATATGCATGGAGTTATGGCATGCGTGTATAGGTCCTCTCATATCTCTACCTAGAAAGGGGAGTTTTGTAGTGTATTTTCCTCAAGGCCACATAGAACAAGTGTCCACCTCCATCAAACACCACTATCACCAACACATGCACCCTTATGATCTACTTCCTCATATTTTTTGTCGTGTGCTTAGTGTAATTCTCCATGTGGGTGAATACTTATTGAATCCTTTCTCTTTACATGAACATGAATATACATGTGGTTTGTTGTATTCACAAAACCCAATAGAATAAACCACAATCAAACCAACTAACACCACAATATTGAGAATTGCAATCTTGTGTCATTCACGCTGCAAGTTCACCATCTTACACTTTGGAATCTTGAACACAACTTTTAATCTTGTTCCATGTGTTTTTCTTCTTCACCCGCTTCGTAGCCGGTTGGAGTAATAGAAAATGGATTCCTAGAAAGTTGTTAGAAATATGTTTTTTTATTATTATTGGTAAAAGGTTTTAGAGAGACCTTACCCAAGTTTACAACAAAAGGCTCAACAGCCAAGATAAGCAAAGTAAAATAGTGTGGTTTTCTGATCCATAAGGTCCACACCCCAAACAAAAGAGAAAGAAGCAAGAAAAAGCAAAGGCACATGGCCTTCTACCTATAAAGAGCCCAGAAACAACAAATCGACAACAAAATTGCAGCTATACAACAACACAAAAATTGTTGCACCGAGAATAAGGAACCAACAACATTAACCAACAGACTTGATAAAAATTTGACAACCACCCTGAAATCCTGGTAGAGTTTCAGGGAAATGGCGATGGTGGGATCCCAGTTTGAAGCTTTGAACTTTCTTATAATATTTCCATTCTTCCAAGTCATATCCAGGATGCCACTGGAGTCACATATTTTTCGGATGTGTACCTACATAAGGTCCATTATAGCACTATGCATAGCCAAGCAATTGTTGTATTTTTCCTCAAGAGTCTTAAACTTGGTTTCCAAAGTAGAAATTTCATCTTTGAGGCTTACGTTGGGGTCTCGAGGCTTGCTCTTTAATAGTAGACTTAAGTAGGAAATCTACATTTTCTTCAAGGGTTTTAACCACATTAGCTTGCATGTTAAATTTATTTTCCAAACTAGTGCCAACATCAATATCGGGGAAACATAGGGGGCTATCATCTACCATAATTTATTCACCCTTCATGTCAGAGTCCACAACTTCCTTACCTTTACTTGTTGCTTATCCGAAACCTTTTTGGGGGTGGCTCCAAGATAGAGTCTCTATACATGGGATTTTTAGAATGGATATGGGTTTGCTTAGGGAGGGGAGAAACCACAGCAGGGCATGGGTCATTGCCAACAACACTAGACAGGTACTGACTAATGAGATATATGACACCCTGATGGAGAGGGATAGTCCTCTTATGGCCTTGAACTTCAAGAATGGATTTTTCCATTGACTTCAGAATGTAGTAGGAGAGGCTTACCTTCACCTCATGCCTGAAGTGGTTGAGAAGGACCAGATGATACTATGAAATGGTGGAGAATATCCCTTCTAAAGTGACATAGTGTACCATCATCTCGTGTCACCTCATCATACGGTTGCAGGATAGAAGAAACCAGAATTCCCTCCTTTTTGATGTCGATCATTTCTCCATCATCCAAAAATAGCTTTTCTTCTACTTCCTTATCCATTTTGTTCTGAAAAATTTATTCCCTTCCATGCTTAGACCGGTAATAAAAGAGATGAATTCCTCAGTGATTTGGAAGCTCTTATCTCCAAAGGAGACATTACAGTCTTTCCAATTCACCATGAATTGTATGGATATATATTGGTCATGCCCTTTTATGTGTTGGATGAAATCGGTGAAGCCCTCCATATTAATGGTCTCCCAAAGCTCAATTTGTTCCTGCCATTGGGGATTAAATTTAGGTTCCACACAGAAAGCGACACCACCCATTCTGAAAACCCTCTGAGAATTCACAAAATTGAACTAAAATATTTGAACAATAGATTTCCTAGTAGCCCTTCGACGTCATGTATGCCTGTGTGAAGCGAAATAAAATACACTTCTTTCTCCCTAAAAAATTTAGTGTGATCAATTTTCAAGAACATGGAAGAATAAATTCAGGCATGCCTAAAATTCCATTGAGATCTAGCTTTGGGATTGCACACGTGTTTTCCCCATCGGCTGAGGTGCACTAATGAGTGAATTCATTTCATTTGAAATGATGTTTCTAAATTTGGTAGGAGTATCATTGATATCATGCCACTCTTTGTAATAATTGCTACAAACTCCAATATTTGCAAGAAAATCCACAAATTTGTTCCCTTCCCTGTACACTGTTGGTCTGAAAAAATGTCGGTTAGGCAGGTCGTGGGGAAACAGGTCAACAGTGTGTAGGGCATAGCCCCTCTTTGAGACAGCAAAGTGAAACTCGGTTTATTGCTAATCTCTCAAACAGAATCATGCAAATCTACACTATTCTAACTTCAAGGGGTTTGGGATCTCATCCTAGTAGAGGTAGTTCCAAAAACGAATAGAAAGGTATAAGGGAAGGAAAAGAGGAGGGTAGATCTGAAGGAAGAAGAGAAATGAATTCCAAGACAGAAAGGTCGAAGGTTTATGCTTTGGGCGTGAAAGCAAACAGAGCCAAACTTACTTGCATAAACAATTAAAGCAATACTTGATAAACATATGACAATAGTAGGAATGAATTTAATGAGAATAAAAACATATATCTAACTTAAGAAAGATATGATGCAAATAACACACACGTTAAGCACAAAGTCTAAATATATGTAGTAATATTTCTTTTGTTACAAGAAAACACAAAATATTTCTCTCCTCACTTCTCTTTTCATACAAAAAATGTCCACACGGAATACAACAAGTATTCTAGTATTTATAGAAGGAGAGGAGGGAAGAAGACAAAAACAAACCAACAACTTACAAAATATCTAAAAAGTCAACAGTTGACTTGGGCAAGTTTTTGGATGGCAACATCCCATGGTGCAACATGGATGAGGTCATCATGTATGCCAACATGCTTTTAAATATTTTACAAAAAATATCAACGCATCCCAGAAAGAAGAAAAATTCCCCTTTGTAAAGTGGCGCAACTTTCGGCATGTCAACACGAAATTTTCTCCCCATTGGCACAACTTTTGGCATGTCAACATAGAAATTTCTCCCCAAAGGAAAATGGCACACTTTTTACCGTGTCAACACAGAAATTTCTCCCCATTGGCGCAACTTTCATCATGTCAACACAAAAATTTCTCCCCAAAGGAAAATGGCTAAAAATGGCTAAGTCTTGAAACAACTTAATTTTTGAAAGGGAGTTTTGGGCTATTACGAACATTGTCAAACTTCCTTGGGGCCAAAACAAATTTTTTTGGTATGGTTACCTACAAATTTCCCTTGTCAATTTTGCAGGATAACAGTTGGCTCTTTCTAGGGACTATCTTTGAGTGAAACTTAAGGGTAGAGAATCCCATATTTTCATGTGCCTATCCATTGGGTTACAAAGAGTCAAAAACAAGGGCAACTGGAGGGTGAACAAAAGAAAAAGAAAGGGAACACACAAAAACAGAAAGCAAACACACAACGAAAGTAAAACTGTACAAAGAAGAGAGCAAGCTCTACTTCCTAAAGATCTTTAGGTGATACCTATTATATAGGAAAGCAGTGCTTAGTTCCATCCAAATATGATAGATAGAAACTATTCTCTCCATTGATTTGTTTGATCTTGTATGGCCCTCTCTAAAGACAGTCAAACTTCCCATGCATACCTTTTGGTTCTCTTTGTTTGTCCCACATGAGAACAAGATCTCCCACTTGGAAATCTCTCTGCTTAGCTTTCTTGTCGAACAACCTCTTAACTTGATTACGGTGTTCGGTGATCTTTTTGACCACCTTTACTCAATTTTCTTCAAGTTCCATCAGGTACATAATCCTCTTTTCAAGAGAATTCTAAAAAGTTTCATCTTCAATTGCTCGAGCTAAGCGCAAGAGCAGGAAGTTTTGCGGAGATAGGGATTTTAGCATCGATCCCATATAACACCTGGAAAGGTGACATGCCAAGAGACCTCTTTGAAGTGATAAGATCTGCCCACAAAGCATCGTATAATGATTTGTGCAGGACCACTAGCTTTCATCAACTAGCTTCCGTATGATAGTCACCGGGGTCTTGTTCTTTAGATTCTGCCTAACCATTTCCTTGAGGATAATAATCAGAGGCATGAGCCAAGGTTATTCTGTATCCATAATAAAAACTAATAACTTCTGGTGAAGAGAAGTTGGAAGCGTTTTCAACAATGATTTTGTGTGGAATGCCAAATCTCACAATAATATTCTCTTTAATGAAGTTACAATCAACTTCAGAAGTGGCATGCTTGATAGGTATGGCCTCCACTCATTTTGTGAAGTAATCTGTTCTTTGTTAGGGACGTAACTATGTCTAGCACTCAATTGAGGATTGAGGGCTCCAATGAAATCAATTCCCCATTGTTTGAATGGTTCGTCGCCATGATGACGGTCTAAGGGGAAACATAGCCGACTTTGGTTTGCAACGAACTATTGGGAAAGTTCATAGTTCGCTACCTAGGTAGCTATATCTTGGAATAGCATTGGCCAATAGTACTAGCCGAATGATTTTATGTGTTGTCATTGATGAGGAGAAGTGACCACCGCAGATCGAGTCATGAAAACTCTCCATTAATTTTACATTGCTGACTTGTCAACACATCGTAGAAAAAAATGTCGTCAATTCCGCGCTTGTATAATCCATCATCCCATATGACATATCTCGTGGCTCTGAGCTTTACCGTTCACTTTTCCTTTATGGTTAGGTGAGTTGGGCACTCATCATAGGTGAGAAATAATGTGATATCAGAATACCATTCATCGTTGGTTGTGACAAACAAAACCATGGGCAAAGAATCTACTTTCTCCGAGTTCATTTTGTTCTCCATCAACGTGATCGATTTCTCTTCGGTACCTCTAAGTCTTTATTTTCGGCCATTAGCTGACACAGGCCTTTACCTCTTACCAAGTTGGTTGGTTTGATATCTAGGTCATATTCTTGGATGTTTGCGATCCAGTTCCCTCGTAATCTCCCTAACTCCTGTTGAGTCAGGATAAACTTAACAACCATGTTTTTTAACCAACACTACTATATAAGAATTCAAAATATAGTAGCAGAAATTTTGACTACTTTTACCATACCAAAGGCATGCTTTTCCAATTGCGACATCTTTAGTTCATGAGGCTTGAGAGGATATCTCATGAAAGCAATCGGGGATTCAATATATTCAGAGTTCTTTTGCATCAAGATGGCTGATACAAGTATGCGGAGATGCATAACTGTACATGATGAAGTCTTTGCTGAAGTCAGGACACACCAGAATAGGAGCGTGAGTGACGGAGGTTTTTATGTCTTTGAATGATGTCCTGCCTTCCTCACTCCATCGGAATGTTTGGGACCCTTTCATCATATTGGATATATGACGAGTCTTCTCAAGCAAAATCAGGAACAAAGCATCTAAGAAAATTTACCTTTCCGAAGAAAGAGTGAACACCAGTCTTGCTTGTAGGAAAAGTAAGGCTCTAAATAGCCTTGACCCTTTTGACATCTATCTTAGTTCCTTCCTTCTCTCAAATTCTTGGGATTTAGCAAAATCCCATGCTCTCGGCATCTAATCAAGACTTGTTCCAAATGATCGTAGTGATCACTTCGTCTTTTAGAAAACACAGTTAGGTCATCTAGGTAAACTACGATGAATTTTCCCATCATACCTTTGAATGTAAAGTCCATTACTCATTGGAAGGTGGCATCGGCATTGATCAAACCGAATGACATTCTATTGTAGGTGAAGGTACCCCAAGGAGTGGTGAACGTTGTTTTTAACTGATCTTCAGGCGTGACTTGAATTTGATTGTAACCTGAAAAACCATCAAGCATAGACAACATTTCTAAACCGATTCTTGCTGTAGTACTTGATCCATTATTGGCAGTGGATAGTTATCTTTTAAGGATGACTGGTTTAAGTTATGAAAGTCCATGCATATGCGTATCTCGCCATTTTTCTTCCATTGCACAGGCATAATATTTGCAACCAGTGCATGTGATGAATTGGAAAAATATTTCTTGCGTCCAGCATCTTCTGAATTTCAGCTTGGATGGTACCTGAGATTTTGGGGTTGTAGTGCCTTTGCTTTTGATGGAAAGGATTGATGTCGTCCTTGAGTGGAATGTCGTGTAGAATGTCTTTTGGGTTAAAAGACTTTAGATCAGCATAAGACCATGCCAACACATCCATGTACTTTTTTAGCAACTTAATGAATTTTCATTTTTCCTTGGGCATACAACACTTCCCGATATTCACGGAATGAGGATGTTCCGCAGTACCCAGATTAACAGATTTAGTTTCCAGAGAAGAGGAAGGATCATCCTATCACTTTTTCTTTACAAAACGACCATCATTATCAAATAATCGTTTTAAGGAAACCAAACCTTTTGGAATCTTATTTCCTTTGAGTTGTATCATTGTATCTTTTTCAGATTCATGTGCTTGACCGGTGAGAGACTCACGACATGTAGAAGTTGATCCATCGAAATGAAGTTCTTTGAAATTGTCAACTTTCTCCAAAAAGGTGATAAGTTGGTTGTCATCATTGAACACTTGCCAAGTGTTGTGAATTATCTGGTACACTTGGGCGAAAAACCACCTCAATGGTATATGTATCCATTTTTAACCCTGGGTGAGGGAGCATGAGAGAGGCTGAGACAACCAATGAATCAGCCATGTCATTTTGAGCTCACAAAACTACTTTGATTAAGAAAGTGTCAAACTCTTCGATCTTTATCCCATACTTTGCATTGCGGTAGATTGTCTGAGCGGTCATTATTTACTTGGTATATCCCTTTTACGATTGACAATTAGCTCACATCACCTTGCACTCGATTCTTGATTCCTTTCTCTTTTGTAGCTTGCATGCCAAGTAAAAATGATTCATACTTGGCATTATTATTTGTACTAAAGAATCAGAACTTGAAAGAAAAAGGAAAAATCTCCTGTTCGGGAGATATTAGAACAACCCAAAGACACCGCATCCACTTGTCGTACAACGCCATCAAACCTGTAATGTCCACGCTTTGTTAAGATCCTCATTTTGGACGAGAATGTCCATTTTATTTGAGTTGGTGGACATGAAGTAGTTACCCATTCCCAAATATTTCTTTTGTGACTCTGGTTCCAATGTCTGCATCACCCCTTTGACAGGAATCCTGGCTTTGGACCAGTCCATATGAATTTCCCCACCAACTTCTTTACAAAATCTCCTCCCTAGAAATATCTCGTATCTATTGGAATATCAACTACAAGCATAGTCATTTTTACCCTTTTCTCAGGAAATGCCGTGAATGCAAACTACGCATCCTTGATTTGACCAATCAATGGTACTTGCTTGGTTTCCATGGAGTAGCATCTTCCAAAAGGTTTAGTAAGTGTGAGGCCTAAAGCATGGGAAACCTTTGCTGGCATAACATTATCATAAGCTCCATAATCAATTATACAATTACTTAGTTTATGACCATTGATTAGGAGAGATAGGTAAAAAGGTTCAATTTTTCCCGACACGGAAGTTGAGGTGACGTTTACATGAGACGTAAGAGTGGGAAGAATTCCTTTTGAGGGAATGGGAGGAGGTATGACACGGCTTTGGATATACTTAGTTAATCTTATAAGTTGCTCTAGGTTGGGTGAAGGTACTCAACTTCGAGACATTTGGATCTTGGTCTATTTGGCGTGATCAATTATATTGAATGCGACCAAGGGTTATACTAATGAAGGAATGCATCCTTCATTTCACATTTATGGAGGAGGATTACTAGTCTTTATGGGCTTGGAGGAGGGATGAATTGGAGGAGAAATAGGAGGAAAATATTTCTTTACAAAAGGTTTAACAGGAGGTTGAGTAGGAAGGGGATTACCTCTTTTAGCGATCGTTGGAGGAGGAGTTACCACAGCCTTTTCCTTTTGTTTTTCAGCAGCAACTTTTACTTCTTTTCCTTGTGAGCGAGTGAAAACCATGTATGATTGTCCACTCACATACCCTTGGGTACCCTCTTCTTCATCAAATTCCTTGTCTTCAAATTCTATATACCCAATAGTAGAGTCGTTAGTCGGTTCACCGACATCTTGATCATCTTCGCCTTGATGAAAGTTCTTCGTAATTTGGATCATCTTCTTTGATTTCAACCAAAGCATTAACCGGAGGGGCTTCAATTGCTAACCTTGGAGAAGTAGCAGGAAAATGCGGCCTTTGGGGGCGTTGTTGGGAGTGAAGTTCCTCCATGGGATATCTTGGTATGGAGTAGTAGACGATGTTTGAGCCAATTGCTTCTTTAATGAGAGCAAGTCATTCACCATCTTCTGGAATGCTAGATCTGATGAGGAGAAGTGAGAAGAAGTTGAAGCCTTTGATTTTGATGGCTCTCATCTTAACTCACCGGATATAAGAAGGTTGTATTCTATCCAAATGGCCGTAGCTTGAGCAAGAACCAAGGTGGGTATTTGTTCCTGTAAAAGTAATAAACTTACTTTCAAACTCATGGCATTTAAGAAGAAACACTTTTGATTTTCTAATGTCGGCATCATGGCGAGCGGCACACGGTTGATCAGTGAATTGAATCGGGTGATAAAATCGTGCATGGTTTAATTGGCCTCCTTCATGTGAGTGATTTGTGATAATAATGGAAATGCATCTTCTGAAGGTTTGAATTTGTCTTCAAATGCAGTCCGTAATGTGGCCCAACTAGTGATGGATGCAGCTGGTAAATGTTGGAACCATTCTGACTGAGGCCCTTACAAGGTCTCCAGAAAGAGACATACCGATACATCCTCATGAGTCATGTCTAGAATGCTACATGACATAATAAACACATCTATATGCATATGCGCGTCGTGCTTTGATTTCTGCTCCCATCAAATTTTGAGAAATTTTTGTGATTTCTGTGAGGGAGGGGGTTGAATGGATGCGGTAGTGCTAGAGGACCCATGGCATTTCCCCATGGTACAGGAAGATTTGCTGCCATTTGAAAAGTAGGAAAAAGAACGTGAGCAGGGAGTGTGGTTCCACTTAGCAAAAGAGCACTGCAAGTTGATGTCGAGGCACCCTATGAAATTTGGCTCTTTCATGGAGGCAAGGCACTTCTTTCGATCGATCTACTGAGCTTAGTGATGCGAATCATGCTGGTGTGATACTGAAATTGTGCCTTCAAAGTAGATCAAAAATTGGATCAACTTCTCCACGAGCTCTCCTGCTGCAAGTAAATGGTTCACCCGCTAGCGTACCCATTCAGATCTGCAACAATTAAGAGTAGATTCACAACAAACTTTTTGTTTATACTTGCTGATTTTTTGATTTTTCTAGCAAAAATCAGCAGCATGTACTTTTTCAATATTTAATTTTCTCCTCTTTAATAACAACCGTTTAGTTTTTTGACAAAGATTAATAAGGATAAAAGTGGGTCAATCTAGAAAGCTGATTTTCAGATCTTTGACCTGAATTTTGCAAGGTTTTGAAAATAACATAATATGTCAGAATCTCATCTACTGAAATGTACAAGTTTTTGTAAAAACTCAGCGAACTAAAAGTTTCTATCTGGCCCCGATCTATGGATTTGTATAAGGAAATTTTCAGTTTCGATCACTTATGCAAAAATTTTAAATTTTAACAAAGAGTTAAAATTTGTAATCTGGTAGTGATTTTTCTCATTTTTTAGTTATTTCCTTAGTTTGATCCCAGAGATTCACCAAAACTATTGGTCCGAAAAACTATCGGTTAGGCAGGTCATGGGGAAACAGGCCAACAGTGTGCAAGACATAGCCCCTCTTTGAGACAGAAAAGTGAAACTAGTTTATTGTTAATCTATCAAGTAGGAATCTATGCAAATCTACACTATTCTAACTTTAGGGGGTTTGGGATCTCATCCCAGTAGAGGTAGTTCCAACAACGAAAAAAAAGGTAGGAGGGAAGGAACAGAGGAGGGTAGATCTGAAGGAAGAAAATAAATGAATTCCAAGACAGAAAGGTCAGAAGGTTTATGCTTTGGGCGGTAGTAAAACAGAGCCAAACTTACTTGCATAAACAATTAAAGCAATACTGATGAACATATGACAATAGTAGGAATGAATCTAATGAGAATAAAAACATAGATCTAACTTAAGAAAGATCGATGCAAATAACACACACATTAAGCACAAAGTTTGAATATATCTATTAATATTTCTTACATTAAGAAAACACAAAGTCTTTCTCTCCTCACTTCTCTTTTCATACAAAAAATGTCCACACCGAATACAACAAGTATTCTAGTATTTATAGAAGGAGAGGAGGAAAGAAGACAAAAGCAAACCAACAACTACTTACAAAATATCTTACAAGATATTTACAAAATATTAAAAAGTAAACATGATTGACTTGGGCTAGTTTTTGGATGGCAACATCCCATGGTGCAACATGGATGACGTCATCATGTATGCCAACATGCTTTTTAAATATTTTACAAAAATTATCAACTCATCCCAAAAAGAAGAAAAAATTTCCCTTTGTAAAGTGGCGCATCTTTCGTCATGTCAACACATAATTTTCTCCCCATTGGCACAACTTTCAGCATGTCGACACAAAAATTTCTCCCCATTGGCGCAACTTTCGGCACGTCAACACAAAAATTTCTCCCCAAAGGAAAATGGCACACTTTTTGTCGTGTCAACATAGAAATTTCTCCCCATTGGCGCAACTTTCGTCATGTTAACATATAAACTTCTCCCCATTGGTGCAACTTTCGTCATGTCAACACAGAAATTTCTCCCCAAAGGAAAATGGCTAAAAATGGCTAAGTCCTAAAACAAATTGATTTTTGAAAGGGAGTTTTGGGCTATTACAAACGTTGTCAAACTTCCTTGGGGCCAAAACAAAATTTTGGTATGGTTACCTACAAATTCCCCTTGTCAATTTTGTAAGATAACATACACATGCTTAAAAATGATGTTAAGACCATTGCATAAGTTATGAGCTTCATTAATGAAATCCCTGATGGTCCAACTAGGATTTAAGGATTTAGTGAGAATGTTGATAATATTCATGGAGTCACCTTCGATGATGATGTTTCCCATGTTGAGATTCTTAGCAATTCTGACTCCCCAGAGTGCAGCTAGAGCCTCAAATTAGTGGTTAGTTTACTTACCCATGGGACCAATATATTTTGTAATAAGACGACTCTTGTGATTTATGGTCAAACCACCTCCTCCAACTAGACCAGGGTTGCCTTTGGAGGCACAAAGTAGTTAGAAATTTTGATATGAAGAAAAAAAAATGTTTCATATTGAATATAAAGTAGATAACAACTATAAAATGGATTTCTATAGTTACCCTACCTTCGGCAGGGACTAATAATATGTATTCCTCTTATCCATTAACATCGATATTTCATTAAGTTTTTATTATTATTTTTTAATATAACACTCATATATTTCTAGATTCCATGCAAGGGTAGTTCCCCATTCTCACAAGGCATCAAAATGTTAGAATGTTTAGAATGGGAATATGTCTATTCTCATAAAAATAAATATTTTCCTTTAAAAACATTAATTTCCATTGATATCTCCAATGTGCCTCGTAGTGGTGTGGATTAATTGCGATTAATATCTCCATTATGCCACGAATCGGCATGGAAAAACCCAATCTCACTTTCCCTCCAACGAGTGGTTGAAGACGTGAATAAAAAACAATTATATTTAATTAATAAATAAATGGTGGTAAACAATATATTTGCATGGTGGTCTTGCTATGTCATGGTAAAAAAATTTATAAATTTTAAACATTATCATAGCCATGTTTTAGGTTATTTTCATTTATAATAAATTGGTATTACTTTATACTAGAGAGACACGAGAGGGAGAGATGCATGTATGGAAAATTAGTAAACTTGTGGTACAATATACAAGATGATTAAGTTCAATTAATTGCTTGTATTATAATGTTTAGAATGGGCATATGCCAATTCTCATACAAACAAATATATTTGTCTTTTATTACAAACAAACATTTTTGTATTGTATTGATTGGGAAGTTCTATTCTCACAACATTTATAGTGGTATTAAAAGGATTAAGTTCAATATTGCTTGTACAAAACTAATTTCCCATTCTCACATCCTTTATAGAGGTATAAAAAGATTTAAGTTTAATATTACTTGTATTGAATGGGAAGATGTCCATTCTCATGTATGAATCAAAGAAGAATAATAGAATTAAAATTTACTTTGTTTTAAAATATTTGGAATGGGCATATGCCCATTCTCATAGATAAATCATATATTATTCTTCTATTATTCCTATATGAGAGGTATTAAAATTATTAAGTTCAATATTTCTTGTACAAACACACTTCCCATTCTCAAAACCCATTCTAAAAATGTAAACAATGCACACACATGCACACGCACACACACACATACACATGGTATGATGAGAACTACATAAGGCTTGATCCCTCTCGAGGGTATGTAGTGCAACACTTGGCTCTACCAGGGATAGTCCAGCTAGTATAATACAATTATAAATAATTACAAGACAATTTTTTTGTTTATATGAGAATGGGCTTGTGCCCATTATAAACATTCTTACACAAGAAATATTCTCTATCTATAAAGGTTATGAGAATGCATAACTTCTCATTCTAAAATAAAGTAAGGTTGTGAGAATGCACAACTTCCCATTCTATATCTCTATTATTCTTCTATGATTCTTATATGAGAATGGACATATTCCCATTCTAAACATCTATTCTTCTTTCATCTGTTCTTCTTCTATGTTTCCTATATGAAAAAAAAATGTTTCTATAAAGGCTGTGAGAATGCACAAATTCCCATTCTAAAACAAAGTAAGGATGTGAGAATGCACAACTTCCCATTCTAAAACAAAGTAAGGTTGTGAGAATGCACAACTTCCCATCTAAAAAAGTAAATTTTATCTCTATTATCATTATATGATTCTTATATGAGAATGGGAATATTCCCATTATAAACATCTATTTGTCTTCCATTTTTGTTCTTATATGTTTTCTAAAACAAAAAAATGTTTCTATAAAGGCTATGAGAATACGCAACTTCCCATTCTAAAACATAGTAAGGCTATGAAAATGCACAACTTCCAATTGTAAAACAAAGTAAGTTTTATATATATTATCCTTATATGATTCTTATATGAGAATGGGAATATTCCCATTCTAAACATTTATTCTTATTCCATATGTTGTTCTTCTATGTTTCCTATATGAGAATGGGCATCTTCCCACTCAATACAAGAAAAAAATGTTTGTTTTCTTGAGAATGGGCTTGACATGAATAGATAAAAACATCTATTCTTCTTCAATATTTTGTTCTTCTATGTTTCCTATGTGAGAATGGGCATCTACCCACTCAATACAAGACAAAAAATGTTTGTTGGATTTAGAATGGGCTTGACATGAACACATAAAAATTAATTTGTTTTACAATGCATAGTTCTCCACCATGTAAGGGAAATAAAACCAGATTATATTCTTCATGAGAAGAGTTAGAAAAATTCAAGCCTGTGAACATATTGGTGTTTCTCATAAATTTTCTTGATATCTTTCTCTTCACAATCCAAAAAGTACAATGAAAGAGATAGAGCCCAAAAGTGAAAGAATAAACAATAATCAAACAAATAGATCACTTAATAGCATCATGGTGAAGCTTACCATTCCTAAGAAATCCAATTTCTTTGAAAACATTAATTTCCATTAATATTTCCACTGTGGCATGGATAAGCTCGCTCTCACTTTCCCTCCATCTGGCTATGTTTTATAACAATATGTTTGCATGGTGGTCTAGCTATGACTAATAATTTCCATGGTCTCATACAAACAAACATTTTTACCTTGTATTGAATGGGCATATGCCCATTCTCATATAACAATCACAGAAGAAGAATATAGAGAAGAAGTTTCCCTTTCTCACATCCTTTATAGAGGTTTTAAAATGATTAAGTTCAATATTGCTTGTATTGAATGGGCATATGCCCATTCTCATATAACAATCATATAATATTTTTCTATGATTCCTATATGAGATCAGGCATTTTCCCATTCTCATATAGAAATCATATATTCTTCTTCTATGATTCCTATAGGAGAACAGACATCTGCCCATTTAATACAAGATTGAACATAATCATTTGAATACCTCTATAAAGTATATGAGAATGGGGAATGGCCCTTCTAAAAAGGTGAACTACATAAGGCTTGATCCCTCTCGAGGGTATGTAGTGCAACACTTGGCTCCGACAAGGATAGTCCAACCAATATAATATAATTATAAATAATTAAAGAGAACTATATAAATCTTGGAAACAAACTAATCAGAGCTACGTGAGGCTTGACCAATTAAGAAAACATATATTATAGCACTTTTATCAATGCAATAGTAGTACTTATATGACAATGGGTATCTTCCCATTTAATACAAGAAATAAATGTTTGATGCCCATTCAATAAAAGAAAAAAATCTTCTATATGAGAATCCAAACATTCTAATATACCCAATATTGAACACAATCTATTTAGTACCTCTATAAAGACTATGTTAATTGGGAGCTACCCATTCTAAAACAAAGTATATTTTAACTCCTTTATTCTTCTATGATTCTTACATGAGAATGGGCATCTTCCCATTCAATACAAACAAACAACATTACCTTGTATTGAGTCGCAAGATGCAATCATAGAAGAAAAATAGAGTTAAAATGTATTTTGTTTTAGAATGGGAAGTTCCACATGCTCATAGTCTTTAGAGAGGTGATAAAATTATATATCAATGAATGGTGATTTTATATTCCTCATTCTATCTACATGTTGCTTTTATAAAAATGTTTAGAAATTGCTAATATTAGAATGTTTAGAATGGGCATATGCCCATTCTTATGTAAACAAACATTTTTATCTTCAATTGATTGGGAATATGCATGTTCCCATATATAAATCATAGAAGAAGAATAGAACTAAAATTTATTTATCTTAATTCCTAATTGACAACCAAAGCATTCACCCATTCAATACAAGTGTGTCAATGACAGGTATTCTTACATTCAATACAAGACTGAACAAAATCATTTGAATACCTCTATAAAGTGTGTGAGAATGGGAACTGCCCATTCTAAAAAAAATTAAATTTCATCTCTATTCTTCTTCTATTATTCGTATATGAAAAAAATTAAATTTCATCTATATTCTTCTTCTATGATTCTTATATGAGAATTGACAAAAGATAAAATTGAGTGTTTGTAAGAGAATGTGCATATGCCCATTGTAAACATTCTGATATACCCAATATTAAACATAATAATTTTAATACCTCTATACAGACTATGAGAATGGGGAACTTCACATTCTAAAACACATTAGATTTTAAATCATTTTTCTTCTATAATTCTTACATGAGAATGGGCATCTTCCCATTCAATACAAATAATTTTATCTTGTATTGAATGGGAAGATGCAATCATAGAAGAATAATAGAGTTTAAATTTATTTTGTTTTAGAATGGGAAGTTACACATTCTCATAGCTTGTTTATTTATAAAAAAATAGACTTGGTAGAATTTGATATACATTTCACTAACAAAATTTGTAACAGGAAAAATGGCTCTTATTACTACTACCCCATACAATGAAATTCAATTTTTGATGGTGCAAAAGATTGGGAAAGAAGGGATGAAGAATGGTTTGTTGAAGTTCACAATCTTGATAATTATTACAATGATATGTGGTTGTTTCATTCTTTGAGAGACCAACACACACCAATTGGTATTCTTTTGAGCATAAAGTGTGTAACAGATAATATTATATTTGTTCAAGTGGAATAAATAGACAACACAACAAGAACATGCTCAATACTTAAATGGAGTTACAAGTTTCTCTTTATAAAAAATATGGCATGGAAAGGTCTGCAAAACACCACAAATATTCATGTTATAGTTATGGCTAGAAAATAGAGCCATACACTGAAGGGGACAAGAGTGGTGTATAAAACAGTCAAGCTATTTGTGTTGGAATTGTAACTACATACAAAAAGCTTTATCAATATGCATTTACTTCATCTATTTCCCACCGCATGAATATGGATAAGGAATTGAGCCAAAGAAAATTACATTCCAAAATGTTTACAATGCTTAGAAGACAAAAATTATCTAAGCTAGAAAAAGACACTTCAGAATCACACTTTCAAGAGCTAAAGGGATCTGCAAAAAAAAATCATTATTAAATCTAGCACAAATTGAATTTAAAAAAGTGAATCTACACTATCTGAGGAGATTCATCTTTTTTTATTTGATGAAAAGTATTTCAAAATTGATATTATTCATTTTTATGTAGCACCTTCAAAATGTAGACACTAAATCATGCACTTGGGTACATTTCTAGGTCTTGATCACATACCACTATTCATATGATTACTAAGCGAGAAAACTAGTAATTGGCATCTGTCTTTGTCCTTTTTCCTTTGTTTATGGTTTCCTCTTTGGTATTACACACCCCACAACCCATTTTGATCTTCATTGCTTTATCTTTATTGACTCTAGAAACTAGCACCCAACCAAGACGTCGGTGACTAGGCACCCTCATCCCCTTTAGGTGCCCCGACATATTTGTAGTTTATGCACTTCTTTTGGGCATCTTGTTTTCTTATGGGTCATCCTTTTAGTTGTCAATTACAAAATTCAAACAAGGGAATCATATAAATACAAAGCTATGTGACCATAATAAAGGACCAAGATCTAAGCATCTACTATCACCACCTAAGGTTGCATCCAAAGGCATTCTAAGAGAATTAAAGCATTCATATAGCACTCATTTAAGGGACAAGGGAATGCATTTTTTACATACGTGCATAGGAGGGGAATTTCATTTAGACATCCACACATCTATCTACATTGTTACATTTATATATTACTCACTATCAAGCACGTCTTGCACAAGAACCACCTAGGGCATGATTTGTGTACACACACAAGAACTACATGGAGTCTCGAAATATAGTGAAACAATCGGTTGTAAGCTCACTCATTCGAGTATTTGTTGGGGTCATCGGAATCCCCATTTGTATCTTTTTATTTTTAGGATTAGATGTGTTTTGGGATTTTGCATGATATAATTTTTTTTGCGAGGTTGCGGAGTGAATACAATGATCATCTAGTGACACACGGGTGAACAACGGGAAAGGTGAGGTACCATTTTGTGACACAAGAAAATTCAATTTCTGAGGTCTTTCATAGTCACGGGTGCCGAAGTAATCTCAACACCCATGCACCCTGACCCAGTCTAGGAAGATCCGGTAGCTCTAGAATTTACCATGTACATTTGCAATAGTTTTATCCTCTTGTTTACCAAATGTCTAGTCCAACATACTTCAAGATCAATCACTAAATTGGCTAAGTCTTTTATTCTCTCTCTTTCACCTAGGGTTTCATTATTATTTAGCTTATTTCTTGTGTCAAAATCTCTACTAGGCATTTATTTATCCTACGTTACTCTGTAATTAGGGTTTTACAAATTCCATATTTGTTAAATCATTTGGTGAACCCATCGCTCAAACCTAACCTTTCTTCTAGGTATTTTTTCATTTTTTATCATGGCTCAGTCTTATGGCACATTTACTAAATCCCACCTTTAATACCTCAATGATCATCTTGTTGAACATACCCAAGATCTAGATCTACTCTTATCTCTGCTACCCGTGAGGAGGCCACCAATATTTTTGAGATTAATGTTCCTACATCCATCCCCGCTTCTATGCCTATTGCTACTCAACCTCATACTTCGCCCTTCTACCTACTTTTACTATTCCCGTATTTGTTCCTATTCCCACCAACCACATCACTCCACCTATTATATCATAGACATGGAAAGTCTATCCCACTTGCACTTAATACCTAGCCTCTCTTTATCATGATATCCAATTTCAAATCCATTAACTACAGCAGGATACTTCTCGTGCATCTCCATCTCTTGATTCCAATTTACTCCTTTACACTCCTCTCACACCCATCATTTCGCCTATCCACTTCCTCAAAAAAATTCACTCTCAAGCTTCCCACCTTCAATGACCATGGTGATCCTCAAGAGCATCTTCGATAATTTCATGTATCATGTCTAGATTATATGGATGATCATATTTTTCTAGCAAAGATCTTTCCTAGAAGCCTCCAAGATTATGTAATGAGTTACTTCTACAATCTACTTTTCCACTTGGTAACATCATTTACATATTTATTCGATGCTTTTCTTACACATTTTTCAATCAATATCATTTCCAATATCTCATATGCTCAACTTGAAAAATTTAAACAAGGATCTAATGAGCATCTAGCAGATTATATTTTATGATATAAGAACAACTTAGCTAATATGTCTAATGTACTCATAGACTGTGAACTTCAAGATCTATTTTTCAAAAGTATTTTTCCTCCTTTGCAAGAGAGCATCATCTTTGATACCTCTCCATCATTTGATCAACTATGCCATATGTTTAAGTTACACAAAAGTGAACTATTATCTATAGGAAAGCTTAAATATCATGATTAGGATTTATCTTCTACTCAGTTTAAAAACAAATAAACTTTCAAGCTAGCTAAGAAAAAGCTATTGCTAATTTTATCTCTACTCCTAAAAATATTCAATGACAACCTCCAAAGTGTACATTCACAAAATTTCCTTGTGCTTCGCATATTCTATTGCCACAACTTGTTGAGAGAAATCTTATTACACTTTCTCCACTTAATCTAGATCCATCTCATCCTAAAGGAAGTAATTATAACAAAAAATCTAAATGAGGCAATCATTAATGCATTGGGAATTCTACAAATCTATGTTTCAAACTCCAACATCTTATTAAAGATCTCATCGAAAACAATGCAATCCGGCTCCCACGATCCTTTAACATCTACATCGGTTAATGAAAACAAAAATCTCAAAATCTTTAATGATCCTCTCCTAAGCATGAAAAGAAAGTTATTGATTCTTCAGCTAATCATACATATTGTGTAGTGCCTCCTCCTTCATCGAGGGCTCTTGATTTTCTAGTTGCTAATGTTGATGCATCTCCACCATTCATTACATTCTCTGATCACGATTATCATGCCACATTCTCTTCTGACACATTACATATCCATGCTTCTATCAGACCTCATGTTATCAATAATACAATGATCAATCCATCGATTCATATGAGTGTGTGCTCTATTACACTCCTTATCACTATTAACTATCCACTCTCTCATATCTCATATCCAATTCCCAAATCTTATGGTTTCGTCAAAATTCTAATTACAGTTGGAACTCTCACCATGCTTGTGCCATTTTTATGGAACCTTCAATTTAAGGTTTTGACCTACTCTTAGGTCTTCTGATTAAATAAAATTAACTAATATGTAGTATTTTGGGATAGTTAATCTAAGCTATGAGTAGTTGTAAATAAAGTAAATAGATACAATAAATAAGTATGTAAATGAGATAAACAGTTATGCAAAAGGAAATGCTAACCCTAATATGCAAGAGAGAAAAAGAAAGAACTCGGTGGAATAACAGATGCTCACGGGACTATGTCACAAGGGTGACTAGAAAATTTGGAGGTATCAATGACAATGCGAAGTTCGAATAAGATGGATCTAGATTGATTCCCTAGAATAGAGTGCACAGGAAGGGACTCGGGTGCTGTGGGTGCTCTGGTATTTAAATTGTGCACCATAGTCTATGTAAATTCTCTAAAAATGAATTTCACGGGGCTAAGAGGTGGTCCAAAACCCTCATTATCATTGCATCATGATTTGATGCCTGTATCGAGATGTCACTAATATTCCGTGATGATGAGAATATCTCGCAAGGTACCAAGAAGATGTATAAAAACCTTAAAAAATGAAATATGAAAATAAATGGGTCGAAATGACCTCAATTGCCACAATTGTGGGCTTACTAATCTGAGTTTTGTACTACATTTCAAACCCAAATGTAGTTTTGATGAGTGTGTGCATAATTTTCCCTAGGTTCTCTTGTGTCGATTACAATTTTGAAGTGGTAAGAAATAACTAAATGTATAAAATCTAATAGAATGTGTGAATGGAATAGAATAGAATCCCTCCCCTATGAAGATTAATGCAGATGTCCTAGCTTTGATGCCTTGTGATGGAGATATGTGGATGTAAGTGATCTCAATGCGATAGATGGATGTAACTCTTGATGAGTGATAGTCATGAATGATTTTAGGTACCTCATTATGGGCTCATAACTTTATATTTATAGGTTTCTCTTGATCTAATTTCATAATTAACCCCGAAATGGCTGACTACCAAAAATATAAGAAGCTAAAATGGCTAGAAAGAGCCCAAAAGATGGTAGGAAAGTGTAAAAGGGATCGGGGTGCCCTTGGTGGGACCAGGGCACCCATGTTCACCCCAAGATCTTGATCTGGGCACCCTATTTGGGAAAACACAAGATGAAAGAAGATGATTGGGAATATGGGTGCAAGAGGTTGGAAATGACGAAATAAAATAAAACAAGATGGCCAAAATACGGGGGTTAATTAGTACTTTCTTCACTCAAGAACCTTCTAAATAGTAGTATGAAACCAGGATTAAATAATGTCTAAAGTGCATGATTTTGTGTCTACATTTTCCCCCACTTTATGTTGGTGAGTGGAAATCTTGGTAACATAAAGTAGATAGAGATGCGTACTTGATGCCGATGTAGAGTGATGTAGATAACACGCCGAAGGACTAGACAAAGTGTGGAATGACAAAAATATGGAGGAGCATGGAAACTAAATATTAAAAATGCATAAATAAAAAGTGATGAGAGTGAACCTAGGGTGAAAACACATGTATAGCTACCGATGTGTAATGTACATGTATGGTTAGTATATTGTGTGTTATCGCGAAGTGTTATTGACGTGTTGATGTTTTTCCCCATTTGACTACTTGTTTCTCATACGGCCGGACCTGCAAGGAGAAAATTATCAAGTAGTCAAATATGTATGTATGTATGTGTAAAACCATAATGTAAAATATGCATGCATATGTATGTAAATGTAAAGCAAATGAAAAAGTGTAAATGGAACATGTGCACTTTATCCATTTCGAAAAACAAAGTGTAGAAGGATATCTTGTCTTGTAATTTTTTGGGCGATCTCATGCCACTCCAGTCGAAGAAGTGTAGGGAGAGAAAGCTACATTATTCTCCTTGTTGTAATTGTTTCCCGAATGTGTGTGTAGAGATCTATGTACTATCCTAGTTTTTTGGGTAATCCAATGTCACTGGTTGAAGAAGTATTGGGAGGAATTCTGTTATATCCTCCAACTATTAACTGTTCCCCTGAATGCTAAGGACACCATGTCCTGTAAAAGCCTCTATGTATGGGGTTCATAGATTGGTCTGACCCACTCGTTGTATATAATTGAACCGAACTGGTATAGAATCTTTTTGTTAGTATGTAAAAACTCCCTAATGATGCCCCCTCTTTAGGGGCACATGTGATGTCATTGATAGGAGAATGCAGCCCCAATAGAGGACCAACCGTATGTATCGTTGGAAAGTGCTTGGTAAAAATTAAGGCACACACAAACAAGAAGGTTAGCCAAAGACAAGTGTAAACATTCATGCATATGGAAAACAATGTGTAAGCTACATGAGACAATATAAAAGCTATTAAGAAAAGTAGTAGTGTAAACATGCAAGAAGACAAATGAAGCCTAAAAAAAGTGGGCTGTAAACATGGCACATCACTCACGATGTTGCAAGACACGCAAGTCCATCATGGCTACAAACAAAAACAAGTGTACACACCAAACAAAGGGCAAGGCCCGCATACAATAGCAAATAATAGTAGACAATGTAACAAACAAGTATGGAAACAAATATCCCTGCATAAAAAATGTTGCACATGAAGCACCCATTAGCATGTTAGAAAGATAACTAGTATGTCAAAAGCGTGTATAAGTAAGTAATGTAAAGTGCTAAGTACAAAATGAAACAATAGAACCTTGAAGAGATGAATGTGGATGCCCCTAGCAACCACCTTTGTAGGAAGGGTAGAAGGCAAGCATCCATGCTATGTGTAAGAGACCTATATCTGTGATCATAACTAGAAAAATATGTGAACACGCATGTGTGGATGATATAGATAAATTACATACAAGAAATATAACTAGCATGTGTAGTAAAGTGACCATGAACAAGCATAAGTAAGCAAAAGTAAAAGCAACCATAATATGCAGCATGTTGTGTGTGGATGGAATGGAATGCACAATGGAGTGATAGGATCTGCGTGCCCCCTTGAGTGGATGGAAATGTGTGTAATGAGGTGTATTTGGTTTTCCCACTCAGTAGTAAATAATGAACCATAAATGAGAGTGCATCATCGGGAAATGGTCTAAGTGTGTGTTGTTTCTAACACGTTGTGATGAATGTACATGTATATTGATGAGACACGACCTATAAATGATGTGTGCATGAAACCTATAGCCAAATCATATATCACGACTAGATTGACCGTATAAGTGATGAATTATCCTAAGTGTATATCACTACAAGATGAGAAGGAGTGGTGATGTAACATAAGGTGTATACCACTACAAAATGATAGAATAGGTGATGATTTATCATAAAGCGTATGTCACTAGGATGGAAATTTCGCATGATGAAATTTTGAAGAGTAAATTTATGATGAGTGTAAGCTCCATTTGATTTGTAAACCCTTAGAAGTTGAGTATAGATTGAGGAACTAAAGTGTGTCATAGGGTGGTGAGTGCAGCACATAGAAGACAATGTAGTATATGTAATGATAAAAGATGACCATATGATGATTAGAATGTGCAACGTATAATGTAATGTATGATGTAGACTACTAAGTGTGATATGTGTGATGTATACTAAGCGTAGTATGTATCGTAGTTCAATGTATAGTGTAGGGTGCAATATTTGTAGTGTGCCTAAGAGCGTATAATATGTAGAATGCAACACTAGATGTGTAGGATGTGTAAAGTATAATGTATAGAGTGACATGTAAGATGAGTAACGTATAATGCTAGATGCATGATGTAAACTAGCATGATGTGGAAGATGTGTCATGAGTGAAATGTGTATGGTATAGTATGTAGTAGAAGTAGGATGCAATGCTAGACTAGTATGATACACAAATATCAAAGTGTTGTAGACTAAATGTAGAATATATGGTGTATGACGCATAATGTGTGATGAAACGAAATGTGTAATGCCTATGGTGTAGTGTGTGGGGTTCATGTGTAGTAATCCCTCAATATTCAAGTGTGAACCGAAGCACAAGAGTGTGTCATCGGGTAATGACAATGTTATAATAAGAATGAATATGCGTGTACTATGAAATTGAATAATGTAAAGATGAGATATGAGTAAATGCTACAATGATGTATGTATAAATGTTAAGAATATGATGTAGAATGATAATGTGAGAATGAGGGATATGTCTATGATGCTAATGTGATGAGGGGGATGTGTGAGCTACTATGCCCCCAAGTGTGTGTGCAAAAATATCATGTAAAGTCATCGAGAAGATTGTCATCCTTTGGGTGAAAGTCATATGGATAAGCATTGGTGACCTGATAAGCAATAGTGTCTGGTTGATCATGTAATAAGCCATTAAGGCATAATTTGTACATGCCCATAACATACTCCTCATCGGTGAATGGAGGAAGTGGGCAACCGTGTGCATACCAATGAGTGAGATTTTGCGAATAGCCAAGAAAAGAACTATTGTAGATAAAAACATGACCGAAGGGCATAGGAAATGAAATGTTTATATGACTAGGATCTAATGTGCCTCTAATATAAGTAAGCCAAGATTCCCCTAATGTGAGTGGAGAAGAATGATGGGTATGTGATAAGTAGACCATAAGATGAAATACACACAAACCATAAGTGGTAGTAATATTGATAAAGCCATAGTAGAGATGAGGGTCATGAGTAGAAGGATGGAGATCCTCAAAAGTGAAACCAAGATGAGCTAGACCATCATGGGAACATATAGTGACATCACATGTAGGATCAAATGGAATATGTTCCCAATATGAGTCATTCATGAAAAGTGTGCAAGTGAATGGTGGGCGTGTTAAGGTAGGTGGTGCATGTGAAGGTGTATGTGATAGAGTGACATTCATATTTGGATGGCCCCTAATAAGGAATCATAGTAGTAGTAGTAGTAGGTGGCATTGAAGAAACTACATCTATCACACAAATAATATCGTCAAGTGGTTGTAAGTGAGGTGGTTATTCGATAGGTTGGGGATTGTTTGTAATATCGAGCATGGAATAGGAAGACCAATATAAGGAGCATGGTCACAATATTGGAATGGATCACGGTCACGAAGAATAGTATGCTCAACACCTTCATGTAAGAACTTAACACAATGATGGAAAGTAGAGGCAATGACCTACATAACATGAAGCCATGGTCTACC
Organism: Taxus wallichiana var. yunnanensis; assembly: GCA_018340775.1. NCBI lineage: Eukaryota > Viridiplantae > Streptophyta > Pinopsida > Cupressales > Taxaceae > Taxus > Taxus wallichiana. Next base: position 78,820,765 of record CM031239.1, read on the forward strand.
TAATAGACAATTGTAAGAGACGGGAAGGTCAATGATGAAAAATATTGTGTTGACAATTTTAGGTCCTACAATGATGGGTAGTGTAATATGACCAAGACATGGGTGAATGGAACCATCATAAGCACGTAATGAAATAGAAGATGGAATAATGGAAGAAGTGGAAAAACCTAAGGCCTTAAGGAATGACATAGAGCATAGGTTAAGTTTAGATCCATTATTGATTAAAGTGTGTTTGAAAACTACATTATAAATATGACATATGATGTGTAATGGTGGGTCATTATCAAAAGTATTATCATTGGTAGGAAGAGGAGACTGAAATGTTATATGATTAGAGAATGCATCATCAAAGACTCGATAGAGGGAGTCAGGGTGCGATTCAAGAGGAATGTAAGTAGTAGCGAGAAGATGTTGGATTCTAACTCTAAGGTTAGGATGAAGAAGCAAATAATTGGTAATAGAGATACTCATGATGCTTGAATGCAAATGCAAACCCTAGAAGGTGCAATGAAGAAGGATCGGGTTCACCAAAATGATTAACTAAAATTAACAAATATGTAGTATGTGGGGATAGTTAATCTAAGCTACAAACAGTTTTAAATAAACTAAATAAATTCAATAAAGAAGTATTTAAATGAGCTAAAAAGCTATGAAAAAGTGAATGTTAACCCTAACGTGTAAGAGAGAAGAGGAAAGAACTCAACTGAATAATAGATGCTCATAGGACTATGTTGTAAGGGTGACTAGAAAACTGGAGGTACCAATGATGTGTAGAAGCTTTGAAAAGGATGGATCTAGACTGGAGCATATAGGAAGGGATTGGGGTTTCTGCGGTTCTCTGGTCTACAAACTGGGCATCCCGGTTTGTGTAAAGCTCTAAAACTAAATTTCACGGAGTTTGAGAGGTGGTCCTGAAATCCTCGTTGTTGTTAATATTTCAAGATGGTGAGAAGACCTGTAAGATACCAAGATGAAGTATCAAAACCCTAAAACTGACCTCATCTACCAAAACAATGGGCTTATTAACGAGTGTTGCACTACATTTAAGATCCAAATGTAGCTCTAGTGAGTGTGTGCATAATCTTCCACAAGTGCTCTTATGTCAGTCATACTTTTTGAAGCAGCAAGTAATAACTAAATGTAGAAAATGTAATAGAATGTGTGCATGGAATAAAAGAGAATCCCTCCCCTATGAAGTGTGATGCGAGATGTCCTATCGTTATGGATTGTGATAGAGCTATATGGATGCAAGTGATATGCAATGCAATAGATGGATGCAACTCTAGATGAGTGATAGTAGTGAATGATGTTAGGTCCCTCATTATGGTCTCATAACTTTATATTTATAGGGTTCTCTTGATCTAATTTCATAATTAACCCTAAAATGTTTGACCACCAAAAATATAAGAACCTAAAATAGCTAGAAAGAGCCCAAAAGATGGCGGGAAAGTGCAAAAGGGATCGGGGCTCCCTGGTGGGACCAAGGCACCCATGGGCACCCCAGCCCAAGGCTAAAACAATGCAAGATGTTAGAAGCTGATTGGAAATATGGGTGTAAGAGGTTGGAAATGAAAAAATAAAATAAAACAAAATGGCCAAAATACGGGGTTAATCAATACTTTCTTCACTCAAGAACCTTCTAAATAGTAGTATGAAACCGAGGATCAAATAATGTTTAGAGCGCATAATTTTGTGTCTACACTTCCTTCACTTCGCTCTACCTAAGCTATCTTTTCCATGATTCATTTGTGTCTCAAGTTCATTCATGATAAGAATTTTCTCATTATCCAAGATGTTTTATCATCCACTCCATTTCCTCAACCTCCTCTTGATGTTTTTATTGCACTCGCTAGAGCATCTAGGTCTCTTGAACTCTCAAATATAAGGTGCAATATGCTCCTAGCTCACTTATTTACACATGAAATACTCAATATCATCAGTCCACTAGTCCATCTCATCAGTCTAGGTCCACCACTCAGATGGATCCTTCACATAGGTGCACATCACCTCCTTAGTCTCCTTCACATAGGTGTACATCACCTCCACAGTCTCCTTCACATAGGTACACATCACCTCCTTGGTCTCCTTTACATAGGTGTGTTACAACCTGGTGTATTGTTGGTTGTTGTCATTGATGTCAAAGGAATTGATGGAAAAGGGAGAGTGTAATATCATGCTTCTCAGGTGTTTCTTAGAGGTTCAATATGACTTCATGTGGTTTCAAGAAGATAGGGTCTTGGAAGTTGTTTGTTAGTGTCATTTCAGGGTGGTTTCAAGTGCCTAATGAAGTATAACAAGATGGTACATGTCATAAAAATCATGGGAGAGGATTTAAGAGAGTATCTACAACATGTGTGAGTAAATTTTGGGCTCATCTCATCGCAAGATTCAAGTTTCTATGTTACTCAAAGTTGGTGTTGAGAACAGGTAGTATTCGTGTATGTAAATGAGATGGGATGGAAAATTTTAGACCTATTATTTTCAAAAAAATCATGGGAGATGATGGATTAATGTGTCTTGGTGCTTCATGCAAAATTTCAGGTCAATTTTAGGTCATTTGAGAAAGTTATGTGAGTTTTTGTAAAACAAGCTTACTAAAAAGCTCATTTTGAGCTTCTGTCTTCTTAGCCTTCAAGAAAAATTATACGGACTCCTTCGAATAAATAATAGATGTATTTTTTTCTTTAAATTTTCATATAAGTCACGTGTAAAAATAATTTTCTCAAAAGAAGGTGTGGTTGAAAAGTTATGAGCATTTTGGTGGAGCAGTTTTTCTCTCTCCTAGGTTGTGCACCAAATCGATAAGAGAAAAAAGGTGTAGTTGGACTCCAAGTCTTGTTTAATCACTTCTAGAGTATCTCCATAGTCCATCCATGGTATTTATTACGATCATAAGGTATTTTAAGGTTTTGGTTCTTGAAGGTACATATTGTTGCCTCTATCATTGCTCTTGGTATGAATGCTCTAAGTATGCAAAGGTCCTAACTGATGTCATTTGAGATATTGCTCAAATAGGTGTTAGACTTCATCTATAGGAATTTTTCAATGTGTGTGAGCTTCTACAAGATCTTTTACTATGATTTGTTGTATGATATCTGATATTTATGACTATCTGAAGAGCCTTATCCCAATGCACCTAGAAGCGCCCCAAGAATCTCAACTTCAAATACAATGTTTGATCAATGTTAAAGTATGGATATAGGAGAAAATGTAAATCAATGGACAAGTTTATGTATGTGAGTTCATTGAATTTGAAGTGACAAGATTGAAGTTCCATTCTATCTAGACTCGGGATTGCAATATGAAGGTGCTAAGCTGTCCTAATGATAAGTCATGCCAAACCAAGATATTTTTAAGTCTCTATGATACCTTTACCAACCAAATTTGAAGAGTTCAAAGGTCTACTTCACCTTCATAGAGTGTATTCACCTAGTTTGATATGTGATTATAGTCTTCATCAAACATTATTGCTCCATGTCACAAATACGGTCAAATTTTTTTAGTATTTGCATGCAAAAAGTGTTAAATTTATTCAATTCCATTTAAGTTTGTAACTTTTCACTGCCTTGGAAAGGTGAAAACATGTTCTCATAACTCTTACAAGCCCTCATATTTAAATGTCATGAAAATTTGGCTAATATTATCCCAAATTTTTCTCCTGGAAAATTTGGTCAAGACAACCCCACACATTGAGAAAATATGAAGGGAAAACATTTCAGACCTACGAGCTCGCATTCTAGAATGAGGCAAAGGAAAAATTCAAAGTTTGAACCCATCAAAAAGCTAATGCATGGATGCGGGACTTCAGAGGTAAATTGGATTTTTTGACTTTTTTCAAAAATGTAAAATGAAAAAGGGAAGCCCCTACCTCCGCCTGACCCCAATGGATGCCACGTCATCGGCGGATTTGCGGGGAAAAAGTTCAAAATTTGCTCGATGCCAAATTTGTAGGAAACATAAGGAAAAAACACATAAGGCCATATCTTTTGATGCAGAGCTCCATTTTTGACAATATTGGTACCAATGGAAAGATCTGGAGATTCTCTTTATCATGGAGTCTTCAATTTTTTATTTTGGTAGAGATTTGTGGGAGAAATTTGTAAAATACGTTTTGGCGTGGAAAAGACAAAAAAATCCAGTTCCAACCACCATATTTAATGAAGTATGGGTCATTTTATTTGGTTTGTGAAGTAGATACATGGAATTATGAGCTTTTGCATCAAGCCCATCAATAGAGGAAGAATTAAAACACATTTTGAAAAGTGGTTGAAAGACTGATTTCGGGATTTGATTTTTCCCTCTTCTCTCTCTCTTATTCTTTCTATATATTGTAACACTTCTCATTTTGAGAAGGAGAGACATTCTAGGCATAGAGAAACTCTGTCAAATTTGTTTCTCAATTCAAATTTTGAGTAGTGAACCTTCTCCCATGCCTGGAAAATGTATTTGTGCCTCTATTCCAGAAATGTAATGGTCTGTGCACCTTCTAGAGCAATAAAAACATGTTTTTGTGGTGTTCTTCAACCCTTTGCATCGTTTTGTTGTTTCTCCATGCCTCTCCCTTCTAGATTTTTTTTTTGTGCATGTATTTCATATTTGTAGGTGTAGGATGTTGTGTTTCATGGAGTTTAATGGCGAATTTGAAGATTTATGCCATGTCACTGGCTCCATCGACCTCCTTCATATCTGTTTTCTCTATTTTTTTCACCCTCGATAGAATATCTCGCTCCCTTCTCTGGTGTATCACCATTTTAGTGTAGGCTCTGTTTTCCCCACTTTCTTTCTCACCTTGTCTCCTTGGAAGTTATATTAGGATTGTATTAGCTTGCCTGCACTTTTGGAATAGATTGTGGCAGGTAGATTAGGAAGAGGAACCAGCCTTCTCTGGAGAGCTTTCTGTTCGCAAGGTCCCACACCTTGGGGAAGTTCAATGTTATGCAATCACACCAAGTGAGTCTGCCTTAGAAAAGAAGATTTTTAGAACTCATTGGGGGTGCTATGATTTTGTATTAACAATTACTAAACGAATTCATATGTCCTAACAAGGAGAAAATTGTGCATAAAAGCCCCTAGGGTTTTGATGAAAGTAATTTTATGTTTTTGAGAGTTCTATCCAATGATATTCAATGAAACTTGGATAGTTGGTCGAATCATAATTCTAAAGCTATTGCAAAAGGATTTTAAGTCAAATACAATGATTAGAATGATATATACATCGCAGAGCTCTGGTAAAACCATGATCATTATAGTTAGACTGTAATTCTTTGTTTTTAAAGTGTTTTTGAGTGCTTTGTGGTAATTGCTTAAAAGGGTAGTCTTTATGAAGCATGTATGGAGCTTGGAAATGTTCTTCACATCATGAATAAGGTCTAGAGGCTCATTGTTTGATGCTAGAAGGCTCCAAAGAACCATGACTATAATTCTAGACTAAGAAAACAATGTTTATTCCTCCAAGTGATGGATAATAGCAGTATGGTTGATTTCTCATCATAAGTTTGGAATTATTCTTAGTGAAAACATCTTCAATGAACCTTGAGAATTGCAACTAACACTGATCTTAGAAAAATATCTTTATCACAACAAAGGTATAAATTTCTTTATCCAAGCTAAGAATGAATATCTAACTGGTCAAAGTTGAAACACTTTGCATGAAAGTATATGAAGTAAAAGTTGAATAGATGAAGATAAGTGAAAGGTTAGAAGCTTTGAAGTAAGGCATGTCAATAGTCATCAAACTAAATCCATTTTCAATTTGAATATGACCTTCAAAGGTCATGCTTGGGACAGATTATAAAAAAGGTGATCTCATCTTGAGGAGAATATGAAAAGGAAAAATGCTTGGTCTTGTTGTAATAAATTGGATTAATGCTTAACTCTAGAAAGTGGAAAAATAGAGATACATGCAGGTGTTTGTATGTTCATGATAGTGCACCTGAAATTGAAGATAGTAGTATATGTATGTTAATGTTATGATACTAGGAGATATAAAAACGGTGAAAGCAAGAATATAGGTGTGTAATCTAACTTGAATTTGAGGAGTCTTGTCGGATAATATATGAACTACGGTGAAGTGAAAAGCTGTGAGACTAGTTGACTGAGATATTATCAAGAAATTTATTATTTTAAAGGTGTGATAAAAGGTGTGTGAAAGAAACAAAATCTAAATACAAACATAACATTGTAAAACATGATATAGAAGTATGAGACAGTTCCTAAACTTTGTTACTGAGTGTATGATAGTATCTAGAAATCAATATCGGACATGAGCTAATGCATTCAATATAAGTAAATGGATTAGAAGTCTATAATCATACATAATCAGTGAAACATGAAACATAAAGGAATTGAATAATAGTGAAGATTGTGTTTTTGTGAAAACTAAAATAGCGTAGTGAATGACATCGGGAAGTTGTTAAGATCAAAGTAAGAGTATGTGTAGAAAATTGAGGGTCTTAGACATGAAAAGAAGCTGGTGTGTAGAAGCACTGGTGAGACTAGGACTGAATGAATTCTTGAAATAATTAATCCATATTATGTAAATGAAATAAGCTTGATAGAGTAGATTCTTGCATTGGAATCAATGATTAGAAGAGAATGTATCAGGAGTAGATCTATAAATTAGAGAATACAAAGAAAGTGAGAAAATATAGAGGTCATCAACAGTTGTTCAAGATAGTAAATCAAGTGTGACATGATTGGTAGAACAATTCCAGGTGGAAGCCTAGCAATTGGGGAGTTGAAGCTTCCCTATGGGTTAAAGCTCACTAAAGATGAATAGAAGCTAATTAAATTATAGGGGGATGAAGTCTCAGACTAAGCGACATCTTGGTCAAATTATGGAGTAGCAGCTCCAAGTTGAGTTAAAGCCCAACCTTGAAACTGATGTGACATAAGCAAGAAAAAATGGTTCTAAGCATATTTCATAGTTTCAGTGGGTTTTCTTCCAATTTTGGGTTTCCCAAATTAAAATTTGTGTCATTGTGTACTCTCTTGTAATTTTCTTGTGTGTTTTTATGGTGTTATCACACCATTTTTAAGAAGGTAAATTTGTGAAGATACTAATTCACCCCCTCTCAGTGTCATAGTTTCAAACAATTGGTATCAAATCCTGGTCCTCTTGAAACAAGCCTAACAGCTTGGAGGTGATCCTGAAGACACAAACATGGGTACATCAGTAGAATCGTTGTTGAAGAAGAGGTATGAAGTTACTCAAGATCTTAAAAGGTAAAGAAACTAATTTCCTCAAATTTGAAGAGGATCTAAAGACCCTGAAGATTGAGTTGGTACAAGTTACTAATCAGCTTAAAAACTTGCAAAGAAAATAAGGACATTCTAGTGGAGTAGAGCATGAGACATGTCAGGCAGTTATTCAAGCCAAGAGTGGAGAATGTGAAAAATTAAGTGCAGAAGTAAAGAACCTAAAAGAAGAGCTAGAAAAATCAAAGAAAAAGGATTTGAGAGCTGAATCAATTCATAATTATTTTCAAGGATGTTCTTTGCCCAGGAAGGAAAACAAAGAGCACAAAAATATCTTTAGGAAACTAGCTACAAGAATATCATCAGGTAAGTTTCATGGAGTGTGTTTTTCATGCAATATCTTTGGACATGGAGCAAGCGATTGTAAAAGAAAGGTAGATGAATACCATCCACGGAGAGATTTTAGGTCTAACTATAAAAAGAACATAGTTTGTTTTCATTTCAAAAGAAAAGGCCATATAGTCAAGTATTGTCTAGAAGATTTTACAAGTCAATTTTGGGAAAAGAATCAGGTTGTGTGCTTTAACTACCATGAGCTAGGGAATTTTGCATTACATTGTCATGAATCACCTAGATTTAGTTATAAACTAAATTCCTTTAAGAGAAAAGACAAAAATGAAACACAGAGAAAATGCACATACAAAGAGTAAGACTAAGTCAGACATGGTTAAGAGAGAGAATGATAAGAAGAAATAAAGATGGGTACAAAAGGTATAGGAAGAAATATTAGAATTTGAGACATCAAAGGATGACAAGAAGAAAAAAGGACAGATGTTGAAGAAAAACAACAATCCAAATCAGTCACAAAGGAAGCAAGCAAAATCAAGAAAGTAGACAATGATGACAAAGGCAAGAAGAAAGAAAACAACTCCAGTACAAAGCATGAAGAATATTTTCCCCAAGCAGTATTAGAACAAGTGTATGAATTATGTCTATCTGGCACCCAAGAAGAGGATGAGAGCTCAAGTGATCTTGTGGTCACACCAAGGAATGAATCTGAAAATATTAACAAGAAAACTAGAGCAAGAGGAAGAAAGAATGAGTCATCAAGTTACTTTGATGACTTCCTACTGTTCTAAGGTGATCCCATGAGGTGGTATGCCTTCTCTAGGATTCTAGAAGGCATGCATTGGTTGGAAAAGAAGCAAAGTATGATCTTGAAGGTTTTTGTCATAATTTGGTGTTGATACATGCATTCGAGATGTTTATGCATGGGAAGAATCCTACGGTATATCTTTCAATCTTTTTTAAAATTCGTGTACCCGAAAAGTCATGATTAATTTTTCAGGAAAAGAGAAGTATAAGATTTTTTCATAGTATTATTGTTGCAAGTTTGTGTTTCAGTAAAGTATATAATAGTAAGCATGCTACTTTCCTTAAGTGTTGTATATAAGTACATATCAGTCATCTCTCAATGTACATTATTTCAGTTTGGAGGTGCAAATTCGGAGTCATGTATTAAGTAGTCTATTGAGCTTCTCGTGGTCAAGGATAGATACCCTCTATAAGAAAACTTGGAGTGTGATAGGACACTAAATGATTGTAAATGAGAAAAGTGTCATGCTGCAGATTAGTGAAAGTCTATGGTCAAGTCATAAATTCTTGGATAAACATGTATCTCAGACTATTATTGTGATTAAGTCTAAGTAAAGGTTGAAAGGTGCAGAAGGTTGCAAAGTGATATTCAAATATTATAACTCAATGTATATGCCTTGTTAATGATCTTAAAAGAAATATTGAAGGAGTTTCTCAAATGTGTGAATGAATAGTGGGTCATATGATTGTTTTTCAGTATAATACAGTGCCACAGGTCAGATTAATGCTTCTATAGGTGTAAATGGTATGAATGGGTCAAGTTTTCCATGGGGCTTGGTATCCTTCTAAACATGGTATAGTTATTCTCAAGGTACTTAAGAAATGATGAAAATTTCTAGTCAAGTGGTTCAGGAGCCTAGGAGGAGCATTAAATAAGGGTGTCTTGATGAATCTTGTTTTCTAGAAGGTTGAGAAGTTTGTCAAAAGTTGTCTCATGAAGGAGTTCTGGAACAAGTTGTGCTAAATTGTGCTTATACTAGCTTTGTAAGCAACATGTGTTTTTGGGCTTGAAACAAGGCCTAGTAAGAAATGTATTGTTTTGATTGAAGAAAAATTAAATATGTACATGATCAAGGGGAGCTTGGTTGAGGATCATTACAAGTCTAGAGGATCCTTTTATGCTGCTTATGGGAACTCAGAAAAGAGAACACATTTTCCTAAGGGGAGTGCTGGTAAGGAATGAGCATACTCATTTGTGTTGAATTTCTCCAATCTAACCAATTTTGTATGTGTGTGTGTGTGTGTGTGTGTGTGTGTGTGTGTGTGTGTGTGTGTGTGTGTGTGTGTGTGTGTGTGTGTGTGTGTGTGTGATAGATGTCAAAGGGGGAGAGAGTGTGCTAGAAACTTGTGTCAGGGTTTGATAATGTCAACATAATAGTTTGCCATCAATGACAAAGGGAGAGATTGTTTCACCTTGTTGTATTATTGGTTATTTTCATTATCATCAAAGGCATTGATGGAAAAGGGATAATTTAAGAGCATTATTCTCAAGTTTTTATCACAAGTTCAAGATGACTTCAGGTGGTCTTAAGAAGATAGGGTCTTTGAAGTTGTTTGTTAGTGCCATTTCAGGGTGGTTTTAGGTGCCTAATAAAGTATAACAGGATGTTACAGGTCAGAAAAATCATGGGAGAGGATTTAAGAGTGTATCTACAACATGAGTGAGAAAATTTCAAGCTCAGATCAGCCCCGGGAGTCAAGTTTCTATGTTACTCAAAGTTGATGTTGAGAATAGGCGGTATTCTTGTATGTAAATGAGATGTTATGGAAATATTTAGACCTATTATTTTCAAAAACATCATTGGATATGATGGAGGAAGGTGTCCTGGTGCTTCATGCAAAATTTCATGTCAATGTTAGGTCATTTGAGCAAGTTATGTGAGTTTTTGTAAAACAAGCTTATTGAAAAGCTCATTTTGAGCTGCCTGGATTCTTAGCCTTCAAACAAAATTATACATACTCCTTAAAATAAATCATAGAATTAATTTTTGAATTAAATTGGAATAGAAATCACATGCAAAAATAATTTTCTCAAAATGAGGTGTGGTTTAAAAGTTATGATCTTTTTGGTGGAGCAGTTTTTCTCTCTCCTAGGTTTTGTACCAAATAAATAAGAGAAAAAGGGTGTAGTTGGACTCCAAGTATTATTTAATCACTTATAGAGTATCTCCACAGTATATTCATGGTGTTTCTCATGCTCAAAAGGTATTTGAAGGCTTTTCTTCTTGAAGGTACATATAGTTGTCTGTGTCATTGCTCTTGGTATGAATGCTCCAAGTATGTAAAGGTCCTAACTGTTGTCATTGGATTTATTGCTCAAATAAGTGTTAGAATTCATCGATAGGAATTTTTCAATGTGTGTGATATTTTACAATCTCTTTTGGTATGAGTGGTCGTATGTTATCTAATAGCTAAGACTGTCCAGAAGAGCCTTTTCTCAATGCACTTAGAACTACCCCAAGAATCTCAACTTCAAATGTAATGTTTGATCAATGTTAAAGCATGGATATAGGAGAAAATGTAAATCAATGGAAAAGGTTATGCATGTGATTTCATTGGCTTTAAGGTGACAATCTTGAAGTTCCAGTCTATCTAGACTCAAGATTGCAATATGAAGGTGCTCACTTTCCTAATTGTAAGTCATGTCAAACCAAGATCCTTTTCGGTCTCTATGAGACCTTTACCAACCAAATTTGAAGAGTTAAAAGGTCTACTTCACCTTCATGGAGTGTATTTTCATCAAACATTCTTGCAAAATACAGTCAAAGTTTTTTAGTATTTGCATGCAAAACGTGTTCAAGTTATTCAATTCCTTTCAAGTTTGTAACTTTTAACTACCTTGGAAAGGTGAAAACATGTTCTCAGAACTCTCATAATCCCTCATGTTTAAATATCATGAAAAATTGGTGACTAAACAAATTCATCTATCCTAACAAGGAGAAAATTGTGCATAAAACTACCCTAGGGTTTTGATGAAAGTAATTTGATGTTTTTGAGAGTTTCATCAAATGATATTCAATGCAACTTGGATAGTTCATCTTAATTATCATTCTAAAGCTTTTGCAAAAGGATTTGAATTAAAATATAGTGATTAGAATGATATATTCATCTTAGAGCTCTAGTAAAACCGTGATCACTATAGTTGGACTGTAATTCTTTGTTTTTAAGTGCTTTGTGGTAATTGCTTCAAAGGGAAGTCTTTATGAAGTGTGTATGGAGCTTGGAGAATTTATTCACATCATGAATAAGGTCTAGAGGTTCATGGTTTGATGTTATAAGGCTCCAAAGAACTATTATTGTAATTATAAACCTGAGAAAGCAATGTTTATTCTTTCATGATTGTGGCAAAGTAGTAGTATGATTGGTTTCTCATCATAAGGTTGGAATAGTTCTTGGTGAAAACATATTCAATGAACCTTGAGAATTGCAACTAAAAATGATCTTAGAAATATATATTTATCACAATAAAAGTATAAACTTATTTATCCAAGATGAGAACAAATATCCAACCGGTGAAAGTTTAAACACTTTGCATGAAAGTCTATGAAGTAGAAGTTGAATAGATGAAGGTAAGTGAAAGGTTAAAAGATTTGATGTAAGGCATGTAAAAGTTCATCAAAATAAGTCCTTTTTCAATTCAAATAGGACCTTGAAAGGTCATGCTTGGGACAATTACAAAAATGTGATCTCATCTTGAGGAGAATATGAAAAGACAAAGTGCTCGTTCTTGTTGTAATAAATTGACTTCATTCTTAGCTCGAGAAAGTGAAAAATAGAGATACATGTAGGTGGTTGTATGTTCATGATAGTGTATTGAAATTAAAGATAGTAGTATATGTATGTTAATGTTATGATACCGAGATGTAAAAGCAGATCAACAATGCAAGAATATAGGTGTGTAATCGACTTGAATTTGAGGAGTCTTATCAACTAATATATGAACTACATTGAAGTGAAAAATTGTGAGACAAAGTTGACCGATATATAATCAAGAAAATACCATTTCAAAGGTGTGATAAAGGGTGTGTGAAAGATATACAATCTAAATACAAACATAACATTATAAAATAGGATATAGAAGTCTAAAACAGTTCCTAAAATTTGTTACCAATGTATGAAAATATCTAGAAATTTGTAAGGAGCTTATGAGCTAATGCATTCAATATAAGTCAATGGATTAGAAGTTTGTCATGATATTGGATCGAGTGAAACATGTAAATAAAGGCCTTGAAGAATAATGAAGATTGTGTTTTTGTGAAAACTAAAATAGAAAAGATGAAAGACATTAGGGAAGTTGTTAAGATCAATGTCGAGTGTGTGTAGCAAATTGAGGGTCCGAGACATGACAAGAACTGGTGTATAGAAGCATCCTGGTGAGACCGAATGAAGTCTTGAAAGAATTAAGCCATCTTATGTGAATTAAATAAGCTTGATAGAGTAGATCCTTGCATTGGAATCAATGATTAGAAGAGAATGTATCAGAATAGAACTCAGTAAATCAAAGAAGAATAAAAGTGAGAAAATATAGAGGTCATCATCAATTGTTGAAGATAGTATCTCAAGTGTGACCTGATTGGTAGAACAAATCTAGGTGGCAGCCTAGAAATTGGGGAGTTGAAGCTTCCCTGTGGGTTGAAGCTCACTAAATATCAATAGAAGCTGATTGAATTATAAGGGTTTGAATCCTCCATACTAAGTGGAAGCTTGGTAAAATTGTGGAGTAGCAGCTCAGGCTGAGTTGAAGTTCAACCTTTAAACTGATATAATGAAGCAAGACAAATTGGTCCTAAGCATAGTTCATAGTTTCAGTGGGTTTTCTTCCCATTTTGGGTTTCCCACATTAAACCTTGTGTCATTGTGTACTCTCTTGCAATTTACTTGTGTTTGTTTATGGTTTTATCATATCAGTTTTAAGAAGGTAAATTTGTGAAGATATTGATTCACCCCCTCTCGGTGTCATAATTTCTAACAAGGTGTACATCACCTCCTAATTCTCATGCACATAGGTATCATTCATTGATACACCACATGTCTCATATCTCACGATCTTAGAGCATGGTCACATGTATTTATCTCTAAAAGCATTGAGTGAATGACCCTTACCCTTAACTTTAATCAAATTTATTATTCACCATCATACACTTGGAGTTTATCATTCTTACTCTCCCCTTCTATCATTATCAAGTTTCTTTTATTTCTATTATTACACTTTGTGTTTCGCATCTAGTCTCTCTCATACATCTTACACACATTGATACACACAACTTGTATCATCATTACCCTATGACACACTCTTTTTCTAAGGTTCACACTTGACTATTGAGGGTATACTACATCCATGAACCTCACCACATTCAAACTCTTTACACTATATACTTCATTGATCTATCCATCTAGCGCACATAATTCAAACCATTTCCAGATGAAACACTCTTGTTATATGGTTCATTATTGACTATCGAGGGGTCTTTTATAAATGAACCCCATCTCATATTCATTCACATTCACTCGGGGGGCACACTACTCCTATAATTCACTTTGCATCCCATTCCATTCACATTCTTAGCACATTTCATATATCTCGGTTACAATTATTCTTATTTTCTTATACTCACATGTTACACTTTACTTACTGTGTTAGCTGGATATCTAGTATGTCATTATCTTTATCATATACACATGTGTGCTCACTAGTTCTCTAGTTCTGAATGTAGACTTTCTATAGATATTTACACATAGCACATATTCTTGGCACTGTACCTCTTACAAGTCCCACCGAGGATCCTAGAGGCATCTACTTTCGTACACACTACAGTGCTATCCTTTCATTTTGTACTACTTCATATTATTCCTAGAACACTAATCTATATCGGATCATACATACTTTGACATAAATTTTTATCTTTCTAACATGCTAACAAGTGATTCATGTACACCATTTGTCTTGCAAGAACTATTTTCCACCATGGTTTTTTGATACTTTGCTTGTTATTGTTTGTCATTGTTTTCCTTTGTATGCCATTTTTTCGCAGACTTTTCTGTCTTTCTTGGTCATTGCTTGTATGATTTTGGTAATTTTGGCCCTAATTCCATTTTGACATTGTGAGTGATGTCCCATATTTGAAACCCACTTTTTGCAATCTACATTGTCTTATTGCTTTCTAGCTTACATTGTATTCTATATGCGTATTTTCTTGATTCTAACACATATTTTTAGCCACTTTATTTACATGTCTTGGTTTCTACCATGCACATTCCCTCCCCCTAGAGGGTATCAATTTCAAATCACTGTTTGTTCCTCTCTTTTAGACCACATCATCCTAGTGACATTACATGCACCCCAAACAATGGGGGTCATACATTGGGTAAATCAGTCACCCCATACAACAACTTAGAGCTTCAAAGCACATTCCTACATAGTATAGGAACATAATATGGTTACAAACATAGAAACGGCCTAGAATATGACTTGAGTCATCAATTTAAAAAAATAAAGTGTCCAAATACGTACATGAGCACCTAGGCACTCCTGACCCTTCTTAGGTGCCTAAGACTAGGGGTAGTTACAATCATCTTCTCATATCAACACAATTTTTAGAAATTTACAGAGTAGTTTGCACATCATAGGAACATTCCTCTAGAAATCATAATACATTCTACCTTCATTTTCTACTTGGATCAAACATGAACAAAGCATGATCACACCATCTGTAGTGGTGTATAAATTTTGGGATGTAGTCAGGGATGGAGAATAACACTAAACCTTTCTCCCCAACACTCTTCTATTGTGGCATGAGATCACCCAAAATCTCACATTTAGCGTGGGATCGCTAGAAACTCATTTTTAGTGTGAGATTGCCCAAAACTTGTTCTTATACAACATTTTAGGATCCTTTCTATCCTTTTTACTCATCATGGATCAGGTGCACATGTTCATTTTACTACTTTTTCACATTTTTACATACTTTTTACATACTTGGATCGAATTTTTCACATATACATGACTTTGACTACTCTTTCGCTCTTCTTTTTGTAGGTATGTCCTTAATATGAAAAAAAGAAGCATCCCCACATCAACAAACATCAAGAGACAATGACAACAGGTACAAACACAACACAACACATATGCTTCACCCCTAGGGTCACTTCCTCTTCCTTAGCTTCCATGATTCATTTTTATCACTCCACACTTTTCTTGTCTCCTCAAAGATGATTTCTCCATCGATCTACATGGTTATCAAGTATACATATCTTATCTAATTTATGTTATTGAGTATTCAATCAATAACATAAAGTGGGGGAAAATGTAGACACTAAATCACGCACTTGGGTACATTTATAGGTCCTAATCACATACCACTATTCATATGATTCCTAAGCAAGAAAACTAGTAATTGGAATTTTTATTTGGCCTCTTTTTCTATCTTTCTAGTTTCCTCTTTGGTCTTGCACACCCCACAACCCATTTTGATCTTCATTGCAGTACCTTTATTGACTCTAGACACTAGTTCCCATCCAGGATGCCAATGCCCAAGCACCCTCGTCCCCTATGGGTGCTCCAAACTCTTTGTATCTTACTCAAATCTTTTGGGCCTCTTTTATCTTTTGGTCATCTCATTTTCTTATGGTTCAGCCTTTTAGTTGTCAATTAAAAAATCAAACAAATGAATCATATGAATACAAATCTATGTGACCATAATAAAGGACCAAGATCTAAGAATCTACTATCATAACCTAAGGTTGCATCCAAAGGAATTCTAATAGCATCAAAGCATCCATCTAGCATTCACTCAAGGGACAAGGGATTGTATTTTCTGCATACATGCATAGGAGGGGAAGTTCATTTTGACATCCACACATATATCTACATTGTTACATCTAGTTATCACTCTATCTTGTGTAAGATTCACCTAGGGCATGATTTTTGCACACACACACACAAGAACTATATGGGTCTAAAATGTATTGAAACAATCAGTTGTAAGCTCACTCAGTTGGATGACCATCGGGGTCAGTTTGACTCCACATTTACATCTTTTTATTTTTAGTATATTATGTGTTTTGGGATTTTGTACAATATCATTTGTTTTGTAGGTTACAGGAGAAAAAAATGATCATACAACAACACAAAAGTGAACAAAAATGAAGGTGAGAGACCATATTGTAACACAAGAAAAATTAGTTTCTAAGGTCTTTTGCAATCACGGGTGTAGACACCAAAATTGGGTCACACTCCCCTTAGTCCCTCGTCAAATAATTACCTTGAACACACTCACCTAACTATGGCCCCTTTCACCCCACTCTAATATTAATTTAATTCAATTAGTTAAATTAATCCATGTCCTCACAATATTTATTATTTTAAATATCCTAATTAAGATAATTCTCACACCTCCACCTTACCTAGCCACCTCACTCCAAACCTATTCTTAGTATGTTGCCATAACTAAATAAGACCTACCCAAACCCTAAAAATCAAAGCCTACATTCCCTCTAACCAATTTTCCACCCATTATAAAGGAAGCTTCCGTTCTAATCTGTAAAGAAAACTGAAGAAGATCCAAAAAAATCAGGCGGGTCTTCCCATTTTAGAAGACCTAGAAAATCCAGCCCTGACCGATGCCGATAAACTCGGGACTGTCGTCGGTTACCATTTATTCCCCAAAACAACCTTATTTCGAGGTTGGCACATCAGAGAAAACAGAGACGAAACAAAAGCTACATTCAAGTAGAACTAGCAGTTGTACATGCATCGAACATCCACAGCTAGAATCAGAAGTGATCACAGAGTCATATGCATTCACAAAAGCATCTGGGGAAGCGCCATCACTACATCAAATTCCATCCATCTGATCAACTTCCATTTCCATCCAGCCATCAAACTCACACAAAAGTAAGTATTTGTTAACTAGCATTCATCCATTTTCATTCTAGTAGGTTCTGTTACCTCTATTATCAGTTTCTACTTGCACCCCCATTCTCCCCACCATTTACCTTCATGCAAGTTTGATCATTCCTTCACCCACACCACTAAATTTCCCATACCTGACTATTAAACACCTCTGAGTGTATCTAAGATCTCCATAGATCTTTCCATTACCCTCTCCATTTTCATTTAGCCTCAGACCTATCCCAACACCAAGATTTTAATAAGTTTCTGTCACCCGACTGTATTGATGTCGGTTACCCATGACCGTCGCCGGTCCATGCTGAACCATCATCGGTTACACTAGACTAATGTCGGTCTCTTTGTTTTACCCTCAAACCAAGAACAGATCCTAACTTCCCCACCAAATACCCAAAATATCCCAAAACAAGACCCTGACTAGTACCAATACTTTGACAGAGATCTTGCCCTTCAGATTCAATCATAGCTTAGCCTGTTGTGAATGAATTTTCTTATTGTAATCGAATGAGATACCTAAATCATTTTAACTACAATAGGGTTTTATTTATTGTTAACATTGATTTGTTTTAAACAGTGGATTGACAACCTTCTAGGGAGTATCACACTTCCCGGAACTAGCACACGCTAGGAAGTCCACTGTCATATGCTATTTAATCTCTTTTGGTGGTCTTGTTGTTCATTTCAGGTAGTTTCTCCTAGCCAAAAAGGAGTTCTCATAATCGGGTTGGGGATCAAGTAGTCATAGGCGTGCAACAACCTTCAACCAACTTTAACAGGTATTCCTCCTAGCCCATTTACCCTTATCTATTTCATCAATATTCAAATAAACGCTCTAAGAATCAGGTGAAACATTTTGGCACGCCCGATGGGACCCATTCGGGGTTCCTTACATTTCTTCATTTCTAGGTGAAAAGTTGTATGTTTTTCTCCTTTCGAAAGGTTTTCACATTAAAATTTCTCCCCTAGAATCTTATCTCCTTTTTATTGTCTCGGAGAAATCATGTTTTGGTGCTATAAAAGAATTCTTCTTCTCTTTCATTTGTACTACATTAGTGAAAGATCATACTCTCTCTCTGTTCATTTTTTTTGTGTCATCGAATTCAATATTTTGATTTGGGCTAAAACCAACCGCATTTCATTATGCTTTACTACATTAGCTCACATTAAATGAGGGCAACCTATATGCTTGGAAGTAATGCCCAATCGAGGGCTAGCAAAAGAACCGTAGATTACACGTTCTCTTTCTCTCTGACTCTTACCAAACTGCACAAATTCAAATTAACACATCTTTCTTAAACAACATCTTACCCGGAGCTTCGTCGGTGATCACATGGTCCAATTGGTAGGTATTCCCCACTCATTTCTCTTGTCAAGTCATTATCTCAGGAGACGGCCCGTCCCCACCATAACATACCTGAAACTTCTCCTTTTAGATATCCTTCTTCGTAGGATGCCTTCCCAACCATTTTTTTTTTTTCCAAATACACACAATTAGTCCATAATAATGTGAGTTGAACAAACATAAAAGAAAGAGCACTCTTAGGATCATATTTTTCTTAGTGTTTCTGCTTGGCTTGTGTTTTGAGGTGAGAGGACAAGTTCTTCATTTTGTTATTTTTCCTTGCACGCTCCTCATCATAGTTGGTGTATTCTAACTTCATCTGAGTGTGCCTGGACCCCATTTTCATCATTCTCAGAATTTTGGGTTTAATTCTGATTTTAAATCACAACCACCTTTTCTTCATCTCTTTTTCAATTTAATAGTAACCAGTGTCATAGGTCTAGCGCCCATTGTCGGTTACCCTCCGACCGTCAGGTTTACTGTTCTTTTGGTTAACCTGCTAAAAAAGACACTTGTTTTATATTCTTTGTAATTCAGAGTCTCTATAACTCTCATCATCTTCTTTGTCCTAATAAAATCCATCTACATCTTATCTACCTGGTAGATTATTAGCCTTTTGCCTTGTTTTGGCAAATTGTTCATTTTCCACAGTGACCGACCACGGTTACCTGTGACCAACGTCGGTTTACACTCCTAAGCGGCATCGATTAGCTGTTTAAATTTCAGGTGACATTTTATGCCTAATCCACCAACCATCGCCTATTTTTCCTATTTCGTTGTATTTTGTGTCATTTACAGAAAAGCAGTCCTACCACATCAATACTTGTTCACATGGTGTTGACTTGTAGCCAAGCAAATGCCCTCATATTCCATGCTAGTTGTCAACCACTCCCACCTAGTCCTTTACCACCTTCCATTCTATCACCCATGGATCCTACCCAACCTATCACTATCACCACAGGGGACGAGGAGTTTACACGACTCCTTAACCAGAATATTGTTGCCTTACAGTTCTATCTTTCCCACTCGTCCACTTGAGATGCCTCGGGTTAGTTGATATACGACATGCCCGTATCTATCCCCCAAATCTTGTTCCTACTTCGGTGTTAGTCCCTTCTAGCTCCGCGTTACCCACATCTGCCTTACCCCCAGTCATTTCATAGCTAGGCCATGTACATGTTATGACTGCCACATCTTCCACATCTATTGCACCCACAACATCAACTATAACTTCATCCACCACCCAGAACATAACCTCATGCGCGCCTATTGTCTCACATATACCCATAGCAACACAACCACCCCTGGTGTCGATGACCCCTACCCCTTTTCAAAATATTGTCCTTTCTATTCCACATTCCTTAGCCCCCATCACTACTAGGGTTACCTTGACCCTTCCACCTCCATATACATACTATCAACAACCTCCCATTTCATATCTCATTCATTCTGGGTACATACCCCCTATCTCACTCCCTCATTCTCAACCTACCTATGTGGCATCACCATACACTGGAATGCCACCTCCTTCATATGTCCAACATCAACCCTCTTATGCTATAGGAGGTACCCATCCATCACCACCTACCAATGACCTCATCAAGTTAATGATGGAAAAGATGCAGAAACTAGAGGCATCAGTTTCTGGCTCACGTAACTCTCTCACCTATGATGAAATTTGTAATGAGCCCATACACCCATCTATTCCTATTCATCCATATCCTGTACATTGGGGGATGCCTAAATTTAAGCTGCATCAATAGCAAAGAGGACCCATAACAACAAACATTTGCGGTCTTTCAAACATGGGTATTATCGATCATCCATGATGACACTTTACTTTTGAGGACATTTCTCATATCTATGATCAGGCCCGCATTAGACCGATATAGTGGGTTACCAAGGCATTCTATCTTTTCATTTAATCAGTAGCCCAAGCCTTCTTAGATCACTTCTCCATCAACGTTGTTAAGAAGGTTACCATGACTGACCTCTACTCTACACGTCAATATGATGATGAGTCTATCATAGATTTGATCGCTCGTTGGCGTAGCCTGATCAATCAAATCACATTCCAATTACCACAAACCGAACTCATAGAGCTCTTCCCTCGGGCATGCGCTAGACATATCTCACCGACCTCGCAGTGCGGGATTTTGAACCTTTGATGAGGCATTCACCATGGCACAAAAGCTAGAGATTCGGGCCATCAAAGAAAAGAAAATTCAACTACGCAATAAGAACTTAACATTTAAGTCAAATGATACCTCTTCTTCTTCGAAACCATAGAATAATTATTCAAAAGCCAAGGGAACTGCTAATGCGGTGAATCAAGGCCGTGCCAGCTCATTCATCAAATCAAGGCTAAGCCCTCATCTAATATTTCTCCTGTCCAGACCTTTCAATTCAGATGAGAACAATGGAAATACACCCCACTTGGGGAGCCTTATTCTTCTGTCTTAGAAAATATCATTAAATCTAGAGCCATCACCCTTCCTCCTATAAAACCACACACTAGTTTTGATCTTGCTTGCCCCACACCTACATGGTACAAAGAGCAAGACTTCTGCAACTATCATCGGGTAAAAGATCATAATGACAGAAATTGCATCACTTTCAAGAACATTGTTCAAGATAAATGCTCAAGAACGGCAAGTTAGTCTTTGATAATCCTAATACACCCGCCAACCAAAACATACACATCTTCAAGAAACAATTTCTTAATCACGCCTCTTCTTGATAAAACTTGAGAGACCTCAACTAATAATAGCCATACCCATGAGGTCCATGACATTTTGTGACACACCGATTGCTTCCCAATTACCTCATATTCCTTCCATAGAGGAAATCTTGGCCCGAAGTCCTCCACCTACACATGAACCCACTTCACCTATTTCTTCACCCATAGAGGAACACCCTTCATCTCCTCCCCACCCGTGAAGGATCCTTATCTTAACATCAAGACCATTTCACCTTTGGCTTCTCCACCTAGAGAGCCATCACCAGTGGTACCTCTTTGACCCACAAGAGACACTTGTTCATCTCCTCCACCCAAAAAGGAGCACCTGTCAGCTCCTCCACCTATCAAAGATCTAGTAGAAATTCGTTACCTCTTGGTGACCATTCTCCATCACCACCCAAGATCCTACTCTTGATTTTCTTTTGGCTCTCTTACCATTAGAGGTGAAGCTAGTGACTTCCCCATTTCTAAAACACATTTTCTGGGAATCACAATTAGATCCACATTAACCCCACCCACCTTTGTAGTTTTGTTCTCACGCTTAGCCAACCGATTGGATTATGTGGATAGAGCCTTACTTTGGGGGTGTCTTCTACTTCCTGTCTCAACACAAATTCAGATGTCACTCGTTGACACCTCCACTATCTATCCAAAAATATTTCGGTCGACCAAACCAAACACGACCACAACTATCGACAATTCTCCCATGATACCACTCATGTCTCAACTTACACCTCTACTCATAACCCAACATGTATCTACATCTAAACCCACACCTACATCATCTTCCTTGCCTAAACCTATTACTACTTCAGGGGTCATCCCAACGGCTAGCCTTACTCATCCACCCATCAAATTAGATTTAGCTACATCCTCCATAGCCAACACCAAGATTAATCTCGGCCCCCAAACAGAAGAACCAATCCCCTAGATCTCATACCCCAACCTCACCGATCACACCTTCATCACTTTCACCCCTTCCGTCTATCTTAGGACCTCACCCCTCGACCTTGGCTAAGAAACCTCTAACATTGCCGGTAAACTAAAAACACAAAGCAACCCATTCCTCCTCGAAGACCTCTAATATACCCAAGCACCCGACACAACTTCCGCCCACACCTACAAAATTTTTACCACCCATACCTCCAATACCATTGATAAATTATTCACTACCTATGACACTTCATTCCCTTCCCCTTACACCTCTTGCACGACCCGCACCATCTACCTCCACATCACCTCGGTTATCCCCATGGGTAACATGCCCTCTTCCACCATCTGATTTTCCCTTTAAATATCATGTACCCATATTGCCCTTACCCAAGAAGGTGTAACCTAAAGCAAAAAATCTGCTACCCTCCAATAAGGTAGTCAAACCAACCACACACTCTATTTCCAGTTCATCTACCATGCCCTTACCCAAGCAGACATGACCAACACCTAAGACCATGGCTCAACCCACTCCCCCTCTTGCAAAGACCCTTCCTATACAATCAGCCACACCTGCACCCAAACCCACATTCACTTCCCATTGTGATCCATTAGCGAGATCCTATGCCAAAATCTTAACCAACCTCCTCAAAACTTCTGTCATCACATTACCGCCTCTTAGACCTTACAACCCACTCAAACCCAAACCAAAAGGGTTTGAAGAAACCAAAATTTGTGCCTATCATCATGTGCTAGGACACGATGTAGAGGAATGTAAGGATTTGAAAGCTGCTCTTGTCTAGTTGTGTCCTCCTAAAGAAAACTTTGACGATGATGACCTTCTCGATGAGGACCCCATTTCACCAGCACCAATTTCCACAGTTCTTCCCTCATTTCCTACTCAGTGACCAAGACCTCCACCCCCACAATTCTTAGAGCCACCTTCGAGATTTGAAATTAACATGGTTCGTATAAGAGAATTGGCCAAATCACCACCCAAATGTTGTCGTGCCCACTCACTTCACAAAGCATTTCTCCTCGGAGGTTTTCTTCTGTCATGTCGTTATACCACTCATCCTACACTTTCTCCATTTACCTCCTCCCCTTAGATTAACATGATCAACATTGTCACTGTGCTCGAAGGAAAAAGACAAGGAAAAGGCAACCGACCCATCGACCAACCCTATACCCAACATACCATATGTACCCACACCTAAAGTCACTATTTGTAGCCCCACATATCCTATTTCCAACGGGGTTACACATCGCGTGATGCTCAAACAATTACACCAATCCTCCCTCAAAATGTCCCTATATGACCTCATCCAAACCTCTGAATCCCATCACCAATCTCTCATGGAGGTTCTTAGTCTATTAAGGTCTTACCCAATGACCCTACACCTGTAGCCTCCATTATTACACCTCATCATGTAGCCTCTCTTACCAAATTACCATCTTCTTCTACACCTCCACCTACTCACCAAGTAGCCACCCTCAACTTCTCAAATGAAGAGATCACATCGCACCAAATCAATGACCATGATCCAACCCTTTTCATCTCTATCCATATTGATAATATACATGTACAATGTGTTATGATTGATGGGGGTGCTAGCATTAATATCATCTCCTCCCATAAATTCGACCAAATTCGCATACCCGACAATTGCATGCATAAACATCCCGTCATGTTACGTTTATTTAACGATGCTATCACCTCTACACTTGGCACCATCATCCTCCATGTTCGTGTGGGCCCTTGTACTGTGCCAAAGTTATTTTATGTCTTGGAGGGGAACTTTAATATAACCTATTACATGGTAGACCCTAGATTCATATTATGGGTTGTGTTCCTTCCACTTTACATCATTGTGTGAAGTTTGAACATGAGGGTCACACCTATACCATTCGGGAATATCCATCACCTTTCAAAACTCCGCAACGTGCTCTACCGACCCAATGACTTGCTTGTACCCATTAAGGATTCTACAGCCAAGGCCACTCCCTCTTCACCTAAACCTCCGCTCACCAATGCTACCGCTACCTCAACCGCACCTAAATCCTCCATCCCTAACACTGCCACGACCTCCACTACCGACCCATCAGCCTCCTAATCAGTTAGCTACACCTCTGATCCAATCTCTAACACATCGTCTATCCCAACTACCCACATACTAACCACCGATCCCTTGGAAGGTGTTTTTCAACGCCTCACTATGGGGGAGTATCACCTATATAATGTCAACACATTCCCTACTCCACAAGAGTATGGAAGCCTTCACCAACACCCTCACTATGATCACAAAGATAGGAGAGAGTGTCTCCTTTACGGTCCTCCCCACCTTCGCACCAATCTCACCTACAAGGAACTTGATACTACCACTTATACACATGAACCACCATCACAAACCCACCCATTTTCTACCGACCTCCAATCACTCACCAATCACCGTTTCGCTCACACCTTCCACGCACCAATTTTCATGGAAGGGTTTTGGTTTTGGCTTTTATGAGCAAGGTCATCACACTATTATTCCATGTACTACCTACAAACATAATGAATGTAGTAGTATCAAATTTTGAACTACCTACCAAGAAGGATCACATTGAACTCATTGAGGATATCAACCCTTCTCCACCTTCTTCACCTCGCTCCGCCTTCTTCACCACCTTCACCGACAGAGTCGATGGATCTAGAATCCATCCCTCCTAAAAAAAAATTCATAAACACCATTTCCTTGGGGCCTCTGACTTATCAACGTGAGGGTGAGGCTCCCTCTTCTCTTCCCTTCCTGTATCCTGAAATGATCGATGATGATACACCTTCTATTAATGTTGTTCAATGTTAGGATGATGAATCTATACTCACCTACCTTAGTGCAGAAGAATCATATATTCATCAGTCATTACCATCTGAGACACAAACCATGTTGAATGAATTGACTATCGAAATCAACATCCACACTCAGGATGACCCACACATTCTAAAGATTGGCCAATCTTTAGATATTGTTGAATAGGAAGCCATCACTTCTTTTCTCAAAAATCATAACCATGCTTTTTCTTGGTCTTACGTAGACATGCTCGGTATTGACCCCACCATAGTGGTCCACAATATCGTAACCATTCCCGATGCCAAACTTGTAAAATAAAAGCAGACAAAAATGCACCCTGCATTGCTCTTCTGGTCAAAGAAGAACTTCAATGACTTCTTTCTGTTTCCTTCATCTTACCCATTGATTATCCCCAATGGATTTCTAACATTTTCCCAATCACTAAGGTGATAGGGGACTTTACATTTGCAAAAATTTCTGTGACCTCAACCTAGCTTGCCTAAAAGATGACTTTCCCTTACCTGGTATTGACCAACTTGTTGACCTACTGCTAGTCACGAGATGCTATCACTCATGGATGGTTTCTCGGGTTATAACCAAATCTTTCTTGCCCAGAGGATCAACACAAAACTGCATTCATCACCCCTTGGGGGACCTTCATGCTATCGATTCATGCCTTTTGGCCTTAAAAATGTTGGTGCCACATATTAGCGGGCTATGAATTACATCTTCCATGACATCATGCAGCGTATATTGGAAGATTACGTGGATGATATCCTTGCCAAATATAAATGCCGCTTTGAGCACCTTTATGTCCTAAAAACCATCTTTGACCACCTCATTAAGTATTGTGTTCACCTTCAGCCCAAGAAGTGTGTCTTCGCAGTTCTCTCGGGTAAGCTCCTGGGATTTATTGTTTCCTTATGTGGCATAGAGGTTGACCCTGCTAAAGTCAAGGCCATTCTCAAAATGCCTCCACCCACTAATCTGTAGTAGCTCTGTAGTCTATAAGGTAAGTTACAATCTATTCGTCATTTCATTTCGTAACTTTCTGATTAATGTCATCCATTTCAACATCTTCTCAAAAATTATGTCTCCTTTAAATGGGATGATGATGCCATAAAGATTTTAAGGCATTAAAACAATACCTTCTCCAACCACCTATGCTCCTTCCACCTAAAGATGATCAACCCTTTTACCTATACATCTCTACACGATCACTCCTTGGGGGCCATGCTCGCTCATCACGATAAACAACATAGGGAGCAAGCGGTTTATTACATAAGCCGTACTCTTTTGGACTACAAGACCGATACACCCATTCCAAAAAAAAATTCTTAGCCTTAGTTTTCATTGCCACCAAACTCTGCCATTACCTACTTAACCACAAAACCTATGTTGTGACCAACACCGACCCCTTACACTTCATGTTTTCCAAACCTTACCAAAATCAACAGGATGCCAAAATCAACAGTGCGCACGGTGGCTTATGCTTCTACCCGACCTTGACCTCAAATTCATCCATCAAAGGTTCATCAAGGGCCAAGATATCACCAACTAATTGGCCGATGCACCTATTTTTGGGGATCAACCCTCTAATTTTGACTTTCTAGATGAGTCTATTGCTACCCTTTCCTTGGATGAACCCACTTACCAAATGACACTCTTCTTCGATGGTTCCAAGTGTCAGTGTGGGGGTGGGGTTGGTGTTATCCTCATTCCGCTTGATGGTGAACCCATGCCTTTGTCTTTCAAACTCGATTTTGACTATACAAACAATATTGTTGAATATGAAGCACTTGTATTGGGCCTCCAGCTGCTTATGCCTTGGATGTCAAGTCAATCAACATCTTTGGTGATTCTCAATTGGTCATAAACCAAGTCAAGGGTATATACTAGTGTCATAATGAGATACTTAAACAGTATAAACATCATGTGGACATACTTTTGACCGCCTTCGACCGTCATGCCCTTTAAACCATCCCACATTCTACTAACAAATTTATAGATACCATGGCACTCGCTTGGCTTCGCAAATACCCACTTCACCCACCGACTCTAAAATATTTGTCACCGTACAAAGACTCCAATCACCCTCTTATTTACCTTATGAATTTTACTCTATCGAAACCGCTGCTCTCCCGACCCGTGACCTTTAGTATAAACAATACTCAGACTATCTTTCTCTCTCCATCTTGCCTCCCGACCTCACTTGTAATGGACAACGTGCCTTTCTTAAAAGGGTCTCTCGTTACATCATCATGGGTGGCCTCCTCTATAAGTGCATCTTTGATGGTATTCTCTTATGGTGCCTTACAAGTTCGAATTTCCTTATACCATTAAGGAAGTTCATGATGGCATATGTGGAGGTCACTTCAGTGGCCTTGCTATTTCTAAGCGTATTCTTCACCTAGGCTATTATTGGCTAACCCTTAATCATGATTGTTGCAACTACATTAAGCATTGTGTAAAATGCCAACAACATGACAATCTTCATCATACACCAAGTCATGCCTTACAAGTCACCCGTGACCTTTGGCCCTTCTCTCAATGGGGTTTGGATCTTGTTTGAGAGATCAATCCCCATTCTTCCTAGTGGCATCAATGGATAATCACCGCTACCAAATATTACACCAAATGGGTTGAAGCCATACCTCTCATCTCCACAAAATCCAAGAAAATATGCGAGTTCATCAATCATCACATTATATGTTGCTTTGGTGTCCCACATCACCTCATCACTAATAATGGAAAACAATTCAAAAATAAAACATTGCAGAAAATTTGTGACACCTTCAGTATTCAACTAAGTTTCTCGTCACCATATTACCCACAAACCAACGGCCAAGCTGAATCCACTAATAAAACCCTAAATAAAATTCTCATGAAAGTGGTTAGTGATACTTTGGGAAGGACTGTCATACGCACATTCCTTTCACTCTTTAGGTGTACCGTACTAGTATTCGCACTTCCACTACTGCCTGCCACAACTCTTTCTCTCGGTCTATGGTACATAGGTTGTTCTACCTTTCGAAATACAAATTCCATCACTTCACATTTCTCTCCATGACATGCTAAATGATGATGACTTTCACCAGGACCGTTTAGCACAACTTGAGTTATTAGAAGAGCGTCATCTTAATGCTCTTGACCATCTTCAAGTTTAATAAAAACATATCAAACGTGTCCATGAACAAACTTTCCAAGTCGGTGACCTTGTCTGAAGAATCAACATGTAACCAAAGCGAGAAAAAAAGTAAACGGGAAAAATTTTCTCCTAATTGGCTTCGACCATACATCATGACTTACACTTATGGATCATGTGCATATCATTTATCTTCACTTGATGGTAAACCCAAACTGAACCCCTTAATGCCTTGCATTTTCGACCATTCTACTATTGAATTTTCTTCCTACCTCACCTTCGCCTCTTTTCATGCTTGTCCCTTGAGCGCTATTCACTTTCCTCCTTTCACTATGTCATCCCTAATGATTAAACAAGGATCATGTGTGTACCTATTACTCTTTTACCCTCTCTTAAATATATGTACCGGGGCTCTACACATGGCATGATTCTCATGGATACTTTTCATCCGATTTCAAATGAGATTCCATGGTTGTTTCACCTTGCATTCGAACAAGAATATGATTCTTCACCTTAGTCTTCTCCATGACTTAAAATCCCTCACACGGGATTCAACTCCTTGATTCAAACTTCCAATAAAAATATGAATCCCTTAAAAAGGACATCTTTCTCTCTACATCGTTATCTTGTAAATAGTTTGCTCTCCTCGAAGGATAGCTATGTAAATCTGCTTGAATAAAATAAAATAAAATCAAAGCTTCCCACATCGATCAACTTCGTGAAGACCTTGTTGGTCGAAAATATGTCGCTTGGATAGATCTATGGATGACGAGCCAACAGGTGTGCGGGGCATAGCCCTCTTTGAGTCAAAGAAAGCGAAACCGGTTTATTGCTATTCTACCAAAGGAACCTATGCAAGTCTCACAGATTACGCCTTCGGGGTTTGGGATCTCATCCAAAGTAGGGGTGTTTCGACTATGAAAAGGAAGGAAAGGAAGAGGGAATGAAGAAAGAGCAGTCCGAAGGAAGAAAAGAAATGAATTCCAAAGCGAGAAAGGTGGGAAGGTTTATGTTTTGGGATTGGTAGTAAACAGAGCCAAACCTACTTGCATAAACAAGCAAAGCAATACTGATGATAAATAAATGACAATAAAACAGAAGCAGATCCAACAGAATAAACACACAGATCTAACGTAAGAAAGATCTAATGCACATAACACAAGTATTCAGCACAAAGTCTAAATATTGTATTAATATATTTTCTTCTGTTACAAAAAGCTCAAAGTCTTTTTTCTTCACTTCTATTTTTCATCTGAAAGATATTCATCCATCCCACAATACAACAAGTATTGGAGTATTTATAGAAGAAGAAGAGAAAAGAAGGCAAAAAGGAGCCAACAACTATTTACAAAGATATTTACAAAATATCTAAAAGTCATGTTGACTTTTTACAACTTGATGGATGACATCATCCCATGATGCAACATGGATGATGTCATCACTTATATCAACATACTCCAGATATTTCCAAAAAGAAAGACAAAGAAGAGAAAGAGAAGAAGAAGAAGAAGAAGCAGTTATTCGTCATCGTCATCCTACGGCCGAAAGGGGGTGGACGGCTTTTATTCTTTGCTCAGTGACGAGATATGGAACCGATAGCGGTATTCCATGAACTTGTTTATTATTGGCCTTAGTTGATCCTGGGAAGGATCCTTGTGCCGCTCACTAATCACCTCACAAGTCTCCCACTCATCTATGAGCTTCTCTGGGAGTTTGGAATAGTCCTTTTCCGCCTCAATGAGGAACCCGATGAAGTCCCTACAGGCCAGCAGGTTGTTGATAGATTATGTGTCAAATGTGACCTCTGGCCCCGTTCCTTGAGAAGTGATCTCCTTGAAGATCCGGGTGGTTTCATCAGCTTTCCTTAAAGTGAAGGAAGGAGTAAGTAACCCTGGCTACATATTAAGAACAATCTGTTCCATTTGGTGCATCGCATCCAGGGCTTCTTCCTTGACTTTGTCAATCTTTTCTAGAATAAATTCTAGTTGATCCACCCGGTAGTCCAGAGTGGACATGATTTTGTTGAGGGCCCTTGGATGGCCGAAGACGCCGAACTTGACCAGATCTTCGACTGAACAGTCAAACATTTGTTGGAAGGTCTCGTGCTACAGTCTAGCATGTTCCAACTCTTCTGATATGGGCCCTGCTAACACTTGGAGCTCTTTATTCGCCTTACTGATGTTCAGGTACAAGTCGGAGAACTCGGCGATCACTTTTTCACTGTCTTTGAGGATTTGGCTCCTCCAAGCGGAAACGGCCATACCCTGCTCGCCGATCTTGGCATACTCATTAATTTTCTCCTGGCTGAGAAGCTCAGAAGTTTCGGCGGCAGTTGTGGGAGGTGCACTACCCATCTTCTATAAGGCTTGGAGCAGATATTTGTTTTGCTCCTTCAGTTGCCTTTTCTCTTCCTTTATCTCTTTAAGCTTCTTACAGAGGGCATCAACTGCAGAAAGAGCCTCCCCCTGAAGACTTTTGGAAGATGTCCCCATTGTGACTTGGGTCACAGTAAAATCTATCGGAGACAGATCCTTTTTCTCTTTGAGGGGATTGGGGTATGCGATTTCCATAACTCTCTCTCCTACAGCACTTTGAGAGAAGCGCGTGACAGGCTTCTGCTTCTTCGCCCCCTTAGATGGGATCATGGAAAAGTCCATCGGAGCGATGGGAACTTTCCTCTTTTGCTGACTTAGCTGCTGAGAGATCCAAGCTGGACCCATGGTAGAAGGACCGGAAACAGAGGAGGGGGCAGCTGCAGTAGTAGAGGGGAAAAACGTGGAGACACGTGGCGGTGGCATTGAGAGAATAGCCAAAGAAGTGCCCACGGAAGGAAGGGAAACTGCAGCTGGAAGACATAGGAAGGGAAGGGAGCTCGGAGATGAGGGAAGAAATGGAGGAGGACAGATCAGCGAGGGAAGAGAAGATAGATGAAGAGGCGAGGGGAACAGTAGAAGAAGAAGGGGAGAGGACACGACCAAAGGGATGGTCGCTTGAGTCACTCGAGGAGGGGAAGGAAGAGAAGAAGAAAGGATAGAAGGGACCTCGGTTGTTGTAGCAATGCCGACATCCTGAGTGGATGGGCCAATGGGAATATCCTCTTCTGCTTCTTTCTCTGGTGTAACCAGAGTTATTACCTACTCGGGTGCCGTGGAAGGAGGACTCTCAGGGGCTTCTTCCTGAATGGTGCTGGGTTCACCTTCTACGCCTTTGCCCTTGCCTTTAGGCTGCTGTTTGGATCGTGGAGGTGCGTTACCCAATGGGGAGGTTGTGAAATCAACCCCAAGGTAGATTAGTCCGTTCATCCGGCACCAATGCTCTGTCCTACGCAGAGTCTCCTTGACCCTCTCCTTAATTGTCTGAGGGGCCTTAGTTCTATCAATGGCCGGAAAGGGCCAATTGTCCCCATCTGTGTCAGTATATACCTTGTCTATTTCATCTTCCGTAGTTTGGAAGCCTTTGGGGACAATGGCTATCCCATATTGGATGATTTCTGCCAAGGCTAGGCGAGAATGATCCTTTCTCCTGAGCTCCACCTCATGGATGACGTCAATGTAAATGTCCTCGATCTGAGGGACGTGGATTGGATCAAGTTTCACCCTTGGCAGACAGCTCCTTGGGTCGAAGGTAGGCCTGGCTGGGAAATCATGTCTTAAATTGAGCAGCTCCAGCTCTGCGAACATTTCCTTCGCCTTGTGGTGGGTAGAGCATGTATATCGGCCCACTGTGAGGGGGAAAGGAGTTCCACCCTTCTTTCTTTTCAGGCATTTCTCGTGGTATGTGATCAGCTGCCTTGACAGCTCCAGCAGAATCAGTTTAGGTCCAGCATACCTCGGTAGCCTGGTTGGCTCTCCTAAAAAGTTGGCAGCCCTTAGATAGGTGAATGTGGGAAACTGGGTGAATAGGGCCCCCATTTCTCAGTGGCTGCTACTATGCTTTTGGTCGATGCGACCATAAGTCATATTCGGCCTCAATAGGCAGATGATGTGATAGAAAAACACATCGTTAATTTTTGTGAATTGGGAGATGCTATTCTCCAGCCTCAATTCCAGGTAGTACTCGTATATCTTGACCTGAGGCCAAACTCCACTCCGCGTTAGGCCTGGATAGTCCCTCTCTGATGCTGTAACATAGACCATGTAGGAGTTCATATGGAATGTCCCCGTTGTGCTAAATTGTTGTAGCTGCTCAGAGATTGTGCTGCTTATAATTTCTCCCCAGCAAAAGCGCTGATCAGGCATATTCTTGTTCATGGTCTCTAAGTACCGCAACATCCATTTATGGAAATAATGGGCGTCAGAAAGCCCGAAGACCCTGCTCAGGAACGTAATGGTGTCACTGAGCTCCTCTGAGAAGTCACTGCGGTGGATGATTTGGGGCCACCGGGTTACTACCTTTTTGTTTTTCAAGTAAACCTCATTCATTAGTAGATACACTCGATCTGCATTGTCATCCGGGCCTTAATGCAATCTACTTGAGTGATGGCCACAAAGTGTCGGTGGTGAGGTATGCCAAGTATTATCTCAAAGTGACGGGTAGTGAGGTCAATGACTACCTCGCCCTTGCTATTTACGACACACCTTGTGTCTTTGTTGTAACATTGCACAATCACCATCAAGAATTCATTGTTGACGGTCTTGATCGGGATTCTAGGCGCGAAGTGCGGGCACCGCCTATCTGTCCATCCATGGACTCCTTGTGACTTTTCGAGTTCGGCCCATAATTCCTCCATATCAATATGTCCCATTACGAGTCTCGACGTCCCGGGCTACACTCGGCCTGGGACTCGGGCATTCTGACCCTCTGATATTTATATTTCATCTCTTCTTCTGTAAGTTTGGCCTTTCCTTTGGATTTGGTAGGTCTTTTCTTTGGATGTTGACATATGTTCTTCCAAGTTTATTTGCTGATCTGCATGAAGAAGAAGCGAGACCCAATCCAAAAAGGTTGTATCAGTCATTTGATTTTCCATTGAAGTGTTAACAGAAGAAAGAGTTAGTTATTTGGAGGCTCAGGGCGCATGGCGCATGAAAACTGCAGGGTGCATTTTACAAAAGGGTGCATAAAAACATCGTGTTGCACGGAGACAGGATGCGCCAAAGGTGCATAGATTTTTCATGTTGCATTGGGATTTGGTGCGCCCTTTGGCGCATGTATGGTTTGTGTAACAGGAACTTTTCATGCACCAAAGGGAGCATGGCGCGGCACACGAAGGGTCTACACAACATGATGTTGCTGTAAGGAGGGATGCGCCTGCGCCTTCAAAGCCTTGTACTTAGTGTGAATAAAGCTGATGTTGCACAGATGCTGGGTGCGCCAAAGGGGCGCAGATTTATGTGATGCAACAAGGAAGCTTGGTGTGCCATAGAGGGCGCAGAAGTTTATGATGTAGCAGGCAAGATGGGTGCGCCATTGGCGCGGATTTTAGTCATGTTGCAGGGGTGACAGATGCACCGAAGGAAAACAGTGAACTTAATCACCCTCAGAGGGGTCTTTACATGGTTCAGATCCTCTTTCTCCTCTTCTCCTCTTTTGAAAGGTTACTTGGGTAATGAAATGGTTTAAACTAGAAGGGTTACAAACCATTGTTTCAGGATAACATCCTCTACCAGCAGATCTGGAAAGAGGGGGAGGAAAATAAGGAAAGACAGCACGGGGGGAGGGCTAGCTCAACACATGCATTTCAAAAACCAAACCAGCAAGCACAAAGAACCAGAAAGCAAATCACATGGAAGAGACAAGAACACTTACCGGATAAATAGTGAGAATCTTGCAAACGGGTCCACAATGTGCTGAAAACGACAAGGCAGGGGCTGACAGGCTCAGAGAATAGAAATCATGTGTTTTGTGTCTGGTGAAAATGACATTTGTGGGCGCGTAAATGCATATATATAGGTGAGCAAGTCATAAATGCGCCACCAACTTTATAAAGGGCACATGAAAATTACTGTCGACATAGGAAAGTATGTGCCCTTTGGCGCACCAAAGCATTTTCCAGCATGAAACTAAGTGCACCTTTGGCGCACCAAAAGTTGTGTTGTCATGAGATTATGTGCGCCCTTTGGCGCACCGAAAAGTGGCGCAACAAAAGTTGTGCTAACATGAAGGCGCATGCGCCTTGGTGCATGCAGAGAAGACTCAACATACAAGGCGCACCAAAAGGCGTGTTGACACAGAAAATATGCGCCAAAGGCTTTAAAGGGGGCGCACCAAAAGTTGGTGTTACATAGTAATTCCATGCGCCCAGCCAAAAAATACCAAAAAGACTAAGTTCGAAAAACCAGATTTCTCGGGAAGGGATTTTGCAACGTTCCAAACACAAGGGATCCCTAACGAGGGATCGGAACAAAGTTTTAGTATGGTTATCGGTAAAATTTCCCTTGTCAATTTTATGGGATAACAGACCTCAAGGAGTTAATTTTCTCATCCCATATAAACTTCTGCATCGATATGTCTATCTCATATATAAGTGAAAGCAGAAACCTTTTTCATCATGGACTTTTTATTGTGATCTTGGATCTCTTGCCAAAAGGCATGCTCCCTCACACCATATAAACTAACCACTTTTCACCTTCTCACCATTCACACTTTCATTTCCTACCACCTCGAGGACCACCGGAACCGTGACATTTGGTGATCATGTGACTATTCTTCACCTTTAGAATAATCAATCATGCAATGTCTTTAGAGTCTTACGTTCATCAACCTATCTAAGGTATGACCCACCCATTATGATCTTTACCAATCAGGTGGCTTTCTTTACTCCTCTTATCTTTTAACTTCTTAATTACGTATTGAACATATTATAAAGGACTAGGCCCTCGACACTTATCTCTAAGAAATTTTCTTCTTTCACCACAATCAACTTAATATCACCCATACCTATTTGCGCACAGTTCATCTATACCTAAAAGACCTAGACTCAACCATGCCTATAGCCTACCAACCCATTCTCATACCTCCTCCAATTTTCCCTAGCTTATGGGAGAAATACATCGACCTAAGGTCCCCTTTGTTGGGACTATGTAGGCAGAACTCCGAGGGCATAGGGCCCTTGGAGGTTAGCATGGCCACTCTCTACCCTATTTAATTCCCCTTTTCCATTTCCTAATCACATCTTACCTAGTTAGTTCCCTTTTTATATCAAAATGGGAAATTAAACCAAACCAAAAATATTTCTTCACATCTTTACCATCATCACTAATGCATTCATTATGTCTACCATTTCTTTACCATTAACATGCATTTTACTACAAAACATCCTAACATAACCCATATCATCATTAATCACACAAATTAATGAAGTAAAAACTCAACCAATCTCAACTCAACCATACCTAAAATAACCTAAAATTCATTATACCTAAGTCAACCTAACTCAATCCATGCCTATGACTTGACTCCATCCATGCCTAAACCAAAAACATGACTCAATCCATGCCTAACTTCCGACTCCATCCATGCCTAAATTAAAAACATGACTCGATCCATGCTTATGACACTGGCTCTATCATGCCTACACTACTTATTTTCCATCACATACACAAATCAAAATAGCAAGTTAAACACAATCATAAACACATAATCACCATAATCACCATCATCTCTATAAATCAATCATCTAAACATGTGTATTCATATACCGACTCTCAAATGTCTTGCACATAGGTGGTGTATATAACAAAATCTCAAAAAAATCTCATATACATCCTCACTTGTCTTGCACGCATGCTGATATATATGTCAAAAAGATAATATCAAAAGTATATGACACTTTGGAGCTCAATCATCTGTTCATCTGATATCCAAGCCTATCTCATCTATCTCCTCCTTTGCACCTCTAGCTCGGCATCTGGTGACCTCCCTCCATCTCACCCCCAGTGGCCCCCGATGGTCCTACCTCTGGAGCTAGCCTTCGTGCACTAGTGGCCTCACCCTGAACCGGCCCCTAGGCTCGTTGGCCCCCTTTGCTCTCCACACTATGTGTACGAGATTTGATCCTCTCACTCGAGGCCTACTGTGCTTTGTGCTTGGCATATGATAAGACATATATCCCTCGCTACCATCAAATGATCTGGTAGTATCTCACCTCGCCTATGGTGTCTCTCAATCTAGTAGCGGGTATTATTTGCAGTGGTGCCATCATCCTCTAACCTTGTCCCTTCCCCTCTGGTGGTGCCATTTTCGCGAGCTCTGTGCTTGTACCTTGACCTAAAGGGCCACTATTTATGCTGTGTAGTGGCGGCCAATTGGCCCTAAAAACTGTAACCTATCCTGCGTCATGACCAACTAGCCCCCTGTAAACCTGTCACCTATGCTTATAGGGTGGCTACCTGCACCCCATCTCCATCTCCACCCTCTCCCTCTAGTGTGGGTGTTGGTCCCTATACTCCTTGTGACCAAAAAGTAGCCACTATGCCTGGTAGGTCGCAACCTATGCCTCGGACCCTATCAGATGTCCCTGTACTATGCCCAACTAGGTCACCAGGGTAGCCACCTACCCCTGAGGTCATCTCTCTACATTGTGACAGTAGTAAAATCTGGTTTCCCTGGCCTCGGCGGTACTACTCATAGCTATGTAGCCCACCACTATCTATACCTGTCTATCACCCCGACATCATCTATCTGTCAATCGACCAGCTGCTCC
The DNA here is from genome assembly GCA_018340775.1 of Taxus wallichiana var. yunnanensis. Taxonomy (NCBI): domain Eukaryota; kingdom Viridiplantae; phylum Streptophyta; class Pinopsida; order Cupressales; family Taxaceae; genus Taxus; species Taxus wallichiana. The sequence continues at coordinate 78,857,660 of CM031239.1, forward strand.
TCCTACCCGGTTGGCATTGTAGGTCATGGTGGAGACATAGGCCTCTCCACATCATCTCTCCTATACTTGAGGGAATGGTGGGGGTATATCCTGTGGTAACCCAAACTATTATCGACCGACCCGGTCACAAATGTCATCTCATGCTCCCCGGCCTACTACCCTCTATCCACCTGTAAATCATAGCCCATCCGGCTCTGCTGCAGCCATCTGCCCAGTATGAAGGATAGCCTACATATGGCCTCCAAATAATGTCCACACTGGACAACCCCTCTAGTAATCACCTATAATAGGCTACATCATGTGTCACTCTAGCCACTCGGTGCTCTCCCATAACCAGAACCCATCACCTGTAGCCCACTCAAACAAAACTAGGCTCAAATGTGTCAGCTCGGGGCATACCAACTGGGTGCACACACACAATGTGCTTATAGGCCCAACAATGTAACATAAATGTGCAACATAAGTTGAACCACCGTAGTCGCACATACGGAGACAACTCCTATATAGTTGTACCAAGAATGTAGGCCCCATGCAAACCGAGTCCTACTCTCCACCATGTCATGTAGAACCCCCATCAGTGACCATGGGAATCTCCCACCCTCTGCGTCTAGTAGTGCAAAATAGTAGACTGCCTCCATCAAAAGCACTACTAGCCTCATCTCCTTGGGGTAAGCTCGATACATAGCCTCGTAGCTCATACTGGCACTATGGAATCCTAACAATGCCAGCCCTTCTTCAAATATTGGTAATGAGAAATCCTTAGACACCTCTAAGGAGATTGAGTAAACTTGTGTACCTACTATAGGTAGTCGTAGGATCCTATAAACATCCTCTAGGGTGATTGTGATCTCACTTATTGGTAAAAGGAATGTATTGGTCACTGAATCCCATCTATCAATGAGGGCAACCATCAAACTCACCTCCCAAACTACATTCCAGTAGTGTCGACACCAATCGGACCCACATCTATAACACAGATCCACTCCTCGTATGTCATCTCCCCGTATCTCTAAGAGTAAGGGAGTTACTCTATCCTCATCTACATCTGGTCCCTAGCCTCGCATACAACCAATCATATCAATCAAACTTGATCACACCTGCATGTAACCTTGTCACCCACTCTACATCGCTTGCCCTAAATCTATATCTATGCCCTAAATCAGCACCCCCTATCTACCCCCACCTCAGACCCTCACCTATTTTCATTGTGCCCCTCTCACTGATCTTCCTTATTCACTCACCTACCCATACCCATAACTCTCCCTACCCCTACCTATCTGTTTGTAACCCATCCATTTTAGCTCCTTGAGGGTTTGCCTTTTTAGTCTATTGACTAGCCTTGGTCAGCATCAACCGACCATGGTCCAATACTAACCAAAGATCTGTTGTCACATCTCGTGGTTGATACCTGTCTTACCCATCGACATGGCTAAGAGAAAATTGACGTCGGTCACCGTCTGCATGCGTGGCGACAAACCCGCTTAATGCCTTCCCATTTTTCTCCCACACTTCTCCTTTATATCCACTTCCCCCACCAATACCTACCCAATTCCTATTCCCACTCCTCATTTCCCTAATACTACCCTCCCTTGTTCCCCTTTTCTCATTAAACCCTCACATTGAATTTTTAATAGTTTCCTCCCAAAACAAACCCCATTTTCCCTCCTACCCGACTCCTACCCTCCACCTACTCACAAATAATCAAACAAATGGAATAGGTTCTTACCTCATCATGATGTCATCTATGTGGTGGCATCGAGCCGTGCCAGCAGTCCACCCAATTCCTCTCCTACCTCTACCATCACCGCTCATCCGCTGGATCAATCAAATCTAATCGATCACCCAATCCAATCACCGTGCTTGTAGACCCGCCTATTGACCAACGATCACTCACTCTGTGGCTCGCCAACTCAACTCTCCATGTCATTTGGTCACTTCCACCTCTCTATCTCTCTCTCTTGTCGTTTTCTCCAATTTGGTAAATGACAAATGATTTTCAAAATATGGCAATTTTTCTTTTTATAGCCTACCCGACTTAACCAAATGAAAGTTTTACCTGACCGACATCGGTCTGTTTTCTATCCTACCATATTCGGTTCATGGCGACCAACATCGGTTAATTATGGTTGTTGTCGGTTATCCTGCTTAGTCTTATTACTACCCATTACCCCTAATTTTCTAGCCTAAATCCTTTCTACCTCACCCACACCTGACTTGGACACTTCACTTTACCCTCTTGACCTCATCAATTACCACCTAACCTCTTCATCATTTGGGGACTCTTTATTTTACTCGTACCTCGGCCCTACCCGTGTTGTGACCTAGCTACTTGGACCTAGACCATTACTAGTGACTTGTGACCTCATGTGCTCATTATAGCTTGCGACACTGTTACCCGTGTTGTTTGATCTAATGACCTTACCTTTCCTTTTTTTCATGACCACTTATCTTGACCCAACCTTTAGTGTACCGGAACATACTTAAACATTCCTCGCATCGACTGCGATGTGTTTCGACCATATCTTATACCTTGGATACGTAATCACCTCAACCTTGTTTGGATAAACCTATCAACCTTAGACAATATAAATTTTGCTTACTCTTCAACCCGGTATCGTGCCAATTTATACATGTGTGTGTGTATTTATACTACCTTTGACCACGACCCATTACGGATTACCCGATTAGACCTTTTACCCCTTTACCCTTGTTTTCCACCTTCCTTTTCATCAGATTAACCTTTTATCAAACCACTCATTGATTCTACCTACGCCTCATTAGTTTTTGGTTTGAGGGGGATCACCTTCACCCACACATGGGGCAACCACATCTTATTTTTTTCAAAGCATCACTTACCAATACAAGCTACACAACAAAAAGGGGCAAAATGTAGACACCAAAATTGGGTCACACTCCCCTTGGTCCCTTGTCAAATAATCACCTTAAACACACTCACCTAACTATTGCCCCTTTCACCCCACTCTAATAATAATTTAATTAAATTAGTTAAATTAATTTGTGTCCTCACAATATTTATTGTTTTAAATATCCTAATTAAGATAATTCTCACACCACCACCTTACCTAGCCACCTCACTCCAAACCTATTCTTAGTATGTTGCCATAACTAACTAAGACCTACCCAAACCCTAAAAATCAAAGCCTACATTCCCTCTAACCACTTTCCCACCCATTAGAAAGGAAGCTTCCATTCTAATCCGTAGAGAAAAATGAAGAAGATCCAAAACATCAAGGGCAGATCTACCCATTTTAGAAGACCTAGGAAATCCCTCCCTAACCGACACTGGTCACCCTAAACCGCCACCGGTCAACTTGGGACCATCGTCGGTTACCATTTATTCCCAAAACAACCTTATTTCGAGGTTGGCACATTCAGAAGAAAAGAGAGATGAAACCAGAGCTGCATGTAAGAAGAACCAACATTTGTACATGCATCTGAACATCCACAGCCAACATCAGAAGTGATCACAGAGCCATTTGCATTCACGGAAGCATCCGGGAAGTGCCATCACTACATCAAATTTCATCCATCTGATCAATGGCCATTTCCATTCAACCATCAAAATCACACAACCAGTAAGTATTTGTTAACCAACATTCATCCATTTTTGTTCTAGAGGTTATGTTACCTCTATTATCAATTTCTACTTACACCCCCATTCTCCCCACCATTTTACCTTCATGCAATTTTTATAATTCCTTCACCCACACCACTAAATTTCCCATACCTGACTATTAAACACCTCTAATTATATCTAAGATCTCCATAGATATTTCCATTACCCTCTCCATTTTCATTTAGCCTCAGATTTGTCCCAACACCAAGATTTTAATAAGTTTCTGTCACCCGACTATACCGACGTAGGTTACCCATGATCATCGTCGGTCCATGCTGAACCATCATCAGTTACACTAGACCGACATCGATCTTTGTGCTTTACCCTTAGACCAAGAACAGAGCCTAACTTCCCCACCAAATACCCAAAACAGCCCAAAACTAGACCCCCGACTCAAAGATCAAGACTTTGTGAGCTCCTGCCCTTCGATTCAATCATATCTTATCCTGTTGTGAATGAATTTGCTTATTGTAATCGAATGAGATACCTAAATCATTTTAACTACAATAGGGTTTTATTTATTGTTAACATTGAATTATTTTAAACAATGGATTAACAACCTTCTAGGGAGTATCACACTTCCTAAAACTAGCACATGCTAGGTAGTCTATTGTCATATGCTATTTAATCTCTTTTGGTGGTCTTGTTATTCATTTTAGGTAGTTCCTCCTAGCCAAAAGGAAGCTCTCATGATCAACTATGGATCAAGAAGTCATACGCGCGCAACAACCTTCAACCAGCTTTAACAAGTATTCCTCCTAGCCCATTTACCCTTATCTATTTCATCAATATTCAAAGAAACGCTCTAAGAATTAGGTGAAACAACGAGCACCCAAAAGGAGTCTCTAAGCACCCGGGCACCCTAGTTTAGGAAGATCGACAACTCTATAATTTACCATGCATAGTTATGATAGTTTTCTCCTCTTGTTTTTGTAGTTTTCAAGTGCATTATACTTTGGGATCAATCATGAAATCAACTAAGTCTTTTATTCTCTCTCTTGCACTTGGGGTTTCATTTTAATTTAGTTTATTACTTGTGTCAAAATTTGTACTTAGCATTTATTTATCCTACATTACTCTACAAATAGGGTTTTTCAATCATAGAATACCAATATTGGTCACTTGATTTATCAAGTTTCACTCTCCTTGGCCACTTTATGCTATGAATCCCTATACCTCTTCAATGGGATGTAATTTTTCTTCCTTTTAAAAAAACTAGTAGTGATGTTTTTAACATGGAGTTTGAGTATGAAATACATGATAGTGAAACTCAATTTTATATTATTGATGGGAAGCATACAATGACATATAAAAAAATACTTACAAATCCCGATTATTCATGATAAAATAAAACAAAATTCTACTCAGTATTATGTCTTCTATAACAACAACAAAACAAATAATGAGTATTTGTAAGCAAAGAATATGGCGAAAAAACATGGGTTAAAACAATATTTATTGAGCTACTGTACAAATCCAGTCAAGGTGGATCCTTGAAAAGAGACCACAACGTTCTAGTTCTGGTTATGAAAAGTCGTATTTCTAATTTGCACTAAGTTTTATTGCACATAGAAATCAACTAAATACAAAGTTTAATATTTTCTTATAGAATGTTAAACTAATAAAATTTATTTTCATGTTCACATAGACATACGAAAGGAAAAAAATATTATTTTTGGGAAGAAAAAATTGGATAGTTTGAACGATAAAATTTCATTTCTTCTTCTTCCAAATGAAATTTGGGATAAGTGGGTGTTATTTTTTTATTTTTACACCAATGGTGGGTTTCCTTATTGCCCAAAAAGATATGACCCAAATTTCAAGCCTAATTCATTAAACTTGCTTACAATAGTTTCGGAGGAACAAAATGTATGACCTATGAATAATTAGATTTCCTTGCTAATAAATGTATAAGTTACGAAGTTTGGTTTTAATAAGAAACTAGTTTTAATGTAATAGGTCTAGATGCTTATTTCAAAAGATTAAAGGAGAATAGAGCAACAAGAGAAAAAGTTATGTCTTATATGCAGGAAAGAGTTCTAGAACATGTTGCTCTTATGGGATGCAATGCATCAAATGTGATTGAAAAATTTGACATGCATGAGACTCATTTTTCTCAACTATGTCAAGAGCTTAGAGATGAAAATAAAAATGAAAAGGAAAGCTACTCCATCAGGGAAAGGGAGTCAAGGAAATTTTCCAAATTATTCAAAAATGCTATTGAACTACTTGAATTATATGTATCTTCGGCTAATACAAATTCTCAACCAAGGATGCAAGATACATATGAGTTCACATGTCAATGTTATTATCCTTTTTTTTTGAGTAGAACATTGAAATGTTTGGAATTCCATTTCCTCCACTCAGTGTAGAAGTTGTAATTGTTGATTTTTGTAATGTTGTGAGTATTATCTCACAAAAAGATATTATTGATCTTCTAACAATCATTGGGTCTAGTAAAATGAGTTGTGTCTGCATATTTATACTTCCAACAGTACAATCTTACTTATTTCATACTACTATAAGCATGTACATGAAAAAGTAAAAAAATCAGCAAGAATTTCATAAGGATGCTACAAAATTATGAATGCAGAACATGGGTTTCAAGGGATGTCAGTGATTTTTTCCATTTATGGTGTTCATGATTCAACTGATATGGATGAGGAAGATATGATAATTGATCTGGATTGGAAACATGCAAAGTCCTAGGATATTATCAAACTGAATGAACTGAGATTTTTCATCCCCGAAAATCCTTTCAAATATGAGAGATCTATGCATTTTTGGAGCACATGATTGAGAGATACAACTCTGATGAATCCCATGTATTAATATTATATGGTGGGAAAAATGCAATAAAGGCAACATATAATATAAAGAGGACCTCACTTATCTTTGTGGTGGATAATCCTAAGTAGGAGATCATGCTTCAATAATATTATAAATATCTAACTATGCCTCTAGGTGAATAGCCTCTATGATTTCTATTTTATTTTTATATTAGTCTCTTTTATGTAATTGTGAATAGACATCTATCAGTTCTTAACAATGTTTACTTTATCTAATATTAAGATGTATTGAATTGGCATATGCCCATTCTCATATAGGAATCATAGAAAAAGAATAGAGATAAAATTTACTTTGTTTTAGAATGTGAATTTTCCCATCCTCACAGCCTTTATAGAGTTATTAAAATGATTATGTTCAATTGCTTGGGCATACACCCATTCTCATAAAACAATCATAGAAGAAGAATATAGATAAAATTAAATTTGTTTCAAAATATTTAGAGGTATTAAAATGATTAAGTTCAATATTTCTTGTTTTGAATTGGAAAATTCCCATTCTCATAAAAGCAAACATTTTTGTCTTGTATTGAATTGGAAGATGTCCATTCTCATATAGGAATCACAGAAGAAACATAGAGATAAAATGTACTTTGTTTTAGAATGGGAAGTTGCACATTTTCACAAAATTTATATGGGTATTAAAATTACCATGTTCAATATTGCTTGGGCTTATGCCCATTCTCATATAACAATCATATAAGAAGAATATAGATAAAATTAAATTTGTTTCAGAATGGGAAGATACCCATTCTCACAACCTTTGTAATTGTATTGAATGGGAAGATTCCCATACTCAGAAAAAATTAAATTTGTTTTAGAATGGGAAGTTTCTCATTATCACAACATTTACAGAGGTATTAAAATGATTGAGTTCAATATTGTTTGTATTGGAATGTTTAGAATGGGCATATGTTCATTATCATGCAAAAAAACATCTTTATCTTGAATTGAATAGCAGATGCCCATACTCATAGAAAAATTTAATTTTTTTAGAATGAGAATCTACCCATTACCATAGCCTTTACAGAGGTATTAAAATGATTAAGTTCAATATTGCTTGATTTAGAATGTTCATAATGGACATATTCCCATTCTCATGAAAACAAACATTTTTATCTTAAATAGGAAGATGCATGTTCTTATGTAACATTTAATCATAATGTGCGTGTTTAGGAATATAGGCCTTTGGTTTCTAGCCAAATCTTAGTGTTGTGTCAAGATTTATTCATGCGAACGATGGTTTAAAGGGCTCAAAATTAAGTTCAATGGAGATGTGAACATATATAAACCTTAATGTAACTAATTTAGACTCATTCCATTCGAATGAGAATCGAGGAGGAATTCTAAAAGAATTTTGAGAGGGACAAAACAGGCTGCAAACATTTTTGGTGCATGGTTATAGACAATTTGAAAATTATTTTTGAATCTATGGTTGTGTATTTGGAAGGTAATCTTAGATTTGATAAGAGTATTTAGTCTTTGATGTGTTGTTTTATGTGATTGACTAGTGTGAGGTTTTAAGTTTGAACAACTTATACAATCTTGTAGCAGCAATTTTGAGTGTGTAATGCATTCTAACTTGTGATTTTGGTGAGATATTTGATCAAGAGGATGGTATATGTGAATGAGGAGGATATATTGTAAGTATAGATCCAAAATCATCTTAGAACACTCAAGCAGGATATATTTTATCATTATTTATTTAAAATAAAGAATAAAATCTCCAAGAAGCTCCAAAAGTTGACCTCTATGTGTGTGAATAGTTATGTGTCTATAATCAACATCTAGGTAGAGACAGGGTTTTGATGCTACATTTTCTTTATTAACATGAGGTTGCAGATTTTATGGAAGTTGTTTAATAGGATCATATGCATGTTGATAGTCTCTAAATGTTGGCACATAGCTCATGGAGATTTCATGAAAGAAAAGGTGAGGAAATAATTAAGAAACACTAATTTTTTTCCCTCTCGAGTTTGAACAAAGATGGTAACCCTCAAGTTAGGCGTAGAGAAGGTAGAACTTGATTTTCTCAAGAACTGTTGGTATGACTAATTTTCCACATCACATGGCATGTCATCTCACATAGGTGAGGTCATAGGTCTAGGGGTAATATGGGTATCATAGGGGTCATCATCATATTCCTTACATGTCATTACGTGTCGGTGCATCATATGGGAGTTGATTCCCATTTTGGGAATGTAACTCCCTTCTCCACTTGAGAGGTCATGATTACAAGCACTGGGGGTTACACAACACCCCTTATTTGTACCCCTTATCCTTTTTAGATCTATGAGATGGTAAATGATATTTTTCCCTCTTTCAAATCTTTGCATGTGCTACATGCAAGATGATTGCCCCTCCATGATACCTCGTCACACCGACGAAGTGTAACTCGGTCGATATTCATGTTATCCCGCATGATCCTCATGCTTCACATTTTTGCATTCTTCATCATGGTATCATTGCGCACATTGTGGAATTTGTGTTACTCACCATCTACCATTTCTCTCTTTCTTTTTGTTATTTATCTTATGGTTTCATGTGTGTCCATCGAAATAGATATTCCATCTCGTGCTCTACTTGCATTAATTTCATGTTTAAATCTTGTTTGATTTGTTCATGGTTATATTTTTATATTTCTCCAAGTTTACAGGATTTTTGGGGTTTCTACAAATCTTTTGAGGTCTTCAAGTTGCAGTTTCAAAGGTTTATTATCTTTTGTTACATGTTGGTTTTGTACATTTTTGAGGTTATTGAAGTGCTCTTTGGGACCAACTCAGCCCCAACTTGTCGAGCTAGAACCGAGCGCCCGGCTCACCGCCTAGAACATTTCCTCTAGCTCACATGTGTTTACATACTCTGCATAAGGGTTAGTTAACTTGTCTTTGAAAACTCAATTTTGACTCCCAACCCTCTCGTATTGACCTCCGTATTGTTTCACGTGCCGGTTCATTGTTTCCATTTTATTACATCTCATGTTTACATTGGTTCGGGCCTCCCGCATTGTGCTTACTCGGACCCCTCATTGGCTTCTACGTTGGCTTCCCTATTTGGCCATTGTGTGGTCTACATTCACTGTAGCTTGTGGCCAACTCATCATTTAGCATTGGTGTTGGAGATTTCCCCATCTAGTTCATGCAACTATTCACTGGTTCAGCCACTGAATATTATTCCTTACCCGTACTCAAACTCCGCATCGGATGCTCCCACTCGTTGTTTTCAAATGCTCCCTTTGTCTGTTGAATCGGTGTGCTAACCGACTTGCTTGCTACATTTTTACATATTTCCTCGAGAACTACTCACTAACACCTCACCGTTTGTTCCAACAACCTCGGTGACCATTTCACCTACCTTTCTAGATCCACAACTTCACGTGGATCTCCTAAAGCAACCTTCGTCTACATGTTTTCCAACTTGGTATCACTACCAACTAACTTACTACATACTCCACCTTGGGCTCACCTCGGTGCTCCCATTTGGCTCCCCATGTAACTTTTCACATGGCTCAACACTTACCTCATCGCACCTAGCTTGTCGTCCCACACCGGCTAACTCATCTTTTGCCTCATGTTACGACCAACTAAAACCTTGTCATGCCTTCTCGCCTAGTTCATTCTGCCCACCGAGTTCTACATGTTGCATTGCACCAAGTCGCTTGCCCTTGAGATATCCTGACTCCCCATGCTAACTTGGTCGGGTTCACCCTCCTAGCTCGCCATGGGATCTTCTACATAGCTCACCGACCTGCCAACCGAGTTGTCTACCCTTTGAGCTCCTAGGATCCCCGTTACCCCTTTTCTTGAATTTCTTCAATATTTTTTCCCTTTTTCAAACATTTTATGGTCAGTTAAATTGGAAATAATAAGAAATCATTATTTCAAGGGGGCATCTTTTTACGGGATCCTTATATAAGGTTATTGGGTTTTCTAGGCTACTTTTACGGCTCATTGCTTTGTAGTTCTCATCTTCGCTTGTGGTAAGAGAGACCCTTTTTCATGATGTGAGACAACTTCTTTCACACTAAGCGGTGTTTGTACTCTTGTGTTTTGTATGCCCTTTTGTGTTTGATTTCATGTCATTCAATTTCTTCCAACTAGGAATTATTATGGAATCCACTCTCGCATGACTCATCACCTCGCAAGGTGAGTGGTCAACTATCTGATGTCGCATGAACACACCTTATTGTAATCATGCACTACTTATGAAGTGCCACAAATAAGGGGGTTATCATTGTTTCTTGATTGTTGTATTACTTTTAGACACATTCTTGACTCGAGTCTAACATCTTTCATTCTTACACCCTTCTTCTTGTGCACCTTGCACTTCTTTCTTTCATTTCCACATCATGGAGGATGCTCTTTCCATACTTAAGTGTCGTAGGATCATTTTACAACCTTTGCCACTTATTCTTGGGAGAGATAACTACACATCATAGCATGAATCTATGGAATGCTACTTTTCCTATGAGGTTCTTACACACTTTCTACTTGGGCCAATTCTTACACCCATTGATCATTATCATCTTAAGGACTTTCTTTAAACTTGCAAACATGTTATTGGTCACTTGATGTTATATGTCACCATACCACTCTGTATTCACATGGTAGACTAAAATCCTCCCCACCACATCTAGAGCATCTTTCAATAGTTGTTTGGATACCCTTCGAGATGTTGTTGTTGTTGTTGTTATTGATTCAGTTGTCTCCTCTTCTTATTCATGTGACGACGGTTCCACCGACAAAGACTCACTTGGTTCTAATTATAATGAAAAGGATTGTGCTTGTAGTTCCGATGAAGAGATTATTACCGAGGAATCCTCTCATCCATCTCTTATCCCTATTCCAAAGAGTATTGGAACCCCTCTTATCTCATCGGACGTCAAGTAATCCCATTATAAACCTCATATAGTCATTGCACCTGTTTCCTTTCCACTTCCATTGTGTGAGGCCTTTTCCACTCCTCTTCCTTCATGTATGGATGAATCATACATGTATAACATCACTCTTCTATTTTTCAATCCCCCTCATTAGGACAAGAATCTTCCGGACCTTGGTCGCGTCTTTTCACAAATGCATAGTTGGGATATAATATAGGTTCTTCATCCTTCTATAGGTGTTTTGGAGGATTCCATAATCTCCTTTGTTGGAAGTGTCCCTTCTGGGACTCTAATCACTTCCATTTTTAGGAGATCTTCATTCATCCACCTTTTCTGTGAGTCCTCTTTCTGTTGTGGAGGTTGTATTTCCATCACATCACTAAGGAATCCTTTCGGTAGATGTTCCTATTCTTCACTTTGACAGCTTCTACGCATGTGGCATTACCTTCATCTCTTTTGCACTCCATCGCTAGACTTATGTCACACTTCTACATGGACCAGACTCAGAGTTATTCATGTTGCTGCCTTTGGTTTCCTTTGCGAAGTGGGCGGACTTTCAATAATTCATTTTTGTCCTTTCCGAGGGAAGGTACATAGCTCATTACAAGTGGCTCCTCTTAAGTATAGAGGCATAGTACCACGTCATTGATGCTATTCTTAGAGACTTATTAGAGCAAGCAGAGTCCATATCCATCCATGACATCTTCTATGTTCCTCTTGTCTCCCTCTTCCTCTTTATTTTTCTTCTTTATGAGAGATTTCCCTTTTGTACATGGGTACCTTATCATGCTCCTCAGTGGCTAGGACCCATTTGTGGCATATTTTTTATATTAGAGAGTTCTTTTCATCTCTTGTGGTGGATTTTTTTCTATTGGGTTTTCCTCCATTGCTTGAGATCCTTGTTGTTCATGGGTGCCTCATCAGGATTTAGTGTCAAGACCCATTTCTCAATTTCGACATGTCATTTCACTTAGATGATGTTATAGGTCTAGGTATCAAAGGGGTGTCATAGGGTTCATCATCATACTCCTTATGTATCATAATATGTCAATGTGTCAATGAGTCTTATGGGATTTACTTCCCATTCAGGGAATGTAACTCCCCTTCTCCACTTGAGAGGTCATGATTACAAGAAATGGGATTACACAACACCCCATATTTGTACCCCTTAACCTTTTCAGAGCTATGAGATGGTACATGAGATTTTTCCCTTTTTAAAACCCGTACATGGAGTACATCATTGATGCTCACCTCTCCATGAGACCTCGTCATGCTACCAGAGTGAAACTCGATCGATGTTCACACCATCCTACATGATCTTCATGTTTTGCATTTTCACATTCTTCATCGGGAATGAACCATTGAATTAGACCAAATTAATTATTCTCCATGAGTTAGCTATGACAGTTTCCTTTAACATTTTACTACACCTAAAGGAACAAGATTGTTGGGAAGAAAGTGAAAATTTTACTAAGTGTTAAGGCCTCGCTACTTCTTGGTTTAAAAAAGAAGATAAAGGGTGGTTAAAACCCTCATCAATTGACATTAAAGTACCTTGGAATGAGTGTTAAGTGTGATATAAGAATTTAGAGAGGCTACAAGGACTTTAGCAAGTGTGGGGCTTTGAAGTACCATTAAGACATAGTATAAGATATTAGTGATGTTATTTGTTTTTATGAGGGAGAAATTGATTTCTTGAAGGATTGGAAAAGGTGAGTAATTAGAATTTTGTACCTTTGATCAGTTGTAAGTATCAATGTAACTAAGAATTTGGTCTAAGACTCCTTGTCTTAAGGGGAGAGTGGTTGAGTTGAGATTGGAAACCATATGAATTTTTGGTTGATGTTACATGATGTTAGAAACATCCATTATAGAGGTTTTAAAATGATTAAGTTTAATATTGCTTGCATTGAATAGGCATATGCCCATTCTCATATACAAATCATATATTCTTTTTCTATGATTCATATATGAGAACATTAAACAGAGCATCACGACTCATTACAAGATTCAATATAATCACTTGAATACCTCTATAAAGTATGTGAGAATGGGAAATGACCCTTCTAAAAATGTATACAATTATATAAATATACATGCATACATACATATATACATGTATGTATGTATGTATGTATGTATGTATGTATGTATGAGAACTATTCTCATATTTTATTAACAAAGATATAAATTGAAACTAATATCTACATAACTTCAAACGTAAATTTTGATTAAACAATGAACCATCAAGATAAGAGCTTAAAGGAAATGCTTCTTCAATGTATAAATGAAACTACATGCTAAGTTATTTCCTACTCTCTATGATTGCTAACTTAAACTAAGAACCTATGAAGAACATAAGAAATCAAAGTGGATTGTTGTTTGATATCAAGGATTGAGAATGGAATCTCACCAAGTGTTTCACCTGATTCTTAGATCATTTCTTTAAAGTGTGATGAAATAGATAGGGTAACAGCATAGGAGGAATATCTCTTCAAATGTTAGTTGATGGGTTGTTGCACGCGTATGACTTCCGAATCAACATTTGATCGTGAGAGATTCCTTTCGATAGGAGGAACTACCTGTAATACAAAGCAAGACCACAATAAGGAATCAAACAATATGGGTAGTGAACCGCCAAAGCATATGCTAGATCCGGGAAGTGTGATACTTCCTAGATGGTGTCGATCCATTGTTTTAAACAATTTAATGTTGTAAACAAGGTAAATCCTATTTTAATTTGAAATGATTTAGGTATCTCACTTAAAACACAATAATAAATAGATCTAATCTAACAGGCTAAGCTAGAATAGAATCCGAAGGTCAAATGATTGGTTATGGGTTATGCAGCTTTGACAGAGGTCTCAGGAAGATCACAGGTGGATGAGGGTGAGATGAAATTAAGTGGGTAGGTCTCTATTCTAGGCTATGTGGGAAAATACAGAGACCGATGTCGGTCAAGGATAACCAACAGTGGTTAGGTGTGACCGGTTACTGTGAGATCTAGAAATATCATAGAAAAAGATTTTGGTCTCCTTTGTGATTACACAAAGGACTTTGGTTGGTCGAGATGAGGTATTGGGTGACTGGAGTAGGATTTGGCGAGGTTTTAATGGGTATATGGAGGTGGAAGTGTTGGAGAAGGTCAATAGGGGGCAAGGTAAACAATGAATGATAAAATTATGATGAAATGAAATACACCAAGAAAGTATGACGTTATACTTACTTGGATTCCTATCCTGAATGCCTATCTGTGAGGGATGGAGGTGCTGATGAGGGGTTTGAAGGCTGCAAGTGACCACCAATTGAAGAAAAGCTTCTGCATTGGCTGTGTGTACTCTCCCCTTTGCTTGGATAGATCAGATCATGGTTAGGATGGTTGTGCAAGAGAAGATGCTCAATCTCCTTCCTTACATGCAGTTTTTGCTGGAATTTGCTCTCTGAAGATGCGTTATCTCTCTGAGATGTGTTCTTGATCATCAACCTTCTCCCAATGTTTTCCAACCTTGAGAATAAGGTAGTTTAGGGGTTAAAAGGGTAACCGACGGCGGTCCAACTTAATCGGTGACGGTTAGGGGTAACCGGCGTCGGTCAAGGTGGGATTTCCTAGGTTTACTAAACTAGGGAGATCCTCTTGATTTCCTTGGATCTTGTGTCGTTATCCTATGGATTAGACTGGGAGCTTCTTGTGAGCATGCGGGGATGTGGTTAGAGGGAATGTAGGCATTTATTTTTAGGGTTTGGGTAAGTCTTAGTTAGTTATGGCAACTTACTAAGAATAGGTCTTAGGTTGAGTTGGCTTGGTGACATGTCTAAGTGAACTGTATGTGGGGATATTATTCAAATAATAAATATAGTGAGGGTAATGAATTAATTTAATTAATTTAATATTAGTGGAGTGAATGGGGAGTCATGGCTAGGTAAATGTAATAAAGGGTGGTTATTGGTCATGGGACCAAAGGGGAGTGTGACCGTACGATGGAAAAGTGATCTCGAGCATGAGAATATACAAGTAACTCTTTCTTGCACCCAACCTCCCAAGGTCATTCTCGATATAGTCGGTGGGGATGGAATACACGTGGGATGCGAGATAAGCTAGTTAGGTAATCTTATTTCTTTAACACACAATAGTGGGATCTCGCGAATCTAAGGCAAACAAGGCCCTCCTAACTCGAATCGAGGTGATAGATTGTTTGGCGAGGATAGCTACTCGAAGGCTCCAATCAATATCAAGCTCTTCCATGATCTAATCTATGGGTTGTGGAATACGTGTAAGATGACATGTGTGTGCTTCGTATATACCTCCCAACAAGGTCATGAAAATGGAATGGCTAAATGTGTAGTGGATATTTTGGTGTTTTATGGACGATTCTTTGGTCCAGTCTAGAAATATTTAGCTTGGTTGGATGTTACGTTTAATAATGATAGTTGTGTGATGATGTCTGGTGGGAGTGGAGAGGACCTAAATACTAATGTTCACAAACCAGCATCAATGTTGGTTTGATTTTTAGGCCCGTTGGGTTGTGGGACCTATGGATCACAACCGTAAGTTCATGGTTGTTGTTGACCTCCTATAGTCATATGAAGATTCAATCCCTTAGTCCGAGTATCCAGTAGTCGTATGCCTTTTCAAATTTCTACGTTTAGAAATAGAAGTTACATGATTTTCTCAAAGTACCTAATGTGTGTTCGCAACTTGGATACGTAAGCTAGTGTCTATATCAATGAGGAGGTCTCCCGCATCTAGTTTTGTGGGACTAGTGGATCACAACCAAATTTTTCTCTCTTTCGAGTCCTTCTACAACAGGCGGATATCTATCAAGGTAGTCTATAATTTGGCTGATTTGACCGTAATGTGTGTGCTTTGTCGTCTTCTATGTTTAATACTCTTAGTTGTGCATCGATTTCTTGTAGGTCCGTTGTTGCTCTAAGACCTGAATTTCCGAGATTTTGATCTATGTCGGTTATTACTACAACAATATCTCGGTCGAGGCACGATTGGCTCAAAAATGTATTCCCTGGGCTCCCTAGGTCCCGTGATTGTCATACAAGATCAATATAAGCCTAACTGAAACAAAATAAACTATGTAAGATATATCTACAACATATATATTCCTCTATTTTTGTTTTTTTGATAGAATTTTGAATAGAATTGAAAGAGAAACTAATCTAATACATTCAGAAAATCACAACTAATCTAATAACAATATTAAAACAAGCAAGGTAGCCCAATGTAGCTACTTGCATGTGCAGTTGTGAGTTTATCCTAAATAGCTAGATAGCTAATTAACTTAATTGAAAGATTCTCGATCCTACCTCAGAAGTGAGGAATGAATCATAGTTTCTCAAAAACTATTAATCCCCACAACTTCCCTGGCGATATTGAAAATGAAACTTAATTGAAATGAAATATTTCACTACTCTATTTGATATGTTTTAACTAGAACTTTGACAAATAAAACCTGGAATTTGCAGAACAGTGGCGAATCTAGTAGTGTATGATTTTGTCCCCTCATAATGATCTCCTCATTCCTTCGTGTTCACATGAGTCCAGAAGAGCATGTATATTCTAGCATCAATAGAAAAGGTATTTTGAACAATGGCAATTTTTTCGATGTAGACCCGGATAAAATGCGAGTAGGAGAGGGACAACGCAAGTGATGTGAGCTTGGCGTATGCAATTCCAAGCGGGATTTATTACGGGAATACAACACAAGTGTACCGAGAGATTCTAGAATCTAACTTTTTGAAGAACACAACCTGCAACTCTAATGGATTCAATCTAAAAATGACACTACTTTGTTCTAAACTAATTTGCATGAACAACAATGAACAAGACTGAAGCAAGAAGATCAAATGGCTTCCAATAGCAAAGGAAAACTAGCATGGATGCAAACATGAAAACAAAATGAGCTCTAAACAAGTAATTAAAAGACTTAAACAATGGAAATGAGAAGTTGAGGGGGAATTTGATTGAAAACAAGTTGGATATTTATAGATTTCCCATTCACCCAAAGGTAATTCCCATTAGAACTCTTTTACCATTAAACAATGAAGAAACATTATTCCAGGGAACATAAAACATTAATATGAGCTAAGGCGGTTGAGAAAAGCTGGTGAAAGTTGAAAAATTATGCAAATCGTGATCAAAGGAGCGTGCTGGAAAACATGTGAAGGACCGCCGCCTTGAGCAGGGCAAGTAATTATAGGACCGCCACCCCTGGCAGGTGGCGTTTAAGCCATCGAAGGACAAAAGCTTAGAAAAGAAAGGTAGAAGAACAAAACAAAGCACAAGGAAGTTGGATAAAGCATTTGTGATGTTAACATATACTTCGTGAGCTTTTTCGGATCCCAAAACCTTGCGATGTGACTCCGTATCATCATTGGGGCATGTGTAACATCGCTCCAAAGGTGGTACAAATACCCTACAATTTTGGGTACGTACATATTACCCACTCAGAGAAGCGTTTTAACCATGAAGAGGCGTAAAATGGTGGGTCCAAGTATGGTGGTCCCAAAATGGGAAGCTAAAACTTATACCTGACATGCCCGTGTGTCGAAATGTCACCATCCAAGTTCCCGCTACCTGCAAAATGGAAAGAGGACTCAAGTGCAGATAGATAAAATAAATCAAAAAATAAATACTAAATTAGTATGAAATGAGGACTTACCATTTGTGTAGGGATGAGAACTTACCTCCATCAGCACTCTAAACCTACGAAAGGGGCATTCAAAATGAGTCAAAACACCATATATATAAAACGGGACCATTTTCCTATTCATTTGTGTGTGTTGATTTGATAGTTTTTGAGCTTTGGGACCCATGGTGATGGTTTTCAATGAGAGTATAGTCGAAACGTTCGTATTGAGATAGCGATCATGCCTCCATGAGCAGAACCTCGACCCGTGAGATCTTAGGTTAGTTCTTCTCGATTTAACGTTTTTGCACCCAAAATGTAAAAATGATGAAAACTTTGTCATGGGGGTTATTTTTAGAAATGTCAATTTTAAATGTGTCTCTTAGGGGGTGCTTAATGGGTAGGCTTTTGTTTTAGCTAAAATGGTCAATTTTTTGTATTTTTAATAATTTTAGGGCATGCAACCCGTTTGTAGTCGCAGGACAGACTCGCTACCCTAAGCAGGCATGATTACTGGGACCGCCGCCTTTTAACGTGGTGGTTACTGGGAATCCGCCCTACTCGGGCGGTGGTTCTCTACAGAGTGTCAAAACAACACTAGTTTAAGTTTATTTTTGCATTTTTAGTATTCTTACTTGCTTTAATGATTTTTCCGATGCAATCTTGACACTAACTTGCTTTTTTTTGTGTTTTTCTCGGGTGTTTTACAAAAGAAGGAAGAGTACATTAGATGGAGCTGAGAGAGGGAGTGTGATTGGCTTCCAGCAGTGTTAGATGCACTCTCTCAAGTGAGCAAGATACTCTCCAGAGGGCAGGCATATTGAGGATTACACGGGTCCCCCATGTTGCACCTACCAGTCACATATTATGTGACTTATTTTCTTATTGGGATGCAGATCGGAACACCTTCGATTTCTAGGTGTTAGGGGTGAGTGGACTATCACCCTAGAGGATGTCTACCACATTTTGGGAGTCCCGATTATTGGGAGGAGACTTTCATTTGATATAGTAGTATCAGAGCTCAGGTGACTGGGCCACCTATATGGGAGACGTAGTTGTCTCCACTGGTTCGAAGAAGGGGGTGAAGGTTTGTTCTATTCCTGGCTTGCCCATCCCTCTGATCCATCAAGCCATTATGGGCATCCTTGCTTCGAGATTGATCGGAGACAAGGGAGGGGATACTTTTCTCTACTCTTTGGGCTCCCATCATCGCATAGATTAAGGCACATGGTCGATTTATTCTGGAGAGCCGATATACTTGGGACCACCTATCATGACTTATACAGGGTGGTTCGATTAGAGGGATAGTCGCTGAGTCATCCGAACCTAGTTATGAGCTAGGTCTATGAGCGCATCACCCCTTATGGGAGAGGCATAGAGGTGGAGGATCCTGGGGCCATGAGGGCAGCTAGATGGATAGAGATGACGGTGCTTAGAGCACCCCACTAGCCAATTGCTTCCCGACTACTGAGGATATGGAGGCCACACCTTATCAAGCCATAGCGAGGTTGTGGGGCAAGGAGACCTTTACTTTGATTTCCTGCTCTACTACAGGGCAGCTTGTGGACTTGACAGGGAACCTAGAGACACACCCCTTTGATCGAGTGCCTCAGCAGTTCGGCCTTGCTTACATTGACATGCTTCTTCTAGTGGTGCCAGTGTTTAGATCAGTTCAGGAGGCTAGAGGAGGTACTAGAGGCCGAGGTTGGACTGTTGTTACTCCTGGTGTTCCTATTGCAGCCGGGAGGTTAGTACACACTTGAGGGAGAGCCGGTGTTCCTCGTGCACCTTTACTTCGGATTACCACCAACCCTGCTCATAGTAGTGATGACCCCATTGATATAGACTCGAGTATGAGGAGTTCATAGGGGGAGAGATGGAGGAGGAGACCGAGGACATGGAGATCAGCAAGTCGGGTGGGGAAGAGGATAGCGATCCCAAGTGGCATGATACTCAAGAGATCTTACAGGCTGAGAGGGTGGAGCAGAGCGCGGAGAGGGTGACTCTAGTCTTAGAGGAGTTACTTTCTCAGGACCTAGGCGGAGAGGACGAGTCCGTGGTAGGATGCCATGTTGTCCTAGATGTAGGAGGAGGACATCAGTCAGTAGTGGTGTCTATGGTAGGCGTGGATCCTAGAGATCCTTCTTGGAGGCCTGGAGATCCGAGTGAGTTATCACTCTTCTTTTGATATTTGTTTTTAGCTAGGATTGCCTTAGTCGCTATCTCTTTTTTTTTTCATCCTTGGTTTCACCTTTTGATCATTTTCTAATTTGTTTTCTCCTTTGCTTGTAGAGACTGTTGATGAGTGGCGAGACTTGATTCACCGGGTATGTATTGATACCCTAATGCTCCCCACAGAGAAGACTCGTGCTAAGCTATCTGTGGATGTAGGGGAGCCTTCAGCAGCCGGTAGGCATACCAATGTTTTTGCCCCTATCTGGCACGTGGCCAAGATGGTGACCTCCCTCCGTACCGAGTTAGCCGGGTATAGGATTGTAGAGCACCTGATGAGGAGGATCCGCTCTCATAGCGAGGCTACGGCTCGCTTCGTGACCGTGAGCCCTCGGTGCACTCAGTGCTTTGGCATGCCGGAGTCCTAGATGTGATCGTGTGCCTCCGAGGGATCCCATAGGGATTGAGAGGCAACTTGGCTCTTTTTGTAGTGACCTTTGTGAGGTTGTTTATACGAGTATTAGTGTATTTTCCGGAATCATTGAGCATTTTGACCATGCCTAGTGCATGATGGCATTGTACATGAAACCTGATTATATATATATATATATATATATATATATCTTTGGATCTAAACTCTTGGTATCTTGAATTTTGTGACTCATTTTCTAAATGTGTTGTTTAGACTTTTTTAGAATATTTGCTTTTCATGTTTCCAGAATGTATGCAATGGACAACAAATGATAGTAAATAGAATGTTTTTACTTTATATGTTTTTGCCATGCTTTGATGTGAGATGATACTAACATATGTTAGTATCTTGAACATTTGAACTCTTTGGGCAACATTTGTAATTCCTTCTTATATTGGAAAAATGTGATGAATGCATAGTGATGAAGAGATGAACTTTCCCCAATTCCAAATCCATGCGACTAGTAAGACGCGAGGGCTCAACACCAAGAATTAAGAAGGGCATAAGTTGTATGAGCTTGATTAAATGGAATGATGAGAGACAGACAAACCAAGAACAAGAACCAAATTTGGAACCACACACCTACCCTACTCAGAACTACTACCAAGCTTGGAAGGCCACTTACTTTTTAGTTTATCTAGACTTAGATTCATAAATGGCAACCTAGTTGACAAAATCTGGTTTTGAGGATTCGATCTCCTTGGAATTTGGATATTTGCTTTTTCTTAAGAATTTGACTTGTGTTTAGCATACCAAGATTTGTTAGTTTGTGCGACTGGACCCCCCACACCTTGTCTCACACCACTAGTAATAAGCATGGGTTTGTCACCAAAGGAAAGATATTAAAGCGAGTAAGAGCACTTCTTTCCTTTCCCAACCTCACATCACCAGTAAGAGATGTGGGCTTATCACCGAAGGTTGATGGGGCAAAGAAGTGTGTAAAATAAAATATTTTGTTTGCTTGGTGCTTTTGATTTCATTTTATTTTGACATTTCTGATCTAAGACTTTGGGATATCCTTTCATTCCAAGATATTTTAAGAGGGATAGATGTGACACCAAGAAGCTTCCAGAACAGACCGTAGGCAAGGAAAACTTTACCTAGTAGAAAGAAAGAACAAAGCCAAGTATGTAGGTCTTGGTATGGTTTTTGTCAATGTTTGTCTGTCGAAATTGATGAGAAGATTTGAAAATATTTGATGATGTTTGAAGAGATGTGATATGAATATTTTTTCCAATATCTTCATAAATTTATATTTTTTTTTAAGAGTAAGCTCCTGAACTATCATTTTTACAAAATGGATAGAATGAAGTAGCTAAAAGACTAATGCAATGTAGGTAGCTATAATGTACTAGCAATGACTTTGATGTTTTATGCGTAAAAATGCTTAATGTACAAGGAATTGACAGTTTCACCAAATTCCTCACCTTCTAGTGTGCACAAGAGATATGCACCATTTCGTAGTCCTTCATGACTCGATATGGGCCAAACCATTTGGGCTGGAACTTTCTTCCTTCGCCGGTTTTCTTATCGATCCGGATGTCTAGTCTTAGAACTAGATCTCCTTCATATATTTCTTGCTCATAGAATTTTTGTTATACTACCAACACATCCGGTTAGCATATGCTCTGTGTTGTTGTTCGGCGTTTAACCTAGCCTCATCAAGGCTTTCTAGTTGAGAGAGGTGTGCCTCCCTGTAAGCTTCCTCATCCAAAATCCCTTGTAATGAGATGCAGAGACTGGGTATTTCAACCTCAAGCGGGAGAACTACTTTTGCCTCAAATACTAGTGAAAAAGGGGTTGCTCATGTTGGTGTTCTTATTGAGGTTCGGTGGACCCACAAGGCCGGATATAGTTTTAAATGCCAATCTCATTTGTTCTCCTTTACCATTTTGAGGAGAATAGATTTCAATGTTTTGTTTGTCGCTTCAGCCTACCCATTGGCTTGAGGGTAGTAAAGAGAGGTTGTGTGATGGTTTATCTTGAACTTGCTACATAACTCACGAACCTCATCATTCTTAAAGGACGTGCCATTATATGAGATAATGACTTGTGGGACACCATACCTGTAGATAATTTGGTTCAAAATGAATTTGGCAATCACCGAACCTGGTACGGTGGTGAGAGGCATGGCCTCCACCCATTTGGTAAAATATTTTGTGGCTGTGATTATAAAATTATGGCCATCGGTTGATGAGGGAGAGAATTTCCCTATCAAGTCTAGACCCCATGTGGAGAAGGGCCACGGAGTCGCTATTGGTTGCAGGGATTATGCTGGCATGTGAATCTCATGAGAGAATTCTTGACATTTGTGGCATTTGCATACAAATTCCACTGCATCATGTTTGAGAGTGGGCCAAAAATAGCCCATCCGATGTATTTTGCGAGTGGTGGCGTGACCACTAAAGTGGCCCCCATATATCCCACTTGTGGGATTCATGGCGAATCTTCTTGGATTCTTCTATGTCGATGCATTTTAGAAGCATGCCATCGAAAGCTCTACGATAGATCACTTGATCTAAAACAACATATTTAGTGGTAATAATGCATAACCACCTTCTTTGTTGTGACGTGGCACTTTCTCGGGTATGTATGGTCCATGATAAAATTGATGATATCAGTATACCAAGGACATGTAGAAATGGGGGTCTTGTTTCAATAAAGTATATACACTCATTGGGAAAGTCTAGATCTACCAACTCGCCCCCATCTAGTGGATTGTCAGCTAACTAGTTTGCAATGATTTTTCCTTTAATGGACTTTTGGTTTACGAATGTTAACTCAAATTCTCCCATTAGGGTTATGAAATGGCCAACTTTTTAGATAAAGATCCTTGTGTGAGAAATGTTCGTAAATGGTTTGTCTTTACAATGACCCTTATTTCCTAGTTTAACATGTAATGTCTCAAATGTTTTGTTGAAAAAATTATGGCGAGGCATTCTCTCTCTGCCTATGTGTAACATGTTTCATAATCGAGCAATGTTCGACTAATGAAATAGATCGCGCGTTCTCATTTATCATTGTCTTCTTGAGCCAACATGTAGGACAGTGAGACATGAATGGCTCATGAGTATAGGATTAGAGGACGATCGTCGGCCGGGAGGCATTAACGTGGGTAGTGAAAACAAGAAGCACTTAACTACTTCGAAGGCCTCGTTGCAATCTTCATTCTAATCGATACTATAATCTTTCTTGAGTAGATTGTTGATTGGATGAATGGAAAAGCTTAAATCTAGGATGAACCTTTGGATTACAGCGAGTTTCCTGAGAAATGACCTAATTCTAGACTCGTCTGAAGGTGGAATCATTTCAAGAACAACCCATATTTTGGTTCGATCAACATAAATTCCTCGTTAAGATATAATGTATCCTAGAATTTTTCCTCCTGTTACACCGAAAACGCACTTCTCTGGGTTTAATGTGACACCATACTCAATTTGTCGTGAGAGGATGATACGGAGCACCTCGGATGATCACAACATTTCTTGGCCTTGGCTAATAAGTCATCCACATATGATTCCACAATTTTATGGATAAGATCGTGGAATATATAGGTCATTTCTCGCTGATATGTAGCACCGGTGTTCTTAAGACCAAATGGCATGACAACATAACAATAAGTTCCCCAAGGAGTTATAAACATGGTTTTGGCTTGATCTTGTTTAGATATTTTAATCTGATTGTACCCTAAGAACCCATCCATGAGGGACAACAGTTCAAATATAATTGTTGCATCAACGATAACGTCAATGGATGGTAATGGGAAATCATCCTTGGGACAAGCTTTGTTAATATCCTGAAAGTCTATACAAATGTGTATCTTCCCATTATTTTTGAGGATGGGAATGATATTAGATACCCATTATGAATAGTCAACGAGTTTGATGAATCCTACTTGAGAAGTTCTATTACTTCCTCTTTTACCATGAGAGCCACTTTTGGCTTCATTGGTCTTGATTTCTATTTAATTGGCTTCACATCTAGTTTAGTGACAAGATTATGTACCGTAACTTGTGGTGAAATACCTGTCATTTATTTATAATTAAATGCAAGATCCTTTTGATGTTCTTTGAGGATTTGGGTGTGTATTTCTATTTCTTCCAGAGTTAGTGAGGATCCCAACTTCAAAATTATTGGTTCTTCCTCTGTCCCAATGTTTATGTCAATGGTTTCTTCTATCAAAGAAGTTTTACCTTCTTCAAATTCTGGTGGGGCTGGAGGTAGTTCCAAGCTTTCTCCATTTTCTATCTCGTAGATATCGAGATCCTTCTATGGAGGAGACTCTACCGTGGGATTTCCAAAGTAGGAAGAGGAGTGTGGTATTAGGGAAAGATCAACTATATGGTGAGAAAGGTGTAGCTCTGCATAGGCATTTAGATATTTGAGAGTGACTTTATCACTATCAACATGATGTAAGATAGAAGATTCATTCTCAATTGTATGTGTTAGAAGAGGGTTTGTTGACATTTTCTTCACCAATGGTTCAGTATAAAGTGATACCTTGAAACTTGTATCTTCCAACTCATTACTTGGGGTAAAAGGTGAAGCTAAGGTTGCTATTGAATTTGTGAGAAGGTTCTATTCTCATTGGATTGCCTCAATGGATATGAATTGAATCCTTTGCTTAGATTTAATACCGCTATTTTATAGAGTTGTAAGTTCTCAGCTCTAGTCTCATATAATTTAGAGACTTGGTTTGCAACTAATTACAAGTCTCCTAACACTCTGATGTTATTAACACCGATCCTTTTGGCTATGATGAGGCCAAGGAGGAGGGCTTCGTACTTAGCGCCATTGTTTGTACACTCAAAGTTTAACTTAAAAGCAAAAGGTAGGATCTTTCCCTCAGGAGAAGTAAAGATCACACCTGCCTGGCTCCATAGCAACATCTAGCTCCATCGAAGTGGAGAGTCTAATATTTACGAGCAAAAATGGATACTGGGACATTCTTTGTGTCTGCTTTCTTCGTTTTAGTTACTTCTACCATGCAAAGTTCCTCTATTGGAAGAGAACCAACTCCTAGGGTACATCCCATACCTATGGAATCAAATGGTAGGAAAATTGGTAGATCTTGTTCCAGTAACTTGACAATTTTTTCAGTAGTTCCTAATGACACTGTTTCTACAACGTTAGCTTCATCCTTGAGGGCTGGGATGCCCTTAACTAGGTTCGTAATTTCTAGTTCTATTGTAGGTATTAATTTTTCTTCCAGTTTTGAGTCAATTGGTTTGTTAAGTTGGTTTGTTAGGAGTTCAAACTTAGAGTGAATGCCTGGTATTTTCTTCAAGTCTGCAAGGTGTATGCCGAATGGTTTTCAGTCACCTTTTGCTATGAATATCTTTCCTATGTGTAAGAATCTTATTTCTTGGAATAACGTAGAAGGGATTGCTTTCATGCGATGTATCCATGGTCGACCGAGGATCATATTATAGTTGGTTTCCTGATCTATGATATAAAACTCGGTGAGGATTGTCTTGGGTCCTAAGGTGACTGGTAGTATTATAGTCCCAATTGAAGTAGCTTTAAGGTTGTCATAACCTCTTAGCGTATTTCTTGTTGTGGAACAGTTTGTTTCTCCATCTCTTAGCTTTTGAAGGAAAGAGAAGGGGACAATGTTAACTACTTGCCCGTCGTCAACCATTGCGCGTTTAACGTAATTATTGTAAACCCACACCTATAAATGCAAGGCCGATCACCTCGTGTGTAATTTCCTATTTTCCGCTCTGGCGGGTGGATATCAAGTCTATATGGTTTACTTGTGTTTGAAATGTGGAGTGATATTAATTAAATTACCTAGACCTAGTGATTCTAAAAGAGCAGCCCTATGGGCAGGAGAATTTTTCAATAAGTCCAAAAAGGAAATGTGAGAGAAGGTCTTTGTTAAGTCATTAATTAAATCATAAGCACCTATGGGTTTTACCAACATTTGTTGAATGTTATCTGGCTCTAGTGGATAGATTGGATTTGGTTGAGAAGAATATTCTCGTGCTCTTGTTATGGCTTCTATGTGTAGCTGAGTATCTAACTCCGCTAGACCAACTATCTTGGTTCGTGGCTGATTTCCTAATTGTGGTGTGACAAGTGGATTTAGTGAAATTGAGGCTTCGTGATCATTATCTCTTGTCATTACACCTTTGTTCATCCCATTTGGATCTAATTTATTATTGTTATTGTGATTTGGAAGTGGATCATTGAAGATTTTAAGAGGTGCATTTTGAGGGGAAACTACCCCTGTGAAAGTATCTAACATAGGTGTCACAGAATCTGTTAAGAACATATCTATGAAGAGTTGTCTTTGTTCTTCTGGCAAACGTTGCATGAACTTATTGTAATCGTGGTAAGTCCCAGTGTCATGGCCTCGAATTTTGTGGAAACCACAATATGACTTAGGATTATAACTCATAGGTTGTTGGTTTGTCACGCGTTGTGGTCCAAAACTTTGATTAAAATGTTGACTATTAGGATTAAAGTTTTGCATTTGTTGTCTTTGGTTTTGGTTTTAATATCCAGTTGAGTTTTGACTTGGATCCTGTGTCTGGAACTGCCATTGTTGTTGTTGTTGTTTCTGTCATTGGGGACGATTAAAATCCACCGCGTTGATTGTTGGGGTAAAATTATTGTTTCGTTGATTGTTAACTGGTGGTGGAATATTTACAACGTTTGCTTTTTTAGTCTGATCAGTCACTCCATTTTTTGTCAATCCGTGGTTTTTTTAAGGATTTTAGGTCCTTGATTGGCGTTTGTGGTAGTAGGATAAGTCGTAATGTTTTGGTTGGGGTGATTAACCTTCCATTTGTTCCATATGTCTTGCGACCACTATCTATTGCAGCTTGATCTATTCAGAGAGCGCTCTCGAGCACTTCATCATAAGTTATTAGTGGGAAATTATGGACTTCTTCCTTTATCTCTCTACTGAGGGAATGAAGGAATAAATCACATAGTTCCATATGATCCATGTTTGGAGCACTTGCTGAAGAATAGAGGACTCAGTATGCCGTCTTTGGATGAAATGAGCAACATATTCATTATGTTCTTGTTTAATATACAAGAATTCCTCGATTCCTATTCTCAACAATTTGTTCATGTCAAACACCTTGATGAACTCTAAAATGAGTTGTTTAAATGAATGTATTGAGGCTTCGGTGTTTCAGTAATACCAATCGAGGTGATACCATCTAAAGTTTTGGGAATATTTTAGCAACAACTCCATCCCAAGGGAGCAGTTCTCGAATGGCTGTGGCATAGGCCTTAATGTGTGCATTCGGGTCTCCCTCTCCTTTGTACTTGGGTAGATTGGGGAGAGGTCTTGGAAGCATGACGCTTCGTATAGTGAATTCCAAAGGTTCTTTCAAATATTCTGAATAAGTCCCTATCACATAGGTTTTGACCATTGATGGTGTTTGCCGAGTGGGTGGAGGTGGAATGGTTTATTGATATGGCGTAGCATATGTATTTGTAGGGGCATAACAGAATCCCTGTGGTTGAGCGAACATGCCAGAGAAGAGAACATATCTCCTGTGGTGATTTGGAATACATGTTTAAGTATGGAGGAGCATTGCTCAGAATGGATTATTTTGTATTAAACTAGAAGGTATTATATTTTCCACTGGAGTGGTGTTGAAAACACGGTTCTAGTTGGCGTTTGTTGTAAATACCGAGGAGGCATGCCCAACATGCCCGTTCCGTGAGGAGGTCTACTTGGCCTGGGATGATGTGGAGGATCGGAAATTCCTACTTGCATGAATCTGCGAATCTTGACTTGCTTGAGCAAGTTCCAACCCTCTAACCTTCTCAACTAAGGTGAGATGACCTCATTTGGTGAAGACACGGTATTTTTGCCTTAGTGGCATTTGTTGTATATCTTGTGGTTGTATAGGCATATCGTACCTGCTATGAATTGATCGGTGCCTTGCCAAGTTTCACCGAGGGCATTTCCTATAGGTGGAAGAATGGGGGTGTTTTCTTGGAATGAGACCTCAAAGTTGTGTTTTTGCAAACCTCCTATGGATGGGTACATATTTTGAGAGCATTGTTCACTCCTAGCATAACGTGCTAAGTATTTGTCATCTAAAAATAGATATGGATCTGACTGTCTACTAATTTTTGGTCTAAGCAACACCTGAGGAGATGAACCAGATTCTCCAGTGAGCGTCATATTGTTTGAGCACAGAAGGCTCGGTTTTTGTGTTTGAGTGAGCTGATCCAACTCCTCTATTTGGAAGGAAGAACTATATATAGTCCTTTGAGGCAGAGTTTGTGTTGAAAACCGGTTAGTTGAATAGTTGTCACCCCATGCTGAGAGTGAGGGTGATGGTTGTCTATTTAGTTGATCATAGTATGCTTCAAGACCTAGGAGAGGTCTGCCATATGCATCGTATCCCGACATATTCGGGGTATATGAATACTTGCAGAATAATGGGAAAGAGCGAAGGTGGATAAAACTAAAAAGAAGAGTGTGAAAGTGAAGCAATTGTTCCTTTCACGTCGGGTTCACCAATTTTGTTGGTGAAGCTGATGTGGAGGCTAAAGAGGTAGAGAAGATGAAGCAGTTGTTTGTTTCATGTCAGGTTCACCAATTTTGTACGATGGAAAAGTGACATGTGAGCATGAGAATCTACAAGTAACTCTTCCTTGCACCGACCTCCCGAGGTCGTGTCGAGACAACCGGTGGGGATGGAATACACGCGGGATGCAAATAAGCTAGTTAGGTAATCTTATTTCTTCAACACACAATAGCAGGATCTATGAATCTAAGGCAAAGAAGGCCCTCCTAACCTGAACCGGTGTGATAGATTGTTTGGTGAGGATAGCTGCTCGAAGGCTCCAATCAATATCGAGCTCTGTCGTGATCCGATCTATGGGTTGTGGAATACGTGGAAGATGACCTGTGGGTGCTTCGTATATACCTCCCGACAAGGTCATGAAAATGGAATGGATAAATGTGTAGTGGATCTTTTGGTGTTTTATGGATGATTCTCTGGTCTAGTCCAGAAATCTTTAGCTTGGTTGGCTGTTACGTTTAATAATGATAGTTGTGTGATGATGTCTGGTGGGAGTGGAGAGGACCTAAATACTAATGTTCGCAAACCAACATCAATGTTGGTTTGATTTGTAGGCCCATTGGGTTGTGGGACCTGTGGATCACAACCGTAAGTTCGTGGTTGTTGTGGACCTCCTATGGTCATATGAAGAGTCAACCCTTAGTCCGAGTATCTAGTAGTCATATGCCTTTTCGGCCTCTATGTTTAGAACTAGAAGTTGCACGATTTTCTCAAAGTACCTAACAGGTGTTAGGCAACTTGGATATGTAAGCTAGTGTCTATATCAACGAGGAGGTCTCCTACGTGCCTGGTCATGGGACTAGTGGGTTAGAACCGAATGTTTTCTCTCTTTCGTGTCCTTCTACAAGTCATACGGATATCTATCAAGGTAGTCTATAATTTGGCTGATTTAACCAGAATGTGTGTGCTTTGTCATCTTCTATATTTAATACTATTAGCTATGCATCGATTTATTGTACATCCGTTGTTACTCGAAGACCTGAATTATGAGATTTTGATCTATGTTAGTTATTGCTGCAACAATATTTGGTTGAGGCACGATTGGCTCAAAAACATATTCCCTGGGCTCCCTAGGTCCCGTGATTGTCATACAAGATCAATATAAGCCTAATTGAAACAAAATAAACTAATTATGCAAGATATATCTACAACATATATATATTCCTCTATTTTTGTTTTTTTGATAGAATTTTGAATAGAATTGAAAGAGAAACTAATCCAAATCATTCAGAAAATGACAACTAATCTAATAACAAAATTAAAACAAGCAAGGCAGCCCGGTGTAGCTACTTGCCTATGTAGTTGTGAGTTTATCCTAAATAGCTAGATAACTAATTAACTTAATTGAAAGATTCTCGATCCTACCTCAGAAGTGAGGAATGAATCATAGTTTCTCGAAACTATAAATCCCTACGACTTCCCGGTGATATCGAAAATGAAACTTAACCGAAATGAAATATTTCACTACTCTATTTGATATGTTTTAACTAGAACTTTGTGAGATAAAACATGGAATTTTTAGAACAAAGTGGCGAATCCAAGAGTTTATGATTTTGTCCCCTCGTAATGATCTCGCTCATTCCTTCGTGTTCATGTGAGTCCGAAGAGTGTGTATATAGCTAAAGATCAACAAAAAGGTATTTTGAACAATGGAAGCTTTTGATATAGACCGAATAAAATGTGAGTAGGAGAGGGATAACGCAAATGATAGAGCTTGGCGTATGTAATTCCTAGCGGGATTTATTGCATGGGAATACAACACAAGTGTACCAAGAGATTCTAGAATCTACTTTTTGTGAAGAAAAAACCCGCAACTCTAATGGATTAAATCTACAAATGACACTACTCTATTCTAAACTAATTTTCATGAACAACAATGAACAAGATGAAGCAAGAAGATCAAATGGCTTCCAACAAGAAGGAAAACTAGCATGGATGCAAACATGGAAACAAAATGATCTCTAAACAAGGAATCGAAATACTTAAATAATGGAAATGAGAAGTTGAGGGGCCATTTGCTTGAAAACAAGTTGGATATTTATAGATTTCCCATTCATCCAAAGGTAATTCCCATTAGAACTCTTTTACCATTAAACAAAGAAGAAACACTATTCCGGTGCAATATAAAACATTAATACGAGCTAAGGAGGTTGAGAAAAGCTGGTGAAAGCTGAAAAATTATGCAAGTCACGATCAAAGGAGCATGCTGGAAAATGCATGAAGGACCACCACCCGAGCATTGCGTGATGTTACAAGACCACCACCCTGGCGGGGTGGCGGTTTCGTCACTAAAGGATAAAAAGCTTAGAAAAGAAAGGCAAAGGAGCAAAACAAAGAATAAGGAACTTGGATAAAGCATTTAGGATGTTAACATATACTTCATGAGCTTCTCTGGATCTCGAACACCTTGCGAGGTGACTTGTATCATCATTGGTGCATGTGTAACATCATTTCAGTGGTACGGTACCCTATAATTTTGGGTACATACAAAGTGACCTAATTTTAGTGCGTAGCTTGTATTGGTAAGAAATGCTAACAAAAATAAGATGTGGTTGCCCCATGTGTGGATAAAGGTGATCCCCTATAACTAGAACCGACGAGGCAATAGGCTAAAGCGGTGAGTTGTTTGATAAAAGCAAAATGTGAGGAAAAGGAAGGTGGGCACGGGGATTAAAAAAAGATGAAAGGTCTACTCGGTGAATCTAGGTTATGGATCAAGGTCAAAGGTAAGAATATCAAATGCACGCACACGTATAAAGCTGCAAAGACGCTACCAAAGTCAAGAAAAGGAAACTCTACATCATCTAAGGTCAATAAGTTTATCCAAACAAGGTTGAAGTGAATATGGTATCCAAGGTATAGGATATGGTCAGAAACGTAATGTAGGTTAGGTGCAGGAACATTTAGGTATGTTCCAAAGAAACCAAAGGTAGGGTCGGGATAAATGGTCATGGCAATATGCTAGGTAAGGTCAAGCAGTCAATCAACATAGGTAATAAAGTGCCGCAAGGTATAGTGAACACATGAGGTCAAAGGTCACTAGCGATGGTCTAGGGCCAAATATCTAGGTCACAACATGGGTAAGGCCAAGGTAGGGGTAAAATAATAAGAAGTCCCCAAAGGAGGACAAATGGAGGTAGTAAGTGAGGAGGTTAGGAAAGGTAAGGTAAATGGGTTGGGTAAAGGTGGGGTGGGGTAAAGGATCAGGGTAAAGGATGGGGTAAAAGGGAAAAGTAAGGGAAATGTGCAGGTGATGGTGACCGATGGCGGTCATTGATAACCGACGTCGGTATAGGAAAACCGACGATAGTGAGGTAGGGCATGCGACCGATGCCGGTCAAGGGGAACCGATGTCGGTTAGGTCGGGTTTGTTATAAAAACAAAAAATCCACGTTTTTATTATTCATTTGTTATTTGCAAAGTGAAGAAATGAAAAAAAAAAGAGAAAAGAGAGAAAAGTGTCTAGAGGAAATGGGACAGTGAGCTGGCAGTCTGATTTGACGAGGGTTGGGTTGGTGAGTAGCGGGTCCACGAGATCAGGGCGAGAGAGTTGATTGGGCGAGGTTACAAGTAGTTATTCGGTGATGGAAGAGGCCAGAGAGGGATTGGGCAAGCCACGGCATAAGAGCCAGAGACATGCCACCGAGATGGTGGCAGTGCGACGAGGTAAGCGCCTAACTCTATATTGGTGATTAGATAGATGAGAGGTTTTGGTTATTGTTATTGGTCATGGTTTTGTGGTTTTTGTTTTTGTGGGTGGGAAAAAAGAAAAATGTGGGTATGGGGAGAATAACGGGCAAAAAGAGGGGGAGGGTAGTAAATTGTATAGGTGGGGTGGGTAGAGGTCCTAGGGTAGTGTAGGTCATTGTAGGTGGGGTAAAAGGGACAGGTGGGAGAGTTTTAAAAAGGGGGTTTGGGAAGTTGTGGAATTTTCTACGACAGTGACTGGTGTCGGTCAAGCTTGGCGGTGTCGGTTGGGTAGAACTGGTATTGGTCACCAAATAGGTGACTGATGTTGGTTAAGTGATAACCGTGGTTGGTAAAGGTGAACCAGTAGTGGTCACCAAATAGGTGACTGATGCTGGTTTAAAGGTGACTGAAGTTGGTTAGAATAAATCAAGATCTGGAGTCAGGATTTTAGGCACAAGGGTGCAAAAGTGATGTAGGTTAGGTAGTTGAGATGGGTAGGGTAAAAATAGGGTGGAGGGTAATGATAATTGGTGAATATGGTCATGGTAAATGTGGATTAATGTCGTGCTTGGATTGGATGTAGGGGAGAGCGCAGTTACACATGCGGGACAAGGTTCCGCCTCTACTGGTGACATTGTGTGGCTTAGCGACCCCTTTGGAGCTGTAGCATGTGGAGGTAGTGGGCTTGAGTGGGATTCGGTGCTACTGACTTGTTTTTCAGGAGCCCAGCTTGATGATCGTGCTCATCGATAGATGGGACTCCGCGACCAACACGTTCCACCTTCCAACGGGTGAGATGACTATCACCCTGGAGGACGTGTTCGCATTTTTGATTACCTATATTGGGTGCCCAGGTTTACTCTATCTCCTCCAAGGCCTCATAGGAGCTGATCAGGAAAAAAATTGGCAAGGGGGGGACGGCTCGAGATTCCATAGTGTTAGTTTGAGCTATGGAGAGATGTACCTAGCCCGTCCGGATGAGACGAGGCTAGTGGTTCTATTGATGGAGGTAGTGTGCTGCTATGCACTGCCAGATGTAGAGGGTGGATGCTTTCCCAATCACTGATGGGGGTGCTCCATGATATGATGGTAGAGGAGACCTGGTTTTCCTAGGCACCAACATTCTTGGTGTAGCTATACCGAGAGCTATGGGCATATGGGTGGTTGCGTAGGTTTAGCCTATGCTATACATTTATACTGCACTGTTGGGCCTACAAGCACATAGTCTATGTTTGAATTATAGGGATGAGCCGAGCATATGCATT
Source organism: Taxus wallichiana var. yunnanensis (assembly GCA_018340775.1). Lineage (NCBI taxonomy): Eukaryota > Viridiplantae > Streptophyta > Pinopsida > Cupressales > Taxaceae > Taxus > Taxus wallichiana. The sequence continues at coordinate 78,891,820 of CM031239.1, forward strand.
CCCCGCGAGATTTGTGTGGGTGGGATATAGGAGATGGGTGTCGGTTGTCGGAGAGCGGAGATCGGATAGGCCGACACATGATGTGGCCCATTTTCAGCAGTTGTTGGAGGGGTTTTCCAGATTGGACATTATCTGGAGGCCAAATGTGGGATTCCCCTCATATAGGCACATGCATGAGGAGTTAGCTGAACTCCAGCTAGAGAGGTGGATACAAGGTCGCCGTGTCAGGGAGGATGATATGATCCCGGTAGATAGGGTCCGACGGCAGTTCGGGCTTGTACAAGACATTCCTTCGTCTTTCCCACAGTATCGGAGAGATGACATGGAGAGGCCTCTACCTCTACCATAGCCTACAGTGCCTATAGGGGAGGAGGAGGAGCCAGTGGATCGGTGGATAGATGACGTCGGATGTACAGACAGGTACAGTAGTAGTGGTGGGTGGCTTAGTTATGAGCCATACCACCTGACCAAAGTGCAATGCGAGACCTGCCTAGCCTACTATTACGGTGTAGAGAAACACCCTACAAAAGGGTGTAGCGATGTTGATTACCTAGATAGGTATACTGCAGACACAGTTGAGAGGATCCGAGGCAGAGTGAGGTAGCAGAGTCATGAGTACAAATGGCTAGTCTGCATGCCTAGATGGTGGAGGGAGAAAATGGAGGAGATTGAGGAGATGGAGATAGAGATGGTCAGGTGATAGCCTTACTAGCTTAGGTGGCAGGTTTATAGGGCCAGTTGGCCATAGCCCAAGCACAAATTAGGGCCTTACAGGCACAGGGGGGTAGGGGCACCACCACACCCACAGGGAGCAGTTCCAATTCATAGGTCGGTGCAGGAAGGTTCACACAGGATAGGTCACTGCATGGTAGGTCTCACAGATAGGTTGTTGCATGGTAGGTATAGGGGCCGAGACCTATGGGACTAGCAGAGCAGTGCCTATATCTAGGTTATGGGATGCCCTAGGTGAGGTGATATATTATCGGAGTTTAGCTCATGGCGGTTGGGATAGACTTCCTATCCAGAGAGAGTATAGGGCGCAGAGGCATCTAATGAGAGGACGAGATCCCACACTCATAGTGTGGAGAGCACAGGAGGTCAACGAGCTTCGAGGCTTGATCAGGGAGAGGCCACCAAAGTGCATGGTGACCAGTGCTAGGTGAGGTGCCAACAGGGACATAGGAGGTCAAGGGTGCAGGTGACACAGAGATGGAGGACATCCGGCGAGATGCCTGATATGCGGTCACCTAATGTTTGATGTATACTAGTGATTTTTGTGATATATATGTCAGCCTGCATTCCAAAGATAGTTGTATTTTTTATCACCTACTAACCTATGTGCCAAAGGCAGTCAGGATGTACAAGTGATTTTGTATATTTTGAGCATATCTGGCGCATGTGTGCGTCAAGAGATTTTGTATTGACTCATGCTTTTATATATATGAGACCAACCTGCGTGCCGATGACATTTTGTATTATATATCGGCCTGCGTGCTCAACATTTTTGAGATGATGGACATGATGAGATAGACATGTATATTGAGATACACATTTATTGATTTATATGATGAGATACATGGTATTATTTGAGTTGTTGATGTGTTTATGAGACATTGGTTTATGGCTTGTGTTAGATGAGATATGGATTTGTTACTTTGATATGGGTGGAAATTAGGTGAGTTAGGCATGATGGATTTAGTTTGGTTTAGGCATGGATCGAGTCAGGTTATAGGCATGGATCGAGTTAGGTTGGTTTAGGCATGGATCGAGTCAAGTTATAGGCATGGTTGAGTTAGGTTTGGTTAGGAATGGTTGAGTCAGGTTATAGGCATGGTTGAGTTAGGTTTGGTTAGGATTCATTATTTTGGCAATGAATGATACTATGGGTCATATGTGAAATATTGTATAATCTATGCATAGTGATGATAGAGAGATGGTAGGTGTAATAAATGTATGCTATGGGAAGTAACTTATTATGTATGTGGCTTAATTTCCAATTTTGTTATAAGAGGGGAACTAAGTGAAATGTGATGTAAATGGTGAGTGAGGCATGGTTGAGGAATTGTTTTAGGGTAGAGAATGGCCAAGATAACCTCCAAGGGCCCCATGCCCTCGAAGTGCTACCTACATAGTCCCAGTGAAAAGGGACCTTAGGCCGATGTAGTTCTCCCATGAGCTAGGGAAGAATATGAAAATGAGTTGGTAGGTTTTTGGGCATGTTGTGGGTTTAGGTTTAATAGGTGTGGGTAGATTATAGGTAAAATGATGTAGGTGAAGGTGATTATGGTGAAAGGGGAGGAGTACCCCAAAGGTAAGTGTTGAGGACCAAGTCCTGTATAAGGTAATCAAAACGTAAAAAATATGGTTAAAAGATAAGGGGGGGCAATAAAGCCACCTGATTGGGTAGGATCATACCGAGTAGATCATACCTTGGAGGGGGTAATGAACATAAGACCCTAAAGACATTGCACGATTGACTGTTCTACGATGAAAGGAGTCACAGGATCACCAAATGTCTAAATTCCAAGATGTCTCTTCAGGTATTTGAGGAAATGAGAGTGGAAATGGTAAGGAGGGTGAAATGTAGCTAATTTTATATGTTTTGAGTAACAGGGCCTTTGGGCAAGGGGTCCTAGATCACAATGGGCAAGTCCATGACTAAAAGGTTTTTTGTTTTGATAGACTAATCGATGTGGGAAGTCTATATGGGATAAATAATAGGGTACTCGAGTTCTTCGTGAAGCTGATCGGTTTCTCTTTTTTTTTTTAAAAGCTTCACATAGCTATCCTTCAAGGGAGTAGTCTATTTATAGCAGAAATTTGTCGAGAGGAATATGTCCTTTTGAGGGAGTCATCTTTTTATTAGAAGTTTGACTCTAAGGATTTTGGTCCCATGTGAGGTCTTTGAAGTCATGGACAAGACCAAGGTGGAGGGTAGGACTCTTGTTCAAAAGGCAAGGTGGAATGACCATGGGATCTCATCTAAAGGTAGACAAAAAGTATCCATGAGAATCATGCTATGTGCAATGTCATGGTACACATATTCAAGAGAAGATAACTAGTGACAGGTACTCACGTGATTCTTGTTTAATCGTTAGGGAGGTGTATGGAATGGATAGTGCTTAAGGGATGAGTCTGTAAAGAGACAAAGGGTGAGGTAGGACGATGAGTCAAAAATAGAATGGTCGAAGATGCAATGTGTTAAGGGGATTACGTTAGGGTTTACCATCAAGTGAAGATAAATGATAGGTACCGATCCATAGGTATGAGTTATGATGTATGGTCCAAGCCAATTAGGACCAAATTTTCCTCGTTTACTTTTTTTCCGCTTTAGTTACGTGTTGATGTTATTTCAAGACAAGGTCACCAACTTGGAAGGTTTGTTCATGAACATGTTTTCATAAGCACGTTTGATATGTTGTTGGTAAACTTGAAGGTGATTTAGAGCGTTAAGACGACATTCATCTAATAACTCTAGTTGTGCTAAGTGGTCCTAACGAAAGTCATCATCAGTGAGCATGTCATAGAGAGAAACGTAGAGTGAGGGATCCGGACTTCAAGAGGCGTAACAACATCTATAACGTAGACCAGTGAAAAGGGTGTGGCCATAGTTTGAAAATACTATTGTGGTATGCCCACAGGGCAAAAGGAATGTGCGTATGTCAATCCTTCCCAGTATCGTCAACCACTTTCATGAGAATTTTATTGAGGGTTTTTAGTGGATTTGGCTTGGCCATTGGTTTGTGGGTAGTAGGGTGATGAGAAACTAAGCTAAATGCTGAAGGCGTCGCAAAGTTTTTACAATGTTTTGTTTTTGAATTGTTTTCCATTGTCAGTGATGAGGTGATGGGGAACACCAAAGCGACAAATGATCTGGTGGTTAATGAACTCACATATTTTCTCGTTTTTGTGGAAATGAATGGTATGGCTTCTACCCATTTTGTGTAATATTCGATAAGCAGTGATGATCCATTGCTAGCATTGGGAAGAATGAGGGTTGATTTCTCTAACAAGATCTAAACCCCATTGAGAGAAGGGCCAAAGGTCATAAGCAACCCGTAAGGCGGACTAGGTGTATGATGAAGATTGGAATGTTGTTGGCATTTTACATAACATTTGACGCATCCCAACAATCATGGTTAAGGGTTGGCACAATAATAGCCTAGACAAAGAATATGCTTAGCAACAACAAGGCCACTAAAGTGACCTCCACATATGCCATCATGAACCTCCTTAATGGTATAAGGAATTTTAGAACTTGTGTGGCATCGTAAGAGAATACCATCAAAGCTATGCTTATAGCGGAGTCCTCCTAGGATAACGTAATGAGAGACCTTTTTAAGGAAGGTGCGCTTTAAGATTCTACAAGTGAGATCGGGGAGGTAAGATGGAGAGAGAAAGGTAGTGAGTATTGTTTATACCAAAGGTCACTCAGTCGTGGTACTGGTTCCGATCGAGTAAACATCGTGAGGTAAATAAGAAGGTGAATGAAGGTGTCAGACGGTGAAAAATATTTTGGAATCGGTGGGTGAAGCGGGTATTTGGGAAGCTAAGCAGGCCATGGTATTTGCAAATTTGTTGGTAGAACGTGGGATGGTTTGAAGGGTGTAAAGATCAAAGGTGGTCAAACGTATGTCTACATGATGTTTATACTTTTGAAGTATCTCGTTACGACATTGGTACATACCGTTGACTTGGTTTACGACCAATTGAGAATAACCAAAGATGTTGATTGATTTGACATCTAGGGCATAGGTGGCCTATAGACCACAAAGTACGAGTGCTTCGTATTCAACAATTTTGTTGGTGCATTCAAAATATAGTTTGAAAGACAAAGGCATGGGTTCTCCATTAAGAGGAATGAGGATAATACCAACCCCGCCCCCACATTGGCATTTGGAACTATCAAAGAAGAGTGTCATTTGGTAAGGGGTTCGCCTGCAGGGAAGGGCAGAATTGACTCATCCGGAAAGTAAAAATTAGAAGGTTGATCCCTAGAAATAGGTATATCAGCCAATTAGTCGGTGATAGCTTGGCCCTTGATGGACTTTTGATGAATGAATTTGAGGTCAAGATAAGCTAAAAGCATAAGCCATCGTGCAACACGCTGATTTTGATAAGGTTTAGCGTACATGAAGTGTAAGGGGTCGGTGTTGGTCACAACATAGGTTTTGTGGTTGAGTAGGTAATGACGGAGTTTGGTGGCAATGAAAACTAAGGCTAAGCAAAGTTTTTCAGGATGGGTGTATCGGGTTTCATAGTCCAAAAGAGTACAAATTTTGTAATAAACCGCCTACTCCCTATGTTGTTCATTGTGGTGAGTGAGCATGGCTCCTAAGTAATGATCAAGAGCGGATATGTATAGATAAAAAGGTTGATTGTCTTTAGGTGGGATAAGTATGGGTGGTTGGAGAAGGTATTGTTTTAAGGCCTCAAAATCTTTGTGGCAATCATCATCCCATTGAAAGGAGACATCCTTCTTGAGAAGATGATGAAATGGTTGGCACCGATCCGATAATTGTGAAATGAAACGGTGAATAGACTGCAACTTACCTTGTAGGCTACGAAGTTGTTTAAGGTTAGTGGGTGGAGGCATTTCTAGAATGGCCTTGACTTTAGCAGGGTCAACTTCTATACCATGGAGGGAAACGATAAATCCTACGAGCTTTCCCAAGAGAACCACAAAGATGCACTTCTTAGGTGAAGAGCATACAATATTTAATGAGGCGGTCAAAGATGGTTTTGAGAATGGCAAGGTGCTCGGAGTGACGTTTAGATTTGGCCAAGAGATCATCTACGTAATCTTCCACTATGCAATGTATGATGTCATGGAAGATGTAAGTCATATCCCGTTGATATGTGGCACCTACATTTTTAAGGCCAAAAGGCATGACTCAATAGCAGAAGGTCCCCCATGGGGTGATGAATAAGGTTTTGTGTTGATCTTCTGGGGAAAGAAAAATTTGTTTATAACTCGAGAAGCCATCCATGAGTGATAGCAATGACCAGCGGTGAGGTCAACTAGTTGATCAATACCGAGCAAGGGAAAATCATCTTTTGGGTAGGCTAGGTTGAGGTCACAGAAGTCCATGCAAATGTGGTGTCCTGCTGTTGCTTTAGTAATGGAACAATTTTAGAAATCCAACGAGGATAATCAATGGGTAAGATGAAGGAAACTGAAATAAGGCGCTGAAGTTCTTTAACGAGAAGAGCAATGTGAGGGTGCCTTTTCCTCGGCTTTTGTTTGATAGGTTTGGCATCAAGAACATTACGATATTGTGGACCACTATGGTGGGGTCAATACTTGGCATGTCTGTGTAAGACCAAGTGAAAGTGTGGTTATGATCTCATAGGAAAGAAGTGATGGCTTCTGTTCTCAAAGAAGACATCTAAATATTGTCCAATCTTTAGGATGTGCGGGTCATCCCGAGTATGAATGTTGATCTCGATAGTTGATTCATTCAACATGGTTTTGCGTGATTAGAGGGCAGCACCGATGAATATATGAGTCTTCGCACCAAGGTAGGTGAGTATGGATTCATCATCCCTAACATTGAATGACATTAATTGTACGTGTTTCGTCATCGATCATTTCAAGATACAAGAATGGAAGAGTGGAAGGGGTCTCACCTTTGCATTGATAAGTCAAAGGCCCCAAGGAAATGGTGTTTATAAAAAAAAAAGTTAGGAGGGATAGATTCAGGATCCATCGACTCTGCCGGCTGAGGGTGATGATGAAGGTGGAGTGGGTGAAGGTGGTGATGAAGATGAAGATGAAGAAGGGCTAGTGTCCTCAATGAGTTCAATGCGGGCATGTTTAGTAGAATGTTTGGGAATCCGATACAACTACCGTCGTTATGTTTATGGGTGGTACATGGAATAATGGTATGGCGGCCTTGCTCGTAAAATCCAAAACCAAAACCCTTCCATGACAAACAGTGCAGGAAGGTGTGGGTGAAACGGTGATTGGTAAGTGATTAGAAGTCAGTAGAAAATGGATAGGTTTATGATGGTGGTTTAGGTGTGTAAGTGGTAGTATCAAGTCCCCCATAGGTGAGACAAGTACGAAGATGAGGAGGACCATAAAGGAGGCATTCTCCAATATAGTGATCATAATGAGGGTGTTAGTGAAGGCTTCCATACTCCTGTGGAGTAAGGAATGTGTTGACACTATATAGGCAGTACTCCCCCAGAGTGAGGCATTGAAAAACACCTTCCAAGGGATCAGTGGTTGATATGTAGGTAGCTAGAATGGATGATGTGTCAGAGGTCAATGCAAAGGTGGAGTTAATGGATTGGGAAGCTAATGGGTCAGCCAAGGAGGTTATGGTAGCGGCGGGAATGGAGGAGGTATGTGTGGTGAAAGCGTGTTTGTCTTGGTAGGTGGAGGTGTAGGTGAAGCGGTATTGGTTGCAGAGGTAAATGGCTTGATAGGTATGAGCACATCATTAGGTTGGTAAAGCATGTTATATGTTTTAAAAGGTGATGGGTCAGTTTGAATGGTATAAGTGTGTCCTTCATGTTCAAACTTTACACAACGATGAAAAGTGGAAGGAACACAACCCATGACAGGGATCTAGGGTCTACCAAGCAACAAGTTATATTGGAATTCCCCCTCCAAAATATAAAACAATTTTGGAATAGTGTGGGGACCCACGCGAACGTGGAGGATGACAAGACTAGTGTGGAGGTGATAGCATTGTTGAATGAACATAACATGACCAGATGTTTATGCATGTAATTATAAGGTATGCACATTTGAGCAAATGCATGGAATGAAATGATGGTAATGCTAGCACCTCCATCAATCATCACATAACATACTCGTATGTCATCAATGTGGATGGAGATGAAGAGGGCTGGATCTGGGTCATCGTTTTGGTGCGGCGCGATCTCTTCCTCTGTGAAGCTAAGGGAGGCCACTTGGTGAACAAGGTGGTAATTTGGTGAGAGAGGCTATATGATGGGGTGTGATAATGGAGGCTACGGGTGTAGGGTCATTGGGTAAAACCTCAATAGATTGAAGAACCTCCATGAGAGCTTGACAATGGGATTTCGAGGTTTGGATGAGGTCATATAAGGAAATTTTGAGGGGAGATTGGTGTAATTGTTTGAGCATGGTGCGATGTGTGACACCATTAGAAATGGGGTACGTGGGGCCACAGATGGTTATTTTAGGTATGGGTGCAGATGGTATGTTGGGTATAGGATTGGTTGGTGGGTCATTTGCCTTTTCTTTTCCCTTATGTGCACGTGTAGTGACGTGTATCATGTTGATTTGAGGGGAGTTGGAAAATGGAGAAGGTGTAGGGTGAGTGGTATAACGACACGAAGGGCAAAAACCTACTGGAGGAGAAAATCCTTGTGAGGTGAGTTGGGTGCAACGACATTGGGGTGGTGGCGTGGAAAGTTCTCTGATGTGAACCATGTTAATTTCAAATCTTGGGGGTGGCTCTGGGAGTTGTGAGGGTGGAGGTTTTTGTTGTTGAGTGGGCAATGTGGGAATGGGTGTTGGTGAAGCGGGATCCTCATCAAGAAGGTCATGGTCATCAAAGTTGGTTTCGTGGACACAATTGTATAAGGACAGTTTTCAAGGCCTTGAAGCTCTTCGCATCGTGTCCCGGCACACGATGGTATGCATAAATTTTAGTATCGTCAAACCCTTATATCTTGGGTTTGAGGGGGTTGTAAGGTCCGAGTGGTGGTAATGTGATAACAGAAGTCTCAAGGAGGTTGGTTAAAATTTTGGTATAAGACCCGCTAGTGGATCACAATGGGAAGTAAATGTGGGTTTGGGTGTAGGTTTAGGTGATTGTTGAGGAATAGTCTTTAGAAGAGGAGGGGTCGAGCCATGGGTTTGGGTGCTGGTGTGGTTTTAGGTGTCGGTCATGTTTGATTAGGTATGGGTTTAGTAGATGGAAGGGTAGGAGGGTGTGGGGTCATTTTGACTACCTTATTGTGGGGTAGTGGAGTTTTGTTTTGGGCCGCACCTTCTTGGGTAAAGGTGATGTGAGTGTACGAGGTCTAGAAGGAAAAAGCAGATGGAGGAAGAGGGCAAGTTACCCACGGGGATAACGGGGGTGCTGTGAAGGTAGATGACGCGGGTTGTGCTTGGGGTGTGAGGGATAATGACTAAAGTGTAGTGGGTAGTGAAGAAATGGTTGAGGGTATTGGAGGTATTGGTGGTAAAGAGACTGCAGGTGCGGGTGTAAGTCATGTTGTGTGCCTGGGTAGGTTAGAGGTTTGTGAGGAAGGAATGGCTTATTGTGTTATTGGTTTATGGATGGGTGGAGGTTGCTTGACCATGTTGGGCAACTGAGGTCTTAAGACAAATGAGACAAGTGTTGGTGTGATTGGTGCAGTCGGGGTATGAGGTTGATGGGTTTGTTTCTTTGGTTTGGGTGTCGGAGTAGGTGTGGTATTGACGTTGGAGGATGTAGCTAAATCCATTTTAATAGGTGGATGAGTAAGGCTGGTGTTCGGGGTGACCCCTAAAGTGGTAATAGGTTTAGTTGAGGAAGATATTGTAGGTGTGGGTTTAGGTTTAGATGTAGGTTGGGTTATGGGTAAGGGTGTGGTTTGAGTTCTAATAGGTATCATGGAAGGTGTTGTGATAGAGGTGGTTTTGTTTGGTTTGATTGGTCAAAATGTGTTTGGGTAGATAGTGGAGGTATCAACGAGGGATCTCTGCATCTGTGTTGAGATGGGGAGTAAGAGGCACCCCCATAATAAAGCCCTATCCACATAATCTAAGTGATCGGCCAAACATGAGAATGACAAATCTGTGGGTGAAGTTGGTGAGGACCTAATGGAAATTCCGTAAAATGTTTCTTAGAGACGGGGAGTTGGCTAGCGTAAGCTTCTATGGGTAAGAGAGCTAAAAGTAGGTCAGCAGGATTCGGATAGTTGATGGAGAATGATCGCCAAGAGGTAAAGGTATCTCAACTAGGTCTATAATGGGTGGAGAAGATGATCGAAGCTCCTCTATAAGTGGAGGAATATATGGGTGCTCCTCTATGGGTGGAGGAGGTAATGGGTGCTCCTCTATGGGTGGAGGAGGTACTGTGGGTAAAGGTTCTCTAAGTGGTGAAGCCAGGGGTGAGATGGTCTCAATGTTAGCAGAAGACCCCTCCATTGGTGATGAAGGAGATGAAAGGTGTTACTCTGTTGGTGAAGGAATAGGGGAGGTTGGTTCCAATGCGAAGGAGGATTTCGGGCTAGGATCTCCTCTATGGAAGGAATATGGGGTAATTGGGAGGTGACAGGTGCATCATTAAAGATAGCGTGAACCTCGCGGGTATGGGTATCGTGAGTGGATGTCTCACCGGTTTGATTAGATGAAGGGGCATGGTTAGGAAATGGTTTCATGAAGATATGCAGTTTTGGTTAGTAGGTGCATTAGGATTATCCACGGTTAACTCACATTTCTCGAGCATTTCTTAGACAATATTTTGGGAAGTGATGTAGTTATCGTCACTATGACCCTTTACTCGATGATAATTACGTAAATCATGTTCTTTATACCACGCGGGCATGGGGTGAAGGTGGTCAAAACCAAGTGTGTGGTTTTATAGGTGGAAGGGTGATGGCTCGGCTTTGATAAGATTTTCTAAGACAGAGAAGAGTAAGGTTCCCCAATTGGGGTATATTTTCATTGCTCTCATCCGAATTGAAAAGTCCGGACAGTGAGAGATTAGATGAGGGTGTAGCTGATTTGATGGATGAGTGGTGGCCTTGAGTACCATTGCAAGCAAATGCCCTTAGCTTTTGAATAATTGGCTTGTGGTTTGGATGAAGAAGAGGTATCATTCGACTTGATTTCGAATTCTTATTATGTAATTGGATTTTCTTCTCTTCGATGGATGAATCTCTAACTTTCGTGCCATAGTGAATGCCTCATCGAATGTTTGGAAGGTTTGGACTGCAAGGTTAGGGAGATATTTCTAGTGCAAGCCCGTGTGAAGAGCTCAATGATTTCAGGTTTGTGGCAGTTGGAAGGTAAGTTGATTTATTAGATCGCATCGATGAGTGACAAAATCTTGATAGATTTTTCCTCATACTAATGTGTGGAATATATATCGGAGTCATGGTAACCTTCTTGACTATGTTGATAAAGAAATAATCCAAGAAGGCTTGGGCTACCTAATTGAATGAGAATATAGAGTGTTTAGGTAACCCACTATACGAATCTAATGCAGTCTAGTGAGGGACATGGGAAAGGTTCTCAAAATCAAGGCATCATCATGAGTGATTAGATAACACTGTGTTTGAATGACCGCAAATGCTTTGCTGTGGGTCTTCTTTGCTATTAAAACAATTGAATTTAGGCATTTCCCAATGCATAGGGTATAAACGAATAGGAATGGATGGGTGAATAGGCTCATTGCAAATCTCGTCGTAGGTGAGAGTGTTGTGGGAGCTGGAAACTAATGCCTCTAATGTCTGCATCTTGTCCAACATCAATTTAATTAGATTGTTAGTGGGTTGTGATGATTGGATGCCTCCTGTAGCATGAGAAGGTTAGTTTTGGGCATATAACAGGGGTGACACTTTAGTGTATGGGGCTGCTATGTAGGGTGGTGGAGAAGAGGGTAGTGAAACAAGGGGTACATACCGGAATGTATAATGGATGAAATGGGAGGTTATTGATAGTATGTATATGGGGGTGGAAGGGTCGTGGTAACCCTAGTGGTAATAGGGGATAACGATTGTGGAATGGAAAGAACCACATTCTGAAATGGGGTAGGGTCACCGACACTAGAGGTGGTATCTTGTAGCTACATGTATGTTTGATACATTAGGGGTGGATGAGGTTGTGTTTGGGGTAGTTGTCAAGTGTACAGTGGATGTCACGGGTGCCGAGAAGTAGCAGACGTGGTAGTCAAAGTGGGTATAGGACCTAATCGTGAAACGACCGGGGTAAGGTAGATGCGGGTAGCATGGATCCAAATGGGGCCGATGCGGGAGTGGGTGTGAGAGTCAAGGCGATAGATATGGGCATGTCATATATCAACTCGACCCGAGGCATCTTGAGAGGATGAGTGGGAAAGTTAAAACTACAAGGCGGCAGAGTTTCGGTCAAGGAGTCGTGCAAACTCCTCATCTCCGATAACGATAGTAATAGGTTAAATGGGATCCATGGCTGATGATAAAATGGAAGGTGGTGAAGGACTAGGTAGAGTGGTTGATAACTGACGTGAAATACGAGTACGCTTGCTCATCTTCGGGTTAGCACCATGTGAACCAATACTGATCAAGTAGGGCTGCTTCTCTGTAAATGACACAGAGAACAATAGGAACAGGTGAATCTGGTGTAAAAATTAGATTAAGTACCAAATGGTGGCTAGAATGTGAAACAGGCTAACCAATGCCGGTTAGGGAAAATTGACACCGGTCAAGGGTAACCAATGCCGGTTACTGTAGAAAATGGACAGTGAGTGAACAACAAGGCAGAAGGTAAAATATGATGGGTATGCCAAATTTGATGATGTTTACAACATAAGTGGGAATGATGATATGACAGTCATAGGGATTATGAAAAGTGAAAAAAATGAATGAAAATGTCCTTTTGAGTAGGTTAGCAAAAGGACCTAGAACCAGACGTCGGTTTGGTATAACCGATGGCGGTCAGAGGTAACCGACGATGGTTACTATGAAATTGAAACATTGATGAAAGAAAGTGGTTGTAAATTAAAATCGATGTAGAATCGGACCCGAGAATTCTAAGAATGATGATAATATGGCCTAGGCACACTCAAGTGAAGCCAGAAATACACCAGCTATGATGAGGAGCGTGTAAGGATGAACAAAAAATGAAGAATGTGATCTCTCACCTCAAAACACAAGCCAAGCAGAAACACTAAGAAAATGTGATCCTAGGAGTGCCTTTTCTATTATGTTTGTTTAGCTTATGCTATTTAGGGACTGACACATGAATTGTGAAATAGATTTTTGGTGAGGATGGATTTCTATGAAGAAGGTGATCTAAAAGGTGAGGTTTCTGGTATGTTATGGTGGGGGCGGGCTTCGCTCTGAAGTATGACTCGATAGAGCAAAGCGAGCTGGGTGCCCATTGTACCATGATCGTGTGATCACCTACAACTTCTTCCAGGTAGGATGTTGTTTAAGAATGTATGTATTTTGAATTTTTGTGAGGTTTGGTAAGACTCAGAGAAAGATAAAAGGACAAAAGTACTTTTCTATGATTTGTTTGTCAACCATCAGCTGGGCATGACTTCCAGCGTATAGGTTGCCCTCAATTAATGTGAGCTAATGCGATAAATCAGAATGCAATGCACTTATTTTTAAGCCCAAATCAAGATGTGAAATTGGATGACACAATAAGATGAAGAGGAAGAGGGATACTCTTTCACTACAATGTAGAAAACATGAAGAAATGGTTCTTTTTAATTACACCAAAAGAAAAGTTTCCTTTAGAGAAAATAGAAAGAAGAGGTGGATTACTAGGGAGGAAAATTAGTGTGTACACTTTTCAGAAGGGAAACAAACACACAATTTTTTCCTAGGAATGAATGAAATGCAAGGAACCCCAGATGGGTCCCACCGGTGTGCCAAAATGTTTCACCTAATTCTTAGATCATTTCTTTAAAGTGTTGACAAAACAAATAGGGTAATAGGCATAGGAGGAATACATGTTTAAATGTTGGTTGATGGGTTGTTGCATGCGTATGACTTCTGAATCTATAGCTGATCGTGAGAGCTTCCTTTTGGCCAGGAAGAACTACCTGTAATACAAAGCAAGACCACAAGAAGGAATCAAATAATATGGGAAGTGAACTGTCTAGCGTATGCTAGATTCGGGAAGTGTGATACTTCCTAGATGGCTATCAATCCACTATTTTAAACAATTTAATGTTGTAAACAAGGTGAATCCTATTGTAATTTGAAATGATTTAGGTATCTCACTTAAAACACAATAAGAAATAGATCTAATCTAACAGGCTAAGCTAGAATAGAATCCGAAGGTCAAATGATTGGTTTTGGGTTCTGTAGGTTTGACAGAGGTCTCGGGTAGATCATAGGTGGATGAGGGTGAGATGAAATTAAGTGGGTAGGTCTCTGTTTTAGGCTGTGTGGGAAAATACAGAGACCGATGTCGGTCAAGGATAACCGACGGTGGTTAGGTGTGACCAGTGCGCTTGAGTTCTTGTGAGATCCTGGAAGTATCACGTAACAAGCTTTTGGTCTCCTTTGTGATTGCACAAAGGACTTTGATTGGTCGAGATGAGGTATTGGATGACTAGAGTAGGCTTTGGCAAGGTTTTAATGGGTATATGGAGGTGGAAGTGTTGGAGAAGGTCAATAGGGGGCAAGGTAAACAATGGATGATAAAATGAAATAAACCAAGAAAGTATGATGTTATACTTACTTGGATTCCGATCCTAAATGCCTATGTGTGAGGGACGGAGGTGCTGATGAGGGGTTTGAAGGCTGCAAGTGATCACCAACTAAAGAAAATATTCTGCATGGGCTGCATGTAATCTCCTCTTTTCTTGGATAAATCAAATCATGGTTGGGATGATTGTGCAGAAGAAGATGCTCAATCTCCTTCCTTGCATGCAGGTTTTCGTTGGAGTTTTCTCTCTAAAGATGTGTTATCTCTCTGAGATGTGTTCTTTCTTGTCAACCTTCTCCCAATGTTTTCCAACCTTGAGAATAAGGTATTTTAGGGGTTAAAAGGGTAACCAACGGCAGTCCGCTTAATCGGAGACGATTAGGGTAACCGGCGATCGATCAAGCGAGATTTCCTAGGTTTACTAAACTACGAAGATCCTCTTGATTTCCTTGGATCTCGTGTCATTATCCCATGAATTAGTCTCGGGAGCTTCTTGTGAGCATGGGGGATGTGGTTAGAGGGAATGTAGGCATTGATTTTTAGGGTTTGGGTAAGTCTTAGTTAGTTATGGAAACTTACTAAGAATAGGTCTTAGGTTGAGTTGGCTTGGTGAGATGTCTAAGTGAATCAGATGTGGGGATATTATTTAAATAAGATATTTAAATAATAAATATAGTGAGAGTAATGAATTAATTAAATTAAATTAATATTAGTGGGGTGAAGGGGGGTCATGGCTAGGTAAATGTAATAAAGGGTGCTTATTGGTCACGGAACCAAAGGGGAGTGTGACCTAATTTTAGTGTCTACACCAAGAATGGATACAAGGCCATTTTGGATCTCCCCATATTACTCAATTTTTAGTGAAAGGATGTAAGATGGAGAAGCTATTTTCAAAAATGGAGAACGGCTCAGATCAAAATGCTTATAGTTTGCACTATTCAAAGCATGGTGCAAGAAGAAAGGTAAGACAGAGGGTTCTTTATATATCTTGCATGAAGAGGCAAGGCTAGCAAATTAATGAATGTGAAATAAAGGTAAAACAAGATTAGGAATGGAAAAGGTTGCTTTATAAAAGGTAATCTTGATTTAGAAGAGTTTAATTTGTCATTAGTAAGTCATGGGAGTTGGGGATGTTTAAATTTATAAAAGGTGATTAATTAATAGGTAGAGGTAAGCTTATAGAAGCTAATTAGAGGAAAATTAATATGATTTTGGGATGTAAGAGAGGAATTTGATTCAATAAATGGTAATTTATTGATTTAGAGTGTGAATGTAATTAATTAATAATAATTAATTGACCTAAGTAGTAAGCGAGATATTAATTAACAAAAGGTCGTTAATTGACATTCTTAATGATATCAAGGCTAATTAAATAACGAAAGGTCACTATTTAACAAATATGAAGAGGAATGTTAGCTAATTAGTAGAAAAATGCTAATTATTACGGAAATGACGAGAAAGAGGATAATTAGTGTAATCTTAGCATTAAATCATGCAAAAGTAGATTTTAGGTGTCTACATTTGCCCCTCTTTGGGGTGGCGTAAGTGACATCACTTCAAAGATAGTAGACAAGTACAAACAAATAATTTTTTTGAAGAGAAAAAGAAAAACTTAATAACATGAAGGATTCCCCCTCAAGTGTCGATAGGGTGATGAAAGAGGGTAATTGACAATTGAAAATATGAAAGAACAAAATACAAGAAGTAGAAGAATTGATCCATATTGCCCCAAGTTTCTTTTGAAGAAAAGTGTTGATAGAAGGAGAGTGACATGGAAGAAAAATGAAGATGAAAAGATATGGATATAACTATCATCTTTCCGATGTAAAAACCAACTTTATTTCATCATTTTGCTTATGATCGACATCATCAGTTCTTATTTAAAATAATGAATGTAGTGTGGTATGACATGAAAAGCCATATATGAACAAATGTCCATAGCTAAAAACACCAACTCCATGCAACATACAAAATTCAATGCAATACGAGAAAGTAAAAGATGCCTAACTCCTTACAACATACATAATGCAATGCAATACGAGAAAGTAAACAAGATAACCTCACAGAGAAACATAATGCAATTTTTCTGTTATCAAGCTTTAATTTCGGCCTGTGCGAATTAACAACAAGGGTTAAAAGATGGTGTCCCAAGCAAGGATACAGGCAAGGGGAATAATGGAGGACACTTGGGTCCTAAGAAAAGAAATCGTGCACTATGAAATAGTACCAAGCAACTCATTATGCCCCAAAGTACATACATAGTAAGAAAATTGGTTTTGTTGATGGAGGTAGATCAAGATGATTCGCAATTCACGCACAAGAATAGGTGAGAACCAAAGAATGACATTTTGTAGGATGATTTTTATTGTTTTTGATTTTTTAGAAACATATTTGAATGTTTTTTATTTTGAAAGTTTTCTAAAACTATGTATAGGAAATCAAGAAATAGGGATGCCCTAGTGATAGATGGGATGTACAAGGGAAAAATGTCACACATATGTTAAGTGAAGATGCGACATGCCCTAGTGATTAGGTGGGATTATTCAAAGATAAAATCTTCACGTGTTGAAGGGGGATCAAAGCCAATATAAAATAGGTTCAATCATGAGGGAGCAAGGATGCCCCCAACATAAGCTGGCCAAGAAACACATGAGAGAAAGGAAGTAGAAAATTGATTTATTAAAGGGGGACAAAGGTGTCCACAAACATATAAAAAGGCCATCCTCTACACATGGATGTTCTAAATGATTTTCGAAGAACAAAGGATGCTATAAAAAAGTAGAAGGTAGTTTCTGAAAAGTGATTAGCCCAAGGAAAAAATCATGAGACAAGACATGTGCTAAAGCAAGAGTTTGAACAAGGTCCAAAAAGTAACACTTCGTAACATACTAATCATGTTTACTCATCACAATCTCGTGTGTGCACGTGGAAATTAATTACTTCTTGAAGGAAAGAGTTAATAGAAAGTAAGTGAAGACACTAGCCAATGTGTAGGAATGATTTAGTTTGAAAGGTGATTTGTGAATGGATTGTGGAAGGAGAGTCGTACATTGCTCCGCTGCTAGCCAGGCATCCATAGCCCCGACAGAGATGCATTTTATTCTAATCACAACATTTCTCTACTTCCATTCGGCATCCACAACCCCAAAGAGAGATTATTAGAAATACCCCAAGAGAGATTTATATATCAATTTGCTTTTGCTTTGTAGCTTTTGCTTCATTGATTGATTGATTTTGATTCTTGTTTTGTTTACTGAAAACTTATTTCAGCTCTCTTGTTTGACAAGGGGTTAAGAATCACTAATGGCTTGATGGAAGGATGTGGAAGTGATTGTGATGATAACATTGGATAGTGTCAACAAATACGCCCAAAAATTCTTCCCAACAAGTTTATTATATGTAGATAGTGATAGGATCTCTAAGAGGTCAGTTATTCTTTAATTTACTAAGGTGATGAAAGACAAAGGTCAAACGGATACCATAGAGATAAATGTCACAAAATGCGTGTGAATAGGCTAACCAAAATAAGATCGAAGGGATGAAAATGGTGGATGACTTGTAGAGGAATATGAAAGAAAGGAAAGAAAGAACATCCATGTGTATGCAATACCTGATTGCAATGTTTGATCTTTGTACCTTTGATTTTATTTTTGTAATGTTTTAATGTTTTCTCATTTTTGTATTTTTGAATTGTTTTATGATTTTTTTGATTTTTAGATTTTTTTGAAGTTGGGACCAAAAATGTCACTCTATGTGATAGGATCCAACAACAATGTGTGTGAGTTCCTTAATAAGGGAGACTAAGTGCATTTTCTTATCAAGAGTGATATTATCCCCGATCTCGATGATCGTGGTGAGTTCACACTCGTAAATGACTGCAATTTGTTTTGAAACATGGGTTTCATATGTGGGAGCTTAAGTTCCCTAACCATAGGTTTCAGCACTTTGCACCATACTTGATGGGTGTGTTGGTGTGCATTTTGGAATCGCGTTTGATTTTGGATTTTATGATCATTTGAGTTGTTGGGAGCTTTGGAGCTCTTTGGATTTTTTATCTTGGCTTGATAAAGAACCTCTCTAAGTTTTTATAAGCTAAGGAGTGACTTGTCTGATCCCAAGAAGTGGGAGAAGAATGTGGACGTTTAGAATTTATGTGAGAAATGATGGTGGGATTGCCATAATCTTTGGTAGAAGAATAATGTGATGGATGAAAAGGATACGATTCAAGAATTGAAGAAGAGGGGCTACCACAATGTGAGCCACGAATAGAAGATGAAGGGCTACTAGGATGTGGTCCAAGAATATAAGATGATGGACTAACCGAGGTGATCCATACATAGAAGAAAAGGGGCTAGTTGGATGTTCCCAAGAATAGAAGATAGTGACTACTCGAAAATGTCCCACAAATAGAAGAGGAGTGCTACTAGAAGGTGACCCATGCCTACATGAAGATGAAGGGCTACTTTTCGTTGGACCCATAAGAGATTGTGATTGAGGAATTGTAATAGACAAAGAGTGATTGGGTGATGAGAAGATAGGCCATGGATCAATACAAGACCCAGGAGTTTCATCACATAATGAAGAATGTGAAGATGGAAGAATAAGAGGAGGATCAATTTGCATGATCTTAGGCTCTTCCTCCATTTCTTGATAAAAGGACTCAACCTTTTCCTCAAAATATGCGGATGCATCGAATTCTAAAGAGAATCCTTTCTCATAACTTGTTAGAGGGATATCTTTGTGTGCCCCTATAAAGGCCATGATCACTCCTTCGTTCTGAAAGAAATCAATCGATATGGGTTGTCGATTGACCATGGGGGTTTGATTGAATGAAAAAGGTTCAATTGGTGTGGAATACTTAGAAGATGTTTGATGATGATTGATAAAAGAAGATGACTCAAGAGACAAAGAAGATGTGGAGCTAGATTTCTCGGGAATAGAAGAAGGTGGTGTGTACCTAACTATACGATGGTATATTGTCTGTAAACTAGTAGGATTAAGTCCAAAATTTGTAGATTGTGATGTATGGGTCGATTCAGAAGTTCAACTAGAAGGACTTTGAGTCACACGAATCTTCAAAGAAGGAAGACTTCGTGGGGGTGATTGATGAAGAAGGTCCTGTAAATAAGGGGAGGACCATGATTCAAGAATCACATTGGATGAATAATAACAAGGGCCATGCAAAGAAAGAGAGGACCATGATTCAAGAATTGTATTAGATGTTTGATTGGAGGGATTTGGAGTCACACGTATCTTTAATGGAAGAAGACGTCGTTGAGGCGACGGCGAATAAAAGGGGTCCTATGAAGAAATGGAGGACCACGATGTAGGAATCATATTAAATATATGATGAAGAGGAATTGCAGCAACAAAAATCTTTAGAGGAGAGCATCATTTAGGTGACTAATAATAGAGGTCCTGCGAAGAAGGGGAGGACCACGACTTAGGAGTCAAATTAGATGAATCCAAATAGTAGTTTGGATCCGAATCATCAAAAGAGTCGAGGAAATATTTGGATTGGAATCCTCAAAAGAAGAGGAAATGTTTGGATTAGAATCAGAAGAAGAGTGGGGGGAACTGAATAATAATTTGGATCAGAAGTGTCCAAACCATACCACCGACTATGAGATGAAGGTGAGGAACGGGTTACCCAAATGGGTTCTCTAGTGTAAAGAACCAAACGAGGTTTGGTCATGATGGGCATATTTTGATGTGAACGCTGAAAATTTGATTCCTTATTGTCGTATGTATAAGGGACCTTGCGATAATCAATCATTGTTGGCGTGTGTTGGGTTCAAAGGCCTAGACCTATATTGTATGATCAAACTTATTTAAAGTAAAGAAGGTTTCATGTTAATTTGGGAGCATAATGACAACCAACTAGACATTTCATAAATATGGGGACGTTTGTGTGATTTTCTGTTAGGAAATAAGGGATAAAATATGTGGAATAATCCCTCACAGTAATCGCACAAGAGAAACTAATATGCGAAATTATTACAGATCTCAAATAAAATTGCAGAATAAAATAACACAACACAAAGAGACAATATTTAATGTGGTTCACCCAATTTGGGCTACGTCCACCAAGAATCACTTGCTTAGATTTTATTACAAGCCACCACTCTCTCAATACAATACCCAGATCCGTTTGGAGCTATGCTCAACAAACTCTACAGAATTCACAGCCGAATTCAAAGCACATCTACAATGTTCTTCATATATCTATCATATGCATAAAACCATATAAATAGACAACTGCTTAAGCAGTTTTACAAAACCGTGGGTATCAAAACCATGGGAAAAACCCGTCCCATAAACCTATGGGTCAAAAATATCACCCATATGAGAAGAGCACGTTTCCCGATATGTCGGGTGCATTTTTTCGAGGCCAAAAAAATTTACACCTAAAATAAATAAATTTGGGTGTGCCCCCAAACCCCAGCGAGGATACATGAAAAGTGTACATTACTCTTAGTGTACAGTCTTTAACACTTTCACACATGAAAACAGGCTCCACAACCTAACATTTCCAAAAGGGAAGCTAAGGAAAACATACATTGTGATGACTCAAGATTGATAATCCAACAAGGTTTGGAGGCATAAATGTTAAAGGATTGATAAAAAAATTAGCAACATAAAGGATACAAAGGAAATATTTCCTATGTTTGATTGATGCAAAAGTTGCTTGATAGGAAATGTTTTTGCCAAGGTTTGAAATATGTGTTCAAAAATGATCATGAACTTAGGAAAAAACAAGAAGATCAAGAGAATCAAAGACCCAAAGGATTGTCCTAGAAATGAGCTTATAAGGCAGATAAACACAAGGAACAATCATGCGGGTTCAAAACACAAATCCAAATTAATGACCAAAGAATAATGAATGATAAAGAATCAATGGATCAAAGTGATTTTCCAAAATGGATAAATCGATGTGACAAATGAGGCACAATCACGAAAATTTGTTAGTAAACCAATCAATCAAATGGATTAATTCCTAAGTGTTTGATCAATCAATAGTTTGACACGTAAGATGACCAAAAAAATGTCACCACTTATGCCAAGTTCAAAATGAACAAGATGTAAGTAATAACAAAAGGTTGATATGATTTCCAAACAAGGTATACTAAAAGCAAGTTTAGATCCAATCAAGACCTAAATCTCAAAAAGTAGAAGTTACAAACATGAATGACGCAACAATACCACTAAGATACGTTAACCAAAATTTATGGAAAAGTAAGGTATTAGTATCGAAATAATATTATTACGATACGCATAAAGGTAACAACAACACTTTTCAAAATCAAGGTAATGTTTGAAGGAAAACTAAGGCTAGAGTATACCAAGGAATTGTTACAATGTGTGTAGCCTAACATTACAATCTAGACACTTAGGTCGAGTTTGCAAGAAACAAGACGTAAGTATAAAAATTGTGGTGATACGATACAAGCAAGATAACACCTCAAAAGAGAATCAAGTGATGAATCAAGCCTAACTATGATGACGATATTGACTTGGGTATCAAGATCAAATGGTTACCAATGATACGAGTACGTGCCCACACACTTTAGACATTTAACAACCCAACCGCAAACATGGATGAGCGTAAACAAACATAAAAGTGGTGACACCATCAGTTGGCAACACACATGTGGTCACTCCTCTTTTGATCAACAAAGTGTCAAAAGAAAGTGAAGGAAGTAGTACAAGTGGGGATGAAAAATGTTGGCCTCACTTTGGCAAAGTTTCACCTCACCTTAGGGCAAGTGAAAAACTAAGCAAAAGTAATGCTTCACACATTTCGTGATGAATGTTGGCTCTTTACAACAATGATTTGGTCAAGTTGGCTCCAAAGACTGAATGGATTTCCTAGGTGGTTCGCTCAACTAGGTGTCACAAGTTATCTAAGAGTGAGCTTGGTTTTCTAAGGTTTCCCAAGGATTATCTTGGCTTTACTTTACCCCCTTCAAGCATAGTGGGAAATAAATGTGTCCATCATGTACTCTCACTGGGGTCACAATACAGATAACTTTGACGCTAAATCTCATGTGTATACTAGTCAAGTAGGTGTACAGATCACTTCTCATTTCATCCACAAGGTTCCCTCTTGCGTGGACTACTTTGGGGTTCCTAGGACCACCCCCATTGTTGTAGCTTAAGGCTTATGCAAAAGGGGTTATGTCCTAGTTTTAAGCAGACATGGTGTACCCTTATCCGAACCTACAAATCAAGTGTTTTGAATGTGGTGTGTTTTTTTAATATTTTAGACTTAATTTGGTTTAGTCATTCACCGTTTGTCAACCTACAACACACATGTAGTTAGAAAAGTTTTTTTTGAACTCCTTTCTTTGACAAACGTTTTTAGGTCCTGCACTCAAGCATTAGTAGTTCTCCAAGCAAATCACATTATTTAAAAGAGGATTAAAAGTTACTTTTGACTATCAAGATTATCCAAAGATGCAAGAGAAGAGCATACACAACAAATAATCCAACTAAAAATTAAAGGAAAGCTTTACAATTAATGAACCATTCAAAAATCTTGATAAATGTTCATTCCCTTAAACCAAAAATGAAAGAGGAAGTTTCCAATTAACTAAATGTTAGAAAATGAAGACTAAAGTTGCTTTTGATTCTCAAGATCACCCTAATGTGCAGAGAAGAGAATTCACAAAATCTGTCCCAACTAGATAGAAATGGAAAACTTCAAATTAAAAGACCATAAAAATACTTTATGAAAGGCTCGTTCCCTTAAGCAAAATGAATAATCAAATTTCCAAGTTAATCCAAATGTTAAAAAGATAGATATCAAAGTTTTTTTATTCTCAAGATCACCAAAAGGTGCAAGAGAATATCATACACAAGATTTGGTCTAAATCAAGTAAAACATGGAAATACAACATTCATCAAAACATTAGACATGTTAGAAAATGACCAGTTTTACAATAAAGGAAAACCTACAGATTATGTAAGTATAAATCCCAAATTTATGTTTTCATTGCATATTTCAATCCATTACCTTCCAACACAAAAAAATGGAGTTATTTCGAGTTTGGGAGTAAAAGTTATGGCCTCGGAAGATGGGTTACACATATGCTCTTATGCTCACGGGTATGCACTTAACATGTACCCAAAAATGTCAAAAAAGTCCCTTAATCTGCAAAATGGTCACATTTTTCCAACCAAGATTCAATTTTGACAATAACCCATCACATTAATATATAAATAGAAGACTCAACGCTATCAAACATTAATATTCATGATCAAAAACTTAACATTTTTAAGAAATTGACAAAACTAACATGTAGAATGTTGAAAAAGTAAGCTCTAAAAATGAAAACATGATGAAATCTTGAAATTTTCTCACCAAGATTCAATTTTGATAGAAACCCACTACATTAATATGTAAATAGAATACTAAGCACTATCGAACACTAACCTACATGCTAAATCAACAAAACATCGAGAAATCTTGAAAAATTCCCATTAATTTCCAATTTTTATAGCACTTCGCCTCCTTTATACCTATAAGAAAGACTCAACACATGCAAAATCAACAAAACAAGTTAAGAAAAATAAGTTAGATCAACATGTGCAAAAGAGGGTTAATAACCAAAAATGAAACTTAACCACGAAACTTGAAATTAAGTGCAAAGGACAATGAAGTAAGTCCCACCGAGCGTGCCAAATGTGCTCATATTTTATTAACTAAGCTATAAATTGAAACTAATATCTACATAAATTCAAAAGCAAATGTTAATCAAACAATGAACCATCAAAATAAGAGCTTAAAGGAAATTCTTCTTCAATGCATAAATGAAACTACATGTTAATCTATTTCATACTCTCTATGATTGTCAACTTAAACTATGAACCTATGAAGAACATAACCAATCAAAATAAATTATTTCTTGATCTTAAGGATTGATAATGGAATCTCACCAAGAATGGCTACAAGGCCATTTTAGATCTTCCCATATTACTCAATTTTGAGTGAAAGGATGCAAGATGGAGAAACTATTTCCAACAATGGAGAATGACTCAAGATCAAAATGCTTATAGTTTTCACTATTCAAAGCATGGTGCAAGAAGAAAGGTAAGGAGGGTTCTTTATATAGCTTGCATGAAGAGGAAAGGCTAGCAAATTGATGAATGTGGGATAAAGGTAAAACAAGATTAGGAATGGATAAGGTTGCTTTATAAAAGGTAATCTTGATTTAGAAGAGTTTAATTTGTCATTAGTAAGTCATGGGAGTTGGGGGATGTTTTAATTAATCAAAGGTGATTAATTAATAGGTAGAGGTAAGCTTATAGAAGCTAATTAGAGGAAAATTAGTATGATTTTTGGGATGTAAGAGAGAAATTTGATTCAATAAATGGTAATTGATTGATTTAGAATTATGATTGTAATTAATTAATAATAATTAATTAACCCAAGTAGAAGCGGATATTAATTAACGAAAGGTCATTAATTGACATCCTTAATGATAGGAAGGCTAATTAATTAACGAAAGGTCGTTAATTAACAAATATGAAGAGGAATGTTAGCTAATTAGTGGAAAAACACTAATTATTATGGAAATGATGAGAAAGAGGATAATTAGTGCAATCTTAGCATTAAAGCCTACGTAAGTGGATTTTAGGTGTCTACATTTGCCCCTCTTTGGGGTGGCGTAAGTGACATCATTTCAAATATTGTAGACAAGTACAAATAAGTAAAATTTTTGAAGAAAAATTAGTAGAATGAAGGATGCCGTCTCAAGTATCGACGGGGTGATGAAAGAAGGTGATCAATGAATAAAAAGGTGAGAGAAATGGATAGAAGAATGGGTGGGGGTAGGATGCCCAAGGTGAATCGAGAAGAATACTATTGGTAGAGAATGATGTAGAAGAAATATGAAAAACAGAGAGAACAACTAGTCATCATCCTTTGTATTTGAACAATTGTTTTATCACCATATGACAAAGATCTACATCATTAGCTATATAGATCTTTAGCACTTAGACTTAGCTCACTGAGGATAGTCCAACCAATATAATACAATTATAACTAATTAAAGAGAACTACATAATGTTTGATCCCTCTCGAGGGTATGTAGTGCAACACCCGGCTCTGTTAGGGATAGTCCAAGCAATATAATATAATTATAAATAATTAAAAAGAAATACATAAGGCTTGATCCCTCATGAAATTGTAAGTTTTCAAGAGTACTATACATAGAGAAAATATTAATTGGCCAAGTAATAGGTAGTATTTGAAATATTTTAGGCTCTATATCAAACATCCGACCTTTAAATACACGAATATGTAACATCTCTCTCATACAAACAAACTAATTTATCTTTAATGGTAAGATGAATGAGATAAAGTATCCGCCCATTCAATACAAGATTGAATAGGTATTACAATGATTAATTTCAGTATTGCTTGTTTTAGAATGTTTAGAATCGACATATGGCCATTCTCATACAAACAAACATTTTTATTTTAATTGGGAAGATGCATGTTCTTCTCATTCCTATATGAGAATAGGCATCGCCATTCACTAAAAGATTGAATATAACCATTTGAATAACTCCATAAAGTGAATAACTATCTTCTTCTATGATTCCTATATGAGAATAAACATTTGCCTATTCAATAAAAGATTGAACATTGTTGTGTGTAGCGGTTGGTTAATGTGATGAGATCCCTCTCCACCATCGGTTTGAGCTTTAGTGTGAAGACAAGTTGTGTAAATCGATACCACGCAGATTAAGCATGCTCGACCTAGAGTAGTACTACGATGGGTGACCTCCGAAGTCCCAGTTTTGTTTCCTCCTAATGTTGTTGGTCCTAATTTGGTGAATACATGGTGAGCTCAAGGCTCACGTGGTTGCATCTAGCTCCATCATGTGGGGGTGTGTTGGCGTAGCATCTGGTTAACACGATGAAATCCATCTCCACTACTAGTTCGAGCTTCTGGTGTGACGGAAAGTTGTGCAACTCTAATACCATAAAAGGAATGATAACCAGATTGTACCAAGCCAAGAACATAGATGTTAATCAAACACCACGATTAATAAGATGAAAGTAATTCACCAGAATAACTTTACATAAACCTTTGCAAACAAATGAGCAACAATATCATATATTATTATGGAACTCAATGAAATACAATGAGAATGGGTCTTGCTTATATAGGCAAGGAATAACAATCTAAGAACTAGTCAAGGTCGTAGATCAAGCCATAAATCAAGGAAATAACTAGTCATCAAATAACTAGTTAAGTCTATAGATTTAGGAGAGAACTAGACATCAAGGATCTAGTCAATACCATAGATCAAGGAAAGAACTAGTCAATACCATAGATCAAGGAAATAACTATACCTAACAACTAGATAATATCCCCCTAATATCTAAATAAATAAAAAGAGATATCCACACACATATGTGGGTGAGGATAAATACAATAAAGGTAAATAAAGTACTTAGGTGAACATGAGCTAAGGTAAATACCTACTCTAACAAACATAATCATTTGAATACCTTTATAAAGTGTGTGAAAATGAGAATTCCTTTTATTTAATTGAGAATGAACAACTGTCCATTCTTTACAATTTTAATTTACAATCTAAGTATCTAGGTTCATTGACAACAATTTGTTGAGTCACTAAAAACATATATGAGTGGAGAAGAAATTTAAATCCATGAGGTTAATCCATTAGAGGAAGATATTATTCCATATAAAAGCATGATTCCATATAGCCAAGAAGAAGTTAACCTACAAAACATACAACCGATGGTTATTAATACCAAAGCTACATCAAACCCTACACCATCAATTATGATAATTGGCTCACGAATAGGTATCACATACTATTTAAGATTTTTCTTTACTTTCCACTATTAGTTGGAATCAATTTGATAAATATATTCTAATTACAATTC